>CM024266.1:16301101-16637234 GCA_013621005.1 Aeschynomene evenia
TTCGAATAGCTTAGCCTTAGGTGTAAGGCTTGCTTATGTTTTGATAACTTAGTGATTGTAGATTAAGTTAATTTATCTAGCCTTTGAGCTTTGGCTCTATATGGCTAACTTATGTTGCTTTAACTTAGTTAGTGCAAGTGTGTGTACTATGTGATATGCGAAATTACTATGCAAGAGTAAGGTAGAGAGAGTGCACACAGTACGTTTTTATACTGGTTCGGCAATGTGCCTACTCCAGTCCTCAAGATTCACTTGAGAGTTTACTAATCACCACCTCCAAACACTTGAAGGATTTCTGCCTCAGCAAACCACTGGGGACTTCTTGCACTTCACACTTGAAGTGACTAACTGCACCTCAGCCTAGAGATGACTTCCTTGCCTTCAACACTGAAGGTCTTTCTACCCTGCCTTGAACCTTCAAGGACTTCTGCCTTCACAACTAGAAGGACTTGTACAAACAGTGAATTGAAGAGATTCTTGTGATTCTAAGAATCAAATAAGAACTTAGATGCAACTAAATTTTGCTCTTATTTGATCTTCAAAGCTTAACTTGCAAATGCAAGGATATTCAAATTGTTCTTAGCTAAACCTTACAAATTACCCCTTTTGATCTAAATGTATATGAATTCGAGTACAAATAGTTGTTAGGATTTTTGACAGAGTTTCGGCTTTTTTGTTCTTGATTCTCTTGATGCTCTTGTCAAATGATGGGGTATTTATAGGCATCAAAGTCCACTTCCAAATAAGGAAACTTTGAACTTGTCTTTAATGCTTGAGCTCATGCTTCCATGCGCCTATGCTTACTTGAGCTTGAGCTTATCTTGCTTGAGCTCCCTTGGTGTGCTTAGCTTGTTCTACTATCACCAAGCCTAGGTGATTAGCTTTGGTTGCTAGGTAGCTTTGCTTACTAGCTAGCTTGCTTGAGCTTCCTAGATGTGTTGAGCTTGTATTTTGCTCCACTTAGAGGTAGCTTGTGTTGCAAGAAGCTTCCCTTGGTGTCTTGAGCTTATGCTATGCTCCACCTATAGCTTGCTTGTGGTGCAAGAAGCTTCCCTTGATGCTTTGAGCTTATGCTATGAGCCTCTAGCTTTAGCTTATGCTATGAGCCTCTAGCTTTAGCTTGTGCTATGCGCCTCTAGCTTGCCTGAGGCTATGCTATGCGCCTCTTGGGTGCTCTTTTGCTTCAAGTGTTTTCTTAATATTTTTAATACCTCATAGGTTAACCTCCTGAAACACTTGATGAAACCATTAGTATTCAACAAGCAAAATTCTTATCCAACACTTAAAGATTTTTATCATTCAAAACATCTTATGACAATGTAGGGTTCTTGGAGCTAACAATCTCCCCCTTTTTGATGATAACAATCTTAAGTAGAGTAAGAGTTTTGTTTGATCTTATTATGAAAAATTATTCTTAAGTCTTGGGACTTAGGAATTATTTCTCATAGTAGCATAATCATAATATTGAGAGATAAACAAATAGTAGAATTTAACTTTTGTAATTTAACTTATGCAATAGCAAAATACAAAGAAATGCTTAAGGTTATGCATAAAGAGAAATAATTAAGATAAAATAAGCTACTTGCTCCCCCTAGGTGTATGCACCTATACTACTAAGATCATACTAGACAGCTACTACTTCTTGTAACTTTTCTTCTACTTTTTCTCCCCCTTTGTTTTCATCAAAAATCAACCCAAACATGGGTGGTCTTCACATGTAGCGCCTATTGCCTTGTAGTTCTAGAAGAGTAGGTCCCGAATTTCACTAAGAGTGTTGGTGTTAGGGCTTGCATTAGATGAACTTGATCTTTGTCCGGTAGTAACCCAAACCTTGAACTTCCAAGTTGTGAAATGAAGCAACCAAGTCTTGATGAGGTTGTAGAGGTGGTGATGATGGCCAAATGACCTCTAGAGAAGGATAAAAAATTGCTTGTCTTGGAGGTGGAGCAATTTCATGAGCCACATGCTCCTCTTCAACTGCATTCTCTTGCACATTTTCGGGTTCTTCAATTTTCTCATCTTCTTCCATCATGTTATCCTCATTGGGTGCATCCATAAAGTCTTGCAATTCATCCACCATCATGTTGATTGTTCCTTCAGACATGAATCCATCATTTGAAACTTCTTCAAGAGTAAATGGAGGTGCCTCTAAGTTTGAACTATGAAGTTGTGAAGAGAGTGGTGGAGGTTGTAGAGAAACACGAAATTGAGGAGAAGGTGGGGATGGAGGTTGTGTTTGTAGAGGTGAAGGGGGTGAAGGTGGTGTATGATGAGAAGGGGGTGAAGGGTGACTTTGAGAGGTAGCCCTTGAGGCGGTTCTTCGAAGATTTACCTTTTTAACAATAGAGTGGAGTAACTTCTTTCTCTTTTGAATGTAGTCATCTTTATGAGCACTTTTTCTTTTCTTTTCATTTACCACTCCCTTGGTGACTTTTGTTGACTTGTCACCTTGGTCAACACTTTTTTCAACAACCATTGACTTTGTACTTTTGACTACCTTGTTGACAACTTTCTCTTGGGGAACCACTAGCTTCTTCTTAGTTTCTTTACTCCTTTTCTTCTTGATTGCATCAATAGCGTTGAAGGTGATTGAATGTTTGTTGAAGAAAAATTTAAACTTTTCTAGCTCCACCTTCTTGAATTCAAATATCTTGGTGAGTAGCATATCATATGGAAGGTTACCTTTCTTGTTGTCAGAGGAATACATGTAGTCAATCATAAGCTTAGGAAAATTAATCCTAGAGCCTACAAGCATGTGATATAGCAATATTTCCTCCATGCTACTAATTAGATTGTTTGTACCTCTCCTAGGTAGTATGCAAAATTGAATTACAAGGAGCATGAGTTGAGCCAAGAATGAGAGATGATGATACTTAACCTCTTGTAAGGTTAAGTCACTTCTTCTTGTAAGAACTTGAACTACCTCATGTTCTTCAATGAGTTGAGTGTTGTACCAATCCTTTTGAGAGGTGATCTCCACTCCACTACTTCTTACTTTGAACACCTTAGTAATGGTCTTTTTCAGAGAGTTTAATCTTGGTGTTTCCAACATATGATGTGTAACCCTCTTTAGAATTAAAATTTAATTGAGAGTAAAAACTCCTAACCGCCATAGGATAACACACCGATTCTTCCATGAACATCTCCATCCAATTTTCTTGTGCAAGTAATGTGTTCTTGAAACTTTGCACACTTTCAAGTGCTTCTCTTTTCAAAACTTTTCCATAGGCAATGGCTCTTAGAAGATAATTATCTTCAAAGTTCTTTTGCTTTGTTGGATCCTCGTATACATCCTTGAGAACAATGTTTGTCTCACCCGATCTTGCTATGCCTTTGGAACCCATGGATATGACACAAGGTTTAGAGAGGACAAGAGAGAGAGAAAAAAAAATCGAAATTTATGGTGCAAGGCCAAGAATTTCGAGTATGAGGCAAAGAGAAGAAAAAAGTGTTTTATATGTAAAGATGAAAGCTTTAGATGTAAAGGTGTGATTTTTATGGAGATTATGGCTAGAAAAAGGTAAAGGTGAAAGACTTAAGGTGTAAAGGTGAAGGCTTTAGGTGTAAAGGTGAAAGCTTTATGAAGGGTGGAGGTGATAGAGATGAGATGAGGTGAGGCTTATAGGCTTATATGAGGTAGTGAGGTGATGAGAGGCTAGGTGAAGTGGGGCTATGCGAAAATAAAAGAGGAGGCTAGGTAGAAAATATGAGTGGAGGCTAGGGAGAAAATATGAGAAGAGACTAGGTGGATAATATGAGCATAGGCTAGGTGAAAAATATGAGTGAAGGCTAGGTAGAGGATATGAGTGGAGGCTAGGTGAAAAAATATGAGAAGAGGCTAGGTGGAAAATATGAGTGAAGGCTAGGGAGAAAATATGAGAAGAAGCTAGGTGGATAATATGAGCATAGACTAGGTGAAAAATATGAGTGAAGGCTAGGTAGATGATATGAGTAGAGGCTAGGTGAAATATATGAGAAGAGGCTAGGTGGAAAATATGAGTGAAGGCTAGGTGAGAGAGAGAGGCTAGGTAGAAATAATGAGCATAGGCTAGGTGAAAATATGAGTGGAGGCTAAACCAAAAAGTGGAGGCTAGCTAGAGAGAGAGGGGGGGGCGAAATTTAAGAGGGTGAGAGGAGAAAGAAAAAAAAATTTAAGAGATTTGAGAGAAAAAAGATTGGTGTGTGATTGGTTGAGCATTTAATGAGAGAATATACAATTAGAGTGTCACAACCAATGGGAAGGCTCCATGAGAGTGTCACAACAAATGGGAAGGCTCCATGAGAGTGTCACAACCAATGGGAAGGCTCCATGAGGATATATTAGCATTTAATGAGATTTCCCAAGATGCTCTCATATTTTAAATTATTGCAAGACAATTAATGAATAAATTAACATTAATTTTTTTTAATCTTGCAAAATTAAATAACAAAAATAAAAATTATTTTTGTTAAATAATATATATTGGGCAAAAATAATAGAGTGGGGTCCACTAAAATTTTAAGTTGATCAACTAATTAGCAATAGTTGACCCCTCTAGAACTTAGTTGACTTTTTAATTGCAAAGAGACCCTTCCTCCTTACTTTCTAGTAAGCTCTGCGCCACTTCTCGTCCTCCCATTAGCTTCACCTTAAAAATTTTGCTTTCCTAGCTTTATCTAGCTTATGTACTCAAACTAGTAGTCTAGTACATACAATACTACCATTGGGGAGGTATAGCTAACTTTTTGAAAATTTTAGATTTTTATTATTATTATTATTATTTTTTCGTTTTTTTTAATTATTTTTTTTTTCGTTTTTTCTTAATTAATTTTTTTTTCGTTTTTTTTTTTTATAACCTTCAAATATTTCAAAAAGATTTTAAGCTAAGCATATCCTTCAGCATGTTGAAGCGATCTTCAGCTAAAGGCTTTGTAAATATGTCAGACACTTGATCTTCCGTATTTACAAATTTTAACTCAATATCACCTTTTTGCACATGGTCTCTTATGAAATGGTGTTTTATATCTATGTGCTTAGACCTAGAATGTTGAATGGGGTTCTTAGCTAGAGCTATTGCACTAGTATTATCACAAAAGATTGGGATCTTTTCATACCTTAGGTGATAGTCCATGAGTTGGTTCCTAACCCATAGCATTTGAGAGACACATCCAGCTGCTGCTACATATTTTGCTTCAGCTGTGGATAAAGCAATTGTGCTCTGCTTCCTGCAGCTCCAGGTGATGAGTGCATCTCCAAAGAATACACAACATCCACTTGTGTTCCTCCGGTCTACTCTGTCGCCTGCATAGTCTGCATCACAGTAACCTGCAACCACAGAAGAAGTACCCTTCTTGTACCAAAGGCCAAGATTAGTAGTACCTGACAGGTATCTCAAAATTCGCTTGACTGCTGTTAAGTGTGAGTGCCTTGGACTAGATTGGAACCTAGCACAAATGCCTACGCTTAACTGAATGTCAGGCCTAGAGGCAGTTAAATAAAGTAGGGAACCGATCATACCTCTATATGTGCTTTCAGACACCTTTTCTCCATTTTCATCCAGGTCGATGACTTGTGATGGGTGCATTGGAGTGCTCAAAGGCTTTGACTTGTCCATCATGAACCTCTTCAAGAGTTCCTTAGTATACTTCTCCTGATGGATGAAGGTACCATCTGTCTCTTGCTTAATTTGAAGTCCTAGAAAGAACTTGAGCTCACCCATC
Source organism: Aeschynomene evenia (assembly GCA_013621005.1). Classification (NCBI taxonomy): domain Eukaryota; kingdom Viridiplantae; phylum Streptophyta; class Magnoliopsida; order Fabales; family Fabaceae; genus Aeschynomene; species Aeschynomene evenia. Next base: position 16,306,802 of record CM024266.1, read on the forward strand.
ATGCTCATCTCGAACTCCCCCTGCATCAACTCAGAGAATTTCTTGCAAAGAGATTCGTTAGTAGCACCAAAAACTATATCATCAACATAGATTTGAACAATAAGAAAATTAGAGTTCTCAGTTAATGTAAATAGGGTGGTGTCAACCTTTCCGCGAGTAAATCCATTTTCTATCAGAAAACTGCTTAGTCTATCATACCAAGCTCTAGGAGCTTGTTTGAGACCATAAAGAGCTTTTGATAGATGATAGACATGCTCAGAATAGGTCTCACTTTCGAAACCTGGTGGTTGTCTAACATAGACTTCTTCATTCAGATAGCCATTGAGGAAAGCTGATTTGACATCCATCTGATAGAGTTTGAAGCCCTTGTGAGCCGCAAATGCTAGTAGCATTCTTATCGCCTCCAACCTTGCAACCGGGGCAAATGTCTCATCATAGTCTATGCCTTCTTGTTGGTTGTAGCCTTTAGCAACCAACCTTGCCTTGTTGCGGACCACCTTGCCAGCTTCATCTAACTTGTTTCGGAACACCCATTTGGTACCTATGATTGATTTACCTTTGGGTTTCCTCACAAGTGTCCATACATTGCTCTTCTCGAACTGGTTAAGTTCTTCTTGCATGGTAGCTACCCAACTAGGTTCATCCAAGGCTTCTTGGATGGTTTCAGGTTCTACTTCTGAGACTAAAGCATAGTTGGCGTCAAAGGTTAGAGACCTTCTAGTTCTGACACCTAGTGAAGGATCTCCTAAGATTTGATTTCCTGCAACTGTTTTTAGGTCATTGATACCCCTGTACCCTCTAATGGGTGAGGATGGCGCCACCTCTGGGTTTACCTCATTGCTTTGAGGTGTGTTGGGTTCTGGAGCTACAATGTTATTTTGAGCGTCTCCTCCTGTGTTAGGTGACTTCTTGATAATATGGAAATCATCTTCATCATCCTTGAGTGGTGGTTGATGTTCGCACTGCTTAGGCTCTATTACTAGGGCTCTTAGTCTTTCTTCAAGGTTCTCCACTGTATGTTTGATATCATTTTTGAGTTCCTTGAACTTTATGTGGATGGTTTCTTCGACCGTTCTTCGTTGTCTGTTATAGACCCTATAAGCTCTGGATACAGCAGAGTATCCTAGAAACACTCCTTCATCGGATTTGGAATCAAACTTTGATAGTTTGTCCCGTGAGTTCAGGATAAAGCAAGGTGAGCCAAAAATATGGAAGTAAGAGATGTTGGGTGTTCTTCCTTTCCAAAGCTCATAAGGTGTCTTGTTAAGACTTGGTCTTAGAAAAACACGGTTTTGGATGTAACAAGTTGTGTTGACAGCTTCCGCCCAGAAACCCTTTGATAAACCACTTTCTAAAAGCATTGTTCTTGCCATCTCGATGAGGCTTCGGTTCTTTCTCTCAGCTACTCCATTTTGCTGTGGAGTTCTAGGAGATGAGAATTGATGAACAATGCCTAGGTTCTTACAAAATTTTTCAAAAGCTTTGTTTTCAAATTCACCACCATGGTCAGAACGAATGGTGATGATGTGAGAGCCCTTTTCATTTGAAATTGTTTTCACAAAGGTTTTAAACTTTTCAAAAGTCTCATCCTTATGCGCCAAGAAAATAACCCATGTGAATCTAGTGAAATCATCTACTATGACAAGGCAGTAATGTTTCCCTGCTAGTGAAGCTATCCTAGTAGGTCCAAATAGATCCATGTGAAGTAGCTCAAGTGGTTTCGTAGTTGAGACTACTTTCTTGCTCTAAAAGGAGGCTTTGGTCTGTTTTCCCTTCTCACAGAAATCACAGGTGGAGTCCCTGTCATAACGGATCTTGGGAAGCCCTTTGACTAAGCTTTTCTGAGATAGCTCAGAAAGCAGTTTCATATGGGCATGACCTAGCTTCTTATACCAGAGCCACTTGTCATCCTCAATGGATGCAAGACACTTCACGTCTTGATCTAGAAGGTCCTCTAGGTAGATGACATAGGTGTTGCCTAGTCTTCTTCCCTCAAGGATTACCTTGCCAGTTGCAAGATCTATCACATTACAATACTTAGCAAGAAACTCAACCTTTAAGCCCTTGTCACAAAATTGACTTATGCTTAAGAGATTGTGAGTCAGGCCATCTACGAGTAAAACATCGGATATTTGATGGGTTTGAGTTTTACCTACATTTCCCTTACCAATGATCTTGCCTTTGGCTCCACCACCGAAGCGCACTGTTCCTTTTCTTTTTGATTTGACCTCTTTGAACCAGTGCTTGCTCCCAGTCATGTGCCTTGAGCAGCCACTGTCTAGGTACCATTTCTCATCTTGCAGAGGTGGATGCTGCTCCTGATGGTTTACCTGAGCTTGATGTTCCTGCATTCACAGATGAAGAGTTTTTAGGTACCCATGCCTTCTTGGGTCCTTTTGTGTTAGCCTTTCCAGCCTTTGGCTTAGGCTGCTGAGAGTTCCAGTTTCTCTTGGAGGTACCTTTCCTAGTGCCACTCTTGGCTTTGGATGTGGTTCCTCTTTTGAGCATTGGACATCTCTCTCTACTATGCCCATGTTTAAAACAAAAAAGACAGGTAGGTATAGGCTCTCTATTTGTTGGTGGTATCAAAGTGTCTTCATGAAACACTGGTTTGTACCCAAGGCCTGTGTGATCTAAGTATGGCTTTTGCCCACCTAGCATCATGTCCAGCATCTTGGTTCCATTCACCATTTTTTCTAAGTCTTTGATGAGAAGTACGTTTGTCTTCTGTGCTTGGTACATGGCAGTCTCAACCTTCTCCACAAACACAGAAGCATCTGTTTCAAGCTGTTTGCATAACTCACCAAGACTGATATTATCTTTTATCATCTCTTAGAGTTCTTGTTCAAGCTTCTCATTTTAAGACTTTAACAGCTCATTTTCTGACTCAGTTTTTTAAAGCCTTTTTAGTGGTCAAAAAATGAGTTGTGAGCTGCTTTGAATCCATCAACAACTCATCGTAAAGATTAGAGAGCTCATGGTAAGAAGGAGAGGGAATATCGAAATTTACCTCAGTATCTTCATCACTAGAGTCAGAGTCAGAGTCAGTGTGAGCATCTGCCATGAAGAAGAGGTTAGCTTCCTCCTCTGTTTCTTCCTCTGAGTCTGAGTCTTCAACCTCTGACTCACTCCACGTTGCAGCCAAGGCCTTTTTCTTTTTGAAGAACTTCTTCTTGGTCTGCTTGTTCTTGGGACAATCATTCTTGAAGTGCCCCTTTTCACCACACTGAAAGCAAGTGGTGTTTTCTAGCTTGGTCTTTCCCTTCTTCTCTTTTCTGGCTAGGGCCTCTTTTCCCTTTTTGGAGCGATTCTTCCATGCTCTTGTCATCTTCCTGACAAGCATGGACATCTCTTCTTCATCCAAGTCCTCTTCTGACTCTTCTTCTGTTTCAGATTCTTCAATTACCTTAAGAGCCTTGTTTTTGTTGTGTTTCCTGACAGAGGTGCTCTTGAGAGCCAAAGTCTTTTGGTGTCTAGAGGAGCTTGACTCTTCTTCTGCAGCTAACTCTATCTCATGAGTCTTTAGATACCCAAGGAGTTCATCTAGACCGAGTTTCTTGAGGTCCTTGGCCTCTTGAATAGCTGTCACTTTTGGTCTCCATTTTGGAGTCAGGCTTCTTAGGATCTTCATAGCCATTTCTGAGGTTGGATATGTTTTCCCAAGCACTTTAAGTTGATTTATTATATTGAGGAATCTGACTGCTAGGTCATCTATGCTTTCGCCTTGTTCCATTTTGAAGGACTCATACTTATGTACAAGCATAGATATCTTTGTCTCCTTAACCTGACTGGTGCCTTCATGCAATACTTCAAGCCTGTCCCATATCTCCTTTGCTGAATCACAAGACACTATCTTGTTGTATTCTTCTTTGGTTAAAGCACATAGGAGTATGTACTTAGCTTTCTTGTTCATTTGGACCTGCTCCTTCTGAGCAGCTGTCCATGTGAGTTTAGGCCCTGATGGAACTGGATTGTCTCCATTTTCTACAATGTCCCACAAATCCAGGCTATTGAATTGGATGAATAGTGTCATCCTATCCCTCCAATATCCATAGTCACCACCCAGGAACATTGGTGGTCTGCTTGTTGAGGCGCCATCAAGAATGTATGCGTTGTTGGTTGCCATAGGTCCCTTGATCTTTTCCTTGACACTTGTTAGAGTGCTCAACCCCAAGGCCGAGCTCTGATGCCAATTGAAGGAGCTTGTGACGTGAGAAGGGGGGTTGAATCACGTCTACTCAAAAACTTTGTTACCTGAAACTCGCAAGTCTGATCAAGCTATAAGCTTGTCTTGTTAAAGAGTGCAGCGGATTAGTGAGTGTAGCAAGTTTAGGTTTCGAATAGCTTAGCCTTAGGTGTAAGGCTTGCTTATGTTTTGATAACTTAGTGATTGTAGATTAAGTTAATTTATCTATTCTTTGAGCTTTGGCTCTATATGGCTAACTTATGTTGCTTTAACTTAGTTAGGTGCAAGTGTGTGTACTATGTGATATGCGAAATTACTATGCAAAGAGTAAGGTAGAGAGAGTGCACACAGTACGTTTTTATACTTGTCCGGCAATGTTCCTACTCCAGTCCTCAAGATTCACTTGAGAGTTTACTAATCACCACCTCCAAACACTTGAAGGATTTCTGCCTCGGCACACCACTGGGGACTTCTTGCACTTCACACTTGAAGTGACTAACTGCACCTCAGCCTAGAGATGACTTCCTTGCCTTCAACACTGAAGGTCTTTCTACCCTGCCTTGAACCTTCAAGGACTTCTGCCTTCACAACTAGAAGGACTTGTACAAACAGTGAATTGAAGAGATTCTTGTGATTCTAAGAATCAAATAAGAACTTAGATGCAACTAAATTTTGCTCTTATTTGATCTTCAAAGCTTAACTTGCAAATGCAAGGATATTCAAATTGTTCTTAGCTAAACCTTACAAATTACCCCTTTTGATCTAAATGTATATGAATTCGAGTACAAATAGTTGTTAGGATTTTTGACAAAGTTTCGGCTTTTTTGTTCTTGATTCTCTTGACGCTCTTGTCAAATGATGGGGTATTTATAGGCATCCAAGTCCACTTCCAAATAAGGAAACTTTGAACTTGACTTTAATGATTGAGCTCATGCTTCCTTGCGCCTATGCTTGCTTGAGCTTGAGCTTGTTCTTGCTTGATCTCCCTTGGTGTGCTTAGCTTGTTCTACTATCACCAAGCCTAGGTGATTAGCTTTGGTTGCTAGGTAGCTTTGCTTACTAGCTAGCTTGAGCTTCCTAGATGTGTTGAGCTTGTATTTTGCTCCACCTAGAGGTAGCTTGTGTTGCAAGAAGCTTCCCTTGGTGTCTTGAGCTTATGCTATGCTCCACCTATAGCTTGCTTGTGGTGCAAGAAGCTTCCCTTGATGCTTTGAGCTTATGCTATGAGCCTCTAGCTTTAGCTTATGATATGAGCCTCTAGCTTTAGCTTGTGCTATGCGCCTCTTGGGTGCTCTTTTGCTTCAAGTGTTTTCTTAATATTTTTAATACCTCATAGGTTAACCTCCTGAAACACTTGATGAAACCATTAGTATTCACAAGCAAAATTCTTATCCAACACTTAAAGATTTTTATCATTCGAAACATCTTATGACAATGTAGGGTTCTTGGAGCTAACATATTGTCTGTGATGATTTCTTGAGAAAACATGGTGTCAAGCATCAGATGACAGCCAGATACACTCCTCAACAAAATGGAGTGGTAGAAAGAAAGAACAGAACAATCATGGATATGGTGAGAAGCATGCTTCATTGCAAGAAATTACCCAAAAGTTTTTGGACAGAAGCAGTTGCCTATGCTGTTTACATCTTGAACAGATGTCCAATCAAAAGTGTTCATGATAAAACTCTACAAAAAGCATGGAGTGGGCAAAAGCCAAATCTCAGTCACTTGAGAGTTTTTAGTTGTATTGCTTATGCACATGTACCTGATCAACTAAGGAAGAAGCTTGATGACAAAGCAGAAAAATGCATCTTTGTAGGTTATAGTGAAGAAACAAAAGCCTACAAGTTGTATAATCCAGAAACTCAAAAGATAATCATCAGTTGAGATGTTACTTTTGATGAAGACGGAGCATGGGACTGGTCAAAAAAAGAAAATGAACTGTTACATGTACCAATAACTATAAATGAAGAACTTGAAGATAAAACTGATGAACCATTGAATGAGTCAACATCAGATTCACAACCGCATAGATATCCACAAAGGGATAGGCGTCCACCTCCTCATTTACAAGATTATGAAGTAGGCAGAGATGATGATCCAGGAGATAGGGAGGAAGAAGTTATGTATTCTGTCTTATTTGCAGACTGTGGTCCAATAGCATATGATGAAGCAGCCAAAGATGATCACTGAATTAAAGCAATGGATGAAGAGTGTAACATCCTAAATCTACATACCGAAAATACTGGATTTTTTTTTTTTTTGAATGTGCTTGCCAAATAAAATTGCGGAATTAAAATACGCGCATTCATTGAAAGAGATAATAAAACTGAAATAACATCTGAAATAATCCTGAGGTCTCAACAACCCAAAATGGATCTTAGCAAAGTACCGAACGGAGTTACAATGGAAATAACATCAATAGTCATAATGACTTTAAAAAGATACAACCGAAATGTCTGAAAGGAAATAACATGGAAATAACTAAAATAAATCTCCTAACTACTAATCGTCGATCACAGGCTACTATCTTCCTCCTCTGGGTCCCAATCCGGATCCTCCTCCGGGTCCTCCTCCTCCTCCACGTCATCAATAGACTGGTATGTCACGACTGACTCTGGGATGCTCTCATCGTCAGATCCAACCTCGCCGGGCACGAAATCAGGAGCGTCGCCGTCTTCGGGGTCAATCCATAGGAATAAGTTCCCCATGATATCATCCTCAGGAAACTCCAACTCATCCGGGGCTGGCTCGGGTTCTGGGACGAGAATGGGCGGAGGTGGAGCGTGAAATCCGTGATGCAATGCTGGGTGAAATCCACCAGGTGGCGGTGGGTGGTGTGGCATATGATGAGGTATATGAGGGTGCATAAGGTGAGGTGGTGGCGGCGCATTCCACTGGAGATCTGGCACATAAAATCCAAAGGTAGCGGGGACAGTAGTTGTGACGGTGACGAGTCCGGTAGCCGGAGCGAAATTGACCTTGATAAGGTCATGGTCGGGGGGTGGTGGTGGCTGCTCCATCACCTAGAATTGGGGCATAAGAAGAGAAAATGATGAGAAAAGAAATCTCAGTGAATAATCATACGATACTCGGGCTTGGTACCGCTTATGCCAATTCTAGCTATTCAAACCAACGTTCTCTTTTCTGAAAATAATATTTGTTTATAAAAAGCGAGTCACGTTGCTTTGAATAGACAATCAACCTAGTTGCCCGAACTAAGGGAACCTATGAGTTCTTCTAAGTTGTCGCGTATCTAGCAACCTACGTCAGTTCTATCAAGCGTCGCGTCCACAGAGTCCTCTTTAGGCCGTAATAACAAAGTTCTCCGAGACACTCTGCAAGCTTAGAACTCTTCGTCTTCATGGAACTATGGATTAGCCGTTTTCCACTTCATGAGCGTACGCAAATCAAACCATCATCGGGAACACCCCGGAATAAGTCATAATCATTTCATCATAATCAACATAATAATAAATACTCCCCTTCATAAGCAGGACTACATGTCCCATGCATGAAAACCACATCTCACCTCATGGGCCACCCCATCTCGTGAGTATGCGCAATGCACCACCGTTCGCCCTGCCGAACGGCTGGATCTAGGCTAATCAAAAGTTCCACTCAACGGCTATATTCAAACAAAGCACTTCTATATCCCAAATTCCTCCCTTATAACTTCCCACACAACTCCAACGCATCACAGCAGTAATGCAACACATGAGAACATCATATTACTGTCAAACCTTACAGTCATCACATCATTTTCAAAATCATTAATCATTCATCATTCTAGATCATTCTCATCATCATCTCAAACATCAATCATGTGTCAATAATAGCATTCATCATTCATAATGCATATACACGCTTAGAACGTGTTACACACCTCCCTCTCAGGCTCTACGTGTTTTATGAAATAATCTACCTTTTATTAATTTCTTTAAAGTCTTATGAAGAGATAACATTTCTAATATTTTCTTATGATTACTAATTATTTATAAATATTATTTATGTCATAATTAATTAGGTATTTAATTATTATTTAATTGTTTATCCTTCTCTGCGTCTATACTTTGATTAAACTAACTACTAAGTAATTATGATTAATAATTCTTTATTTAAGTTAAATATAATTATTTAAAATATTTTCATCTTATTTTTATTTCAGAATTATTTTTAACTTATTATTATATTTTTCTCTTATCTTATTTATTTTCCGAAAGCTTACTCCGTGTTACCTGAATACGTAAAAACTAAGTTTATTTATACATAGTTTTAACTTCTAACTACTTTATTATTTCTTATAATTAATTTTACCTTACTGATTTTATTCTGGGCCATTCGGCCAAGCCTCATTAGTTTTAGGATAATTACCCAAAAATCCTATAGCAATTTTATTATATTAAAATACTTACTAGTGCCTATTTTCACAAAACTATTTACTTTTAAAGCTTTTTCTTGTCAAATAAATAATAATTATATTTAAATCAGAACCTAAACTTTTTATTTTATTAAAAACTTATTTATTTCAGAAGCCTTGTTTTATTATATATTTTTCTCATAAAAACCATTTTTATTTTGAACAAAGGTGACTTTTGCTATTATACTTTCTAGATATAACTTCTTTTGAGTAAAATAAATATTTCAGCAACACTTTTCATCACAACCTCATACTTTTATTCTGAATATTATGAAATAAAATGCATGTTTATTTATTACTTCATTAGGACTTATTATTATATCATCATTCTTCAAGTTTTGAGTCTTTAAATCACAAATAGTCATTTTTAACACAAGAGGCAACAACACTATATTTTCTTCCTCTCAAGGCCGCGAGCAATATGCCCCCAAGGGTGACAAAAATAAACAACACATTAGTCTCAATACTCTCAAGCAACATATATTCAAAATACACTTCAATATGCAAGCCTTTTCATCATACAAACACATAACCAATGCAAATATGCTTTTTAATCGGTAAATATTTTAGAAAAATATCAAATGTGCTTCAAAATATTGTTTTGAGTAAAACAAATATTTTCACCGATTGTTCTTGCTCAAAAACACTTTTATTCAAGAAATAGAGATTTACAAGGAAGATGACTCACTTAAAATAGACTCAAGGATGTTGATATTTGAAGTTGAAGTGGTGAGAGCTTGCTTTCCTTCCTCTTGGCCGAATGCTTCACAAGGAACGAGGTGGTGTTTTCTTGTTTGAGAGTTGATGGTGTGTGTGAAGGTTATTGGTGTTTGATGTAGAAAATGAGAACAATAAAATAAAATGGTGGAGGTTGAAGGTGGTGGTATGGTGGCCGAATATGAGAGGGAAAAAGAGAGGTTTCTATGAGAAAATTTCTAGAGAAAATTTGCTAGAGTTTTGACACAACCTTGAGGTAGCTTGAAGTGTCAAATTATGAACCAAGAAGCTCACATTTAAAGGAAATGGAGGGAGCATGGCCGTGACATCCAAGGGGAAGGGAGGGAAAGGTTTGTGGCCATTGGATGAGGATCAATGATGATTAAGATTGGCCAATGAGTGATTAGGAGGCTTAATAATGAGTTTTGAGTTAATTTAGGAGCCTTATTAATGTCTTTGTTCCCTAAGAATTTTGGCATGTGTTTAATGTGGTGGCTAAGACCACCTCTTGGTATTCCAAGCCTTGTAATCGACCATGAGGCTATTTAGGTTAGGAAAAATTTAAATTTTGATACTAGGTTGTGTAGTTTAGGTCTCGGTTTGAGTAGGGGTATTTTGGTAATTTTACGTACAAAATTTTCTCGGCTCTAAATTAAGTATTTGGTCCCGAAAATTAAAATATGGTGAGTCAAAATATTTCATTCTTGAATAAAAATATTTTTGATTCTATATTATTAAAGATTGCATGGTTGTTGTATGATTTTTGCATGGTTTGCATGGAAGTTGCATATGATGATGTCATATGATATTTATGCATCCATGAAATATTATAATTTTGCATGGGGTTGAATTCATCATATTGAACATGCATGTACACACACACACACATATATATATAGGGGTAATTTTGTCATTATTAAATTATCAGACCACTAATTCGTCAAACAGAATAATAAATTAAATTTCGAATTATTCTAATGTACGTTATATTTAAATTAGGATTTTCAGGGGTGTTACAAAGAGATTCATTCAATTGAGAAGAATGACACATGGGAGTTAGCAAAACTTCCAGAGGGAAAGAAGCCGGTAGGTGTGAAGTGGGTGTACAAAACAAAGTACAATCCCAATGGAGAGGTTAGTCGTTTCAAAGCACGACAAGTGGCAAAAGGGTACAAACAAAAACTCAGCGTTGATTATTTTGAAGTATTTGCTCCAGTTGCTAGAATGGATACGGTACGCATGATTCTTTCTCTTGCTGCCCAAAATAAATGAAAGATTTCTCAAATGGATGTCAGGTTCGCTTTCTTGAATGGTGTGCTTGAAGAAGAAGTTTATGTAGAGCAACCACCAGGTTATCAACAACAAGGAGAGGAAGACAATGTCTACAAATTAAAGAAAGCTCTATATGGGTTGAAGCAAGCACCTAGAGCTTGGTACATACGTATTGACACATATTTCATCAATAATGAATTTCACAGAAGTCCATATGAGCATGCCTTATATGTGAAAACAAACAAGGCTGGAGATATCATTATTGTTTGTCTATATGTGGATGATTTGATCTTCACTAGCAATAATCCTGAATTGCTGGCTGAATTCAAAGAAAGCATGTCTACCCAATTTGAAATGACAGATATGGGTCTAATGTCTTATTTTCTAGGTTTTGAAGTAAAGCAAACAAATGAAGGAATTTTTATCTCTTAGAAGAAATATGCAACAGATATTTTGAAAAAATTCAAGATGGAGGCTTGCAAACCTATGCTGACACCGGTTGAAGAAAGATTGAAGCTTGAAAAAGAATGTGGTGGTAATCTTGTCAATTCAACAAATTTCATAATGTTAGTGGGAAGTCTCAGGTACTTGACAGCAACAAAACCTGACTTAGTTTATGGAGTTGGGCTCATAAGTAGATTCATGGATCACCTAGACAATCCCATTGGCAAGCTGCAAAGAGAATCTTGAGATACGTCAAAGGTACAATTGATGAAGGTATATTTTATTCAAATTCTAACAAGATAGAATTGATCGGTTATACAAACAGTGATTGGGCTGGTGAAATTGAAACTCGAAAAAGTACTTCGGGTTATGCTTTTCATCTTGGAACATGTGTATTTTATTGGTCATCCAAGAAACAACAAGTTGTTGCTCTTTCAACAGCAGAGGCAGAGTATATTGCAGCAACAAATTGTGCTACTCAAGAAGTTTGGTTGCGGAGAATATTAGGTGAGCTACAACACCAACAAGATAATCCAACAAAGATATTTTGTGACAACAAATCAACAATTGCTTTGACAAAGAATCATGTTTTTCATGGTCGAAGCAAACACATTGATATCAAGCATCACTACATTCGTGACTTGATCAGAGATAAAGAAATTGTGGTGGAATATTGCACTTCAAAAAATCAAGTTGCAAACATTTTCACAAAGCCACTCAAAGCAAATTCATTTTTGAAACTAAAGAATATGCTTGGAATGATGAAACCAAATTTAAGGGAGGATGTTAGCAAATAATAATAAATTTGGTTTCTTTGAAAAGTCAACAAAAAAGAAGAAGCAAATTGATAAGGTATATGTTAAACAACTAGTTGTACAAAAATTCCTAAGTGATAAGCTCGTAGATTAAGCAAATGGATTAAGCTAGCGGTTTATCAAATTGAAGAGTTAAAACACGTTTTTGCTAGCTAGCTCTACACGGTTTGTAGTTTATAAATAGGAGGATTATTGAAATTGTTATATCATCAGTGTTGTGAACAAGAATTGTGAGAGAAAAAAAGTAAGCTCCAACGAGCTTAATTGTTTTGAAAGAATTTTATTTTGTAGTATTATTTTGAGTGTGTATTAGCTTTCAACAAAGCTAAAAATATTGAGTATATTATTGTTTCTTCAAATACAAATATTATTGTGAGATTATTTCTTGAGTGTTTCTATTTTCTTCTCATAACATCTAAATTTCAACAAGGCAATTTATTTTAATTGCCAACAAATATTATGGTCAGATTCACTATTTTATAATTATAGTGATTTTATTGGTAAAATATGTTGAATCTGCCTCAAAATTCTGCAATTGATTAGATTGTTAAAGTTGATGATGATTATGTTATGATGTTAATTCTAAAATGAGCTTGTGATTATGATAGTGTATTCTGGAATTAAAGTATATGCTTCAAGTTTGAAATCATGTATCTATAATTGATACATATGCTAAACTTTTGTTGGAAACTTTTGACACGTGGCAATTGATAAACCACATTTCAATATATTTTTCCTCCCATAATTTGAGCAATTTCATGATCTTATTGTACACAACTTAGCTTCCAAGGTAGAACTTGATCGTATTATCTCTTAGAGTATTATTGCCAAATTGCATACTAATTACTTCCTTTGATGTCTGATCAATTGCCAAATTGAATAAAATTAAAACTAGGTAACTTGTAGACAAGTGGAAGACCTAGGTTATTTTCCCAAGGAATTGAATAAGTGAAAAGTGATTATGCAAAGTTAGGTTTGGGGATTTTAGCATTAAATTTCAGAAATAAGAAAATTCAAACAGGATTTTAATCAAATAGGTAGAAGACACTAGCTCAAGGAATTCGAATTATAAAATATATAGCATTGATTCATTATCCTCTCAATGATCCTTTCAAGAATTAAATTGAGTTTCAAATCCAAATTCAAATCTAAATTCATATCAAGTTCTTATGAAAATCTTCAAACATTCATCTTAATACACTTGAATTAAATCTGAAATCTCAAAACCTAATCCAAGACATTAAGATTGAAGCTCTACAATTCAATTTTCTAGATCAGAAATCTCTAGATCTAGATGTTCTCTCAACTTAAATTTATTGATCAATAACTCAGAAATCTCTAGAATTATTAATCAATTGGATTCATAATTCAAGAATTAGAAAATCTTCATAATTCTTGAATCATAAATCAAGAAGAGATGAGAAGAGAGAATTCAAAATTCTTGAATGAATCATGAAAGAAATGCAAGAAATACCTCAATCACATTGCTAATCTCAATATCTTTTACAATCCTCCATCCTGAAGCTAGCTATGAGTTTAGCTCTCCATGATCATGGAGAACTCAACAACAAGAAATGAAAGAAAAGAGAAAAACGAAAATGAGAGAAAGCTAGAGAGAAAATGTAAACTATCTCTAATTCTAAAACTTGAATTGTAAAAAAAATGTAAAGTGTTCCCTCCAAATCTGATGTAGGACTTAAATAGACATAAAAGAAGGTGGAAATGTCTAAAAAGCCCATACACTAAACAATTACAACACATAAGGCAAGGGTACAATGGACAATGCACAAAATTATGACACTTAAGGCAACTCAGCAAAACTAAGTTTCTGCCCGAAATATTGCAGCCAATTTCTGAAGCCTCTAATGGATGATTCTGCCCTCGAGCCCTGAAGCAAAGTTGTGGCTATATGTCTCAGATTTTTTTAGCCACTAAGATCATCCAATTCCAGTGAGTGTAGCTCGAGATATAGGCAAAATACGGAGTGCTGCTCCAGATTGCTGTCACACTCGCTGCAGCAAATTTGAGTCAACTTTTGAGCTCCTTATGGACTTCAAATGCTTTTGAGCTCTGAAGATAAAATGAAGCCTTGTGTCTTAGCTTACAATTCAACTGAAATGGAGTGATTCCAACATCTGTACCTCCAGCTATGGCTTCTGCAACACTTGTTGTCCAGGGTTGCTGTCCAGAATTCTGCAGCAAGATTGACTCAACTTGAAGCTCCAATTTGGAATCCTTATGGCCTGAATTAGCTTTCGCGTTCTTCATCAATTTTGTAGACCTGTGTCTACGATTTCCAACAAGACAAAGAACACAAAATTCCAATTTCTAGAACTCAGGTTATAGGCAAATTACAGAATAGTGTCACAAAGCATAAAATGCTGAGAAAATGCACAAAGTTCCAATCAAGTACCAAATGCCTAATATGATGCAAAAGTACCTCATTCATCTCAAAAGTGGTCAAATTACAAGCATACAAGAGGGAAATAATCAATCAAATAATGTTATATCAAATTCCCCCACACTTAGCCTTTGCATGTCCCCATGCAAGACTAAGAATCAAAAGTTAACCACCTAATGAGAAAGAGGAAAATCAAGAGGTGCTACTTGAATTTCAATAAATGATCCAAAAGTGTTTTGGCCCAAGACCAAGAAAGCAAGTAAAGTGGTAAGAGCTTCCAACAACCAAGCATTCCAATATCAAGGGGGTACAATACACAAGCAAAGCAAAATCCCTTAAAATGCATAGATGAAATGTATGGACCTCAATGGGTGTGTGTGCTCTCAACTCACTATTATGGTGGACTTGTCTTCCTCTCAACTCTCTTGCTAGACTAAGCATTCAACATAGGTTTGTCAAACCTCTAAATCTCCACTACTAGTATTCAATGCATCCAAGAATCAAGAGGTCTTTGTTCTGGTTGTAATGAGGCCAAAGTGAGGGTGTGGAATGTATGGGAAAGTGAGCTAAAGACCTAAGGAAATAAGACTAGCATTGGTTAGCATGAGTCACAATTAAACACAAGGGGGAATTCCACCCAAACACAATGCATAGATTTCACTTTTTGCAACCAAGCACACAAAAGCACAAGAGCTTTGCTCACTCTTTTTTTTCTTTTTACATTTCACACTTAAAACACTAGGTCTTTGACCTTGAATTTCTTTTCTCTTTTTTTTTTTTAACTTTGCTTTTGCTTTTGTGTGATTTTATTTCTTTATTTCCTTCTTTTTTTTTCACATACAACAATCCACACATAAGACCCCATATACAATGCAACAAGAACATAGTACATCAACAACCAAGGTGTCCTTCCCCACACTTAGAAGTTTGCCTTCCATGGCAAACCCCCACACTTAGACTCAAGCATGCAAGATGATAAAACCAATGCTACTCCACTTTCCAAAGGTAGGGTGTAAATTGGTTTTTCACTTTTTTGGCTTATGATGAGCTAAGATGAAAGAATAGGATATATGGCTCAAAGGGTTTGCAAGGGCAATGTATAGGGTAGGCAATATGGTCGTGGACTCAAGAAGAAAAGTGCCTCCATCACACTCAAGAATGCATATGAAAAATGTAACCTCAATAAAGAGACAAGGCAAACCCTAGAACGACAAAGTCCACAAGAGAAGCACACAACAAGAATGGAATGGCATGTAATGTGGCCACTCAATGTAAGGCCCAAAACTCACAAGGTAAGTGTCCAAAGACAAATCATCTATACACAATAAGATCAATCACCAAGCAAGTATCAAGAAGAACAAAGTGAAATGCAATCATGTCGGAACTCTAACCACCTAAGAAAATGATGCAAGTCTCAAGCACAACACTTCCAAATCAATCAAGAAAGACAATTAACAACCTAAGTAAGCACCCTAACTAATGACTAGCATGAAATCTACAATGCAACAAACAACCTACTCAACTAACTAGCTACTCATGCTTTATTCAATTGAAATGCAAAAACGAAAAGAAAAAGGGAAAATGGAAACTCCCCTATGGTGGTTTGTGCTTGAACTCGTCTGGGAGCCTCCAGCTAAGTGTATGGTCTAGTCCTCCACCGGGCTCCCACACTAAACGAACAAATCCAACATGAAAGAATAGATTTTTGCCTTTAGCATCCTGTGTCTCAATCCTGATAAAATCCTCAGCATGATCTGCAACAAATGGAGAGACACAAACAAAAGAAATGCAATGGAAAATGCGAGATGAAACTGTAAAATCAAAAGCAGGAAAGTATGGAGAATCTAACCTAGAAAAATCTACAGGACTATGAACATAAGAAAAATATGAAAAGTCAGGGGTAACTATGTCAGTGGTAGCAGAATCAAAAGCAACAGAATGTAAAGTGGGAAAACAGGTAGATGAACCCAGTGGTGCAACAGGGCTAGACACATCCGAATGTACAAGTATATCAGTGGAAGAATCTTGCACATCCAAACATGGATCAATCTCAGAACATGCAGCACATAGAATCAGCCTATCGCAATCCTTGCACACAAATTCTGCATCAATTTCAGAGAAACTAGGGAACTCAGTAAGCCAATCCTCTTGATATACAGGATCTGCAGCATGTGTGTTGGCACCTCCAACAAGAGACACAAGAGAGAAATCTGCTGCAAGAAAAACATCAGTAGCTACTGCTGATTCAGAAGATGAAGATGAACCAGCAGGACAAGATAAAGTAGCAGCAGGTATATCATGCATAAGAGAATCATAATGTACATAAGAATGCATCTTAGAGTCAGTAGTAACAGAATGCGTGGAGGGATGCATTTTAGAATAAGAATGCATATCAAAGTGAAAAATCTCAGAATGCATGGCAGAATCAGAAACATCAGCATGAATGACATCAGAATCATCAACATGAGAATCAATATCAGCAGAGTCAAAAGAATCATAATGCAACACAGAATCAGAAAAATCAGAATGCATCCTATCCACTAAAATATCAATGACATCAATGTGATAGACAGAATGATTCTGCACTACCTCATATTCTGCAAGAGTCTTCCCACCTCCAATTGTAATGGCACTAACATTTCTGGTGGGATTTACAGGTTGTGCAGGTAGTTTCTCTAATCCTTGAGCTTGCAACTCCACAACTGTTACAGCTAACTGTTCAATCTGTGTTTGCAAATTCTGGAACGTGGCCTCTGTTGTCTGTTGGAACTGAATGCTGCTAGTTGCCATTTGCTTCACAAGATCTGCTAAAGATGGCTCATATGGTGCAACAACTTCTTGGCTGGTGGATGGCCTAAAATCTGACTTTTGTTGCATGAAATTCTGGTTTCCGGCACCTCCATTTCTATCAACATTCTGCTGCTGGAAAGGCGTACCAGGAAACACACCAGCCATTAGCTCACTCTTCTCTTGCAATGTGGGACATTGATCTGTGGCATGATCAACCATGGAGCAAATACCACAACTGATGGCTGCCACATGATGTTGTTTCTGTCTGCTTGCAAGAGCTAGTTGTCTCACCAAGCTAGTCAACTCATCAATCCTATGCTCCATCATTTGGCTTGCCTCTGAATACTGAATATCATTTACACCTCTACAGCTTGTTGCTCTAGTACCAAACTGCTTAGAATTAGTAGCCATATTTTCAATCAAAGTCCTTGCTGCAGTAGGTGTCTTATCCATGAAAGCTCCTCCTGATGCTGCATCAATCATGCTCCTATCTATGCCCAACAATCCCTCATAAAAATACTGAATCAACAATTGATCACTAATTTGGTGATGAGGACAGCTTGCACAAAGCTTCTTAAATCTCTCCCAGTACTCATGAAGTGTCTCACCACTTTGCTGTCTAATGCCACTGATATCTTTTCTGATAGAGGTTGTTCTTGATGCAGGGAAAAATTCCTCAAAGAAAAGCCTCTTCATGTCTTGCCAACAAGTGACAACTCCTGGATGAAGATAGTAGAACCAATCATTTGCTACACCATCCAAGGAGAAAGGGAAAGCTCTTAACATGACATGATCCTCATCAACTCCATGTGGCGTCATAGTACAACAAACCACGTGAAACTCCTTTAGATGCTTGTGAGGATCCTCTTCAGCTAGGCCACAGAACTTAGGAAGCAAACGGATAAATCCAGGTTTTAGCTCAAAGTCAACATCCAAATGAGGGTATTGGATAGCCAATGCTTGGTAGTTCACATCAGGGCAGCCAATTCCTTCAAAGTCTTCTCTGCCATATTATCTAAATCTGCACCACAATTCTAATTACAAGAAACAACACTAGAACAAGGGTTAGGGTTAGGAGTAGAATCAATAACAGTACCAAATGAAACCCTCCTCCTAGCTCTAAACAACCTAAGAGTCCTATCAATCTCAGGATCAAAAGCAACTAATCCATGATCAATATGTGATCTAGTAACCATGCATTGTACAGAAATAGACAATAGTGCACAAGATGACTTGCAAAACAAGTAACACACAATCTAACTCCTAAAATGCTAAAAATAAATGCTAGAAAAATTAGAAACACTATCAAATGATTTTTAAAAATTATGGGACCACCTAGGCTAAATTCTAACACCTATTCTGAATCCAAAAATGAAAAGAAAAATTTTAAAAAATTAAAAACGTGGTCTAAACGATGGAATTTGGCCAAAAAAGGGTCTAATTCACTGAGTATCAGTGAGTATTGCTCAGAAGGCCGTTTTCCTTCAAGGTACCAAGTTTCGGGTCAATCAGAGCACAAAAAACATTTCCAGAAATACCGAATGTGTCCTTTTGGAACTGAAAAATGCCCGAAACACTTAGCAAATGAAGGAATTTGGCAAAACGGAGGGGGGGCTCAATCCTTTCAAGGATTGAGTTATATCCAGAATGTGGTTTCCTTTTAAAATCAAGTGTTAGGTCGGAGAAACGGTTAAGTTTCGGGAACTAAATCCTGATTTTATAGTTAAAAAGCACTATTCACGCGACTTTCAAGTTTAGTCGCAAGCTGGCTTCAACCGCAAGAAAGCTCACTTTTGCAATTCCCTGTTATGACCAAGTGAAAATAACAAATAAAAATGAAATGCAACTAATGTAACTAGAATTAAAAGACTACAATGACTAACTACACTAAAACTTGCAATGCAAGAAAAAGCAAAACACTAAACTATGCTACTACAATGCAATGTTGCTGCTATATGCTTGTATATGCTGCTGCTATGTGATGCTATATGCTGCTGCTTGATGCTACTATATATGATGCTATATGATGAATGCTTGCTGCTATATGATGAATGTTTGCTGCTATATGATGCTATGTTCCTATATTTGCTGCTATATGATGAATGTTTGCTGCTATATGATGCTACAATGCTGTTGTAATGTACTGCTATATATTGCTAAATTTGCTGCTATATGATGCTGCAATGTTGCTGCTATATATTGCTAAATTTGCTGCTATATATGCTGATGTATTTGCTGCTATATATGCTGATATGTTTGCTGCTATATGCTACTAAATGCTATTTGAATCTGATATGGTTTAATTGCTGAAATAGGAAATATAATTCATAGATGAAATGGAGGATTAGATATCTCAAGCAGCAATTAATGTAAGAACTAATGCTAATCTAATCTAATATAAGGTAATCTAATATAAGAACTAAATTCTAATATAAGAACTGATATAATGCTATTCTAAAACGGCAACTAATATAAGCTAATCCAATGCAGAATTAGAACTAAATCATAAATAATGCAGAACTTACTTGCTAAATCTAATTCTAATCTAATGCTAAATCGAAGGTAATAGAATGAGGTGCTACTATAACAGAACAAAATGCAGATTGAAGTGCAGAATGAAATGCATAATGAAGTGCAGAATGAAATGCAGATTTATGTTGGAAACATAATTGCTATGAAAACAGAACTAATGCTAATGAAGAACTAGGTAAGCTAATGTTATATGACAAAATGCAAATTGCAGAATGCTAGTGCAGTGAACCTAGAAATGCAGAATTCTAATGCAGCAATAAAAGAATCAAAACCTAAACAAATCAGAAAACAATACTATATCAGAATTAGAATTCAAAGAATCAAAACAAAAACAAATCAGAAAACAAAAACAAATCATAAATTAAAATCCATACAGCAACAACAAAACAAAATTATGCAGATTTTTGTTAAAGCTATTGCTATTGGATTCAATTTTCAATTTTCAATTTCGAAAACAAAATTAAAATCAGGAAAAGAATTCAAACTATTAAAATATTCACATAATCACTAAACACCATTTGAATTCCCCGGCAACGGCGCCAAAATTTGATCAATTGCCGAATTGAATCAAATTAAAACTAGGTAACTTGTAGACAAGTGGAAGACCTAGGTCATTTTCCCAAGGAATTCAATAAGTGAAAAGTGATTATGCAAAGTTAGGTTTGGGGATTTTAGCATTAAATTTCAGAAATAAGAAAATTCAAACAGGATTTTAATCAAATAGGTAGAAGACACTAGCTCAAGGAATTCAAATTATAAAATATATATCATTGATTCATTATCCTCTCAATGATCCTTTCAAGAATTATATTGAGTTTCAAATCCAAATTCAAATCTGAATTCAGATCAAGTTCTTATGAAAATCTTCAAACATTCATCTTAATACACTTGAATTAAATATGAAATCTCAAAACCTAATCCAAGACATTAAGATTGAAGCTCTACAATTCAATTTTCTAGATCAGAAATCTCTAGATCTAGATGTTCTCTCAACTTAAATTTATTGATCAATAACTGAGAAATCTCTAGAATTATTAATCAATTGGATTCATAATTCAAGAATTAGAAAATCTTCATAATTCTTGAATCATAAATCAAGAAGAGATGAGAAGAGAGAATTCGAAATTCTTGAATGAATCATGAAAGAAATGCAAGAAATACCTCAATCACATTGCTAATCTCAATATCTTTTACAATCCTCCATCCTCAAGATAGCTATGAGTTTAGCTTTCCATGATCATGGAGAACTCAGCAAGAAGAAATGAAAGAAAAGAGAAAAACGAAAATGAGAGAAAGCTAGAGAGAAAATGTAAACTATCTCTAATTCTAAAACTTGAATTGTAAAAAAAATGTAAAGTGTTCCCTCCAAATCTGATGTAGGACTTAAATAGACATAAAAGAAGGTGGAAATGTCTAAAAAGCCCATACACTAAACAATTACAACACATAAGGCAAGGGTACAATGGACAATGCACAAAATTATGACACTTAAGGCAACTCAGCAAAACTAAGTTTCTGCCCGAAATATTTCAGCCAATTTCTGAAGCCTCTAATGGATGATTCTGCCCTCGAGCCCTGAAGCAAAGTTGTGGCTATATGTCTCAGCTTTCCTTAGCCACTAAGATCATCCAATTCCAGTGAGTGTAGCTCGAGATATACGCAAAATACAGAGTGTTGCTCCAGATTGCTGTCACACTCGCTGCAGCAAATTTGAGTCAACTTTTGAGCTCCTTATGGACTTCAATTGCTTTCGCGCTATGAAGATGAAATGAAGCCTTGTGTCTTAGATTTACAATGCAACTAAAATGGAGTGATTCCAACATCTGTAGCTCCAGCTATATCTTCTGCAACACTTGCTGTCCAGAATTCTGCAGCAAGATTGACTCAACTTGAAGCTCCAATTTGGAATCCTTATGGCCTGAATCAGCTTTCGCGTTCTTCATCAACTTTGTAGACCTGTGTCTAAGATTTCCAAAACGACAAAGAACACAAAATTCCAATTTCTAGAACTCAAGTTATAGGCAAATTACAGAATAGTGTCACAAAGCACAAAATGCTGAGAAAATGCACAAAGTTCCAATCAAGTACCAAATGCCTAATATGATGCAAAACTACCTCATTCATCTCAAAATTGGTCAAATTACATGCATACAAGAGGGAAATAATCAATACAAATAATGCTATATCAATGTCACTGCTGCTTTTGACGTGTTTATTTCAGTGTTTTTATTAATTCAGGGAAAAATAATTGAGTATTGCATTGGAGCTACATTGGAAGCTAAGTTGGGGAAAAATTTTGTAAATCCAGCAACGAGCAGACCGCCTAAGCGATCATGCAGATCGCCCAGGCGGTCATGTACAGAAGAAATCAAAGAGTCACACCGCAAGTTGCTTTTCCACCTTAGTTCTGTTTAATTTTGTTTTTAATTGCAATCAATGGATTAATGAGGAGAAGGGAGGTTAGAGTTCAAGAGGGAATTGGAGAGGCAAAAATCAATGAATCATTTACTCCTTAGCTCTCTATATAAACCCACCTTAGCTCCAAGCAGTTCGGGCGCAAGGCACTATGAGGGCGCATCGCGCCTCTGGTTTCGAATTTCTCTTGTTCGCTACTGTCTTCCAGGCGCAATGCGCAGTGCTAACGCGAGGCGCTGGATGAAGAGGGCGCTATGCGCCACTGGGGCGCAATGCGCCAGCTAGGAGAGAAATTATTATTATTATTTTTTTTAAAATAACGAATATAATCAAAATTCAATAAAAATACTGGGTTGCCTCCCAATAAGCGCTTCTTTAACGTCACTAGCTTGACGTAGGACATTTTCTCAAGTGAGTGTTTGGAGAGAGACGACTCGGTCAATCTCTCCCCCAAGATAATGTTTCAATCTTTGCCCATTCACAGTGAACTTTCTTTCAGATTTGGAGTCCATGATCTCTACATGCCCATAAGGTGAAACCTTAGTGATAGTGAATGGTCCTGACCATCTTGTCTTCAATTTTCCTGGGAACAACCTTAATCTTGAATTAAATAAAAGAACTTGCTGTCCAGGTTCAAACTGTCTTGGAGTAATCTTTTTGTCATGCCACCGCTTGGTTCTCTCCTTATACAACTTAGCATTATCATAAGCTTGACTACGAAATTCGTCAAGTTCATTGAGTTGTAGTAATCTCTTGTCAATTGCCGATTTTTCATTAAAATTCAAAAATTTTATGGCCCAAAATGATTTATGTTCAAGTTCAACAGGCAAGTGACAAGATTTACCATATAGAAGTTGATAAGGAGACATACCAATTGGTGTTTTGAACGCAGTTCTGTAGGCCCATAGTGCATCATCAATTTTCCTTGACCAATCATTTCTTGAAGCATTTACCACTTTTTCTAGGATCCTCTTCAATTCCCTATTGGAAATTTCAGCTTGTCCACTTGTTTGAGGGTGGTATGGGGTGGCTACCTTGTGCTTGACTCCATATTTTTGTAGAAGACTCTCCAATTGCTTATTACAGAAGTGACTTCCACCATCACTAATCAAGGTTCTAGGAACTCCAAACCTTGAGAATATCATCTTCCTGAGAAAATTCGCCACCACTTTTGCCTCATTAGTGGGGGAGGCAATTGCTTCAACCCATTTGGATACATAGTCTACTGCTACCAGGATATACAAGTTGGAGTAGGAGGATGGAAAGGGACCCATGAAATCTATTCTCCAAACATCAAACAAATCCACTTCAAGAATGAACTGCTGAGGCATTTCATGCTTCCTTGATATGTTTCCAGTTCTTTGGCATCTATCACATCTCTCTACAAAAGCTCTTGCATCCTTGAAAATTGTTGGCCAGTATAACCCACTCTGTAGGACCTTGGCTGCAGTTCTTTCTCCACTGAAATGTCCACCATATTCAGAACCATGACAGTGCCATAAAACACTATATACTTCTTCTTCCGGGATACACCTTCTAATTACTCCATCACTGCACCTTTTGAACAAATAAGGTTCATCCCATAAGAAGTACCTAGCATCATGCAAGAATTTCTTCTTCTGATTCCAATTCATTTCACTTGGAACCCTTCCCCCGGCTTTATAATTTGCTATGTCAGCAAACCATGGTAACACTTATATTGCTAGGAGTTGTTCATCTGGAAACTCTTCATTCACTGGCACCTTACTCACTTGCTCTTCTCCCTGTGCAATCCTTGACAAGTGGTCTGCCACTAAGTTTTCTGAGTCTTTCTTATCTCTGATCTCAATATTGAACTCTTGTAGCAACAGCATCCATCTAATTAGTCTTGGCTTTGCATCCTGTTTACTCATCAAATACTTAAGAGCAGAGTGGTCAGTATAGACTATTACCTTTGACCCAACCAAATAAGACCTGAACTTATCAAAAGCAAAAACTACAACCAATAATTCCTTCTCTGTTGTTGCATAATTTTTTTGTGCATCATTTAATACACGACTTGCATAATAAATAACATGCAACAACTTGTCTTTTCTTTGTCCTAAAACAACCCCAATTGCAAAATCACTTGCATCACACATTAATTCAAATGGTAAGGACCAATCAGGAGGAGAAATTATTGGTGCAGTAACAAGTTTGGTTTTGAGAGTTTCAAAGGCATACATACATTCACTGTCAAAATTAAATTGTGATTCTTTCATTAAAAGACTACTCAATGGTTTTGCAATTTTTGAAAAGTCTTTGATGAACCTTCTATAGAACCCAGCATGACCCAAGAAACTTCTCATTGCTTTAACATTTATAGGCGGAGGTAATTTTTCAATTACCTCCACTTTGGCTTTGTCAACTTCAATACCTTTGGAAGAAACTCGGTGTCCAAGAACAATACCTTCTGTTACCATAAAATGACATTTTTTCCAATTCAAAACAAGGTTTGTTTCTTGACACCTCATTAAAACTAAAGATAGATGGTTGAGACAGGACTCAAATGAATTACCAAAAACAGAAAAATCATCCATAAATACCTCAATGAATTTTTCTACCATATCGGAAAATATAGAAAGCATGCACCTTTGAAAAGTAGCGGGTGCATTGCACAACCCGAAAGGCATTCTTCGATAGGCAAAAACTCCATAAGGGCATGTGAAAGCTGTCTTCTCTTGATCTACCGGATCTACTGCAATTTGATTGTAGCCTGAATAACCATCCAAGAAGCAGTAATATGGATGACCCGCCAACCTCTCCAACATTTGATCAATGAATGGAAGTGGAAAATGATCTTTTCTAGTGACCACATTTAATCTTCTGTAGTCAATACACATCCTCCACCCTGTCACTGTCCTTGTAGGAATTAACTCATTGTTTTCATTCTTTACCACCGTGATGCCACCTTTCTTTGGTACCACTTGCACTGGACTCACCCAAGGACTGTCAGAAATGGGATAAATAATCCCAGCATCCCATAACTTCAGAACTTCTTTTAGCACCACTTCCTTCATGATGGGGTTGAGTCTTCGTTGAGGTTGCACCACTGGTTTTGAGTCTTCTTCCATGAGGATTTTGTGCATGCACATGGTTGGACTAATCCCCTTGAGATCACTAAGCTTCCATCCAATTGCTCCTTTATGCTTCTTCAACACTTCCAGTAATTCTCCTTCCTCTTTTTCATTTAGTGAAGCATTGATTATCATAGGATAGAACTCATCATTTCCTATGAAAGCATATTTGAGAGAAGGAGGCAATGGTTTCAATTCAGGCTTTGTAATTTCTTGCTTCTCCTCTTTTTTCTTCAATAACAGCTCCTCTGTTTCTTGTAAAGTCAGGGAAGAATTTGACATATTGAGCTCTTCTTGTTTTTTTTCATTCCCTTCCACCAAAGCCATTGTTTCTATAACATCATCTCCCCAAGTTAATGCAAACACTTCCTCTACCAAGGGATCTATTGTGTCTAACCTCATGCAATTTTCTTGATCCACTGGAAATTTCATAGAGTTAAAAACATTAAAAACTACCTTTTCATCATGCACCCTTAATGTTAACTCACCTTTTTGTACATCAATTAAAGCTCTTCCAGTGGCTAAGAATGGTCTCCCAAGGATAATAGGAGTGTCTTCGTCTTCCTCCATATCAAGCACCACAAAGTCTGCAGGGAAAATGAACTTATCAACTTTGACAAGTGCGTTCTCTACAACACCAAATGGAAACTTGATTGAACGATCAAAAAGTTGCAGAGAAATAGAAGTTGGCTTCACTTCTTCTATGTTCAACTTCTTCATAATGGACAAGGGCATGAGGTTAATGCTTGCCCCCAAATCACATAAGGCTTTTCCAATGGTCAAACTTCCAATGGTGCAGGGAACATAAAACTTCCCAGGATCCTTTAACTTTTGAGGCATCTTCTTTTGAATGACAGCACTACATTCCTCTGTGAGCATTATTGTTTCATCTTCCCTGAGTGTTCTCTTCCTTGACAGCAAATCTTTCATGAACTTGGCATATAAAGGCATTTGCTCAAGTGCCTCAGCAAATGGGATGTTTATTTGCAACTTCCTAAATATGTCCAAGAACTTTGAGAATTGTTTTTCCTGGTTTTGCTTTTGAAGTCTTTGAGGATATGGCAACCTTGGCTTGTATGGAGCAACTTTAACTTCTTCTTTCTCTTCTTCCTGCATGGGAACTTCTTTTTCTCTTTCTTCAATGTTGGGAAACTCTTTCTCTTCTTTCTTGTCCCGTACCTCCACTTTCTCTTTCTTTTCTTCTTTTTGTTCTTTAAGTATTTTTCCACTCCTTAAGTGAAAGGCCTTACAATGCTCCTTAGGATTTGGTTCTGTGTTGCTTGGAAAAATCCCTGCAGGTCTCTCAGAGAGTTGTTTAGCTATTTGGCCAACTTGCACCTCCAAGTTCCTTATAGAAGCCTCTTGATTTTTAAAATTAGCCCTTGTCTCCTGCATGAAACTTGAGGTTTGTTGCACAAAAGTAGAAGTAGATTGAGTGAGTTTCTCCATAGCAATCTCCAGTGAAGTTGGTTTAGGAGGACCTTGTGGAGGAATGAACGGGGGTTGTTGATTTGGAGCATGGAATTGCTTCTGCCCTTGATTTCCCCATCCAAAATTTGGATGATTCCTCCACCCCAGATTATAAGTTTTGGAGTATGGATCATTTTGTTGCCTTGGAGGGTTCCCCATGTAGTTTACTTGCTCCGGTGTAGTTTCCTTGAACAAGTCACATTCTTCATTCTTATGAGACCCACCACAAAGTTCACAGGATGAAATTGGAGGTCCTACTGCAGCAACTTGCATTTGTCCCATTTGCTTTGTGAGTGTTGTTAGTTGTTGAGACATCATCTTGTTTTGTGCCAAGAGAGTATCCAATGTGTCTAACTCCATCATACCTTTTCTTAATGGGGTTCGATCACTTGGACATAGGAAATTATTCTCGGCCATTGTCTCAATCAACTCTAAAGCTTCCTCAGGCGTCTTTCTATGAAGAGATCCTCCAGCACTTGCATTCATCATAGCTCTCGAACTTTGAGAAACTCCATCATAGAATGTCTGAATTTGTAGCCAGTCAGGGATTGCATGGTGTGGACATTTTCTGAGCATCTCCTTGTACCTTTCCCATGCTTCATAGAGTGATTCTCCCTCCTTTTGAGCAAATGAGTTGATGTCATTCCTTAGCTTTGCTAGCTTCTGCGGAGGGAAATACTTAGCTAGAAATTTGCTAACTAAGTCATCCCATGTACTGATGCTTTCGAGTGGCTGTGATTGCAACCATAGTTTAGCTCTGTCCCTAAGAGAAAAAGGGAAGAGTCTCAACTTAATTGCATCTGAACTCACACCATTGCTTTTGATCGTATCACATAACTGGAGGAAAGTAGCTAAGTGAACATTAGGATCATCCAGAGCTCCTCTACTGAATTGTTCTTGTTGCACCAATTGAATGAGTGAAGGTTTGAGCTCAAAGTTATTTGCTTGCACTGGTGGCGGGACAATACTACTCCCACACCCATTAGTGGTAGGTGTGGCATAATCTCCCAGCGTTCTTCTCGGTCCATGACCTTCTTCTTCTGCCATCTCTGCTCTTTTCTTTGCTTGTCTCAGCTTCCTCAAGGTCCTTTCAATTTCAGGATCGAAATATAACTCTGTTCGTTCTATTTTTGCATGCAAAACAAACACCAAACTAAATGAAAGTGAGATCTAGCACTTCCCAACGTCACAGTGAAGGGAATACTAGAGTAAAAATAGAATAAAAATGGCTAATTTAGAAATCACACAATTACTTTAATTGTCAGTTTCAATTAATCCCCGGCAACGGCGCCAAAAACTTTAATTGTCAGTTTCAATGGATTGGTTGTCAGCACATAAAATTTTGTTAGATTGTCATGCTAAGTCGGTTGTATTTCCTGATTCATATAGTATTCTTACACTTGAGTCCTCTATTGTTTCTTTTAGTCTGTTGATTCATCCTGTGGAAGTGGGACAGAGTGGGGTTACAGATAAAAGTCTTGTTTTTCTTGCCTCGAACAACATAGAAGCCACGCCAAGTTTGGCTGCTATAACAGTTGTAAGAGAGTATCCTGAGGTTTTCCCTAATGACATACCAGAGTTTCCTCCACCTAGAGAGGTAGAGTTTAGTATTGACCTCGTTCCGGGAACAGGGTCTGTCTCTATGGCCCCGTACCGTATGTCACCCAGTGAATTGAGGGAACTTAAGACCCATAGCTGGGAGAGTGGTTGGATAAGGGTTTCATTAGGCCAAGTGCCTCACCATGGGGAGCACATGTGCTGTTTGTGAAGAAGAAAGACGGAAGTATGAGGTTATGCATAGATTATAGGCAGTTGAATAAGGTGGCTATAAAGAACAAGTATCCCCTCCCTAGAATTGATGATTTAATGGACCAGTTGAGAGGGGCGAAGGTGTTTTCCAAAATAGATTTGAGGTCAGGCTACCATCAGATTAGGGTCAGAGGGGAGGATATACAAAAGACAGCTTTTCGAACTCGCTATGGGCATTATGAGTTCACAGTTATGTCCTTTGGACTAACTAATGCCCCGACAGTGTTCATGGATTATATGAATAGGATTTTCTGACCGTTCTTCGATAAGTTTGTGGTTGTCTTTATTGATGACATTTTAATTTATTCCAAGATGGAGGAGGAGCATGAAAGCCATCTTAGGTTTGTATTAGAAGTGTTAAAGGAGAAGAAGTTGTACACTAAGCTGAGTAAATGTGAGTTTTGGATGAAAGAAGTTAAATTCCTGGGTCATGTGGTTTCAGCGGAAGGAATAGTTGTGGATCCTAGTAAGATTGAAGCAGTAGTATACTGGGAAAGACCTACCACGGTTACGGAAGTACGGAGCTTCTTAGGTCTGGCCGGTTATTACCGTAGATTTATTAAGGGATTTTCACAGCTTGCTTTACCCTTAACTAAGCTCACTAGGAAGAATTCCTCATTTGTGTGGTCAGTGGAGTGTGAGAAAAGTTTTATGGAGTTGAAGGAAAGATTGACCACCACACCCGTATTGGTTGTGCCCGATCCTAATGAACCTTTTGAAGTGTATTGCGATGCTTCGGGAAAAGGGTTGGGTTGCGTATTGATGCAACATCACCAAGTAGTGGCATATGCTTCACGGCAATTGAAGCCACATGAGGTGAACTATCCTACCCATGACCTGGAGCTTGCGGCAATAGTTTTTGCTTTTAGGATTTGGAGGAACTACTTATACGGGGTGAGATTTAAGGTTTTCTCTTATCATAAGAGTTTGAACTATCTCTTTGATCAGAAAGAGTTAAACATGAGGCAACGACGGTGGATGGAGTTTCTAAAAGATTATGATTTTGGTTTGAATTACCACCCTGGGAAGGCGAATGCAGTGGCAGATGCCTTGAGTCGTAAGATGCTTCATGTATCCCATATGATGATTAAGGAGATGGAATTATTAGAAGATTTTAGAAACCTTAATCTAGGAGTGTCTTTCACCCCGGTGAGCATGAGAGTAAGTCACCTTATGGTCTCAAGTAAGATTAAGGAAGATATTGCACGAGCCCAAGTGACGGATGAGGAGTTTTGATAGGGCTTCGGCAAGTGCACCGAATCGTACAAGTAATAAAGTCCACGGTGAGTGGGTATCGTTCCCACGAGGATTAAAGAACTAAGCAAAGATTTCGTGATGTGAATTTCTAATTAGACGAATCGAATTAAGGGTAATGAAAGGGTTGAAATCATAAATTCAAAAGAGTATCAAAGTAACAGACAGTAAACTAATTTTGAAAACTTCAAAGAATGAGAGGTTAGGGAATCGGGTTCACGTATCTTCTGAAATAATTAAAACAATTGCTCGCCTTCAAATTCTAAAACTTTAATTCAATGAACGAATCTTAAATTGTCAATTCCAATCCCTTGGTAATTTAACACTTTTTCTATGAACAATCAGTCAATCCCTTGATCAAATCGTTTCACAGAAAAGAAAATATGTTTACTGATTCAAAGTTCATAAAAGTCTTGACTCTATTCCTAGTTATCAATCCTTCCAGCAATTTCCCTTGAGCTAATTCACACACTTATTTTCCCAAATAAACATATGAATCCAAGATAAGTTGAAAAGCGATTTCCCAATCTTCAGAACAACACAAAACAATAAGGTAGTTACCTGAATCGAAGAAATAGAATTCAAAGGTTTGCAATCATCGGATTAATTCATAGTGATACGATTCCCCTATCCCTAACAAGGAATTAGTTGCTCATAATCAAAGTAAACAAAGAATAGAAATTGATAGAAAGCAGGTTAATGAACGAATAACTCATTGTATTGAAAAACAGAGTAAAAAACAGAGTACTGGAATGAAAAACAAGCTGCTGCTGAAAAATAAGGATTCAAGATGAGCGATCAGATAATGGATCCCCTAATTTCCCCCTATTCTAGTCCTATATATAATCAGATAGTCTAGAATTTTCAATTGATTACATAGGGATTTTGTTTAAAAATAACTAAGACAGTGTAAAATCTAAACAGATTTAATCCTGAATTATAGATGCTCTGTTTCCACTTTTATCCGGACGCAAGGCGTAGGGAGGACGCGGCGCGCTGCATGGGTTGGTTTCTCCGGGGCGCGGGGCGCCTGCTGGACGCAGGGCGCCAGCCATTCGAGCTCTCTCGGGCGCAAGGCGCCTGGAGGATGCAAAGTGCAAGCTTCTTGGGCGCACGGCTGGTGGAGGGCGCAAGGCGCCTCGGCAGGGAACTTCTTGGGCGCGGGGCGCCAGGCTTCTGGGCGCAGGGCGCAATGTGGGCGCGGGGCGCCAGGCTTCTGGGCGCAGGGCGCGGGGCGCCAGGCTTCTAGGCGCAGGGCGCCGTGTGGGCGCGACGCGCGAGCTTCTCTCGCAGATTTTCATTTCCATTCTGAGTTTGAGGCGCTGCGCGTGAGTGAGGCGCCCAGCGTCTCAAATTGGGCTATTTCAGTGCATCTCCAGCTCTTATTCATTTATCAATTACTTGCTCAAATCCTGAAATTAACACCAAAATAATACCAAAAGCGTAATATAACCCAGGAAAATCCAATTTATTCTAGAAACACTTAAATTACTCTAAAAACACAATGAATTTAACTAAACAAACACAATTTCTTAGAATTTAAACTACAAAATCACATAAAGATGCCGGGGCATCATTAAAGGAATTTTGAGGGCGGTACAAGAGGGAAGAGCGAGAGAGTTTTATCAAGACGGAGACGGGTTATGGAGATGTAAGGGTAGAATTTGTGTACCCGCTAATAGTGACCTCCGAAATAGTATTTTGGAGGAGGCTCATAAGAGTCATTTCACCATTCATTCTGGGGCTACCAAGATGTATCAAGATTTGAAAAAAATGTTTTGGTGGCCGGGTATGAAGAAGGAAGTATCATAGTGAGTTAACCGGTGTTTAGTGTGCCAGAAGGTGAAGATAGTGCATCAAAAGGATCCTGGCATGCTACAACCACTGCAAATTCCTTATTGGAAATGGGATTACCAAGAACACAAGCTGGTAATGATGCCATATGGGTGATAGTGGATCGATTGACTAAATCGGCCCACTTTTTACCCATCAAGGCGACATTTCCCTTGGAAAGATTAGCGAGTTTGTACATACGTGAAGTGGTGAAGTTACACGGGGTACCCGAGAGTATTATTTCGGATCGTGATTCGAGATTTACTTCTCGTTTCTGGGAAGCCTTGCAAAAGGCGTTTGGTACAGAGTTGCATATGAGTACAACCTACCATCCCCCAACCGATGGACAGTCTGAGAGAACAATCCAAACCTTAGAGGATATGTTGAGGTCTTGTGTCTTGGATGAGAAGAGTAGTTGGGATAAGATGTTACCCCTAGTTGAATTCTCCAACAATAACAGTTTTCATACTAGCATAGGAATGGCTCCTTTTGAAGCATTGTATGGTAGAAAGTGTCATTCTCCATTATGTGGTATGATCCGGGTGAAAATAGTGCTATAGGACCCGAACTAGTGAGGGAAACTACGGAACAGATTAAGAGGATTAGGGAAAGACTCATGACAGCTCAAAAGTCGTCAAAAGAGTTATGCGGACAATCGGCATAGGCCACTAGAGTTTGAGGCCGGAGACCATGTGTTTTTACGTGTGACCCCCACCACAGGTATAGGCAGAGCAATCAAGGTTAAAAAGTTAAATCCAAGGTACCTAGGTCCATTTCAGATCTTGAGTCATATTGGTCCAGTTGCATATCGCATAGCCTTACCTCCCAGTCTATCCAACCTTCATGATGTCTTCCATGTGTCACAACTCCGTAAATACAAATCAGACCCAAGTCATGTATTAGAAACGGAAGAAGTACAACTAAAGGATGACTTAACCTTTCCCTTACCACCAACACGGATAATGGACCGGGACATCAAGGAATTAAGAAATAAGACTATTCCATTGGTGAAGGTGGCCTGGGGGCGGGGGA
Source organism: Aeschynomene evenia (assembly GCA_013621005.1). Lineage (NCBI taxonomy): Eukaryota > Viridiplantae > Streptophyta > Magnoliopsida > Fabales > Fabaceae > Aeschynomene > Aeschynomene evenia. The sequence continues at coordinate 16,339,287 of CM024266.1, forward strand.
GAGCAGAAGAGTTTACCTGGGAGAGGGAGGAATATATGAGGAAACTACGTCCAGATCTTTTCACAGGTATTGAATTTCGAGGGCGAAATTCTTTTTAAGGGGGGAAGAATGTAAGACCCCGAGGGCTTAATTATACCTTAACTAAGGTGATTTGAGAAATAATCGCATTACTTAAGGTATAATTAGAATGTATGTGCATTTGGAACGTGTTTTGATACGCTGCATAATTGAATATGTGTTATGTGCGCTATGTGACTTATGTGTATGACAAAATGACATTTGCATTGTTTTATGATTTAAAATGTGGATTGAAATAGGGAAACGAGTTTAGAGAAAACATCTAATTAGAGATCATGAGAGGTTTTAAGCATTTAGGATCATGTATAAGTTTATATAAGTATATTGAGGTTGTTTAGAGTATTGGTGATGGTTTGGGAACTTTTAGAGAGTAATTGAAGGTTTAGAGCATGAAAAATAGTTTATGCTGCTGTTGCTGTCATTTATCAGCATTTCGTCGCTAGCGGCTAGCTTCAGCTCGCTAGCGAGGAAGGCGGCAAGGATTGTCACTAGCGGTCGTAATCAGGCGCTAGCGGCTGGATGCGGTGAAAGCGTTCGCTAGCGGCCGCAGTAAGCTCGCTAACGACCAGCTCGATGACAGAACATGATTTCTGCATTTTTCACATTTCTCTTTAGTCCCTCATCTTATAAGAATTTCATATAGGTCCCCTTCGTCCCTATAACGTTTCCTAAGCCTGAAGCAATTTCAGAAGCTTAAAAACACAATCCTAAAAACACCACAAAACTTCCAATCACTCCTTGCAACCTTTACTACCAAAACACACTCAAACCTCACCATCACTTCGTCAAAACTCCTCTAAATCAGAAACAAAACTCATATTTAGGATCCTTGCACCAATCCTATCAGTTCTAACCGAACAAATCCATCTACAAATCATATTTTCATCATCATCAGCAAGAAAATAGTTAGAGTGGAGTATTTGTCAAGGAACTCAAGAAAAGAAAGTGGTCCCTAGCTTAGAGAAGGAAGAAACTACAAGAGGTAGGGGTTAGTTTTATGTTAGACAATATATTCTTATGTTTTTCATGCATCATATTTAGTTTGAACTCGTTTTATGCATTAAAATGACATCTGAGATGAACCAGTACTGAGAACAGGGTCGAGGCACTCGCTAGAGGCCAGGCTACAGCCGCTAGCGAAGGTCAACGCGCTAGCGCCTATCTTACAAGCGCTAGCGGGTTGTTAGGCCGCCTTGGGCGCTAGCGGCCACATGGAGCTCGCTAGCGACCAGGTCGCAGGATTTTCTGCAGAATCTAAGTTTTCTGATATTTTGACATTTTTAATAATTTTGACTTCATGGTATATTTTTCTATAGTACAGTATCATAACCATATGTATATGTATCAGTACTAACTTATCAAAAGAAGTTCTTAATGATCTATTAAAGAGTTTGCAAATGAATATCTTCATGCATTCATGATTAAAGTTTTAATGTAAGTAAATCTGAAAAATATGTGCAAATATATGTGTTGGATGTGTATGTTGATTGACCAGAACTATGATGAAATGTCATGTGAAGTGAAAAATAAGTTTATGAGTAACTTTCTCTGCAAATGGAATTGGCAAGGGAGGTTGGCACCCTCGGTCCCCAATACCATATTGTGAAAAAAAGTGAATAAACCCCTCTTCCCCACAGATTCCTAGTAGAAACTAGAGAGGTATGAGCTCAGATAGTACTACAAGGTAAGGCGGGCCGAAGCTATCGGGAGATTGACGACTCGGACAGCTAGAAAGACTTATATTTGAGAGTTGTGATTCTATGAGATCTTGTGTTTTGTATTATTATATTATACATTATCTGACGCTTAGTTGAGTTTATAAGAAGATCATAAGTGACTGTACAACCTTATGGTATTCTTAGAAACTTCAACACTCTACTATTGTTATATTATTTTGAATTTTACGTTTATATGTGTAATTACTATGTGTACTTGAATCTATATGTATGTAATGGGCCACTTACACGTATTATTATATTATGGTTGTATGCAATTCACAGTTTCATAGTTTGACGTATCAGATTATGTCTCATCACGTACAAGCCATTATTTAGAACTCGCGCTATTATTTTTAAAATTTTATGGCCCTATTTTCCACGTACCCTTATTTTTTAAATTTGACTCTGAAACAGAATGATAATTTCAGGTAATTAACTCATTATGACTTAAGAATAAAGAGGTAATTATTAGGGTGTTACAAGAATCATCCCAATCAATAGAAAACATAGGTACATGAAAACTCATTGATAAAACATGATTAAAAACACTTTTCAATTGATGAAACCCTTTTTCTATGAAATTAATTTCATAAGACATAACCCTTTCATGAACCCTAATGGGAAAAACGAACAACAACAATAATCTCATCAAACGATAGGAATACACATCATCATGCATGAAATTACAGAGAATAAAGAATGCCTAGAACCCCTACCTCTTGTAGACTTCCTATGCAATGCGTAGAGACAACCTTTCCCGACGTAGAACACGTTCTCAATTTCTCTCACTAGCCCCACGAACGATAGGAATACAAATATGACTCCTTTTCAAGAATTGCAATCGGTAGAAAGGTTATATTCGATGAGAGGATTAAGAATATGTAATTTGTGTTGTGATTGGGTAAGGTTTGATATGAGTTTGGGGGTTTGGAATGGCTATGGCTTTGAGTTCTTGAGAGAGAGAAAGAATAATGGAGGCACAAGGGTTAGAGAGAGTGTTTGGAGTGTTTCTGAAATAGGGATTTAGGGTTTCTCATGAATTGACACAGCTAGGCATGTTATAGACACGTTGTGGGGCCCATACGTAACATAAAACACACTAAAAATGCTCACAACGCAGGTCATAATCGATTACTATCCAGTGGTAATCGACTACAGACAGGATGTAATCGATTACAATAATCGATTACAGACAGGATGTAATAGATTACCGACAGCAAAAATGGCCAGATATGAAAACCAAAGGGCTGTAATCGATTACCTTTCCGTGGTAATCGATTATAGGGCTACAAAATAGCCTCAAAACACCTCAAAAACGTCCCAACTCGTGCTATAAACATCCATACATCATTCCTTACATCATGCATCATCTAAACATCAAATAAAACACATATATTCACCTAAATCACCCAACATATAATGAATACACATATCCATACACATAAATCATATAGCACATGATAAACACACATAAACTATATAACACATATACATACACTTAGATCACATAACACATAATGGTTTACTAAAAGAAACTTGTCCACCCAAACTTAATTAAATTCTAACCAAGGTCAATTACCCTTAATTTCACTTAATTAGAACTTAATAAATATCGGGGTGTTACATTTCTCCCCTCCTTAAAAAGAATTTCGTCCTCGAAATTCGACACTTCTAGCACAAGAACAACACAAGACATAACAGCTCTTACCCTCGCGGAGACTCGAGTGAAGGTTCACATACAAGCATCTAACCCGAATAAACAAGTCGAGCGGAAAACGAGTTCAAGAAACAAAAACATCTGTTGCAAAGACATAATGACAACAGAAATACATTTTTCAAGATAAGGGCAAGTTGATCCTTACGTTCCTAGGGTCCATGATCCGATACAAATGTTTTACTCAAAGAGCTCATCTCTATTTTTCAAAACATCAGCTTAGGAATTTTCGAAAACCCAAGTTAACTCCCAATTCCTAGTAGTTCGAAACACGTTTACTTAATTTTCAAAAACAACTCATAAAGCTCGAAACCCTTTTCGCTTTGCAATTAAAGGCAATTCTAGACTCTCAACGTAGACTTTAGGTTTTTCTCACATCCACTCCAATGAAAACGTATTACCTCTACTCCTACGACCTTTAACCACATAAGTTTTCACAGGACATATAAGGGAATCACTTTTGAAACTTCAACCAACTTATATTATACAGTTATTTTACAAACCATCTACCTATGCCCAAAACAGATGATCTTAGTAACCACAGAAACTATAGGAAAACACACTGGACCCTACGACTCATAATTGCAACTTACACAGTGAGAAATTCTCAAAGTATTTTCAAACAACACGAAAATGATTTTCAAGTTCACAACTACACGATATGTAAAAAGAGCCTTAAGGAACTCTGTACCTTAAGGTCGATGGGGTATGGAATCATTTTCTAAACCAAAGTTGAAAATAAAACGTCATTTTAATAAACTTTCGCAATCACTTGAAAACTAAACAAAAGAAGAGGTGCAAACATCTTCGACGTACATCCAATGCCACTAAGCGGGACGTGCTCTCGAGGGTAGGGCGGGGTGTGGTAGAACTAACTCTTACATGGCTCCTCAAGGATTCTATTAGGCGTTACTAACGGCATGTGGTGTTTAGGAGACTAACGAATCCTGGGGTTCGGTAGAGTTGGGACATATGTGGTGGCTTGTAGTGATAGGGTTCGTGTGGGTACATATGTGAGTAGTCGAAGCGTTTTCTAAGAAGGTGTAGGCTATATATAGGGAGTGTGGTCTCTCTTTAGGGTCGTGTAACCGGTGTGGGTAGGCAAGGTTTTCTTCTATACTAAAAGCATTAGGAGTGGGACATAACATGGTCAACGATTGTGTTTGGTGGTTAGCAGTGACAGGAACCTAATAAAGGTGTAAGGGTCCAACTAAAGGGGTAAAACTTTCCTAAGGATAATCCCATCGAGGTTGTGAAAGAGGTCGAAACGAAAACACCTTTGTTTATTGAAATCAGTTCGCAAAACAACCTTTCAAAAACATGAGCGGAAAAGCAAGTTCGAAAACAGATCTTTAGTTCACATGCAACACCCTTTTCAAAAACTCCTTTTGTTTTATTTTCTAAACCAAAAAAGGGTATGGTTAACACAAAAGAAAACATATAGAAGCCAATATCAACCAAAGATGAGCAACCATCTGTGGCTAACTAGTCAAGGCAGCCAACTCTTGACTAAGGTCCACTATCCCTAACTAACCTCGTCTAGACCTTAGCAAAACTACAAGTAGCTTAACTTCGAGCCTGGACATGCATCACACAATTCCCACCGTACTCACACACTAAATGGGTTCCAAACAATGATGATTAAGGCTAGTCATCACCGTAACAAAACAAATAAGCGAACTATAAATGCTTACCCCTGGTGAGATCATCTGACTGCTCTGCGCCCTCCGCACAGACTGTGAACACATGCCCCTAGTGTTGTGGCTTAGAGGAGGAAGAAGGTTGGAATCGCATCCACTTGCAATCCTTAACATAATGGCCTGTCTGGCCGCAGCGATGACAGACATTCTGACCGAGGCGACAAGCCCTAGTGTGAAGCTTGCCACACGTGGCACATGGTGGCAGAGCGGGTAGTGCCCGTGTTGCTGCTGCTGCTGCTGTGGTCGAGGCTGAGGCTGGGTCCTTGGTGGCTAACCATATGGCTGAAAGCGAGTGGGGTCCTGGCGTCTATTCTGAAAACTCTGGGGTGCAAAACCCTCCCTCGGGGTCTAAGTCCTCGGGGAAGCATCCTCTCGACTTGTCTCTTCAATGATCCTGCTGGTGTCAACCATCTCTGAGTACTCCTTGATCTTCATGTGTTTCACCTTCTTCTTAACATCCCGTCTCAGACCGGCACATAACTTCATACACTTCCAATACTCCTCGGGGTTCTCCTAGTAGATCTCTGAGAATCGGATGAGCTCTTTAAACTTCGCCGTATACTCTAGAATGGTCATGTTCCCCTGACGAAGGTCAAGGAACTCCAGCCCCTTCTCCTGACGTACAGACACAGGGATGTACTTCTCATAGAACATGCCCTTAAACATGTCCCATGAGATAGGAATGCATGTCGCATCATGGGAATGACGGGCATCCGTCCATCAAGCACGAGCTTCCATCTGAAGCATGAAGGCAGCAAACCGGGTCTTCTGTACCTCAGAACACCTCACCACAAAGAAGATATCCTCCATATCTCTCAACCAATCCTCGGCTTTAGAAGGGTTGACAGTGCCGAGAAATAGAGAGGGATTAGCCCTCTTGAACTCATAGAAACAAGTGTTGTCTGCATTCATGCCCGTGGGTTGCATTGTAGGCTGAGGGGTGCGTTGTTGCGTCATGTGGTCCACCATGCGGTACATGGCCTTGGCCATCTCCATAAATTCCTCCGGAGTAACACCGATGCCCTGTCCTGCATCCTCGTGGTCGTCAGCGTCGTCCCTATTACGTCTGCTAGGTGCCATGTCCCTGTGCACACAAAACAATCAACATCGAGTTGATCAAGCTCCTTATCATTGCTAAGTATGCACAGTTAATCTGACAGTCAAGCCAAACGGTCATGCACCTCAACACTAACTAAGACACATAAGAGGCTATACGCATGACATAACTACTGTACATGCAACAAAAGCATAAAAGGTCCATTGGCCCAAGCCCTGTAGGATAGACATGCTCTGATACCAAAATGTAACCCCTACTAAATAGCCCTTAATTCTTAAGTCATCTTAGGCTACTTATAAAGGGTCACGTCCTGATTCCATAGTTTGTTTTCATTTAAAATAACATAGGCGGGAGTAAAATTACGCAATTCGTTACGATATAAAAAAAATAAGGGCTTTGCGTAATTAAATAATCGCTAATATAAGCAACACAACATAAACTGAATAACTTTACCGCATACAAATAAACTCTCATCAAGTACTAAACATAAATAAATACTTGGTTTTGTCCCGTAAGCCAAGAATATGACTCATGAGGCTCCACCATAAATACATAACCAATAAATAATTGCCGGCTAACATAGCTCTGCTCTCAGAAAGCATAAATAAGCTGAAGCATAACATTCATAAAATATGACTAAAGAAATAAAAATGTCTATGTCATAAAGGAACTAAAACATAAAGCTAAATTTGTGCAAGCTCCTCGCGTGCTCCAACATCCTACTCGATCGGATCCTCTAAACGGTGGGGGAAAACATAGGGTGAGTACTGGAAAGTAACTCAGTGGAGGAAGCCGCCGCGGGTTTAATTATGAAATCAGTGAAGCATGAATGAGTTCATTTCGGTTATAAGTTTAAAAACAATCTTTTCCTGGAACGTTTTACGTAAGTGCGTCTTGTTTATTTTATTAATACATATATCATCACATAAATAAACGTCTCAGTGTAGTGTACTAGTTCCCTTAATCATATACAATAAATACATCTTAAAATACATATCAACACGTTAAACATCTTTATCTTTCTATAACTGTGAGACATAGCCGCCCTCCTGTCATATCCTCCACATCACCGGCCCCTAGGCATGAGCTCATCCTAAACTAATGGCGAGAGGGGGTAATTCACCCTTCCTTTTGAAGGCTACTGTGTTTTAACATAGCGTCACCCAGTGGCGTTTAACATAGTGTCACCTCGTGACGTTTTAACATAGCGTCACTGAGCGCGTTTTGGTTATTAAACTTTAACATTACATAATCATAGACATATAACATTATCATCATAATTCATCATCACATATTAACATATAATCATGCATTACAACTCATAAAATCATATATATATCATGTACAAATCATACTTAGCATGCATATAAGTCGTAGAACGCATTAGGGTACATAAAGGGTCAAAACAGTTAATTTTCGTAAAATATGCAGTGCTGTAATCGATTACAGATTCGGTGTAATCGATTACGGTAATCGATTACGGATTCAATGTAATCGATTACGGTAATCGATTACGTAATAGATTACACAGACAACATGTTTTGTCGTGATTGGAAATTCTCAGCCCGTAATCGATTACGAACCACTTGTAATCGATTACGAACGCGAGAACTCAGATTCTAGAGTTTCTAAAACACGTTTTTCACAAGCCAATGGCCAAAAATTTAATCTAGAATCATCCCAATCAATAGAAAACATAGGTACATGAAAACTCATTGATAAAACATGATTAAAAACACTTTTCAATTGATGAAACCCTTTTTCTTTGAAATTAATTTCATAAGACATAACCCTTTCATGAACCCTAATGGGAAAAATGAACATCAACTATAATCTCATCAAATACACATCATCATGCATGAAATTACAGAGAATAAAGAATACCTAGAACCCCTGCCTCTTGTAGACTTCCTATGCAATGCGTAGAGACAACCTTTCCCGACGTAGAATGCGGTCTCACTTTCTCTCACTAGCCCCACGAACGATAGGAATACAAATATGACTCCTTTTCAAGAATTGCAATCGGTAGAAAAGTTCTATTTGATGAGAGGATTAAGAATATATAATTTGTGTTGTGATGGGGTAAGGTTTGATATGAGTTTGTGGGTTTAGAATGGCTATGGCTTTGAGTTCTTGAGAGAGAGAAAGAATAATGGAGGCACAAGAGTTAGAGAGAGTGTTTGGAGTGTTTCTGAAATAAGGATTTAGGGTTTCTCAAGAATTATCACGGCTAGGCATGTTATAGAGACGTTGTGGGGCCCATACGTAACTTAAAACGCACTAAAAATGCTCACATCGCCGGTCGTAATCGATTACCACGGGATGGTAATCGATTACGGTAATCGACAATAGACAAGATGTAATCGATTACGGTAATCGATTATAGACAAGATGTAATAGATTACCGACAGCAAAAATGGCCAGATATGAAAACCAAAGGGTTGTAATCGATTAACTTCCCGTGGTAATCGATTAAAGGGCTACAAAATAGCCTCAAAGCACCTCAAAAACGTCCCAACTCGTGCTATAAACATCCATAGATCATTCCTTACATCATGCATAATCTAAATATCAAATAAAACACATATATGCACCTAAATCACCCAACATATAATGAATACACATATCCATACACATAAATCATATAGCACATGATAAACACACATAAACAATATAACACATATACATACACTTAGATCACATAACACATAATGGCTGGTTTACTAAAAGAAACTTGTCCACCTAAACTTAATTAAATTCAAACCAAGGTCAATTACCCTTAATTTCACTTAATTAGAACTTAATAAAAATCGGGGTGTTACATTTCTCCCCTCCTTCAAAAGAATTTCGTCCTCAAAATTCGACACTTCTAGCACAAGAACAACACAAGACATAACAGCTCTTACCCTCGCGGAGACTCGGGTGAAGGTTCACATACAAGCATCTAACCTGAATGAACAGGTCGCGCGAAAACGAGTTCAAGAAACGAAAACATCTGTTGCAAAGACATAATGACAACTGAAATACATTTTTCAAGATATGGGCATTGATAGGATGCGAAATTCTGTGCATTCTTTACCTTTACATGTGCATCTTGCATTCTTTATTGCTTTAATAATGGTTCTTTACACTGTTTGTGCATATTTTCACTTTCTTGGTTAGTGTGGCAATTTTATGTCTTTTTGAGGCTTGTTAGTGGCATTTCGGTCTTGTTATCTTTGATGCACTCTTGGGTAGTGTCTTTGGATTTCAGGGACCTAGGCCGGAGCTACTTCGAGTCTTGGAAGCATCGGAAGCGTCGGAGCGAACGAGCGGACGAACGGCGAGCCGGAGAAAAAGCTGCATCTTTTGGTTTTCTGTGTTGGTCGCTAGCGACCAGCATTATGCTTGCTTGGTCGCTAGCGATCGGGTCGTGACAGCAGCAGTAAATTATGCAGAATTTGCAATTTAGTCCCTAGTTCATTTTATACTTAAGACCCCTTTTGTAATTGGGCGGGGACTTTTTTCATTTTCCTTAGTTTTAGTTTTTTGTTAGGTTATTCTAGAGAGAGAAGCTCCCTTCTCTCTAGAATCTCTCTTTACATTTTCTTTACATTTCTCTCTACACATTACATACATTTCTCCAAGTTCAATTTAATTTCTAATTTCATTTCCATCTTTGCTATTGCTTTAATTTCTTGTTTCTTACTTGCTTTAATTATGGTTGAGTAGTCTCTTTGTTCTTGGTGTTGGGTAATGCTAAAATTACATTTTCCCTTGAAACCATTGCATGATTTTGCTCTTGCTTCCTAATCTCTTGGTTCCAAATGCAATGAAGTTTGTTTGTGTGGATCCATGCTTGCTGATTTTAATTGTATATCTTGAATGCATATTTGATTTCTTGATTGAGAGATTATTGTGCATTGAGTGTTTTTGGGTGTTGAGTGAGGATTATCATTTGATGCCCATTTGCTAGGAGAGTAGGAATAATTCTTGATTGAGAATTAGGTTTGCATATGTTTAGAATAGTTTTACTATTTTGGTTTGGATCCAATCATTTTGGTTGAATAATTCTTATGCATGTGTAAGTTGCTTGCAAGGTGTTTGATAAAATGCTAGGTGGGTTGGGATGGGAAAATATGGTTTGATGAAATGTCCCAACACCAGGACTCTTTTGCATTGTTATTTCCCTTTATTTGCATAGCTTTATTCACTTCTTGCATAATCCCAAATCTACATATACTATACACACTAGATCAATGATATAAGACTCCTTGAGAGACGACTTGGGTTGACTAGCTATACTACTATAGCTAATTAATTCAATACCTTTTTGGGAACTTGTTTTAAATTCTAAATTGATCGTTGGTTGAGAGAATTAACAACGCTCTTAGCTACATCAATTTTTGGCGCCGTTGCCAGGGAGGCTTAAGATTTGATCTTTGTGCATAGTTATTACTATTTTATACACAAAAACACAATAAAAATTCTGCATTATTTTTCTGCTTTAGTGCAGAATTTTTCTGCATTATTTAGTTTTTCATATCTCTTACACCTTCTATGCTATCTATGAATGACTCGTTGCACCCGGATCCACCGCTAAGAACGTTTTGACCCGAAAATGGAAGAACCTTGAGAACTAAAGGTGTTCTAGAGGATTGGTGGTGTAGAGGACATAGGAGTGTTAGATGTAAATATGTTCTAACTCCTTTTTTCTTGTTTTTTCCTTTTGTTATTTTTGTTCTTTGATAATTTTCTTATTTTGAAACTAACATGGATACTAATGCTTATTTTGGTGCCCAAGATTTTTGCTCTTATGGCCATGTAGGGGATAAGAATATGACATTTGGTGAGACCCTTCAACAAGAGGTGGACCGGAAAATGACGGAGATAATGGACATTCTTCATGAGTTAGCCACAGTACCTTCTTTGGAGTTGGATTTTTCTCATATGATGAATATGGCAATGAGGTTACCATGTGAGGTATACTACTTCTCTTTGAGGATAAGGTCAAGTTGGACGAGCTTTTGGAAACATGTAGGAGGCTATATGATGAGTTCTTTTCACCTCCACCACCATACCCACCCATCATACACTCAACCATCACCACACCCAACCCTTACTCACACCCTTCATACAATGATGCTTATCAACAACCATATTACGAGCCACCACCACCCTCTTACCTTGAACCATCTCCATACCCTTATCATGAGCCCACCCTATACCCATACCCAACCAAAAATTCAATCCCACCACCCATAGACTCATCTTCCTCATCTCAACCTCTGCATTTCCTTCTAAGTGTAATGAGGCGGAAGGCTCCACAATGACCCAAATCATAAAACTTCTTAGGAGCAAAAACAACGAAATGAAGAGCTCTTGCGCCAACAAGATGAAATGCAAAGGAAGCTTATGCATTGGAGAATGCTCAAGCCACATCATCTAGCAACCAAGAGGCATCACTACCCTCATCTCCATCACCATTATCCAACCCACAACCTTCCCCCTCACCCCAATTGTCACATGCACCGCATCACCACTCTCACCACTACCACATGAGGAGGATTATGCTCTGGAGCAATTGGATTGGACAACTTTGAAGTCCATGGTGGAAGAGCTAGCTGGGGGTAGTTGAGGAGCCTCCACCCTCCACCTCTACCCTCACTACCATCTATTCTCGTTGGAGGATTGCCCACAATTCCATGAGTCTTCACCCATTGAGATGTTTTATGTTTTGGAGCCTCGTGACCCCTTGGATGGTGACATGGTAGTGGATGCCGAGGAGAACTCGGATGATGATGAGATTGTTTATGAGGACCCACCGCCGCCACCTTGTGAGTTAGAAGGAAAAGGAATCGTGGAGAACTCTCATCTTTGTGTCGAGGCTACTGCAGGAGCTTCTTCATTGGAGGATTTCACCATGGGCCATGTGAAGCGGTTTGTGTTGCGGTCATTCCTTCCCTACCCTCGGATCGAGTTCATTTTCTTTGGTTCAAGCCCATTCTCCCTCTCTCGCCATGAGTACGCTTTCCTTAAGACGGATGCACAACTCCTAGCCATTTGCGGGGAGTCAACATCTTCTCAACTTGAGGCATCTTGGGAACCAACGTCTATTGGTATTGTTCATGTGAAGGCTTCTTGTGAGGTTCACCATCCCTCCTCACTTGAAGTTGGTTGCTCTTGGGATGCTTGGTCGAAGGGAGTTCTTACTCCCCAAGGAACAAATTGCGGGCCAAGATGCATGGGTCCGGAGACAAGAAGAGGATCATGCTCCGTGGGTTCATTTGCTTCTTGTGGGATCCGGCGGGGGGGTTGAGACCACTCCTTGGTGGAAGCTCCTGGACCAATTCAAGCACAAGCCTCCTTGAGGAAGTTTTTACCACTCTTTCACTTTATGTTTTGCATTTAAATTCAATAAAGCATGTTTTAGGTAAATTTTCACATGTTGTGTGATAGTTTAGGTTGTTTGTTTGTTTGAGTTAGTGACTTGTCCATCATGTTTTTCTTGTTTCTAGTCTTTTTATTTGTATTTCCTTATGTTAGGAGTTATATTTTCGTAGCTTAGGGTAAGTTTGGGGGCAATTTTCAATATTCTGCAGCATTTTGCTGCATAATGCTGAATTCTGCAGCATTGGTCGCTAGCGACCAACCTCTCGTCGCTAGCGACCACCCACTGTGTCGCCCAGCCACATGCGCCTCGTCGCACGCGCTTCGAAACACACTGCCATATTTAATTTTTTCTCTTGGTCGCTGGCGACAATGCTTATGGTCGCTAGCGACCAGCTTCATAAAAAAAAATAAAAATAAAAATAAAAAAGTCTGAAAATGAAAAGCTTAGGTAGTTTAGGTTCACTTTGTGTGCTCCATGACTTTCTTTGTTGTTTTGTAAATGTTGTGCTCGAGACATTCATCATTTTTAGGTGGTTAGGAGTTCCAACACGGTTGCATTTCATTTAGATTTTAATTCTTGCTTGGTGATTGATCTTTAATTGTATAGATGATTGATCTTTAATTTCACTTAGTAGATTTTCAAAAACTACTCATAAAGCTCGAAACCCTTTTCGCTTTGCAATTAAAGGCAATTCTAGACTCTCAACGTAGACTTTAGGTTTTTCTCACATCCACTCCAATGAAAACATATTACCTCTACTCCTACGGCCTTTAACCACATAAGTTTTCACAGGACATATAAGGGAATCACTTTCGAAACTTCAACCAACTTATATTATACCGTTATTTTACAAACCATCTACCTATGCCTAAAACAGATGATCTTAGTAACCACAGAAACTATAGGAAAACACACTGGACCCTACGACTCATAATTGCAACTTACACGGTAAGAAATTCCCAAAGTATTTTCAAACAACACGAAAATGATTTTCAAGTTCACAGCTACACGATTTGTAAAAAGAGCCTTAAGGAACTCCGTACCTTAAGGTCGATGGGGTATGGAATCATTTTCTAAACCAAAGTTGAAAATAAAACATCATTTTAATAAACTTTCGCAATCACTTGAAAACAAAACAGAAAAAGAAGTGCAAACATCTTCGACGTACTTCAAATGCCACTAAGCAGGACGTGCTCTCGAGGGTAGGGCGGGGTGTGGTAGAACTAACTCTTACATGGCTCTTCAACGATTCTATTAGGCGTTACTAACGGCATGTGGTGTTTAGGAGACTAACGAATCCTGAGGTTCGGTAGAGTTGGGACATATGTTGTGGCTTGTAGTGATAGGGTTCGTGTGGGTACATATGTGAGTAGTCGAAGCGTTTTCTAAGAAGGTGTAGGCTATATATAGGGAGTGTGGTATCTCTTTAGGGTCGTCTAACCGGTGTGGGTAGCCAAGGTTTTCTTCTATACTAAAAGCATTAGGAGTGGGACATAACATGGTCAACGATTGTGTTTGGTGGTTAGCAGTGACGGGAACCTAGTAAAGGTGTAAGGGTCCAACTAAAGGGGTAAAACTTTCCTAAGGATAATCCCATCGAGGTTGTGAAAGAGGTCGAAACGAAAACACCTTTGTTTATTGAAATCAGTTCGCAAAACAACCTTTCAAAAACATGAGCGGAAAAGCACGTTCGAAAACAGATATTTAGTTCACATGCAAAACCCTTTTCAAAAACACCTTTTGTTTTATTTTCTAAACCAAACAAGGGTATGATTAACACAAAAGAAAACATATAGAAGCCAATATCAACCAAAGATGAGCAACCATCCGTGGCTAACTAGTCAAGGCAGCCAACTCTTGACTAAGGTCGACTATACCTAACTAACCTCGTCTAGACCTTAGCAAAACTACAAGTATCTTAACTTCGAGCCTGCACATGCATCACACAATTCCCACCGTACTCACACACTAAATGGGTTCCAAACAATGATGATTAAGGCTAGTCATCACCGTAACAAAACAAACAATCGAACTATAAATGCTTACCCCTGGTGAGATCATCTGACTGCTTTGCGCCCTCCGCACAGACTGTGAACACATGCCCCTGGTGTTGTGGCTTAGAGGAGGAAGAAGGTTGGAATCCCATCCACTTGCAACCTTGACATAATGGCCTGTCTGGCCGCAGCGATAACAGACATTCTGACCGATGTGCAAGCCCTAGTGTGAAGCTTGCCACACGTGGCACATGGTGGCAGAGCGGGTAGTGCCCGTGGTGCTGCTCCTGCTGGGCGCTGCTGCTGCTACTGTGGTCGAGGTTAAGGCTGGGTCCTTGGTGGCTGACCATATGGCTGAAAGCGAGTGGGGGCCTGGAGTCTATTCTGAGAACTCTGGGGTGCCAAGCCCTCTCTCGGGGTCTCAGTCCTCGGGGAAGCATCCTCTCGACTTGTCTCTTCAATGATCCTGCAGGTGTCAACCATCTCTGAGTACTCCTTGATCTTCATGTGCTTCACCATCTTCTTAACATCTCGCCTCAGACCGGCACAGAACTTCATACACTTCCAAGACTCCTTGGGGTTCTCCTGGTAGATCTCTGAGAATCGGATGATCTAAACTTCATCGTATACTCTTGAATGGTCATATTCCCCTGACGAAGGTCAAGGAACTCCAGCTCCTTCTCTTGACGTACAGACACAGGGAAGTACTTCTCATAGAACATGCCCTTAAACATGTACCATGAGATAGGAATGCATGTCGCATCATGGGAACGACGAGCATCCGTCCACCAAGCACGGGCTTCCATCTGAAGCATGAAGGCAGCAAACTGGGTCTTCTGTACCTCAAAACACCTCACCACAGAGAAGATATCCTCCATACCTCTCAACCAATCCTCGGCTTCAGAAGGGTTGACAGTGCCGAGAAATGGAGAGGGATTAGCCCTCTTGAACTCAGAGAAACAAGTGTTTTCTGCATTCATGCCCGTGGGTTGCACTGTAGGCTGAGGGGTGCGTTGTTGCGTCATGTGGTCCACCATGCGGTGCATGGCCTTGGCCATCTCCATAAATGCCTTAGGAGTAACACCGTTGCCTTGTCCTGCATCCTCGTGGTCGTCAGCATCGTCCCTATTACGTCTGCTAGGTGCCATATCCCTGTGCACACAAAACAATCAACATCGAGTTGATCAGGCTCCACATCATTGCTAAGTATGCACAGTTACTCTAACAGTCAAGCAAAACGGTCATGCACCTCAACACTAACTAAGACACATAAGAGGTTATACGCATGACATAACTACCGTACATGCAACATAAGCATAAAAGGTCCATTGCCCCAAGCCCTGTAGGATAGACCTGCTCTGATACCAAAATGTAACCCCTATTAAATAGCCCTTAATGCTTAAGTCATCTACGGCTACTTATAAAGGGTCACGTCCTGATTCCATAGCTTGTTTTCATTTAAAATAACATACGCGGAAAATAGGCAGGAGTAAAATTTTGCAATTCGTTACGATATAAAAAAAATAAGGGCTTTGCGTAATTAAATAATCGGTAATATAAGCAACACAACGTAAACTGAATAACTTCATCGCATACAAATAAACTCCCATCAAGTACTAAACATAAATAAATATTAGGTTTTGTCCCGTAAGCCAAGACTATGACTCATGAGGCTCCACCATAAATACATAACCAATAAATAATTGCCGGCTAACATAGGCCTGGTCTCAGAAAGCATAAATAAGCGGAAGCATAACATTCATAAAATATGACTAAAGAAATAAACATGTCTATGTCATAAAGGAACTAAAACATAAAGCTAAATATGTGCGGGCTCCTCGCGTGCTCCAACATCCTGCTCGATCGGATCCTCAAAACGGTGGGGGAAAACATAGGGTGAGTACTGGAAAGTTAAACAGTAGAGGAAGCCACCGCGGGTTTAATTATGAAATCTGTGAAGCATGAATGAGTTCATTTCGGTTATAAGTTTAAAAACAATCTTTAACCCGAAACGTCTTACCTAAATGCGTCTTGTTCATTTTATTAATATGTAACATCCCAAATTATTAACTATGCCATGGACATAATTAACAACTTGCAATGTTACATAACACCCAAAAACCCCATGTTTTTTTTTTTTTTGAAACGTATATATGTAAAATATAATTTCGCAAACCCCTGTGTACAATAAATCGGTATCGAGACTCAAAGTCATGACCAATCAGGTTAGTAGCACGAATAGATAACCTGGATAAGCGTCTAGAATAACAATAGAAAATGCAAGTAATATAATAAAGGCCCATGCAACAAATGGCCATGATATTAATATATAACATATGCGTCAGAGTGGAAAATATAAAGGTTTGAGTGTATCAGGATCCTGTTTAGTACATACAGAAATAAGAATGGAGCTGACATGATCAAAATAAGTGATAGGATGCGAAATTCTGAGCATTCTCTGCCCTTATATATACATCTTGCATTCCTTAAGTGCGTTAATTGTAGTTGTTTGCATCATTGTTGCATATCTTGCATTTTGGTGGTTGATTTGGAATTCCATTACTTTTTGAGGTTTTAAGTAGACTTTAGCCTTGTTATCTTTTGATGCACGTTTGGGTAGTGCTTTGGCATTTCAGGGACCTAGGCTGGAGCTACTTTGAGTATCGGAAGCAGCGGGAGCATCGGAGCGAGCGAAACGGGGAACCGGAGAATTTTGCAGCAATTGGGTATTTACTGATACTGGTCGCTAGCGACCAGCATTATGCTTGCTTGGTCGCTAGCGACCAACACGTGACAGCAAGTTATAGTTTTGTGTTTTTGCTATTTGGTCCCTACTCCCTTTTTTGTAATGAAGTCCCTTTATTTGATTGGGGCTGACACTTTTACAGGGGGGTTCCTAGTTCATTTCTAAATTAGGCTAGGGTTTTTAGAGAGAGAAGCTCCAACTTCTCTCTAGGTTTTTCCATTTTTGTCTTGCACACTATTACACTATTATACTCTTCTCCAAGTTTAAATACAATTTCATTTTCATTTTCCAGCATGATTATGGTTCTCATTTCTTTATTTCATTTGTTATCTTTGATTATGTGTGAGTAGTTTTCTCATTCTTGGTGTTGGGTGATTGCCAAAATTATGTTTTCTCTTGAAATCCACTATTAATTTGTTTTCTTGCTTCTCATTCTCTTGGGCTTTTAAACGTTATTAAGTTAGCTTGTGTGGATTCATGCTTGCTGATTTTTATCTTGCCATGAATGTACATTAATTTCTTGATTAAGGGATTAAAGTGCATTTAGGGGTTTATGGGTCTATGTGTTGATCAATGCATTGGCTCAATCATTGAGAGAGTGTGAATAATTCTTGATTGAGAATTAGGTTTGCATGTGCTTGGGGTGATTAGATTATTTTGGTTTTGATCAAAGTCAATTTGGTTTAGTAAATCTTGAGCTTGTGTAAATTGCATTCTAAGTGTTTGAAAAAATGCCTATGTGGGTTTAGGATAGGGAAAACGTGATTTTGTGCATAACTCAACACCAAGACTCTTTTTGCATTATTAATACTTCTAATACTTCTTGATTTCATTGCCTGCATTACCTCTTACACAATCCCAACATTAAATATACTATACATACCTAATCAACGATTTAAGTCCTCTTTGGGAAACGACTTGGGTTGACTAGCTATACTACTATAGCTAATTAATTCAATACTTTTTGGGAACTTGTTTTAAACTCTAAGTTGGTTGTAGCTAAAAGAATTAACGACGCTTTTAGCTACACATCAATAAGTAAGTCTGGAATCCTGGTCCGAATATACAAAAAGGACTCAGGTAAAACTGCAGTTCGTCAGATACATATACATCCCAAAAGAGTTAATCTCACGCAGGGGTACAAAAAGCTCCATATAAAAGATAACTTATAAACAAAAGAAAAGATTGTCAATGGTCAGCTGCACATCGGTCAGGTTGGTCACGATCAGCGCCTCACCTACTGGCGCTCCCGGTATCCTCACTCATATCCGAGCCTGCTGCGGGAGAGGACACCTATGACTCCACCAAGATGTAGTCGACATCTGGCCAGACGTCTGCTGAGTCGTCGCTCTGGTAGCCTCCGTCTTCCTCCGGGTCCGACTCGACTGACTCCGAGGCAGGAGAAGGAGGTGGAGGTGGCGGTGGAGAGGCAGACGACGGGCCGACACTGGAGCTGGGGCAGGAGCAGGAGCAGGAACGGGAGCAGGGTACCTCGCCAGAAGCTCTGCGATGAAGAAGCGGTGTACCCCGGAGATAGTCGACGCGACAGTCACCGCACCGGTGGCCGGCGTGTAGCTGGACCAAGCAAAATCATAGGTCTCGTGGCGCGGCGGGGGCGGCGGCGGTTGGTCCATCTAGAACCGAAGCATCAAGAAAAGAGAGCGTAAGACGAATTCGTCTTAGTGTGTTACCTTGAGCACACGGATCTACGTGCCCGATGTTCTCGATTCTAGCTAGTCAAAGTAATAATTGTATCAAACAGGACTTGTCTTTTCTCAAAAACTCAAGTGCTTACTTTGACTAGAACAAACAACTTAACGATCCGTTTCTAGAGGGGGAACCTATGAGTCTTTCTAAGTTCTCGCGGTTCTCTCAATGTACAATAATTGCTCACCCCTCTCACATATCCTTACAGCCGACCAAAATCGGTTTCGCACTTGTGGTAATCACCACATCAAACTTCCAACAACAATTATACATAGTATGCAACAAACCAACGCTTTCGCATTATTCATATTAATTAGCATGCATGAGAGTAATTCAAATAACATATAAACTTTGAGGCGTATCCGAATACACCCACCTCCCAGATACCCTCTAATGGCATATTCGAATACACCCACCTCCCAAATAGCCACATCGGCATACTCGAATACACCCAACTCCCAAGTAGCCGGCATCAGCATACTCGAATACACCCAACTCCCAAGTAGCCGGCATCAGCGTACTCGAATACACCCAAACTCCTAAGTACCTGGAAAAGGCCTACTCGAATCCACCCAAACTCCTAAGTAGCCATATCATACTTCAATCTTCCAAATCAACACAACCACACAAAACATGTACAAATTTCTACATTTTCAGCTCAATAATTAAATTCTCGACACCATAGCATGCATTTCTGAAGGCTCACACTAAGTGGCTTATCATTCATAACGTACAGTTCAATTATGATTCACAAATCAAGCATGGTTCACAAATTTAAACACAAATTCGCAATCACTTCATCATGAGCATATCAAAATTTACTTTGGTCTCAACTAAGGGGTTCTACCACCCATATCAACATAGCATGCTTGTACATTATCATCATAACAAGTTCGGCATCATATGTGACTCCATTCTCATACACTCGCCATTTCAATTTTTATAACATTTACAAAAAGGATTTGTGTTCCCCGCATGCCATATACTTACTTTGAACTCAAAGGTTAAAGCCCTCATCCTATACATAGCCTAATCTCATTCGTATCTTTACCAAATATCACAAAGACTCCCATGTCACTCCTTAACTTACAATTCTTTACACATCAACTTATATATATAAATATACTCCATTTCTCTTTTCATGATTAAAAGCATTTGCTACACACTTATTTTCATCATTTTAAAATAGTATGTTAACCCCATTATCATTATTTGAAGACTTGTAATTGAATTTGGGTGAAAATAAGTGAAATTGTACTTTTCAGGTGCAGGGGATCGATCCTCAGGGGTCTGGGATCGATCCTGCCTCAAAATTTTACAGAAAACTCGTTTTCGCAGCACGGGGATCGATCCTCTCATAGTGGGGATCGATCCCCAGGCAAAATTTTTTAGGATCAGCAATTTTTCACATGGGGATCGATCCTCCAATGGTGGGGATCGATCCTTGATGCGTGCTGTCGTGGCACACATGAATTTAATTAATTTTTATAACCAAGTTCCCCTAATATAGTTTAGTGGAAACCAGGGTCGTCTCTCACAAGGAATGACTAAGAGAGTAATGCACAAGACTAGTTGTATGATAGGGTTGTCACGATTTGGGGGTTTTTGTGTGCAAGTTAATTAAATTGGAAAGAAATTAATAATAATAAAAGCAGCGTTTTATGGGGGTGGAACATTCATTAGGGTGTCAATCATTGGCTACAAAAGAATGCATGAGTTGATTAATTACGCCGGAGTTAGATCTAACTCCTTTGTTGTGATCCTAATGATTAATTGTCTAGAATGGGATTAATTAGTGAGATCTCATCTTTAGTTCCACTCTCAACAATTATTTAAGCCAATCACATTAATCTAATTAAAGAGACTAATCAGCCAATTAATTAATCATTACCAATTCCTAATATGTCATGCATCAATTAATCAACTAACATATAAACATATACCCAATGATTAGCCAACTCAATCGAGTAGCCAAGACAAAGGGGTTAAACACATAACTTAAGATCTCAAATTACATGTTAAGGATTGATAATGAAAACTTATGCAAGATTAAGATCAAAGCCTCAAAATACCCCAATGATGTTCACACCCACATAAACCACCAAGGGATTTAGCTACTCATGACAATGAATTAAAATACAAGAAATTAAAGGAAATTAAACGCAAGTAGGGAAGATAGAAAAACGAATAACTGAATTAATAATAGAGAGTAACTTACAAAACCCAAAAGGGTTGGACGAATAATGCTTGAATGTAAAGATGGAGCTAGAGCTACAACTAGGAAAACAGAAATCCTAATGGAAAAACGAATAACTCTAACTATGGAAAGAAAAATAAGGATTGGAGAAGTGATAGTAGAAGGTAGTGTAGAGATAGTAAAGATGCTGTGTTTCTGATGCATTAGCATTCTTTAAATAGAGTGAGCAGCCTCCAAACCTTAGCTAATTGGGCCTCCAACTCGTGCAGATTAGGGTTTCTGCTGTGACAGAGTTGCGGCGCGGCACTGGGGCGCGCTACGGGCGCTGGAGCGCCAGCGTTGTGCACGTGACTGGTTTAAATGAGCCACGCGCGCTGGGGCGCGCTACAGGCGCTGGAGCGCTCGATCTTTGCTCCGAAATCCACTGCTCCGCTTCTTGCTCAGTTCCTGATGTCTACAGCTCCAATAATACCTGTGACCTGCACTAAAAATATGAAATATCCAAGATCAAGTGCAAAGGTCATCCTTGAATTGTAAAAACATCATAAAACTTGTTATTTTAGCCTTTATTTCTATTAAGCTCAGATTAATCTCAAGTTGAATTAAATACAATAAGAGGCCAAAATAGAGCTAAGAATTGCATACAATCATCCAAATTAAGGGTATAAAATATTGGTAAAAACAGCGTTATCAATCCCCACAGCACAGTTTCTGCAGAAAATGCAGAAATCGCGTTTCAGCTCTATTTTCACTTCAAAACCCATACCCACTCCTCCAAATCACTCAAAAATCACCCATCCAATATACATACACATAACATCAGTGTCTAAACTCAGTATATCAGAACCAAATGCAAGAAAAACATAATCTCATACACATGAAAGCATCAAACTTCACATGCAAGCACTCACACAAGCTTCATTCATCAAGTTCATCAAGATACTTTCACATGCATCATGCAACTCGAAAATGGGGGCTGACTTCAAGCAAAAATCAGAAGCAAAGAGGGTCTGAGATAGTGTAGAACATGCAAGGATGATAGGGGTTGTTGTAACTCACCTTAGCAATGGAGGATTTGGCAAGAAATGAAGCTTGAAGATGGCCTCCAAGACCTCTCTGGTGGCTGACCGAAAATGGTGAGGGAAGAGGGAGGAAGAGAGATCTGATATGTGTGTTTTGAGAGAAATGAAATGTGATGAAGGGGAGGGGAGGTTTGGCCAAGGCTTTAAGCAAGCTAGGGGGTGTTTTATTTAATTTTTTTGAGTTGTTGTAGTGTTAAATGTCTCTAGGTAGTGAGTACGAGTATGTATTTGAGTAAGAAATTACAACTAAGATTTATGGTGAGAGTTAAATAAATTTTGGAGAGCTCAGGGTTCTAAAAAGTTGCTCCGGTTGTGTTTAGGATCTCTAGCTCAGGCTCGCTCTCAGGTTACTCAAAAACTCACTAAACACTAAATTTTTAAAATAAGAAAATGATATATGATCGTTATGAAAATTTCCTTAATATTATGAGACTCTCAATGAGTCTAAAATAATTATCTCATATTATTATTAATTTCGCATTATTTATATATAAATAGGATTTTTCCTGAAAATCGTAAAATGCGAAATTTAATAATAATAGCCTTAGAATCATAATTTTCCAATATTGGTGAGAATATTTTCTAAATATTTTCCAAACACCAATTTGGGAATTTAAATTTTAAATATTAAGGTCTCAACAAAATTTTTATAACGATCATTACTCCTCTCAGGGGTTCTCTAACTCATACAATAATAATATTAAGTCTGCCTTGCTTCTCAGCAACTTAAATTATTATTATAGTAACTTATAGAATATTCACAAAATTTAGTCACATAAAACAAATGCATATATATATATATATATATATATATATATATATTTATGCACCCATATACATAAATAAATATATATATATATACAACTTATTTTAATCATGAGACATAAAATATGTTCCCTTACACATATATGCAAATATTTATTTATTCTCACATAAGCACCTTAATATATCAAGCATGATTATATATATATATATAAATAAATTAAACATCGGTCTCTTCCCTGAGCACGAAAATTAAATTAAATCCAAACACACACACCACTCACTTTGGTTCCATAAAATATATTTATCTCAGGCGACCCCATGTAATTTGTTTCATCAATTAATTATCAATCATCATTAATTAAAATAATAAATCTTTGCACCACGTTACCCATGCGCGCACATGCATATATACACATATATCAACCATGGAAAAGCACAAAATGAAATATCACCATATATAAAATATACATATATATAGCCCTAAGCTCATGGCACCAAAATCCGCACCGGCGACTGAGAATGCACAAACAATAAAGTCCCGAATCACGGGTGTTACATAATACATATATCATCACATAAATAAACGTCTCAGTGTAGTGTACTTGTTCCCTTAATCATATACAATAAATACATCTTAAAATACATATCAACACGTTAAACATCTTTATCTTTCTTTAACTGTGAGACATAGTCGCCCTCCTGTCATATCCTCTACATCATCGGCCCCTAGGCATGAGCTAATCCTAAACTAATGGGGAAAGGGGGTAATTCACCCTCCCTTTTGAAGGCTACTATGTTTTAACATAGCGTCACCCAGTGGCGTTTAACATAGTGTCACCTCGTAACGTTTTAACATAGTTACTGAGCGCGTTTTGGTTATTAAACTTTAACATTACATAATCATAGACATATAACATTATCATCATAATTCATCATGACATATTAACATATAATCATGCTAACATATAATCATGCATTAAAATTCATAAAATCATATATATATCATGTACAAATCATATATAGCATGCATATAAGTCGTAGAACGCATTAGGGTACATAAAGGGTCAAAACAGTTAATTTTCGTAAAATCTGCAGTGTTGTAATCGATTACAGATTCGGTGTAATCGATTACGGATTCAATGTAATCGATTACGGTAATCGATTACGTAATAGATTCCACAGACAACATGTTTTCTCGTGATTGGAAATTCTCAGCTCGTAATCGATTAAGAACCTCTTCTAATCAATTACGAACGCGAGAACTAAGATTCTAGAGTTTCTGAAACACGTTTTTATCAAGCCAATGGCCAAAACTTTAATCTAGAATCATCCCAATCAATAGAAAACATAGGTTCATGTAAACTCATTGATAAAACATGATTAAAAACACTTTTCAATTGATGAAACCTTTTTTCTTTGAAATTAATTTCATAAGACATAACCCTTTCATGAACCCTAATGGGAAAAACGAACAACAAAAATAATCTCATCAAATACACATCATCATGCATGAAATTACAGAGAATAAAGAATGCCTAGAACCCCTGCCTCTTGTAGGCTTCCTATGCAATGTGTAGAGACAACCTTTCCCGACGTAGAACGCGTTCTCACTTTCTCTCACTAGCCCCACGAACGATAGGAATACAAATATGACTCCTTTTCAAGAATTGCAATCGGTAGAAAGGTTCTATTTGATGAGAGGACTAAGAATATGTAATTTGTGTTGTGATTGGGTAAGGTTTGATATGAGTTTGGGGGTTTGGAATGGCTATGGCTTTGAGTTCTTGAGAGAGAGAAAGAATAATGGAGGCACAAGGGTTAGAGAGAGTGTTTGGAGTGTTTCTAAAATAGGGATTTAGGGTTTCTCATGAATTGGCACGGCTAGGGTTGTTATAGAGACGTTGTGGGGCCCATACGTAACTTAAAACACACTAAAATGCTCACAGCGCATGTCGTAATCGATTACCACGGGATGGTAATCGATTAGGGTAATCGACTACAGACAGGATGTAATTGATTACGGTAATCGATTACAGACAAGATATAATAGATTACCGATAGCAAAAATGGTCAGATATGAAAACCAAAGGGTTGTAATCAATTAACTTCCCGTGGTAATCGATTAAAGGGCTACAAAATAGCCTCAAAGCACCTCAAAAACGTCCCAACTTGTGCTATAAACATCCATACATCATTCCTTACATCATGCATCATATAAACATCAAATAAAACACATATATGCACCTAAATCACCCAACATATAATGAATACACATATTCATACACATAAATCATATAGCACATGATAAACACACATAAACTATATAACACATATACATACACTTAGATCACATAACACATAATGGTTTACTAAAAGAAACTTGTCCACCCAAACTTAATTAAATTCTAACCAAGGTCAATTACCCTTAATTTCACTTAATTAGAACTTTAAAAAAATTGGGGTCTTACACTACTGCTGTCATTGTTGATGCTGTTGATGATGCTGAGAGGATGGTTGTGACTTGTGAGGTTCACTAACTTTGTTCTCTGTTATTTTGCTCTGTTTTTCTTGATTTTTTATTTTATTTTTTTAGATGATGGTGATGGTGGATGATGAGGACGATGATGAAAGTGAAAAGATGATGATGAAGATGATGTTGATGGTGTGATGCAGAAGGTGAGATTTCTAACTCTTCTTCCATCTATGTTCTCTTCAATTTCTTTTAATATTTAGGTTGCAGTTCTCAATTTCTCATTTAGAAAACACCTTTCTCACTTTTTAGTATGTTATTGCTGCACCTTCCCATTTCATGTCCTTCCAAAGTTCTGATATACTTGCTGAATCAAAATGAATTTATTGATAACAATACATGAGAGAAGATACATATATATAAGACCTGAGCAAAATAAAACACATAACAAACTAATAAACTTATATAACTAACAAATTCCTTTCTTTACATGTGTTATATATGTATCCTGAACTATGACTCTACCATAAATTAATTTATTTTTCTACTTATATTATCGATTTCTATTATCATCTAATAGGTAGATTAGCTACCTTTCCACTAATATAGGTATGCCATAGAGAGATAGAGTCATTTTGTTTGGCCATATTTCAGTTATTAATGGAACAAAACTCAATTTGTATTTTAATATGTTCTCTCTTTATACAAGCATGCATTTGCCAATCAAGGAGTTATTTTGTAGGCATTAACATTCAGATTGTGTATCAAGTGAGCATGCATGCAGAGATGATTTGATCATAAACATCAAAAAGTGTAATCAAGGATGCACAAGAAATCAAGAAGACAATATCAGACTTAGAATAAGTAAAATAGACAATATCATGGGTAAACATCATTCCTATTATTTTTCCTGAATAAGAAATATATAACTTATCCTTTTAATGTTTTGATGCATCAAAATAAGAGTCCATATTATTGATTGTTTGTTATTCAATTCGTTCCTTTTTTTGGATATTATAACTCATTCAATTTTTTATCATTGCTTCTTAGCTCTTATGCTACTTCACTGGAATTAAATGACATTTTTATATTAGTTTTTGTCAGTTTTAGTAGTGAATTTTGTGACTTTTAGTGCAATAATAATGCTATATCAACATTCATTACTTGATTTCAAACCTTAGCTACCATATTGTTATAACATCCAAGAAGTTGTGGTGCTAATTTGGTTGATGGTAAAGCTCCATTGTCCTTTTGCTATATTTCATTCTGCTTATATTTGTTTCATTTTTGTTCATTTAATTTTTGGAGATTCCTCTATAATTCTAGCTTTGAGACCTACATTTTTTTTGTTTTGAAAATAAATCAATGTAATTTATTATATTGAATCATTATTTTCCTCTTATTTTGTTCTATTTAAGCATTAAGGAAAGAGGCTATTTGGTGGTAGATCGGGTTCTATTGGATGTTTGGATGGCAGCATGGAATGATGTGAAGTGCGAGGAAGGATTTGGGTATGCCTCAAAATCTTAACCTTTTCTCTTTTGGAGTTATGTTAGTAGGATGAGATTTCTGTGGTTGATAGATGATGGATAATCAGACATATATATTGCATTGGTCTTGATGTAGACATTGGCACAGCTATTTCTCTATTGATTGTAAAGTTCATTTGAATCATTTTTGTTGGGTATGCTAGAATTTTATGCAATGAACCATAGAATACTGCTCCTGTTATGTGCTCATGTAGATGCCCCCTTTAAGCCAAAACTGATTATTCTATGGAGTAGTGGGGCTCTCTTAGAATGCTTGGAAATTTACATTCTTACTTTTGATTACAACGACAGGCTAACGGAGTGTATAACAGAGTGCATATCCTTTCTTTAACATGTTTACACTTATTTGTTGGTTTTGCTCTGTTTTAATTCAAACAAGATCGCCCCAGAATGACTTTGTTATGATCATGCTTTTTATTTGCCCATGCTATGTTTTTCCCTACCCTGCTTTTATAGTTATGATGTGCATGTACTTGAAGCATTGCAGAATGCAACATGATTATGCTAATGCCTATTTTGTTATTTCCTAGTTTTTTTAATTTATATTTTATTTCATGACTTTTATCATTTTTTTCTGTTTACTGGTTCTACCATACTTGATACAAGGTGGTTGAATCGTCCATTGTAATCTAATAATTTTAGTGCGTTCGTGAATAATTATGAGATTCCTATATTAATTTGTCTTTGATTTTTAATATTGGGTTGTGATTTTTTTATTTTAATTTTATATGTTTGAGTATATGAAGAGAGTGCTAGATATGTAAAGTTCTTATTATGTAATTTATATTTTATGAAGAGAGTGTTAGATATGTAAAGTTAGATATGTAGTATAAAATAGTGTGTTATATATTTTAGTATATGAAAAGAGTGTTAGATATGTAAAGTTCTTATTATGTAATTTATATTTTATTAAATTATGATTATCTTATAATAATTAATGTTAATGTTCAAATTTTATAGATGGAATCTTAATAATTTCTACTCAAAGTTAAATTTTCTAAAAATTTGTGTATTCATATATAAAAAGATAGATAGTGTTTGGACAATAGTTTGGAATAATAAAGAATAATCTTTGAGTCATGGTCAAAATTTATTTTTTGCTTTGAAAAAAAATATATTTTTCTTACAATTTATGATTAAAGCATGTCATTATTTTTTGTATGTTAAATAATATTAATATTCTAAATTATTTCCAAATATATTTGGTCTCAATTAATGTAGATTGCTCATGTTAGTATGGTACATCATATTCTTCCATTTACCATGTACAAAGCTTCTTGAAATTTAATTATAATAATTATAACTATTGATTCATATTTACAATACATAGAATAAATTGGATTTCTTATCCATTAAAATGCGATTTACAAATCAAATTTTTTTAATTGGGGAAACTTTTCATTTTCTTTAATAATATATTTCAAACATATTTTTTAGTCGTTAGTATATAGGGTATAGTGCGTAGAATTTGTAGTTTACAAATTGTTATTTTTTAAATAAATTTCAGAAATATAATTATTGTAAAGGATATAGGGTGTCGAATATATGATTTATAATTATTTTTAAATCTTTATTCTTACAATATTTTTTTTGTTAGTCCTTTTTTTTTTTTTTGCAAGGAATGAGTCTTTAGTGTTTAGTGTGTTGGGTATAGTGTGTGGAATATAGGGTTTAAAATCCGTTATTTTTTCAATTATTTTTTCATATACTAAATTTTTTAATGTAACATGGTTGTATCCTCAAATGGTTTAATTGTAATTAGCTCATATCCTCAAATATTTTAATGCAAAGATGTCATATCTTCAAATATTTTTAATAAAACAATGTCATATCATCAAAATAGGTTTAATGGAACATTATCATTTCCTCAAATATTTTTAACATAACGGTATCATATCCTTAAATATTTTTTATGCAACGAGATCATATTCTCAAATTTCTTTAATACAACAGGTTCATAGATTTTGAATTAGTTAATGATATAATTTTGACAAGTGTTGTGTTGTGGTATAAATAATTGGCAGTACAACACAATTATTATGTTCTTACTTCAAAAGAATATTATCTTTTTATTGAACATTTACTATTATTTCAAAAAAATATGTTTCATATTCATACATTATTATAACAAAATATTGCTCTTCTTTAATTTTATTTACTCTTACTATTAATATATTAAATGAACATGCATTTAATATATTGATTTTTTCCAGGTACGTTTTTTGTTGTTGTTCACTGAAGATAAGTTACAACAACTTTACTTTTATGAGTTAATTGATATTGAACATCAAAATATATATTGAGGAATGAATATATTGATTTTGTTGTGTTTTAAATCTAATGTCATCTTATATATTCAGTAACTTTTAATGTTTTTTTTTCAAATCTATAATTATTTCTATTGACTTAACCGTGTTTAGTTCATTCAAGTATCAAATTTCAAAATTTATGAATCTGTTGCTTCATTATTTAGATTTTTGTATTTCATTACAATATATCATAATGTTTATATCATATTGTATTTTTTTTTTTTTAAAAATCGAATTAAACCCCATGCATTGCACGGGTTAAACGTACTAGTATAATAGATGTTTGAAAAGAATATAATGTAATCGAATGACGGAAATGGCGGTGTCATGGCGCCATGGCGTGGTGGAAAATGGCACCGCCGCCATACACATGGCGATGGCAAGGCGGAATGGCGTTGTGGCTCGTGGCGGCGCAATTTCCATGGCACCATGGCAAAAATTTGGGGGAAAACTAAAAATTTAATAAAAAATTGAGGGCATTTAAGGGATTTTACGTTTTTTAAAATACCCTAAAACCTCTTCAATCCCTCTTCACTCTCTCAGCCTCACTCTCTCTTACTTTCTCTGTTCTTCCATTCTTCCCCCCCCCCCCCCCACAAAGCCATTGTTAACAGCGGCGGCAGCAACCCAGCGGCGGCGGCGACCTAGTACATGCGACGACTGCAACCTCCAGGTCTTCTTCTTCCTTTGTTCTTTTTGGTCCACCATTCCTTCCTTTGTTCTGTTTTTTTTTCCACCACTTCTTCTTCCTCTGTTCTTTCTTTTTTTTTAATGGAAGCTAATGCTTTATATTAATCTGCTGCTTCTTCATATTTTTTCTTTCATTTTTTTTTCCCTTAACTATGCTTGCTGCTGCTACTTATTTTGTTCTTCTTATTTGCTTCTATTTTCTTCTACCAGCCTCTTCTTTTCTATTTTCGCTGCAATATTTAGCTAATCTTCAGAAGGCTCACTTCCAACCTCTTCAAATACTAGCAGAGTTGCAATAGATTAGTTTATTTTAGTTTAATTATTGCAATTTGTCTTGGTGTGCTCTTAATTTTTTGCTAATGTGTTATTGACATTTGTGGTTGGATCATGTTCTCATGGCTTCAATATTATGGATTTGATAATATTTTGATTATGTCTTGGTGACTTTGATATAATGTATTTATGGTTTAGATTATGCTTGTATGGCTTTAATTATGTTTTTATGACTTGACTTTATATTTTTTGTATTGTTGTATATATATTTATAATTTTTTTGTCCGCCATGGATTTCGCCATAATCCACCATCGCCATCCGCCATTACGTTATGGCACTATTTTGGCCCATCACCATTTTCCGCCATCGACTACCTTGAAAGAATATGTATATACATTTTTACGTGCATGCTAAGTACGTAAAGAATAATATGAGATTGTCATGTGAAATGAGAAAGGAAATTCTTAAGTAGCTTTCTTTGACAAATTGGGTTGGCAAGGGATCGAAGGGTTGGCACACCCTCGGTGTTCATCACCAATTTGTGAGTGAAAGTGAATAAACTTCTCTTCTCCACCAGTATCTAGTATAGACTAGAGAGGTATGATCTCATAGTCTTGGGGCCGGAGATGCGGAGGTTAGATAGAAAAGAGGGTGATGCCATTTAAAGTAAAGAGATCACGACATATGACAAATGAGTGAATTTATCTTATTGCATCTTAACTTATGTTTGAATGAATGATTTTGAGCATTTAATTGATGCATCATTTATGCAGTAAATAAGACCATATAGGTTAAGACACTATGGATTAAAGATATACTTGCGAAAACACCACTAATATGGAAATTGCATGTTTCACTTATTTCTGAATAAACCGAAGTGATACCCCTACTGAGTCCGTGGAGCTCACCCTATTCCACCACTGCTTGTTTTTAGATACAGACAGGGATACAGATGCCACCGCTTGATGGGCGGCCCCCGTCTTACAGGAAGAGACCTTGATGTATGGGAAGTTTAGGACCCTATGGGTTGTGTTTCTTTTGCTCATCTTGTGTAACACCCCGACTTTTATTAAGTCCTAATTAAGTGAGATTAAGGGTAATTGACCTTGGTTAGGATTTAATTAAGTTTGGATGGACAAGTTTCCTTTAGTAAATCATTATATGTTATGTGATCTAAGTGTATGTATATGTGTTATATGATTTATGTGTGTGTGTTCATCATGTGCTATGTGATTTAGGTGTATGCTCATGTGTATTCATTTTATGTTGGGTGATTTAGGTGCACATATGTGTTTTAATTGATGTTTAGATGATGCATGATGTAAGGAATGATGTATGGATGTTTATAGCACTAGTTGGGACGTTTTTGAGATGCTTTGAGGCTATTTGGTAGCCTTGTAATCGATTACCACAATGGTAATCGATTACAGCCCTTTGGTCTTCATATCTGGGCATTTTTGCTGTCGGTAATCTATTACATCCTGTCTGTAATCAATTACCGTAATCGATTACATCCTGTCTGTAATCGATTACCATTTCATGGTAATCGATTACGACGTGCGCAGAGTGCGTTTTTAGTACGTTTTAAGTGTCGTTCGGGCCCCACGATGACTCTAAACTATATATAACCGAGCCACCACTTGAGAAACCCTAAATCCCTATTTCAGAAACACTCCAAACACTCTCTCTAACCCTTGTGCCTCCATTGTTCTTTCTCTCTCTCTCAAGAACTCAAAGCCATAGCCATTCCAAACCCCCAAACTCATATCAAACCTTACTCGATCGCAAAACAAATTACATATTCTTAATCCTCTCATCAAATAGAACCTTTCTACCAATTGCAATTCTTGAAAAGGAGCCATCTTTGTATTCCTACCGTTCATAGGGGTAGTGAGAGAAAGTGAGAACGTGTTCTACGTCGGGAAATGGTGTCTCTACGCATTACATAGGAAGTCTACAAGAGGTAGGGGTTTTAGGCATTCTTTATTCTCTATAATTTCATGCTTGATGATGTGTTTTCGGTGAGATTATTGTTGTTGTTCGTTTTTCCCATTAGGGTTCATGAAAGGGTTATGTCTTACGGAATTAATTTCAAAGGAAAAGGGTTTTATCAATTGAAAAGTGTTTCTAATGATGTTTTATTAATGAGTTTTCATGAACCTATGTTTTCTATTGATTGGGATGATCCTAGATCAAAGTTTTAGCTATTGGCTTGTGAAAAACGTGTTTTAGAAACTCTAAAATC
Organism: Aeschynomene evenia; assembly: GCA_013621005.1. Lineage (NCBI taxonomy): Eukaryota > Viridiplantae > Streptophyta > Magnoliopsida > Fabales > Fabaceae > Aeschynomene > Aeschynomene evenia. The sequence continues at coordinate 16,371,956 of CM024266.1, forward strand.
TGAGTTTTCGCGTTCGTAATCGATTACAAGAGGTTCGTAATCGATTACGAGCTGAGAATTTCTAATCGCGAGAAAACATGGCTCTCTGGTAATCGATTACAAGGTCTGTGTAATCGATTACATCACTGCAGATTTTACGAAAATTAACTGTTTTGACCCTTTATGCTCCCTAATGCGTTCTACGACTTGTATAAGTGGTATATATGATTTATGCATAATTTATATATGATTAGATGAGATGTAATATATGTTTATATGTTATTATAATATAAAATATACGATTATATGATAATATATGTTATGTATGATTCGAGTATGTTCATTATGTAATGTTATGAGTTGTTTATATGTTTAAATGCTATGATGTAATGTTAAGTGATGATATTATGATATAATGTGATGTATGTGATAAAGATGTAATGAAAGGTTAAAGTAATGTAATGTAGCCTTCGGTCACTAACGGAGTAGGTAAGGGAGGAATAAGGCCTCGGTCGCCGACTTCGTTGGTAAAGGAAGGTGAAATCACGTAAATACAAAGTTAAAGTAAAACACTGTAGCCTTCGGTAGCTAGTGGAGTTAGTAAGGGAGGGATGGCAACCTCGGTCACTGACTGCATTAGCAAGGGAAGGTGAAAGACCCCCTCTTCCCGTTTATGTTAGGATGAGCTCATACCTAGGGAACCGATGATGTGGAGGATATGTAAAGGAGGGTGGTAGGCCAAACAATGTTAATGCAAGATTAAAGTTTAAGAGAGCTAAAGTTATATATAGAGTGTCATGACATGTTCTTTTCCTTATTGATATTTTGAAGCACATAGTACACTGCACAGAGATCTTTAATTATGATATGTTATATGTAATAAATAAAATGAACATGACGCACTTAGGTAAGACGTTCCGGGAAAAGATTGTTTCAAACTTATATTTGAAATGAACTCATTCATACTTCACTTATTTCATAATTAAACCCGGGGCGGCTTCCTCTACTGAGATACATTATGTAATCATCCTATGTTTTCCCCCCACCTTTTAGAGGATCTGATCGAGTAGGATGTCGGAGCACACGAGGAGACCGCACAGGCTTAGTTTATGATTTAGTTCCTCAGATATCAGAGACATGTTTTATTCCTTTATGCAGATGTTATCATTTTATGCTTCCGCTATATTTATTTAAGAATGTTTTAAGAGACCGGACCTATGTTAGCCGGCAACTATTTATTTTAATTGTATTTATTGTGGAGTCTCATGAGTCTCATTTTTAGGCTCATGAGATAACACCTATTACTATTTACTTTTTTGGTTGTATGCTTGGGGAGATTGTGTCTGTTTATTTCATTTATTTAATGAGGTATTATCCAGACCATATTATGTGTTCTATATATTATCGCTATATTATACGCAAGGCCCTTATGTTTATATTCCGCGAATATTTACAAAAAATTCTCCCATGTATTTTCCGCGTATACGTATTTTAAATATAAAGATAAAACATGATAACAGGAGGTAACCCATATGAAATGACCTAACATGACTTAAGCATTAAGGGCTATCTAGTAGGGTGTTACATCTTGTATGTTAGCATGTTATGTTTTGTTGTATGAATCGGAGGGATTTATAAGAGAATTATAAGTGAAAGTACTAACTTGTAGTTCTCTTACAAATTCCACTATCTTACTATTGTAATATATATATATATATATCATATAATACTTATATGTGAATTATTATGTGTATGTGAGACATGATGTATGTACTGACCACTGCTTTGGATTATATATGTATGTATGATTGACAGGTCATGAGATTCGGAATATGTGAATATGCCCTGTGATGTACAAGCCTAAGCTTTTGAACCACGTCCTTAAAAACAATATTGGCCCTATTTTTCTCGTACTATTTATTTTCAAACTTGAACTCTGAAACGAGATGTTGATTTCTAATAATTAGCTCAATATGACTTAAGCATAAAGAGGTAATTATTAGGGTGTTACAACTACCCATAAATGCGTGCAAATGATGTCATAAGTTGCTGACTGTGAGATTAGAAAATGTCAACTACTATGAATAAAAAGTTGGCAAATTTGATAAAAATGTTAGCAATTTCCTAAAGAAAATTCTCAAAGTTGCCAAATTCATGAGTTGGAGAAATGAGTCGATGGTACTATTGTAGGTACAAATAGTATATTTGAAAAAAAATACAACGAAATTATTTATAAATATTGAAGTTCTTCAACTAAATTTGGTATCATTTGTCTGTCATTGTAAAGTCGCATGGCAATAACTGTTCGATTTTCTAGAACATCTTCAGATCTATAATAACACGAATAAATATTGTGCACCGACATCTTCAAATGGACATTGTGAAATATTTGCAAATCTCATATCTGAAAGGTTGTGGGCAAAGAAAGGAGAAGACATTTGAGGGTGAAATGTGTCATGTACACTGGTCTTTAATAATCATAAGTGGTGGCATAGTAACATCAAATATTTTTTTATTATTTATAAAGAATATTCCTAAATTTTAATATATACACATAATATAAACAATTATAAAGGAAAAGTCTTCACCTGCGCTGACAACAAAACAAACACATATATAAAGAATCATTATTTGTAACACCCCGATTTTTATTAGGTTCTAATTAAGTGAAATTAAGGGTAATTGACCTTGGTTGGAATTTAATTGGGTTAGAGTGGATAAATTTCTCCTTATTAAAGTGTTATATGTTATTTATTTTATTTTCTTTGTGTGCCTATATGTGTATTTTTAATTTATGTTTAAAGATTTGAAAGTTAGTTGAGCATTGTAGTATTATTTGGGATGTTTTAGAATATTTAGTATTTTTTTTTAGTAACGGGTGGACCCCACAACACCTCTATATAATACCCATCAATGCCTCCACTAAGAAAACCTAATTTCCAAAAATACTCTTGGTAGCCTCCATCAATCCTTGTGCCTCCATTCCACTCTCTCTCTCTCTCAAAAACCAAAAATCATAACCATTCCACAACCCCAAATCCATACCAATTCTCACCCAATCACAAAACAAATCACATATTCTTGATCCTCTCACCAAATAGAACACTTCTACCGTTTCCATTTTTGAAAGAAGCCATCTTTGTACCGTTCGTGGGGCTAGAGAGAAAGTGAGAAGGAAAGGGGTGTCTCTACGCATAGCATAGTTGGTCTACGAGAGGTAGGGGTTTAGGCATTCTATTTTCATGCATATTGATGATGATTTTATGAAATTAATGTGATGGTCGTTTTTCCCATTAGAAATTTTTGTGCCTTATTATTATTATTATGGTTCTATATATATATATATATATATATATATATATATATATGCGCGTATGGTGGCTGCGAGCAGCGCATGCGCGCTTGGTTTTTGTTTATATATATATATATATATAAATAAAAGACAGTTTATCTGTGTGTATATTACTATTACATATTATTATTACATAAACTTATACCTATTAGCATGTATATGAGTTAATAATAGGTAGGTAACAGGTAGAAATAATAATAATATGATAATGATAGTAATATTGATAGGGAAGATAATAATAAAATATTAACCCTAATAATAAAAAAAAATAATACAGTAAGAACAACAACATGTATAATATATGATATGTAATGATAATAGTATTAATAATGATAGTAAAGATAATAGTGAGTATAATTAAGAATAACATTACATAAGACAAAGTTAGAAGTGAATAAGATATATATATGATTTATGCATGATTTATATATGATTATATGAGCTGTAAAATATGTTTATACATTATTGTAATATAAAAGTACGATTATATGATAATATATGTTACGTATGATTTATGTATGTTCATTATGTAATGTTATGAATTGTATGTGTGTTTAAATGCTATGATGTAATGTTAAGTTATGATATTACGATATAGTGTTATGTACATGTTTAAGATGTAATGGAAAGTTAAAGTAAAGTGCAATAGCCTTCGGCATTACAATGAGAGTTGTTAAGGGAGGAATAACAACCTCGGCATTACAACCTCATTGTTAAGGGAAGGTGAAATACCAAGATAAAACGTTGTAGCCTTCGGCATTACAGTGAGAGTTGTTAAGGGAGGGATGGCAACCTCGGAATTACAACCTCATTGTTAAGGGAAGGTGATATTCCCCCCTCTCCCCATAAGTTTAGGATGAGCTCATGCCTAGGGGCCGGTGATGTGGAGGAATACAGGAGGGCGGGCAGCGCCAAAGATTGATTAATGCAAGATAAAGATGTTTGGCTAAATGTATTATGTTATCTTATGAGTTATCAATTTTATATGTGTAAGGACACTAGTGCACTACACCAAGACTTTATTTATTTATGCCATATTAACTGTCTAATTAAAATGGATAAGACGCACTTAGGTAAGACGTTCCGGGAAAAGATTATTTTAAACTTATATCTGAAATGAACTCATTCATGCTCCACTTATTTTATAATTAAACTCGGGGCGGCTTCCTCTACTGAGTCACTTCCCAGTGCTCACCCTATGTTTTTCCCCCATATTATAGAGGAGCAGACAGAGCAGGACCATGGAGCTAGCGAGGAGCAGGCCCAGCCTTAGTTTATTTTTCAGTCCTCCGCTTTATAAATCTATATACATTGATTTGCATTTCGGTTATGGATTCATTTCAGTTGTTTGAGTTATTTATTTCAAGTCCGGACCTATGTTAGCCGGCAGCTATTTATTTGACATGTATTTATTTGCCTTTGGCTTATGGGGTAAAGCCTAATATTTATTCCTTGTGTGTTCATTGATTGTTGGGAGTGATTTATTTGATAGACTATTCAGTTTATATCTTGGCATGGCTTATTATTTATCGATTATGTATTTCGCAAAGCCCTTATTTTTATATCGTAAACAAATTGCGAAAATTTTACTCCCGCCTATTTTCCGCGTATATATTTTAAAGTAAAGAATAGAACATGATAACAGAGAGTGACCCTTATGAAATAGCCTAAAATGACTTAAGCATTAAGGGCTATCTAGTAGGGGGTTACATTATTCACAATATAAGTAGTTAAAATATAGAATACACATGTTTACGTCAATAAATTGTTAGGTATCATTCTTTACACAATATAAACACTATAAATAATTAATAGAATATCATTCTTTTAATTAAACATTATAGATCATTTGTATTAAATATCATAGTTTGTGACCACTTTCATTGGTTATTGTCCACAAGCTTAACCGTGGCCCTTATTCACTTTCTGATTAAACATTCCTTCTTATCTCCTTCATTCCTTCCTTCATCCTCCATAAGAATCACCTCATCCTCCTCTCTTTGCAAATTACAATGTGGCCACTATTGCACGAATCAAGTGGTTTTGTCATTCATGGTGTCGTGTATCGTGTTGGTGAGGACGTGCTAAATGCATTCACAGCCAACTTCCCACATGGAAAAAATTGTTTTTCAAGTGAACTCCGTCAAACTTTATCAGTCATATGCCTCATTTCAACAGCATGTGATCCTAATGAGGACGCACTGCCTCTGTAGCGGGCCATGCACACATCTTAGGCTCTGACGAGGAAGAAGAAGGAATAATTTCACCAATCAAAATAGATAAAGCTAACATCTTGTACTACCCGAAGGTCAAGGTAACTTCAACACTGATGCCCACAATTTATGTGCAAAATATAGATCAAGTATACTCATACTAACACAAGCTAGCAGACTCTATTTGGAAGGATACAACCCAGGTGCATGCCTCGGTTATGACAGCTTCATGTCTTTCTGTCATCATGGAATTGGTGGGGGTGTGTACATAATGTGGGAACTGTATACCATACATTATATTTGCGCTGATCCATTTGAGCTCGGGCTTCGATTGGTGTTGTCCTTTTAAAGTTAAGTGAACATCATTGTGCACCAAACGACTCAGCAAGTATGTTGGTATGATAATATGTTATATTGTTTTTGTTATATTTATATTTTGTATCATGTTAAGTTCTAAAACAATGTGTCTTTTTATGGTATTGTACCATGCATACTGATTGTGGTTGTGTAATGTTAATTTATATATGGTTATTTTATCGTAACTTTCGGTATATTATGTTTGCATATTCTTTAGATAAACATGCACTTATGGTTAATTTATTGGCATATTCTGTAGTAATGTTGTCATAATATCATTTATGTTAAACTTTCAGTTTCTTTAATATCTATATGTGAATATGTGATTTATTTAGGATGCTGATTTAATTGGCATATTATCTTTTATGTTCTATTTTCATTCTAAGATTTTAATTTTATTTTAGGACAAACATTTTTAATATAATTATTTTTATTTTCATTAAGTTTCCTTTATGTGCTATGATAGTTTACTATGTATTAGTAAAAAACAAGATGTCTAATTTAAATTATTTTGTATTATTTTTTAATTTGCTTCGAATTTTATTCACAATTATTATTATACTAATTCAATTTAATTAACTTACTACAATATATAAATTATAATGAAATTAAATTAAAATAATTAACAAGAATGTAAATTAACTACATAATAAATTTACAAATGTTTACAACAAGTCAACAACTACATGAGGATTGACTAAGGTCCTCCCTATAAGGGATCAAAAAACTAATGTTGGTAAATTATAGTTACATATTTGCAGATTATGAAAAAAGCTTTCCAAATTTTTGAACATTGTTTACACATTTAACAACACGGTTTCCAACTTACATATAAATGTATGCCTCCATAGTCACCTACAAAAATGGTATCATCAATCTAGCATGAAATGATAACTCTAGTATCCTTTATGGCACATTAATGAAGCTATCTAATATTTACAATACCTACCATGTGCCATAAAATAAACTAGCAAAAAATAAAAAAACACATAAGATAACATCAAAATATTGGGCCAACCAATGATCCACAAAAGATGTTGAAGTACCACTTCATTTCACTCTTCAATAATGTCCAAAAAATCATATCAACTCTCAGTATGTGTTCATGCTTTATCACTACTTATTGATGGTTCTGTATACCTATAGCAAGATACCCCTACGTCCCCACGAATCAATAGCTGTGTGAAAGACATATCCTCACCAACCTATAATAATAAAAATTAGTTATAAGTTTAATGTATTTTGCATATTTATAAGCACTAGATTTTGTATACATGTCTGTTTGTGTGACACAATATTTGGATCAAATGCTCCAAGCAATGATAAAAAAAACATTGTTGCTCAGTACAATACTGCAAGCCTAAGTAGTTATCTTCATAGTTAATTATTGTGAAATTTTTATTAGTCATGAATTGATTTCCCTATCAAAGAAAAAGATAACAATAATTAGATTAATACAATCAAGTTAGCTATCTTTCATAACATATGTGAAAGCAATTATTTTGGATTTTAAACACACAATGTTTTAACCATATTTATAAAGTGTGGCATATTGAGGTAGCAACAATTAAGCATATTTTTAGCTACATTTTATAAGTTTGGCTAAATTTAATGTATGGATGACTTTCACATCCAGGATCAGCAACCAAATCACAATGAAATTATTGTGACATTAAATGTTGAAAACATAAAATGTTAAGAATAAAAATACATTTGTTCTCACTAATCATTGTCATATGTTTCATTTTTTATTAAACAAATAATATTTTGCCATTACATACAATTGTTTTCAATTCTGCAAATAAACCAAAAGTCTAATGTTCACACACACCATAATACTATGATGAAAAATTTCCCCATCAGCCTTGATGTCCATTGATGACTCAATCAATAACTTTGTTTTACCTTGCTGCCCAAAGGTTGCCTCAACAGAATCATGCACAATTAAATGATCATACATTACCTCTTTTGTCCATATCATTTCCTAAATTGTGGTACATAGTAAATAAATTAATACAAACTTTTACTTAGAACTTGTGACCTTTGATATTCTCTTTCTTCTTATTTTTCCTCACCTCTTGCGCAAGTTGTGATTTATATCTATTGTTGTGTGGTCTCCCCTTACGATTTTACACACAAAGGATTTCGAATGTCGGTGATTGCATTACTACATCAGTCAGTTTCCTCATTACCATTATCATCACCCTTTGAAATATTACTCAATAAGGTAGGGGAACTTTGCAAATCAACATACAACTTATCAATAGTTATATGGACAAGATTACTTGCTCCACCTGAACAAAATATATCCTTCAGCCACATCATTGAAATGTTTAAGAATCTTATTAAACTGCTCCATGTTAGACTTCATTTCCGGAGTATCACAAGCAACTTTGATGTGTTAATGATTCCTCTTAATCAATTTGCTCCACCTGAACAAAATATATTTTTCCGGAACCTGTTTAACTCTCTCAAAAGTCATGACACATAATGATTGTCGGCATACTATTCCTCTAAACTCAAAAAACATGCATTGAAGCTTAACATCACAAGTGTCGCGGTTACGTTCCACTACAAACGTCATATCCTTAGGGCTTCTGAAAACAACATTTTTCTAAAAACATTAAAACTAGCAATCATCCCCTAAACTGATGTCATCTGTGGAACACAATTCATCTTCCCTCGGAATTCTTCTTGCACTCCACTGAATTCTTCATGAGTGTAGTGTTCTTGGAATTGTTTTTCAATTGGAGAGCTAGACCCACAACGAATAAAGGTATTCGTTGATTGAAAATCAGTTTGGGTTTCTTTCTTCACCTTACTCTTAAGTGCATTGTCATACTGTCTAACAAACTATTACAATGTTGTTATTGAGTTTACATACCCATAAAAAAAGACATATATACTCTCACTTCTTTGTGTGGTAAACAATCCAGCCCAGAAGTCTTTCTTTAGATAGATAGCCACCCATTTATGTCTTTCACTAAAAGGTCCACCTAACCACACATTGTTTTCAAGGCTAAACCATTTTACAAAAGTAACCTCATTTACCTTCGAACTCTTCTTCAATAAGACTTTCAAAAACATTATCATTCATAACAGTCTTTATATTCTTGTATTCCACGTATCCTCTGTAACATCCCAAATTATTAACTATGCCATGGACACAATTAACAATTTGAAATGTTACACAACACCCAAAAACCCCATGTTTTTTTTTCTTTTTTACGTATAGGTAAGATATATTTTCGCAAACCCCTGTGTACAATAAATCGATATTGAGACTCAAAGCCATGACCAATTAGATTAATGACACGAATAGATAACCTGGATAGGCGTCTAGAATAACAACAGAAATGCCAACAATATAATAAAGACCCATGCAACAAATGGCCATAATATTAATATATATCATATGCTTCAGAGGGAAATGTAACAGAGTTCAAGTGTATTAAGATCCTGTTTAATACATGCCGAAATATATATATAGGGGAGCTGACATGATAAAAAGGCAAGTCCAAATTCCTGGCCCGAATATACAAAAAGGACCCAGGTAAAACTGCAGTTTGTTAAATACATATACATGTCAAGATGGTAAAAATCCCACGCAGGGGTACAAAAAGGCTCCACATAAATACTTATAAACAAAAGGTAAAGATGTCAATGGTCAGCTACACATCGGTCAGGTTGGTCACGATCCGTGCCTCACCTACTAGCGCTCCCGGTATCCTCGCTCATAACTGCGCCCGTGGCAGAAGAAGACGCCTCAGACCCTACCATGATATAGTCGACGTCTGTCCAGAAGTCCGCCGAGGTGGTGGCGGAGAAGTAGATGCCTGAGCTGGGGCTGGGGCTAGAGCTGGAGCAGGAGCAGGAATGGGACTAGGAACGGGAGCAGGGTACCTCGCTAGAAGCTCTGGGACGAAGAAGCGGTGTACCCCTAAGATAGTGGACGCGACAGTCACCGCACCGGTGGTCGGCGTGTAGCTGGACCAAGCGAAGTCATAGGTCTCGTGGCGCGGCAGGGGCGGCGGCGGCTGGTCCATCTAGAATCGAAGCATCAAGAAAAGAGAGCGTAAGACGAGGTCGTCTTAGTGAGTTACCTTGAGCACACGGATCTACGTGCCCGATGTTATCGATTCTAGATAGTCAAAGTAATACTTGTATCAAAACGGAATTTATATTTTCTCAAAAACCCAAGTGCTTACTTTGACTAGATCAAACAACTTAACGATCCGTTTCTAAAAAGGGGAAACCTATGAGTTTTTCTAAGTTCTCGCGGTTCCCTCAATGTGCAATTAATGCTCACCCCTCTCGCATATCATTACAGCTAACCAAAATCAGTTCCGTAGTTGTGGTAATCACCACATCAAATTCCAACAACAATTATACATAGTATGCAACAAGCCAACACTTTCGCATTATTCATATTAATAAGCATGCATGAGAGTATTTCAAATAACATATCAACTCGGAGGCGTATCCGAATACACCCACCTCCCAGATACCCTCTAATGGCATATTCGAATACACCCACCTCCCAAATAGCCAAACTCGGCATACTCGAATCCACCCAAACTCCTAAGTAGCCGGCATCAGCGTACTCGAATACACCCAAACTCCTAAGTAGCTGGCATCAGCGTACTCGAATACACCCAAACTCCTAAGTAGCTGGGAAAGGCATACTCGAATCCACACAAACTCCTAAGTAGCCATTTAATACTTCAATCTTCCAAATCAACACAACCACACGAAAACATGTATAAGCCTCTACATATTTATCTAAATAATAAATTCAATGTCATAGCATGTATTCTCAAAATTCACAACTAAGTGGCTCATCATTCATAATTTACAACTCAATCATGTTTCACAATTTAAGCAAGAATTCACATTCACTTCATCATGAGCATATCATAATTTACTTTAATCTCAATTTCATAACATTTACATAAACGGGTTTTGAGTTCTCTGAATACCCTATTCTTGCTTCGAACTAAAGTGTTAAAGCTCTCAATCTTATCTTTATCAAATTTCACAAAACTCCCATGTCACCCCCTTAACTCACGATTCTTTACACATCAACTTATGTATATACATTCCATTTCTCTTTTCATGATTAAAAGCATTAATACATACTTATTTTCATAACTTTAAAATAATAGGTTAACCCTATAATCATTATTTGAAAACTCGTACTTAAAATAGGGTTAAAATAAGTGAAATTGTACTTTTCAGGTGTAGGGGATCGATCCTCAGGGGTCTGGGATCGATCCTGCCTCACAATTTTACAGAAAACACATTTTTTGCAGCCTGGGGATCGATCCCCACTTAAATTTTTTCCAGAAACGGCCATTTTTCCCTTGGGGATCGATCCTCCAATGGTGGGGATCGATCCCCACTGCTCAGTTTCTGCAGAAAACGCAGAAATCGCGTTTTTGCTTCCCTCTCATCCCAAAACTCATACCCACTCCTCCAAATCACTCAAAAATCATTCATCCAACATACATACACATAGCATCGGTGTTTAGACTCAATATCTCAGAACCAAATGCAAGAAAAACACAAACTCATACACATGCAAGCACCTAACTTCACATGCAAGCACTCCATCAAGCTTCATACATCAGATTCATCAAGACTATCTAACATGCATCATGAAACTCGAAAATTTGGGCTGACTTCAAGCAAAAATCAGAAGCAAAGAGGGTCGGAGATAGTGTAGAACATGCAACGATGAGAAGGAGTGTTGTAACTCACCTTAGAATCAAAAAAATGCAAGAGAAAGTTGGATGAAAATGGCTTCCCTTGGCCCTCTTGAATGCTGGCCGAAAATGGAGCTTGGAGGGAGGAGAGAAAGCTTCTGAGTTTTCTCTTTTCTTGTGTGAAATGAGAGAAATGAAATTGTGATGAAGGGGAGGGGTCTGGCCGAGGCTTTAAGCAAGCTAGGGGATGTTTTGTTTAATTTTTGAGTTGTTGTAGTGTTAAATGTCTCTAGGTAGTGAGTATGAGTATGTGTTTGAGTATGATTTTGAGCAAGAAATTACAACTAAGATTTATGGTGAGAGTTAAATAAATTTTGGAGAGCTCAGGGTCCTAAAAAGTTGTTCTGGTTGTGTTTAGGATCTAGCTCAGACTCTCTCTCAGGTTACTCAAAAACTCACTAAACACTCAAATTTTAAAATAAGAAAATGATATATGATCGTTATGAAAATTTCCTTAATATTATGAGACTCTCAATAAGTCTAAAATAATTATCTCATATTATTATTAATTTCACATTGTATATATTTAAAAAGGATTTTTACGGAAATTCGTAAAAATGCGAAATTTAATAATAATAGTTTTAAAACCATAATTTTCCAATATTGGTGAGAATATTTTCCAAATATTTTCCGAACACCAATTTGGGACTTAAATTTAAATATTAAGGTCTCAACAAAATTTTTATAACGATCATTACCCCTCTCAGGGGTTCTCTAACTCATACAATAATAATATTAAGTCTGCCTTGCTTCTCAGCAACTTAAATTATTATTTAATAACTTGTAGTATATTCACAAAATTTAGTCACATAAAACAAATGCACATATATATATATATTTATGCACCCATACATATATATATATATATATATATATATACAACTTTATTTTTAATCACAAGACATAAAATATGTTCCCTTACATACATGAAATTTTATTTATTCTCACATAGGCACCTCAATATATCAAGCACGATTATATATATATATATATAAACTAAATACCGGTCTCTTCCCTGAGTACGGAAATTAAATTAAATCCAAACACACACACCACTCACTTTGGTTCCGTAAAATATATTTATCTCAAGGAACACCATATAGTTTGTCCCAACATTAAATATCAATCATCACCAATTCAATTAATAAATCTCAGCACCACGTTACCCATGTGCGCACTACACATGTATATATATATACACATCTCAGTCACAGAAAACACCTCATGAAATATCACCACACACACATATATATATATACATAACTCTAAGCTCCGGGCACCAAAATCCGCACAGGCGACTGAGAATACACAAAACAATAAAAGTCCCGAATCACGGGTATTACATCCTCACAATTTTTTTGGTATTTTTTTCATAATATGCCACAAACACCACCTATGGCGGGAATTCAGCATAACTATTTGTAAAGCATTTTCCATTGCCCTGTATTGGTTAGTAACAACACCACTTGGTCTCTTCCCTCCAATGCATTTATCCAAGTTTCAAAGAGCCACATAAATGACTTTTCTCACTTGATAACAGCCCATACCATAGCAAGACAAATTGCCCGTGATGATTTACCCCAACAAAAGCAACAAATGACATCATATATCTATTTGTGAGATAAGTGGTATCAAAACTGATTATGTCGCCAAATGAATCATATGCAACTCTACTTCTACCATCCGCCCAAAATATGGTCCTCACATGAAAGTCATCATCTAAATCTAGCTCATAAAAAAATTAGGGTTTTCAGCTTCATCTTGCAAAAGTAAGTGATATAGCATTATTTGTATTGGTTATTTCCCTCTTGCATGCATGTAATTTGACCACTTTTCAGATTAATGAACCACTTTTGCATCATATTAGGCATTTGGTACTTGATTGGAACTTTGTGCATTTTCTCAGCATTTTGCGCTTTGTGCACTATTCTGTATATTGCCTATAACTTGCGTTCTAGAAATTGAAATTTTGTGTTCTTTGTTTTGTTAGAAAGCTTAGACACAGGTCTACAACTTTGATGGAGAACTCGAAAGCTGATTCAGACCATAAGGATTCCAAATTGGAGTTTCAAGTTGAGTCAATCTTGCTGCAGAATTCTGGACAGCAATCCTGGACAGCAAGTGTTGCAGAAGCCATAGCTGGAGCTACAGATGTTGAAATTACTCCATTTCAGTTGCATTGGAAACCTAAGGAACAAGGCTTCATTTCATCTTCAGAGATCGAAAGCAATTGAAGTCTAGACAAAGCTCAAAAGTTGACTCAAAGTTGCTGCAGCGAATGTGACAACAATCTGGAGCAGCACTTAGTATTTTGCCTATATCTCGAGTTATACTCACTGGAATTGGATGATCTTGGTGGCTATGGAAAGCTGAGACATAGAGCTAGATCTTTGCTTCAGGGCTCGAGGGCAGAATCATCCATTAGAGGCTTCATAAATTGGCTGCAATATTTCGGGCAGAAACTTAGTTTTGCTGAGTTGCCTTAAGTGTCATAATTTTGTGCATTGTCCATTGTACCCTTGCCTTATGTGTTGTAATTGTTTAGTGTATGGGCATTTTAGACATTTTCACCTTCTTTTATGTCTATTTAAGTCCTACATCATATTTGGAGGGAACACTTTACATTCATTTTTTTACAATTCAAGTTTTAGAATTAGAGATAGTTTACATTTTTCTCTTTAGCTTTCTCTCATTTTCGTTTTTCTCATCTTCCATTTCTTCTTGGTGAGTTCTCAATGATCATGGAGAGCTAAACTCATAGCTAGCTTGAGGATGGAGGATTGTAAAAGATGTTGAGATTAGCAATGTGATTGAGGTATTTCTTGTATTTCTTTCATGATTCATTCAAGAATTTCGAATTCTCTCTTCTCATCTCTTCTTGATTTATGATTCAAGAATTATGAAGAGTTTCTAATTCATGAATTATGAATCCAATTGATCAATAATTCTAGAGATTTCTGAGTTATTGATCAATAAATTTAAGTTGAGAGAACATCTAGATCTAGAGATTTCTGATCTAAAAAATTGAATTGTAGAGCTTCAATCTTTATGTCTTGGATTAGGTTTTGAGATTTCAGATTTAATTCAAGTGTATTAAGATGAATGTTTGAAGATTTTCATAAGAACTTGGATCTGAATTCAGATTTGAATTTGGATTTGAAATTCAATTTAATTCTTGAAAGGATCATTGAGAGAATAATAAATCAATGATATATATTTTATAATTCGAACTCTTTGAGCTAGTGCCTTCTACCTACTTGATTAAAATCTTGTTTGAATTTTCTTATTTCTGAAATTTAATGTTAAAATCCCCAAACCTAACTTTGCATAATCATTTTTTCACTTCTTGAATTCCTTGGGAAAACGACCTAGGTTTTCCACTTGTCTACAAGTTATCTAGTTTTAGTTTGATTCGATTCGGCAATTGGATCAAATTTTGGCGCCGTTGCCGGGGAATTCAATGGTGTTTAGTGATTATGTTGTGAATATGTGAATAGCTTGACATTTGAAAATCAAAATTTAAATTGCATCAGTTATTGTTGCTGTTTTTCAATTCTGCATTTCGTTTTTTTTTCAATTCTGCATAATTCTGTTCTGCTCTTTAGTTTAGCTCTGCACTTGCATCAAATTTCATTCTGCATTTTAATTCTGCATAATTACATCACATTTTGCATAATTACATTACATTCTACATATTTCATATGTGTATTGCATAATTAATTAGTCTTAATTTTCAGTTAGGAGCATTCTGATATAGCATTCTGAGTCACTTGCACTTAGTTTCATTTTCACTTAATTTCATTCATTAGTGTTAATTTTGTTTAATTAAATAAAAAAAATTGTATATCAGAACAAGATATAAAAATAAAATAAAATAAAAAGAAACATAGCAGTTAGCAGTAAAAGCATACAAGCATATAGCAGTAAAAGCATATAGCAGTAGTGCAGCAGTAGCATAACATTTAGCATTTAACAATTTAGTAGGAGCATATAGCATAGCATCATATATAAGAATACATTAACATACATATCAGCAAATACATCAGCATTTATAGCAGCAATTATAGTAGTATAGTGTAGGATTTTACTTGCATTGTAAGCTTTTAGTTGCATTTGTCATTTTAGTCTTTTAATTCTAGCTTATATTAGTTGCATTTGGTTTATATGTGTTGATTACACTTGGTCATAACGTGGATTTGAAAAATTGAACTGCCTTGCAACTTAAACTAGCTTGCGACTAAATTGGAAGTTTAATGAATAGTGCTGAATAGTGCTTTTTGCCTATAAAATCAGGATTTAGGTCCAAAAACTTTACCGTTTCTCCGACCTAACACTTGATCCTTAAAGGGATTGAGCCCCCCCTCCGTTTTGCCAAATTCCTTCGTTTACTAGGTGTTTCGAGCACTTTTCGGTTCCGGCAGGACACATTCGGTATTCTTGAAATTGTTTTTTGTGCTCCGATTGACCCGAAACTTGGTACCTTGAAGGAAAACGGCCTAACGAGCAAGACACACAGCTACGCTATTATGCAGGCCCTTTTTTGGCCAAATTCCATCGTTTAGACCACTTTTTTATTTTTTTAGATTTTTCTTTGCATTTTTGGATTCAGAATAGGTGTTAGAACTTAACCTAGGTGATCCCATAATTTTTAAAAATCATTTGATAGGGTTTCTAATTTTTCTAGGATTATTTTTAGCATTTTAGGTGTTAGATAGTGCATTACTTATGTTACAAGCCATCCTTTGCATTGTTACTTGTTTCTGCATCATCATGTATGATTACTAGATCTCATACTGGTTCTGATTTAGTAGATTTTGATCCTGAGATTGATAGGACTCTTAGGTTGATTAGAGCTAAGAGGAGACTTTCATTTGGTATTGGTACTGATTTTCCTCCTAACACTAACATTAACCCTTGTTCTAGTGTTTCTGGTGATCATAATTGTGGTGCAGGATTAGGTGATATGGCTGAGAGGACTCTTAAGGAGTTGGCTGCTCCTGATGTGAATTACCAAGCTTTGGCAATTCTGTATCCTCATCTGGATGCAGATTTTGAGCAGAATTCTGGTCTTATACACTTGCTGCCAAAGTTCTGTGGTTTGGCAGGGGATGATCCTCACAAGCATTTGAAGGAGTTCCATGTGGTCTGTTCTACTATGAGACCACAAGGTGTTGAGGAAGATCATATTAAGCTGAGAGCATTTCCTTTCTCACTGGATGGTGCAGCAAATGATTGGTTATATTACTTGCATCTGGGAATTGTGACTAATTGGCAAGATATGAAGAGACTTTTCCTGGAGAAATTCTTTCCTGCATCAAGAACAACTTCAATCAGAAAGAATATCAGTGGGATTAGGCAGCAAGGTGGTGAAACTCTCCATGAATACTGGGAGAGGTTCAAGAAGCTTTGTGCAAGCTGCCCTCATCACCAGATTAGTGACCAACTGCTGATTCAGTATTTCTATCAGGGGTTGCAGGTCATGGATATGAGTATGATTGATGCTGCCTCAGGTGGTGCCTTGGTGGATAAAACACCCACTGCAGCAAGAAACTTGATAGAGAACATGGCTGCCAATGGTCAACAGTTTGGTACAAGAGCAACCAGTTGCAGAAGTGTTAATGAGGTCCAATATTCAGAGGCAAATTAGAGGATGGAGCATAGGATGGATGAGCTCACAAGCCTCGTTGGACAATTGGCCCTTGCAATTCAGCATAGGATGGTTTTGTTCTATGGTGGATCATTCTACAGATCAATGCCCCACATTGCAAGAAAACAGTGAGATGGTGGCTGGAGTTTTTCCTCGGAGACCTTTCCAACAGCAGCACCAACAGAACCACAACCCATACTCTCAGACATACAATCCTTGATGGAGGGATCAGCCAAATCTGAGATATGGCAGTGGTCATCCACCTCCATACCAGCAGCAGCAGCAGAGTTTTAATAGAGGTGGAGGCAATAGTGGCTTTGTGCAGCAGCAGAAATCAGATTTCAAGCCACATACCAGCAGCCAAATACCCTCTGTACCTTCTTCCTCACCTGAGCCATCTTTGGCAGATTTGGTTAAGCAAATGGCAGCTAACAACCTTCAGTTTCAGCAAAGAACAGATTCGACTATCCAAAGTATGCAGCAAAGAACGGATGCAACCATCCAAAGTTTGCAAACTCAAATTGCACAGTTAGCCACCACTATTGGTGAGTTGAAGAATCAAGGATCGGGTAAACTGCCTTCTCAAGGAGTAAATCCGAGTAATGTTAGCGCCATTACACTCAGAGGTGGAAAAGTACTTGCTGCACCAGAGTTAGAGCAAGCTCCTGCAAATTCAGAAATAGTGCAGAATAATATTGCAGATCCAGGAAATTCTGCAGCAGCAGAAAATAAAAAGAAAAATGTTGCTGATGATCCTTCTTCCATTCCTTCTCTCATCCCTCTCCCATTCCCAAACAGAGTCACTCAATCAAGGAAGATAACAGATTCTGAATTGCATAAGGAAATATTGGAGACATTTAGGAGGGTTTGAGGCGAATATACCTCTCCTAGATGTCATAAAGCAGATTCCTAAATATGCAAAGTTTCTTAAGGATTTGTGCACACAGAAAAGGAAGTTGAAGGGTAATGAAAGGGTGAACATGGGCAGAAATGTGTCATCTATCATTCAGCCCAATTTACCAATTAAATGCAAAGACCCTGGTACTTTCACCGTCTCATGCATCATTGGTGATAAGACTTTTGATCGTTCCATGCTAGACCTTGGGGCATCGATCAATGTTATGACCAGGTCCATCTATAAGTCATTGTGCATTGGAGAGCTTAAGGCATCAGGGATTGTGATCCAGTTAGCAGATAGGAGCATTCGACATCCTAATGGCATGCTGGAGGACGTTCTGGTTGGGGTAAAAAGTCTTATTTTTCCTGCTGATTTTTATGTTTTAGACGTCCAGCATGATGAGCACACACCACCACCATTGATATTGGGTAGGCCAATTTTGAAAACTGCCAGGACAAAAATTGATGTGCATACTGGTACAATATCAATGGAGTGTGGTGATATTATTGTGCATTTTAATCTGCATGATGCCATGAGATATCCTGCTGAGGAGCATTCTGTCTATCATATTGATATCATTGATACTTTAGTTGATAGGATGCATCCTGATTTCTCTGATTCTATGTTGCATGATCATTCTGTTGATTCTGTTGATTTTGTTGAGTCTGTTGATATTCATTCTGATGATGATGACTCTGATCTTGATTCTGTTGATTCTATGAGTGTAGATTCTGAGATGCATTTTGATTCTGTGCATTCTGACACGCACTCTAATACACATTCTGTTATGCATTCTTCTGTGCATTCTTCTGCCATGCCTTCTGTAATACAGTCTGATTTATCCATGCATTCTGATTTGTCCATGCATTCTTATACAACTATTATTTCACCTCATGCTGCTGGTTCATATTCTGAATCAGCAGTAGCTACTAACGCTTCCCCTGCAGATTCTTCTCTTGTGTCTGTTGTTGCAGGTGCTGATACCACCGCACCCATTTTGGAATTGAAGCCCCTGCCCAATCATTTGAAGTATGCATTCTTGGAGCCTAATGAGCAGCGGCCGATCATCATTGCTAGGGATTTACTCCCTGACCAGGAGGAGAGATTATTGAGCATAGTGAAGCAGAACATGAGGGCTATTGGCTGGACACTTGCAGACATTCCTGGGATTAGCCCCTCCACTTGTATGCACCGTATTCAGTTGGAGGAGGGGGCTAAACTAGTAAGGCAGCCCCAAAGGCCGCTCAACCCCTTGATACTAGATGTGGTAAAAAAGGAGGTGAGAAAGTTATTGGCTGCTGGCATCATCTATCCGATTTCGGATAGCAAGTGGGTTAGCCCGGTGCAGGTTGTTCTGAAGAAAAGTGGGATCACAGTGCAGAAAAATGAGAAAAATGAGTTGATCCCCACTCGACTACAGAATAGCTAGAGAGTCTGCATCGACTACAGGAAGCTGAACCAGGCCACTAGGAAGGATCACTTCCCGCTGCCATTCATTGATCAGATGTTGGAGAGGCTAGCTGGCCAGTCCCATTACTGCTTCCTGGATGGGTTTTCAGGTTACTTCCAGATACATATCGCTCCGGAGGATCAGCAGAAGACCACAATCACCTGCCCATTTGGCACATTTGCGTACCGTCGGATGCCCTTCGGTCTATGCAATGCCCCAGGTACATTTTAGAGATGCATGGTGAGTATATTTTCTGATTTCTTAGAGGATTGTATGGAGGTATTCATGGACGACTTTACTGTTTACGGTTCTTCTTTTGATGCATGCTTGGATAGCCTTACTAGAGTGCTGCATAGATGTGTCGAGTCACACCTTGTACTGAATTTTGAAAAATGTCATTTTATGGTTAGGCAAGGTGTGGTTCTTGGACACATTATCTCTAGTGATGGTATTGCTGTTGATAGAGCTAAGATTGATGTTATTGCCTCTCTGCCTTACCCCGCCTCCGTGCGGGAAGTCCGTTCTTTCCTTGGACATGCAGGTTTTTATAGGCGTTTCATCTAGGACTTCAGCAGCATTGCCCTCTCGCTGTCCAGATTGTTGCAGAAGGATGCAGAGTTCCGTTTTGATGATGACTGCAGGAAGGCATTCGATCAGCTCAAAGGGCGGTTGACCTCCGCACCTCCTTTGATTCCACCTGATTGGAGGTCCCCCTTTGAGTTGATGTATGTGTGATGCCTCCAACTATGCAGTTGGTGCTGTACTTGCTCAGAGGGTCGGGAAGGCTTCCCATGTGATAGCCTATGCTTCCCGCACCCTTGACTCCGCCCAAGCCAATTACACCACTACGGAGAAGGAGCTGTTGGCCATTGTATTTGTCTTGGACAAGTTCCGCGCTTACTTATTGGGTACTAAAGTGACTGTATTCTCTGATCATGCAGCGCTTAAGTACCTACTAAGAAAGCCGGATGCTAAGCCAAGGCTCATCAGATGGATGCTACTATTACAGGAGTTTGATATGGAGATCCGGGATAGAAGTGGAGCTGAGAATCTTGTAGCAGATCACCTCAGTCGCATTTTGATGGTTGTTGTCGTGTCAACCATAAATTTAATTATTTTTAAAACCACGTTCCCCTAATATAGTTTAGTGGAAACCAGGGTCGTCTCTCACAAGGAATGGCTAAGAGAGTAATGCACAAGACTAGTTGTATGACGGTTTGTCACAATTGGGGGGTTTTTGTGTGCAAGAGAATTAAGTTGGAATAAAATGAAATTAATAAAAACAGCGGTTTAAGGGGTGGAACATTCATTAGGGTGTTATCATTGGCTACATATTAGGATTAATTAGTGAGATTTCACCTTTAGTTCCTCTTTCAACAATTATTAAAGCCAATCACATTAATCTAATTAAAGAGACTAATCAGCCAATTAATTACTCATTACCAAATCCTAATATGCCACGCATCAATTAATCAACTAACACATAAACATATGCCAATGAATTAGCCTAACTCAATCGAGTAAGCCAAGACAAAGGATTAAACACACAATTTAAGATCTCAAATTATATGCCAAGGGTTGATAATGAAAACTTATGCAAGATTAAGAACAAAGCCTCAATTTACCCCAATGATGTTCACACCCTCATAAACCACCAAGAAACTTAGTTACTCATGGCAGAAATAAAAAGGCAAGAAATAAATTGGTATAAAGAAAGAAATTAACAATAAAGAGCAAAGTAAGAAATTAAATGCAAATTGGGAAGATGGAAAACGAATAACTGAATTAATGATAAAAGAGTAACTTACAAAACCCAAAAGGGCTGGACGAATAACGTTGAAATGTAAATGACGGAGCTAGAGCTAAACTAGGAAAAACGGAAATCCTAATGGGAAGCAAAAATAACTCTAACTAGGAAAAGAAAAGATGTAAAAGTGGA
Organism: Aeschynomene evenia; assembly: GCA_013621005.1. Classification (NCBI taxonomy): domain Eukaryota; kingdom Viridiplantae; phylum Streptophyta; class Magnoliopsida; order Fabales; family Fabaceae; genus Aeschynomene; species Aeschynomene evenia. Next base: position 16,393,556 of record CM024266.1, read on the forward strand.
GGTGTTGAGAGGTCTTGTTTCTGATGCATTAGCTCCCTTTAAATAAGATGAGCAGCCTCCAAACCCTAATCAATTTAGGCCCCCAACTCGTGCAGATAGGGTTTCTACTGTGATAGAGTTGCGGCGCGGCGCATGGGCGCGTATAGCTCGCTAGAACGCCAGCGCTGTGCACGTGACGAGTTTAAGTGAGCCTCACGCGCTGGGGCGCGCTATGGGCGCTGGAGCGCTCGATGCTGGTTCTGAAATCTACTGCTCCGCTTCTTGCTCAGTTCTTGATGTCTACAGCTCCAATAATACATGTGACCTGCACTAAAAATACAAAATATCCAAGATCAAGTGCAAAGGTCATCCTATAATTGTAAAAACATCATAAAACTTGTTATTTTAGCCTTTATTTCTACTAAGCTTAGATTAATTCCAAGCTGTATTAAATACAATAAAAGGCCAAAATAGAGCAAAGAATTGCATACAATCATCCAAATTAAGGGCATAAAATATTGGTAAAAACCACGTTATCACATTTCTCAGGCACCAGAGCCTCATCCCATCCATGACTCATTTCCTGATGAGCAGCTCTTACAGGTTGATGTGGGTAAGGACCCTTGGTATGCTGATTTAGTTAACTATCTGGTTGCTTCGCAGTTGCCTGCTCACTTATCTAGGCACCGGATAACTAAGCTAAAGAGCGATGCCAAGTTTTATCTTTGGGATGATCCTTATCTTTGGCGGATGTGTAGTGATCAGGTTATCAGGCGGTGTGTGCATGAGCATGAGGTTCCCTCTGTTCTGCGCTTTTGTCACACACTTGCGTGCGGCGGCCACTTTGGCCCGCAACGCACTGCTAGGAGAGTTTTGGACTCTGGGCTGTATTGGCCCACTTTATTTCACGATTCTTACACCTTTTGTAAGAGTTGCGAGCGCTGCCAGAAAACGGGAAACATTTCCCGTAGGCATGAGATGCCCCAGCAGCCCATACTATTCTGTGAGATTTTTGATGTATGGGGCATCGACTTTATGGGGCCATTCCCCATTTCTTTTGGTTTCTCTTATATACTTGTGGCTGTTGATTATGTCTCTCGATGGGTGGAGGCTAAGGCCACCCGAACTGATGATTCTCATGTTGTTGTGGATTTTGTCAGATCTCAGATTTTTTGCAGGTTCGGGTTGCCACGTGCCATTATCAGTGATCAGGGGAGCCATTTCTGTGATAAGAATATGGCAGCTCTCTTGAAGAAGTATGGGGTGACGCACAAGGTTTCTACTCCATACCATCCGCAAACCAATGGCCAAGCGGAAGTGTCAAATAGGGAGTTGAAACACATCTTGGAGAAGACGGTGCAGCCCAACAGGAAAGATTGGAACAAGAGACTTGATGATGCTCTGTGGGCGTACCGCACCGCCTACAAGACACCTTTGGGGATGTCCCCCTATAGGGTTGTCTTTGGTAAGGCGTGCCACCTTCCTGTGGAGATTGAGCATCGGGCATATTGGGCGGTGAAGAGTTGCAACCCTGATTTGTCCCAAGCCGGCCCGCATAGGAAGTTCCAACTTCAAGAGTTGGAAGAGATACGCTTTGAGGCATATGAGAACTCCCGCATTTACAAGGAAAAGACCAAACTCATCCATGACAAGATGTTAGTGCGGAAGGAGTTCTCCATTGGGCAAAAAGTTCTACTCTACAACTCTCACCTCAAACTGTTCACTGGTAAGCTTCGCTCCCGTTGGCAAGGTCCTTTTATTGTGCAACATGTGTTTCCTTTTGGTGCTATACAGGTTTTGGATCCCGGGACGGGAAAGATGTTCACAGTAAATGGTCACTGCTTGAAGCCATTTCATGAGGAGATCCCCCAAGAGGACATTGAGGAGACCCACCTCCTTCCAGCCACTTATACTTGATAGTGAAGTCTCTCCCCCTTCTTTCTTCTTTTCTAGTTCCTATTTGCATTAGTTGAGTAGGTTGTTTGTTGTTGCATTGTAGATTTCATGCTAGTCATTAGTTAGGTTGTTTGCTTAGATAGGTTGTTACTTGCCTTTCTTGATTGATTTGGAAGTGTTGTGCTTGAGACTTGCATCATTTTCTTAGGTGGTTAGAGTTCCGACATGATTTCATTTCACTTTGTTCTTCTTGATACTTGCTTGATGATTGATCTTATTGTGTATAGATGATTTGTCTTTGGACACTTACCTTGTGAGTTTTGGGCCTTACATTGGGTGGCCACATTACATGCCATTCCATTCTGGTTGTGTGCTTCTCTTGTGGACTTTGTCATTCTAGGGTTTGCCTTGTCTCTTTATTGAGGTTACATTTTTCATATGCATTCTTGAGTGTTATGGAGGCACTTTTCTTCTTGAGTCCATGGCCATATTGCGTACCCTATACATTGCCCTTGCAAGCCCCTTTGAGCAATATATCCTATTCTTTCATCTTAGCTCATCATAAGCCAAAAATGTGAAAAACCAATTTACACCCTACCTTTGGAAAGTGGAGTAGCATTGGTTTTATCATCTTGCATGCTTGAGTCTAAGTGTGGGGGTTCGCCATAGAAGGCAAACTTCTAAGTGTGGGGGAAGGACACCTTGGTTGTTGATGGTACTATGTGTCTTTGTTGCATTGTATATGTGGTCTTATGTGTGGATTGTTGTATGTGAAAAAAAAAGGAAATAAAGAAATAAAAGCACACAAAAGCAAAAGCAAAGTAAAAAAAAAACAAAAAAAAAGAAATTCAAAGTCAAAGACCTAGTGTTTTAAGTGTGAAATATAAAAAGAAAATAAAAGTGAGCAAAGCTCTGGTGCTTTTGTGTGCTTGGTTGCAAAAAGTGAAATCTATGCATTGTGTTTGGGTGGAATTCCCCCTTGTGTTTAATTGTGACTCATGCTAACCAATGCTACTCGTATTTCCTTAGGTCTTTAGCTAACTTTCCCATACATTCCACACCCTCACCTTGGCCTCATTACCACCAAAACAAAGACCTCTTGATTCTTGGATGCATTGAATACTAGTAGTGGAGATTTAGAGGTTTGGCAAACCTATGTTGAATGCTTAGTCTAGCAAGAGAGTTGAGAGGAAGACAAGTCCACCATAATAGTGAGTTGAGAGCACACACACCCATTGAGGTCCATACATTTCATCTATGCATTTTATGGGATTTTGCTTTGCTTGTGTATTGTACCCCCTTGATATTGGAATGCTTGGTTGTTGGAAACTCCTACCACTTCAAATTGCTTTCTTGGTCTTGAGCCAAAACACTTTTGGATCATTTATTGAAATTCAAGTAGCACCTCTTGATTTCCCTCTTTCTCATTAGGTGGTTAACTTTTGATTCTTAGTCTTGCATGGGAACATGCAAGGGCTAAGTGTGGGGGAATTTGATATAGCATTATTTGTATTGGTTATTTCCCTCTTGTATGCATGTAATTTGACCACTTTTCAGATTAATGAACCACTTTTGCATCATATTAGGCATTTGGTACTTGATTGGAACTTTGTGCATTTTCTCAGCATTTTGCGCTTTGTGACACTATTCTGTAATTTGCCTATAACTTGAATTCTAGAAATTGGAATTATGTGTTCTTTGTTTTGTTAGAAAGCTTAGACACAGGTCTACAACTTTGATGAAGAATTCGAAAGCTGATTCAGACCATAAGGATTCCAAATTGGAGCTTTAAGTTGAGTCAATCTTGCTGCAGAATTCTGGACAGCAATCCTGGACAACAAGTCTTGTAGAAGCCATAGCTGGAGCTACAGATGTTGAAATCGCTCCATTTCAGTTGCATTGGAAAGCTAAGGAACTAGGCTTCATTTCATCTTCAGAGATCGAAAGCAATTGAAGTCTAGACGAAGCTCAAAAGTTGACTCAAAGTTGCTGCAGCGAATGTGACAGCAATCTGGAGCAGCACTCAGTATTTTGCCTATATCTCGCGTTATACTCACTGGATTTGGATGATCTTGGTGGCTATGGAAATCTGAGACATAGAGCTATAACTTTGCTTCAGGGCACGAGGGCAGAATAATCATTAGAGGCTTCAGAAATTTGCTGCAATATTTCGGGCAGAAACTTTGTTTTGCTGAGTTGCCTTAAGTGTCATAATTTTGTGCATTGTCCATTGTACCCTTGCCTTATGTGTTGTAATTGTTTAGTGTATGGGCTTTTTAGACATTTCCACCTTCTTTTATGTCTATTTAAGTCCTACATCATATTTTGGAGGGAACACTTTACATTCATTTTTTACAATTCAAGTTTTAGAATTAGAGATAGTTTACATTTTTCTCTCTAGCTTTCTCTCATTTTCGTTTTTCTCTCATCTTCCATTTCTTCTTGCTGAGTTCTCCATGATCATGGAGGAGCTAAACTCATAGCTAGCTTGAGGATGGAGGATTGTAAAAGATGTTGAGATTAGCAATGTGATTGAGGTATTTCTTGTATTTCTTTCATGATTCATTCAAGAATTTCGAATTCTCTCTTCTCATCTCTTCTTGATTTATGATTCAAGAATTATGAAGATTTTCTAATTCTTGAATTATGAATCCAATTGATCAATAATTCTAGAGATTTCTGAGTTATTGATCAAAAAATTTAAGTTGAGAGAACATCTAGATCTAGAGATTTCTGATCTAGAAAATTGAATTGTAGAGCTTCAATCTTAATGTCTTGCATTAGGTTTTAAGATTTCAGATTTAATTCAAGTGTATTAAGATGAATGTTTGAAGATTTTCATAAGAACTTGGATCTGAATTCAGATTTGAATTTGGATTTGAAATTCAATTTAATTTTTGAAAGGATCATTGAGAGAATAATGAATCAATGATATATATTTTATAATTCGAATTCCTTGAGCTAGTGCCTTCTACCTACTTGATTAAAATCCTGTTTGAATTTTCTTATTTCTGAAATTTAATGCTAAAATCCCCAAACCTAACTTTACATAATCATTTTTTCACTTCTTGAATTCCTTGGGAAAACGACCTAGGTTTTCCACTTGTCTACAAGTTACCTAGTTTTAGTTTGATTCGATTCGGCAATTGGGTCAGTAAGCTAGCAAAGCTTTGGCGTCTCCATTCCTACCAATTAAACGTCTTTCCCAATTAATGTATTTCCTCACATTCTTTTTACCGTAAGATAAGTTCTCAAACCCTCGTGATACTTCTACTAGTGTGTGGAAGGTCTTTGAGATCCTCACCCTCTAACTATCATTTAATTCGATAGTTCTCTTTGCATGCAAACTTAATCTCTTGTTCATCTTAAATAATCTTGATTTTGTAGGGCTGAGATCATGGTTGTGTTCGAGGACCACTTTATGTATATGTCATAGGTTATCACGTTTCTTGGTAGAAATGATTTTAGCTTCACAGTTAGCATGAACAGTTAGGAGAGTCTTCATGCTAGATGGCAACATGGAGGGACGATCTCCTTCTCGTGAGCATAAAAGGAACAAATAGCCTAATGATCTATCATGACACCTTTTTGAGTTTCTTATCTTGAAACTAAATCCCATACTGATGGCATAAGCTTTATAAAAGTCTTTAACTTCCTCATCATTGTTAAATACCATATCAACAGCAAACACCACGATATATTCTTGCTCACCAATGTCCTCATCATGAATTTCTACCTCAACATTGGAATCTATCTCATGTATCACACAATTGTCAATTTCAGTTTACAATAGAGTAGAAATTTAACCTTAAAAAAACTACAAACAAACACTACTGCCATCAAAATACTATTCCATTAAATATACAAATATTAGATGATATGAGGATATATCATGTCCTTGATTGATATGATGTGATTTAGATTGATTTAGGAGAAGATTATATAATATCTTTGATTGATTTACAATTATATTAGATTGATATGTTTTGATTTGATATTTGCCTATAAATAGGCATTCTCCTTTGTACTTGAAAAACATGAATAATGAAGAATATTTTCATATTATTTTACATATTCATTTAGCACAGTTTCTCTTTATACTCTCCCAACATGAATTCTAACATGGTATCAGAGCCATGGTACCCACCTTAAACACATTTCTTCCGCTGATACCTCTACGAGTTCTTAGAACTCCTTTATGTTTTATTTGATCACTAAATATTCTTCTATTTTCTATATTGTTTTTCTAAAGAAAAAAGAAAAAAAAACCTTTACCTTACCTCATAAAACTCTACAAACAACCATTTTTGCATCACCTTCATATTATTTTGACTCCAGGACATGTCAACTGATGAAGGGGTTTGCAACTTTATCCATAAAAGTTGCATTGAAAAAATGGTTTATCAACTTTGTATATAAAAGTTGCATCGAAAAAGGTTTGTAACTTTTTCAATAAAAATTGCACGAAAATAGGTTTGCAGCTTTCTCCACAAAAGGTGCATGGAAATGGGTTTGCAGCTTTTTCCACAAAAGATGCATAGATCGACATGATTATGATATCAAATAAGTCATGAAGTGATATGAATCTTGGTTGTTGTAGTAGACATTGTAATTTTTTTTTTCAAGGATATGATATTGCATTAGTAATTTCAAGTTGGAGATGCTCAAATTTGACCTTGCTACTTGCGGGAGGGTATTAGATGATATGAGGATATATCATATCCTTGATTGATATAATGTGATTTAGATTGATTTAGGAGAAGATTATATAATATCATTGATTGATTTACAATGATATTAGATTAATATGTTTTGATTTGATATTTGCCTATAAATAGACATTTTCCTTTGTACTTGAAAAACATGAATAATGAAGAATATTTTCGAGTAAACCCCCAAACTGGTCCCTAACAATTTTACCTTCGGACAACTTGGTCCCTGACAATTAGAAATACCCAAGTCGCTCCCTGACAATGTGAATCTTCGGACCTCATAATGTCCACAACGGAAAACGTCACTGTGCAGCTGATCTGGCACTGTGACGTGGCAGCTAATTGGAACGACGTCGTTTTATTCCTTTTTACTAACCTTCACTTCATCATCTTCACTTCATCTCCTTCACCCTTCCCTTTTTCACCCAATTTAATAACCCTAAAATCCCAAATTAGAAAACCTCTGAAATTAGGGTGTGGAAGAAATGAGTTGGGGTGGTTCTTCCCATCATCTGAGTCGAAGAGCACACACAATAAAGGACAATGGCAGTGCCTCTAGTAGCAGCTTAAATGAAGTCTGAAACAGTGGAACCAAATGTCACTGTGGGAGGAGTGCGTTCTTGTATATCTCCAAGAGACCTTTGAATCCAAATAGGCCTTTTCTGGGTTGTCCGAATTTCAGAGTAAACATATGTTTTCTTCTCAATTCTTGTTCTTTCTTTGTTTCAAGGTTTATAGTGTTTAAGTTTTTTCATGCATTTCACTCACAAGTTTCATTTTTGCAGGAAAAACGCCCCTCTTGTAATTACTTTGTTTGGTTGGATGAGTTTGAAAAAGATAAATTCAATGAGCTAGAAATGAAGATTACTAACAAGGTTGCTAATAGGTTGGAGAAATTGATTTGGACTATAGTGATTTGTGTAGTTGTGTTTGGGATTTTCTTTTGTACTATGGTTGGGTATCTCTATAATATAAAGTAGCATGTAGTTGAATGTTGGGTTATTTTGTTTGGGTTGTTAGGATGTGAGATGATTTTGGATGTAATGAAATTATTTTCAATGACGAATATTTATGATTATTATCAAGTTTGAACATATTTCTTCCTTTAATGGCATGTAATTTCTTTGCACATACACTAACTTAGCTAATTATGTTTCATATATTGGAAATGATCAACCTAAAATCATGAAAGCTAAAAATAGGAATATGTCATAACTTGGTAAATTTTATCAAGATAAAGTAGTGAAAATTGTAAATAGAAATATATCATAACTTGGTTTGTCATTAACCATGGAGACAACCATAATTCAGTTGGTACAAGTCTAGCATCTTGGTTTATAATCCAAGTAGTAAATTTTATCTATCATACCAAAATATACAAGTTCAAGAAGCACTTCACAACTAGTAATAGTCAACACCAAAAAAATTCTAATGACAAAGACATCCAAAAAATGCACTTCACAACTAGTAATAGTCAACACCAAATAAAATCCTAATAACAAAGACATCAAAAAACAACAAAAAAACACATGCTTCTTCTCATTTCTTTGGTCTGATGGTTGGAGTTGGCATAAACTTCATGAACCTTGATCTTGTCCCTTCACTTGCTGCACTAGTAGTTTCTTGAGAGACCCCTAAAGGATTATCAGGTGGAGGGCTTCCTCTTCTTGATGGTTTAGCAGCTGCAGCAACATTTTCCTATATAGGAACACATATAAAAGCATTTCCAGTAAAGGTTATCAAATTGAATTAACAAGTGTAAATAGAAATAATAGATCAATTTTTTATACTTACAATTTGATTAACATGTGTAAATAGAAATAAGAGATCATTATTTTATATTACAATTGGATTAACATGTGTTGGCCTAACTATTGAAGGTTGGACAAGTGTTGATCTCATAAGAGGTAATTTGGGCCTTTGCTGCTCAATCCCTTGGTGTGGCCTTAAGGGAGGTGACCTAACAGCTAGAGAAAGTATCTGATAGTAAAATGTTATAATAAATTAGTTGAACATGTTATAACAAAATACAATCATACTAAGCTAAGAGAAGTGGGCTTACAAACTCATCAACAACAGCAGATGACCCTGCTACAACAACAGATGCAGGTCCAACAACATTAGTAGCATCATTTGGACCTCCAGATGAGCCTCCTCCAGCAAAATTATTTGGACCTTTAGATGGGCCTCCTTCTTCAACAGTTGCATCTTCACTCACATTTTGAGTCTACAAAAAATTCAATCCATATTAAATGAAATAGAAATTGTAGAATGATAAAATGAATAGTAAAAGAGTACAATTACTACCTGACTCTCATTTTCAGGCTGAGGTTGAGATTGTGTTAGGGAAATCTCTGTTTGATCATCACCTTTTTTCTTCCTTTTTGGCCACCTCGGTTTCGCATCAGGTAGCATAGGGTTCTTGTACGTCTTGGGATAATGACCAACTTGGCCACACTTCCAACATACTACCTCATATGTTCTCTTCAACTTGTGACTAGCTCTACTTGGCACCTCCTCTCTAACCACTTTTTTCCTCTGTTTTATTGGGCGTCCAATTTGTAACACCCTACTAGATAGCCCTTAACGCTTAAGTCATTTTAGGCTATTTCATAAGGGTTACCTTCTGTTATCATGTTTTATCTTTGTATTTAAAATATCATACGCGGAAAATAGACGGGAGTAAAATTTTCGCAATTCGTTACGATACAAAAATATGGGCTTTGCGTATATGTAATCGATAATATAAAACGACATAACAAAACATACACTGAGTAAACATCGTCATATCATATAAACTCCCTTAAAGTACCAAAACATAAATAAATACTAGGTGTAATCCCGTGAGCCCAAAATCAAGACTCATGAGACTCCACAATAAATACAGTAGATAATAGCTGCGGCTAACATAGATCCAGACTCAGAAAATATAAACAAATAAATATAGCGGAAGCATAAAAACTATCGTATATGCATAAATAAATAGAACATGTCTCTGATATATAAGGAACTATATCATAAACTAAGTCAGCACGGGCTCCTCGTGTGCTCCGACATCCTGCTCGTTCAGATCCTCTAAAAGGTAGGGGAAAAACATAGGGTGAGTACATAATGTATCTCAGTAGAGGAAGCCGCCCCGGGTTTAATTATAAAATAAGTGAAGTATGAATGAGTTCAGTTCAGATATAAGTTAAAAACAATCTTTTCCCGGAACGTCTTACCTGCCCACCCTCCTGTAACCTCCGCATCGACGACCCTAGGTATGAGCTCATCCTATACATATGGGTAGAGGGGGTAATTCACCTTCCGCTAGTGAGTCGTTACAACCGAGGTTGCCAGCCCCCTGCAACGTTCATCACGAACGGAAAGGCTACTATGTGTGTCTTAACTTTCTTTTCACTTTGCACATTAATCTCTTTACATAACAACATTGCATTGTATCATAATATTATAACATAACATCACATAATAATCGCATACGAATCATACATAACATATATTAACATATATTCATACATTTATATCATGACAACATGTAAACATATATTACAACTCATATGATCATATATAAATCATGCATAAATCATATATAACACTTATACAAGTCGTAGAACGCATTAGGGTACATAAAGAGTCAAAACAGTTAATTTTCGTAAAATCTGCAGTGCTGTAATCGATTACCACGGGTCTGTAATCGATTACCACCCCTCTGTAATCGATTAACAGAGAGCTATGTTTTCTCGCGATTGGAAATTCTCAGCTCGTAGTCGATTACGAACCTCTTGTAATCGATTACGAACGCGAAAACTCAGATTCTAGAGTTTCTAAAACACGTTTTTCATAAGCCAATGGCTAAAACTTTAATCTAGAATCAACACAATCAATAGAAAACATAGGTACATGAAAACTCATTGATAAAACATGATTAAAAACACTTTTCAATTGATGAAACCCTTTTTCTTTGAAATTAATTTCGTAAGACATAACCCTTTCATGAACCCTAATGGGAAAAACGAACAACAACAATAGTCTCATCAAATACACATCATCATGCATGGAATTACATAGAATAAAGAATGCCTAGAACCCCTACCTCTTGTAGACTTCCTATGTAATGCGTAGAGACACCCTTTCCCGACGTAGAACACGTTCTCACTTTCTCTCACTAACCCCCGAACGGTAGGATACAAGATGGCTCCTTTCAAGAATTGCAATCGGTAGAAGGGTTCTATTTGATGAGGGATTAAGATATTTAATTTGTTTTGTGATCGGGTAAGGTTTGATATGAGTTGGGTGTTCTGGAATGGCTATGGCTTTGAGTTCTTGAGAGAGAGGAAGAACAATGGAGGCACAAGGATTAGAGAGAGTGTTTGGAGTGTTTCTGAAAGTGAGGATTCTGGTTTCTGATGTGGTGGCTCGGTTATATATGGTTTAGAGTCATCGTGGGGCCCGAACGACACTTAAAACGTACTAAAAACGCACTCTGCGCACGTCGTAATCGATTACCACGAAATGGTAATCGATTACAGACAGGATATAATCGATTACGGTAATCGATTACGACAGGATGTAATGATTACGACAGCAAAAATGCCCAGATATGAAGACCAAAGGGCTGTAATCGATTACCATCCTGTGGTAATCGATTAGAAGGCTACCAAATAGCCTCAAAGCACCTCAAAAACGTCCCAACTCGTGCTATAAACATCCATTCATCATTCCTTACATCATGCATCATCTAAACATCAATTAAAACACATATATGCACCTAAATCACCCAACATAAAATGAATACACATGAACATACACCTAAATCACATAGCACATGATGAACACACACATAAATCATATAACACATATACATACACTTATATCACATAACATATAATGATTTAATAAAAGAGACTTGTCCACCCAAACTTAATTAAATTCCAACCAAGGTCAATTACTTTTAATCTCACTTAATTAGAACCTAATAAAAGTCCGGGTGTTACACAATTGGTCTCTTAATCTTGGGTGGAACTGGCTTAGGATGGTCTGTTTGGGTCCAATATTTATCTTCATTTACTGGTTGAATGCTATAGTCATAGGTTTTTCTGAAAGCATCCATGGTCAGCAAGGGATGCACAAAGTCTTCTGGTGGTTGGTGTTTGTGGGCTATTGCAGCAATAACATGTGCACAAGGAAGTCCAGTAAGCTGCCATAAATTGCAAGAACACCACTTCAAGGACTAATCAACCTTCACCTTACTTGAATATCTAGAAACTTTATATATGCACCATTTTTTATCCCCTGACCATTGTGGACTCCACTTATTGCTCTCCTCCTTCAACTTCTCCAATCTGTGCATTTATACAGGAGCCAACTTTCCTAAGTAGTTCTCCATTGCTTTCTTATGTCCAGCATGCTTTCTCATGATGTAGCACCTCAGTTCCTCGCACATTGTCAATATAGGCTTGTGCCTATATTTCAGAATATTGGCATTCCATACTTCACAGTTATTGTTTGTGATGCTGTCCACTTTAGGCCAAGGACTGTAGTAAGCTTTGACCCATGCCTTGGGATCAATATTATTAAGATACTCCCATGCATTTACATTCAGTCTCTTCAACCTCTCCATGATAGCTTTAAACTCTGGTTCATTCAAAGACTTTGCGCATTGTCATACAACTCCCCTTGTCTCTTTGTTCTTCCATATATGCATCACACAATTCCTATGAATTACACCAGGCATAACCTCTTGCAAAGCAGGGAGCAAACCCTACATCATATATAATCAAGGTATAAATCATATAACCCTTAGGGACCAAACTGTCTCTCGACACTGATTTTGTCAGGGATCTAAGTGAGTTATTTTTCTATTGTCAAGGATAAAAAAGTCTTAGTTTATATTTGTGAGGGACTAAATATTGCAAACAGAAATAACACAATGAACACATGCATGCATACATATTCACACGACAGAATAAGAAACCACATACCTTTTGTTGGTCTGATATAAAGTTCCATCCATGAGATTGGTAGTCACCTAAATCCTGATGTAGTAGAGTAAGAAACCACTTCCAATTATCTTTGGTTTCACTATCAACTACAGCAAAAGAAATCACATAAAAGTGATTATTAGCATCTTGTCCAATAGCAGATAACAATTGCCCTCCATAATAGCCCTTCAAGAAGCATCAATCTAGACCAATGAATGGTCTACATCCAGCTTTAAAGCCCTTCTTGCATGCATCCAAACATATGTACATCCTTTGGAATTGTGGTGGTGCTTCAGGCTGGCTAATCACCTCCAATTTAGCTGTGGTTCTAGGGTTGGACCTTAGTAATTCATATAGATAATCTCATAACTTTGAATATTGTTCCTTCTCTGTGCCTTCAACCAATTCTCTAGCCCTTTTCAAAGCTCTATAAATTTTTTTGTCATTTAAATGGATATTATAGTCCTCTTTCATATGGTCAAATGCTACAGAATGTCTCAAATATGGATGTGTCCTTAGCATAGTAATTAAAATCGGACCGGACCGACCAATTTTACTAGAAAATCGGTGAACCGGTCACTAATTCGGTTCGGGTTAGCCATTGGACCGGTTCTGCATTGAACCGATCAAACTTTGGTCAAACCCGGTCAAATTCGGAGCAAATCGGCCGATTTATGGGTTGAACCAACCCTTTGAACCGGACCGGCCAGCAACCAACCACTTAGGTTGTGGGGGATCGATCCAAGGCCATCTGGTAGGAATTAGGTGCTTCTAACCATTGAGGCATCTTGCTTCCTTGTTCATATATTGTAAATGAATTAATATATTCAATCTCTTGAGTGAATTAAACATTAAATATCAATAAATGAGAATGTTTAATGGATTATTTGAGTCATATATACAATTAAACCAATGAATTATACTTTATACTGTGCATTATTTTTCTACAAAAAGTATTTATTATATACTATTACTTTTAAATTTTATTTTATACAATAATGCATTATTTTTCTATAAAAAATATTTATTATATCCTATTATTTTTTAATTTTACTTTATATATTAATTAAAATATATTTAATAGACCGGTTTAATTATCGTGCGGTTGAACCATTGATCCACCGGTTGAACCACTAACCCGGTGACCTAGTGCCTCGATCGAGTCGAATCCCGGGTCGAGTCTGATAACAATGGTCCTTAGTCTCTTCAATAACTTCTTTATGACCCAATTCCTATCAACTTTTTTGTTTTGGAATTCCCTGCAACAACTATGTGTATTCAAAAAGCTCTTCACTTGGAATGTCTTTGTCTTGGAATTCCACCCACAATAAATTAGCCATTTACATCCAGGAGCAACACAAACAGCCCGTGCCCTCAACTTGTCATTTTTTTTTTCTTAAACACCCTTCCCAAGTGAATGTTATAGTCTTTCACAGCAGTCTTGAACTGATCCAAATTGGGGAATTCCATCCCTTGTTCTAGTTGAACTTGACCATACACAGCTCCATCATTAAACCTTGGGTACATAGACTTGTTACCTTGGTCATGATCAGAGAGTGCAGGGGTGTGGTCTTCCTCACTAACATATACATAATCTACATCACTTTCAACTACTATAGCTTCATCCTCACTTAAGTCCTCCATTCTTATATCCTTATTCACTTTTCCCCTCCCCCTCCTTTTCTTTTTCTTACCCTCATCTCTATCTACCACATTCTCTTTATCTTTTTCTTTAAATTTATCCTCAGCCCTTTCATTATCTTTTCCAGCCCTCCATTCTTATATCCTTACCCTCATTTTCCTTTGCAGCAGCCCCCTTTCCCTTGACATTATCCTTCATAACACATTTTTTCTTCTTTCCAATAGCCTCATCATCACTCTCACAATCTGAATCATTTTCCTCTCTAGGATCTGGTTTATATGGTGCATCTCTACTATCTTCACTATCATCAGAGCTAGACTCATTTTCACTATCACTATCACTATCACTATCACTATCATCATTGTATTCATCACTACCCTCACCAACTGGTAACTCTTCACCCTTATCCATTTCTCCATCCCCTTCATAGCCTGCATCATCTCCACTATCACTATCAACATTGTATTTATCACTACCCTCACCAACTGATACCTCTTCACCCTTGTCCCTTTCTCCATCCCGTTCATAGCATGGATCATCCTCATCATTTTCACTCAAATCATGAACTTCAACTCTATATGGATTATGAATAGGATGTGCAAAATACAAGTGCACTTCTTCTTTCTTAGATTCTAGTGCAGCTCTACACATCTCAATAATGTCAGCATCTCCTCTTAAAGGCCTTAAACCCATTCCAAGATCCTCAACATCAGGCTTTAACCATTGCATACTCATATATGTATCATAACCTAGTTCTTTGAACATAGAATTAATATCAAACAAAGTCAGAAAATCTATATCAATCTTAAGCATATAATCTTCCAACTCATTAACATACTCCAAAACCCCTTTAGAATTCCTTTTAAACCTACCCCTATGGTGAAAGATAAGTCTAATAAAATTACTCATCTGCAAAGCAACAAAAAGCAACAAAGACATAGAATCAAAATCTTATTTAATGCAACTAACAACCTCAAATGGACCACAAACAATTTAATACATGAAGGGACCACACCACACTATTTTATACGGCAAAAAACACAATACTTTATACACAATAAAACCAAAAACATCAATTTCTTGGTCACCAGAGGGACCACACCAAAAGCAAGTGAATATTTTGAAGAGGGAGAAGGAAGTACTTACCATGTCAGAGATGATTCCTTCAACCACGTTACACAGTAACGCCCTCAACCACGATCACCACGTCACTGACAGTAACGGAGGAAACGGAAAAGCAACGCCGATGGTGATCCAGATGATGACGATGAGAGAAGAGAATGGTTAGGGTTAGGATTTGGGGAGCCTTACTCTCAATCGGGTGTTTTGTGTTACTAGGGATTTGGAGTGTTAGTAAATTAGGGTGAGTGAGTGTGTAGTGGTAAAGAGGGTGAGGATGAGACGTATAAGTGTTATTGTGCTAGCTCATCACCCATGTCATTGTTCAATTTTGCTACGTAGGAGTGTCGTGACATTTTCCGTTGTGGACATTATAAAGTCCGAAGATTCACATTGTCAGGGAGCGACTTGGGTATTTCTAATTGTTAGGGACCATGTTGTCCGAAGGTAAAATTGTCAGGCACCATTTTGGTGGTTTACTCAATATTTTCATATTATTTTACATATTCATTTAGCACATTTTCTCTCTATACTCTCCCAACATGAATTCTAACAACAAACATAATTACTTTCTTCAACAATACGTTCATTCAAGATGTCGTGTTTATCACACATAAATCCATTAAATACCTACAATATAAACAAACACTGCCCTAAATTTAAAACTATTACAATTCTACTTCTATAACCATAAAAAGGTAAAATGAAGTAACAATGAATTATAAAATCACCACTAACAACCCAACATCTTGGCAATCATTTGTATTTTGTCAACTTAACCAGGAAAACTTCTAACTTTGTACATTCAGTTATCAATTTTTGCGAATAGCTCCACCCAACTGCAGTAAATACCTCCTTATATATATTAACTAGTATTTATTTTACCCGTGCAATGCACGTGAATTATTTTTTGGAATAATAAAATATAGAAATCAAGCTATTAAATATTAAATTAAGATAAATATATATATAATAATTAATTATTAATGACAAATAATATTGTATTAAAATATTCAAACAAATCTATTGAAAATAAAAGTGTTTGTTATACATTTATTTCAATTAAATATAATTTCAATCAAATTGAATTTCACCTGTAACAACTAAATACTACACTTATAATTTTTAAATTATGTTAAGGTATAATTCTTATTTATTATCATTAATGTTGTAGATAAATTTCAAAATTTATAATTAATATTCATTACTTTAAAAAAAATCACAAAATTACAATTGATTAAAATAGAAAAAAAATCTAAACTCATAACAGCTACTTATAAATCAAATATTTGAATGATTAAATGTTTGTTATACATTTATTTCTTTTATATATTTTTTATTTTTATTTTATTATAATCATATCATATATTTTTAATAACTAAAATTTTAGATCTAAAAAATTATTAATAATTAATAGGGAAATTGTTATAAATGGATGTAATAAATTTTATTGATACACTATTTTGATATTATTTGGTTGAAATATATTTATGGGACACAAATGATATCATTGTTAGACTTCATTTTCAAATTGAAATTTTAAAATGATCCAATCGCATAAATTATATATATATATATATATATATATTAGTAAAGTTGCATTAATGTGCATTCTGATTGATTACTCTATTAGTTAGGCATTTAATTAAAATATTGTTAATATAAATTATCAACTGAAAGTATATTTAAATTATGATTTTCATTGATAGATATAATTCACAAATAATTATTTATTTATTTAAAAAATTTTAAATCATATATATTTAATTTAAAATAAAAACCAAATAGCACTAAATAGAAATGAAAGGAATGATGAAAAATAAATCAAATTATTCAATTTTTATCCTTATATACCCATAAACATATAAAATTGAATTAGAAGAATATACTCAGTTGGACTTGTTTCATCATATTATTTTTAAAGTTAGTTCCGAAGGTAGTGAAATGTGGGAAGGGGGTTGAATCACGTTCCAACTATAAATCCTGTTTCTGAAAATTACTTAAAAATAAAGATCAAGTATAAACTTGTCTTGCACAACGGAAACAGTTTGTTAGTAATAAACAGAAACTTAGCCTATAGACAAGGCTGTTGTAGATCTTGAAAGTATATTTACTTTCAAGGTCTTCTAAATGATAAAGGTTGAAACTTTAACCTTCAACACTTAGACAAATGATGATGATGTATGCGCAATATGTATATATATGTGTATGCTATGATAAATTGTAAAAACAATAATAATAAAAGAGTAGGGAAGAGAGAAAGCACACACAGAAATTTTATACTGGTTCGGCAACGTGCCTACTCCAGTTCCCTGGATACACCTGAGAGTTCACTATCACCACCACAACTAGGTGGACTTTCTTGCCTCTGCTACACCACAAAGGACTTCAACCTGCACCTTCACCAAGGTGACTGTCACGACCAAATTCGGATCGTGACCGGCACATGGAACACCGTGTCCCATGTCAGCCTTAACCTGTAATTCACACAATAATCCAGCTACACTAGCATACATAATATCCATATATATAACCTGGTCATAACATTCCACTTAATCCATAAACCATCATACACAATCTCTACATCTAAATATATATGTCATACATGTCCATAAATAAGTCTAACAACATCAACACAACAATAGAAAGTCTTACACAGACTTATACAACATCCATCCACTATCCTAGTCCAAGGAAATCCTGTCTGTAACGTAAGGAGCATACACTAGAAATGAAATACATAATGCCTCTACACATGAGGCTCACCAAATCTAAGAACTCGGAGGAACGGATGAACTCTTCCCTTGATCTGCACCTTGATCTGAAAACATATTGTATGAATGGGTGAGTCATACGCTCAGTGAATAAACAGGTTATAAGTAGTATATAAAGCATATAACAGTGCAATGCAGTTACACATAAACCAATAACCTATATATATATATCGATTTCATCGTTCTTATACAGTCTCTTTATCTTGATAGCTTTTAATCTATGAACACTTGGAGCGCGGCCCCGACTCATGTTCATAGGAAGTATGGATGTCCCGCGAGCTATGCCCCTCATCAGACACCATACTGGGAAACCCCGCGAGCTATGCCCCTCATCAGACACCATACTGGGAAACTCCGCGAGCTATGCCCCTCATCAGGTTTCCCACTTACGACCCCGCGAGCTATGCCCCTCCTCAGGTCGTTTTACCATATATCTTAATTCATTCAATTTTTTTTTCTTATTTAGCGCTGTTAGTGGCACATAACATCCATAATCACAGCATAAGTAATTCATCGTCATCATCACAACATTTCCATCATATTCTCACAATAAACCATGTACAGGCACATAATCCACATATACAGTCATATACGAAATAAACTACATATAACCCATTACTCACAGAGATGCTCAAATGAGCAAAACAGCACTGCCGGATCTAGGAGGAGTTGTCTGGAGCTTTCCTAGGAGACTGGAAATCCACAATACACTAGATGAGCAAAACACACTTCAATCTTCAAGATGGATGAGAGATTGAGAGAGGAGGAAGATGAGAAATGAGGAAGAAAGAAATGGAGAAGAGAGGGAGAGGGAGTCTGCGAGAGAGAAAAGAAAAAAAGAGAGAAAGGGAGAAAAAAAAAGAGAAAAGGAAGGGAAGGGAAAAAGAGGGGTGGGGCCCACCTGGCCCTATCTCTCTGGTGTGCATCGTGATCTCTTACTCAAACAACTCAGACTACCCTAGGTATTACAATCTTCCCCCCTTAAAGAATTCGAACCCCGAATTCAAACACAGAAGAGAAAAAAAGATCATTTGAATCATGAAAGAGGTGCGGATACTTATCCCGCATGGCTTCCTCGGGCTCCCATGTAGCCTCCGGACCTGAGTGGTTCCGCCAAACCACTTTCACTATAGCAACTTCCTTAGATCGGAGCTTCTTCACCTGACGGTCTACAATCGCCACGGGTTCCTCCTCAAAAGCTAAGTTCTCATCCAGAGGCAACACTTGATGCTCAAGCACATGAGAGGGGTCAGATAGGTATTTCCTTAACATGGACACATGAAAGACGGGGTGCATAGCAGATAACTCAGGGGGAAGTGCCAGATGATAGGCCACAGCTCCAATCCGATCCAGGATCTCAAAAGGTCCGATATAACGAGGACTCAACTTGCCTTTCTTCCCGAACCTCATAACTCCTTTCATCGGAGAGATGTGGAGGAACACGTGATCGCCAACCGAAAACTCCAAATCTCGTATCCGGTTGTTGGCATAGGCCTTCTGCCTACTCTGGGCCGCTTGCAGCCTTTCCCTGATCAACTTCACCTTCTCCATGGCATCTTGAACCAAGTCGGGTCCCAACAGGGCCGCTTCACCACTCTCAAACCATCCAATGGGGGAGCGACATCTCCTACCATACAGAGCCTCAAACGGTGTCATTCCAATACTGGCCTGATAACTGTTGTTATAAGAGAATTCGATCAATGGAAGATATGGATCCCAACCATCGCCGAAATCCATCACACAAGCTCGGAGCATGTCCTCCAGAATCTGAATAGTCCTCTCTGACTTCCCATCAGTCTGAGGGTGAAATGCAGTACTGAAATTAAGACGAGTCCCTAAAGCTTCTTGAAAGGATCGCCAAAACCGGGAGGTGAACTGAGTACCTCGGTCTGAGATGATGGAGACCGGAACACCATGGAGTCGCACAATCACCTCCAAGAACAACTGAGCATAGCGAGGCGCTCCGTAATGAAGTGGGCCGACTTGGTCAGTTGATCCACAATCACCCATATGGAGTCAAAGCCTCGGAAACTGCGGGGTAATCCCGTCACAAAATCCATGGTGATCATCTCCCACTTCCACGTGGGTATCTCCAACGGTTGCAACAACCCTGCAGGTCTTTGATGCTCTGCTTTCACTTGCTGACACACCAAGCACCGGGAAACAAAGTCTGCTACATCCCGCTTCAAACCTTCCCACCAAAACAATTGTTTCAAATCCTGATACATCTTCGTACTGCCTGGATGGATGGAATAATTGGAGTTGTGAGCTTCCTCTAGAATAAGCCTCCTCAGATTACCCACATCGGGTACGCACAACCGCTGTCCACACCGTAAAACACCCTCTGAGTCTAGAGATAGCTCCACGTTCTTTCATTCACTGACCTCTGACACTAGCTTAGCAAGCCTTGGATCATCCCGCTGAACAGATTTGATCTGGTCCACCAAAGAGGATTGAGCCCGCACATGAGCTAAGAGTATTCCAGATCTCCCTAACTTGAAGTGCATGCCCTCCAACTCCAACCTATGGATTTCCTCAACCAACGATCTCTTCACAACAGCAATGTGGGCCAGACTACCTATAGACTTCCTGCTTAGAGCATCAACGACTACATTTGCTCTTCCAGGGTGATACAAGATGGTACAATCATAGTCCTTCAGCAACTCCATCCACCGCCTCTGTCTCAGATTGAGGTCTTTCTGCTGAAAGATGTACTTCAAGCTCTTGTGGTCGGTGTAGATCTCACACGTCTCTCCGTAGAGGTAGTGTCTCCAGATCTTGAGAGCAAACACCATCGCCGCCATCTCCAAATCGTGAGTGGGTTAGTTCTGCTCGTGATTCTTCAACTTCCTTGAGGCATAAGCTATCACTCTCCTATTCTACATCAAAACACAGCCAAGCCCCATCCGGGAAGCGTCACAATACACGGAGTAGCCTCCTGAACCGGTAGGCAAGGCCAAAACGGGAGCGGTAGTCAGAGCCTCTTTCAGCTCTTGAAAACTTGACTCACAAGCTTCCGACCACAGAAAAGGTGCGTGCTTCTGAGTTAACTGGGTGAGAGGTGCTGCTACCCGAGAGAAATCCTTGACAAATCTCCGGTAGTAGCCCGCAAGACCCAAGAAACTACGGATCTCCGTCACTGTTGTAGGTCTAGGCCACTTCTGAACTGCTTTTACCTTCTTTGGATCCACCATGATACCGTCTTTAGACACTATATGCCCCAAAAAGTTTACTTGATCCATCCAAAACTCGCACTTAGAGAACATGGCATAAAGATTGTGGTCCTTCAGAGTCTGCAGCATAACTCTGAGATGATGCTCATGCTCCTCAGCACACTTAGAGTATACCAGGATGTCGTCGATGAAGACTATGACGAATCAGTCCAAGAATGGTTTGAACACTCGGTTCATGAGATCCATAAAAGCTGCAGGGGCGTTGGTCAACCCAAAAGACATCACAAGAAATTCGAAATGCCCATATCGAGTACGAAAAGCCGTCTTCGGAATATCTCCTTCCTTAATCCTCAACTGATGGTAACCCGATCTTAGATCAATCTTAGAAAAACAACAAGGACCCTGAAGCTGGTCGAACAAATCATCAATCCTCGGAAGAGGGTACTTGTTTCGGACCGTCAACTTGTTGAGCTGCCTGTAGTCCACACAAAGCCTCATGGATCCATCCTTCTTCTTGACAAAAAGAACCGGAGCACCCCAAGGTGATTGCTCGGTCGGATGAACCCTTTGTCCAAAAGATCCTTCAGCTGATCCTTCAACTCGTTTAACTCTTTCGGAGCCATACGGTAAGGAGGAATGGAAACTGGTTGAGCATCAGGAGCTAGGTCAATCCCGAACTCTATCTCCCGATCAGGTGGCATACCCGGCAACTCCTCCGGAAACACATCTGGGTACTCACATACTACTGGAACTTGACCAACACCTACAATACTAGCCTCCATGTTCATTACTGACGCCAGAAAACCTTGACACCCGTGGTCCATCAACTTCATGGCACTCATAGCCGAGATCAAAGAAGCAGGGGTCATACAATGATCCCCTTGGAACTCGAAGGTTGAACCATCGGGGAGGACAAACTTCACCAACTTGGCATAGCAATCCACCGAGGCATGACAGGAAGCCAACCAATCCATGCCCAAGATGACATCAAAGTCCACCATATCAAGGATCACCAGGTCGGCTAAAGTGTCCACCCCGCCCACAGAAACCACACATGACTTGCACACAAGATGAACCATACGAGGTTCTCCGACCGGAGTACTAACCCAAAAAGGATCCTCCAAAGACACTGGTTGCTCGCCAAAACGGGAAGCAAAGAACGGGGACACATAAGAATGTGTGGAGCCCGGGTCAAACAGCACATAAGCTTCAGAAGAACAAACTTTTGTTATACCTGCCACTACAACATTGGATGCCTGAGCATCCTGACGGGTCAACGCAAAGACTCTAGGCTGAGCTCTTCCTCCACCTCCCTGATCACGACCTCTGTTTCCTCTAGTCGGTCCTCTACCCCCATGCCCAGAAGATCCACCCGGAGACATAGCTGAGAAAGATGGAGTGGGTAGAATCGGTGCCTGAGGCCTAGCAGCTCCACCAGAAAAGCGAGGACAATCCTTGATAAAGTGGTCTGTCTGACCACATCCATAACAGGTGTGAGGAACAGCACAACATGGTCCCTGATGATACCTTCCACAACTCTTGCAATGAGGGGCACGAGGATCTGGCCAACGCGTACTAGACTGAGAACCACTGCTAGACTGGGATCTCGCCGGCACATCTCTAGGAGTGGATCCTGATGAATTGGAACCACCCCCAGGTACGAACCTCTGATACTGGTAGCCAAGAGATCCACCAGAACTGGATCCTCCAGAGAACTGCCCTGTAGTCTTCTTCTTCTTGTCAAACCCCCTACTAGGCTTATCTTCCTCTAGGGAACCTTCAATCCCCACTGCAGTATCCATGACCATGACTTGAGAAAAAGTCTTCCGCCCAATCTCATTGTGCAAGATGGATCGCATCGGATCCCCGAGCCCCTTCACAAATCTTCTCACCTTCCGGTCCTCCGGAGTGATCTCATGAGGTGCATATCGGCATAATCGAGTAAACTGCGTAGCATACTCAACTACGGACATGCCCTGTGTCTGCTTCAGCTTAAGGAACTGATCAGCCAACAGCTCCCTTCGGTTCTCTGAAAAGAATCTTGCCCTGAAGGCGTCTGTGAACTCTTCCCATACCGGTGGTGGTCTTCTCATGTTTGCCCTTTCAATCCTTAAGGTCTCATACTAGTGGGCTGCAGTGCCCTGCAGAGTGTAGATAACAAGGTCCACGACCCTCACATCATGACATTGGAGAGCACACAGAGCCCTCGTAGCCCTATCAAGAAACTCCTCAGGGTCTTCATCCATGGAATCTCCAGAAAAGGTTGGCGGATTAAGCCTCAGATACGCCTCTAGCGACACCTCTGTAGGCCAAAAAACTTGTGGTCTTCTTCTTTGTGGCTCATACTCAGGGTTAGGGGGAACTTCTGCTCTTTCCTGATTCTGATTATTCTGATTATTCTGATTCGCCATCATCTGCATCAGAGTGTTCAGAGTCTGACGAATATCCCGGATTTTCGCATCGCGGTCATAATCCGTAATTCCCCCTTGGGGTCCCACAGCCTCTTGCTCAGGAGGAGGGTTCCTGTTGAGACGAGGTCTACCTCGGGTGCTTCTCTTAGGAGGAATGGTCAGAACAAGATAGCTACACAAACAAACAAGCGTTCAGAAAAACAGCAGAAGAGGTGACCCTGAACAATAAGGGATCACCACACAAAAACATCAAGACAAAACCATAAGACATCCTATAAAAGCTTTCACTAGAGTCACAATCTTGTGAAAATGGGCCGGCAACCATTTACCCTATTGTCACCCTATTGAAAACAATTTGCTCCATAAGTTACAGGATTCAACCTAGGCTCTGATACCAACTTTGTCACGACCCAATTCGGATCGTGACCGGCACATGGAATACCGAGTCTCATGTCAGCCTTAACCTGTAATTCACACAATAATCCAGCTACACTAGCATACATAATATCCATATATATAACCTGGTCATAACATTCCACTTAATCCATAAACCATCATACACAATCCCTACATCTAAATATATATGTCATACATGTCCATAAATAAGTCTAACAACATCAACACAACAATAGTAAGTCTTACATAGAGTTATACAACATCCATCCACTATCCTAGTCCAAGGAAATCCTGTCTGTAACGTAAGGAGCATACACTAGAAATGAAATACATAATGCCTCTACACATGAGGCTCACCAAATCTAAGAACTCGGAGGGACGGATGAACTCGTCCCTTGATCTGCACCTTGATCTGAAAACATATTGTATGAATGGGTGAGTCATACGCTAAGTGAATAAACAGGTTATAAGCAGTATATAAAGCATATAACAGTGCAATGCAGTTACACATAAACCAATATCCTATATATATATATATATATATATCTTTTCCATCGTTCTTATACAGTCTCTTTATCTTGACAGCTTTTAATCTATGAACACTTGGAGCGCGGCCTCGACTCATGTTCATAGGAAGTATGGATGTCCCGTGAGTTATGCCCCTCATCAGACACCATACTGGGAAACCCCGCGAGCTATGCCCCTCATCAGGTTTCCCACTTACGACCCCACGAGCTATGCCCCTCCTCAGGTCGTTTTACCATATATCTTAATTCATTCAATTTTTTTTTCTTATTTAGCGCTGTTAGTGGCACATAACATCCATAATCACAGCATAAGTAATTCATCGTCATCATCACAACATTTCCATCATATTCTCACAATAAACCATGTACAGGCACATAATCCACATATACAGTCATATACGAAATAAACTACATATAACCCATTACTCACAGAGATGCTCAAATGAGCAAAACAGCACCGCCGGATCTAGGAGGAGTTGTCTGGAGCTTTCCTAGGAGACTGGAAATCCACAATACACTAGATGAGAAAAACACACTTCAATCTTCAAGATGGATGAGAGATTGAGAGAGGAGGAAGATGAGAAATGAGGAAGAAAGAAATGGAGAAGAGAGGGAGAGGGAGTCTGCGAGAGAGAAAAGAAAAAAAGAGAGAAAGGGAGAAAGAAAAAGAGAAAAGGAAGGGAAGGGAAAAAGAGGGGTGGGGCCCACCTGGCCCTATCTCTCTGGTGTGCACCGTGATCTCTTACTCAAACAACTCAGACTACCCCAGGTATTACAGTGACTCACTGCCTTTGAAAACCACAAAGGACTTCACTTGCACCACAACTAGGTGACTAACTGCCTTTGACAACTCCAAAGGACTTCAATCCGTGCCTTCAACACTGAAGGACTTTCTACCCTTGCCTTAGACCCTCTAAGGACTTCTTGCCTTACAAAAATAAGGACTTTGTATAAAAGATATGATTTTTACCAATCAAGAACTTAGATGCAACTAAGTTGGAACCTTGATGGATTTTTCTCTCAAAGAAATAACTAGCAAAGCTAGGATAAACAACAAAAGCTCACTCTTTTAAGAAATACAACCTTTACCCAAATAAAAATAAGAACTTGAGGTTGAGAGGTTGAATATGAAGAGAAATAAGGATTCAATTCGACAGCGTTTTGGCACTTGTAAGCTTGGGTAGTCTCTTGAATTCTTGGGCATTGAGGTCTTGTATTTATAGGGAAAATACCCTACAAATTTCGAATTCCATAGGTTGATCTCCACCCTTGATTTGAATTTGAAATCTCTTGATCCAATGGTGAGAATTCCTTGATGTGATTTGAAATTTGATCTTCCAAAAATAGAAAATCAAATAAGAGGAAGTTTCATCTTGGCCATTGTTTCAAATAATTCCCTTTAATCTAAAGGTTATTATTTGATCTTAAATGTGGAAACTTTGTAACCAAGAATTAGAAAAGAGGAAACTTCATCTCAGCCCTTGAATTTGAATTTGTGCCTTGATCTTGTGGTGTGCATTGCTTCATCAAATTTTCACATAATCTTGCAAAAATGCAAGCATGTTTGCGCCACTTTTAGGAGAGAGAAAGGCTAGGGTTTTAGCTTTTCTTGCTCCACAAGTGTGCCTCCATGTTGGTAGAAATTAGGATTTCACAATTTCTCATTTTTTGAAAATCCAAAATCACCAAACATGGTTTTCCAGGGAATCTTCTGAATGTAGATTCTTGAATCTTGAAAATTCTTGAATCTTGAAAATTCTTGAATCTTGAATCTTGAGGCTTGAGATTCTTCTGGAATCTTGAGATTCTTCGGGATCTTGATAGAATCTTCGGGAATCTTCTGGAATCTTCATAGAATCTTCGGGAATCTTTTAGACTTGAGAATCTTGACAGAATCTTCTGAGGTCTTCTAACCTCGTGTAGAATCTTCAACAGAATCTTCTGGTCCCGCATGGAATCTTCAGGGAATCTTGTAGATTCAAATAGAATCTTTAGGAGTCTCACATAATCTTTTTAAAGTGTTCGTAAAAAAAATGTTGTTACTTAAATGCAAAATATATTCTAGAATAAATTATAGATAATTATTTTTATTTAATAATTTGCATTTAAATCTCCATACAAGATCTTTCTAGATTTCCCACACACACACACACACACACACATATATATATCTATATATATATATATATATATATATATTCGAAAATATTGAGTAATGTTGTGTAAAATAGAGATTTAATTTTGTTTCCCTATTTTATATATAATTTCGAAATTTATGTATATATATATATATATTGTGCATGAATATTTAAATAGAGTTATTTGATAAAAAGATTCTCTATTTAATTTCATGTATTTTCCATAATTAATTTTTTTAAGGAAATCTTAGAGTCTTCCAACCAAACTTTCCTTATTTAGAAAAGCTTTGACTTGTTCTTCAAAAAATTAGAATTGCTTGTAATCCAAGCTATATGTTGCGCCACTTTTGCTCTAGATTTAGTCAAGATGTGTCTTTTTATTTTGTCAAATAAATTAGATCCTAAAACACACTTGACAAACCATTAGTCCAACCAAATTAAAACTTTTATTTTAATTAAGAATTTTATCATTCAAAACCTTCAATGATGAGGTAAAGGGTTCTTGGAGCTAACAAGTTCATCGTGGGAAATGTAAAAAATTATCCTGTCATCATCATCATTGTTTGGCCTATTCCGAACTATCTAAGAAATGAAAATCAACATGATTGAACCGTTAAAATTAAGAGAAATAATATATCTATGACAAACGATACAAAATGGTCTGACCAACTTATAATATATAGTGAAGACAAAAAATAGTTTTAATAAAAATTAAAATTAATGTCTTATAAATCACTCCAATAAAAAATTTTCCATTATTATCCTTAATTTGTAAAATTAAATTCAGCTTCGTTGTAGAATTCCACAAAATGAGCATAATCAATTATGTTTATTTTTTCAATTTACATTTAATATACATACATTCAATCCAATCAATTACATCTTATAATACTTAAAAAAATTATTCTCTCCATATGATATGATCAATAATTTTCAAATAATACTAAATCAATATTTTTCAATTAATTAAACACATATCAAGAACAATATAATATTATATTGAATCAATTACGTATTCAATCATTTACTCACAAATCACAATAATATTGAATCATCTAAGTACAATTAATAAGATAACTTATATATAGGGTAAATTTTATTCATACAATTATTGAATCAATTAACATAATTATTGATATTAATGAGAGTCAATAATATTAAATCATATTAACTCACATTAGAATACATCAAATCATGTTTCATACTACATTAAATTATTTTCTAAAATAAAAGGTTAATTCCAGGGTTGTTCTAGGAGTGATTAATAACATTTTTTTTTAATTAACCCTAACTGAAAAGTTTAATATATACAATGAATATTCATTCTTAACCAATTTAAATAAATGCAATCTTATAAAAAAAATCATTTATATCTGATTTTACTCTATAATATATATACCTTTTAATGATAGAAATTTATTAGTTATAATATACTTAAATAACCTTAATTAATTTAGGTAATTTTCATTTCCTTGATTTTTTCCTTTTATAAATATTTTTGAATGATTTATTGCTCAACTATTTTCATTCTTACCAAAAAGTATTCTACGATAATATTCAAATCTTATTAATTGATTAAAATTTACTATAATGATTTGTGATTTATCATTTTCGTTACTTGATTCATTCTTCTAGTAAATATTTTTTAATGATACACTATTATATTTGTTTGTTTTTTATAAACAAATTTATTTTATAATAAATGAAATTATAGAGAGGATAGGGGACAAATTACAAATGAAATATGAATAAAATATTTTAAAAAGATTAGATAATGTTGGGTTGTGAATCTTGTCACTCTCTCAGTTGCGAAAAATGTTCCTATATTAAAAGTTTAGACGATATTCATGTCTTGTAGTCCGAAAAGAACCATCATTTGATATTACATCAAAATAAGACATAATATATACACTCTTCTCAGACATTAGGGATTTAAACTTGTATATCAAATGTCTTTCCAATTGTTACATGGATTTCAATACCCTATTTTCAACATGTTAAGATTTTAGAAAATTACATGCATGAAGCATAATAATAAAAATCAACATACAGAAGAAGCTCTAAGATATATATCACATGTACATATACTCACAAATTCATGCGCTAACACCATTTCAATGGTGTTAGTTGACTCAGATATGTTAAAAGATGAGACATACCAAAGTTGCAAAACACACTCTAACATATCTATTATGTCTTTAAACTAAGATCAATGCAACATATTTTTTCTTTTTCATATAAGTCACAAAATTTATTTGATAATACCTCTATTTTACCTTGAATGAAGTTTTTGATTGATAATATTTTTTCTTTCTAACCTTGCATCTTTTGCTTGAGGTGGAGGAAAGTAGAGTTGATTATTCATTTTTGACATATAGAAGAGAAAAAAAAAGTTGTAAATAATGTTTGGAGTAGAATTAGCTTTTAACCTATTTTTATTTATATAATCTCACGTGATCTCAATAATGATATGAATAAAAATAACATAATGATAAAAATATCTTTTTTAATTACCAAAGATAAAAAAATAAAAAATAAATCTATTAATATTATGTTACATTATGACTATTATATTCTAACATATATTTCCTTTTTTAATTAAGGTGCTTAACCTCCAAAAAAATTTCAAATCAATTCTCATTAATTAATTTCTTAAAATAGAATCATTTAAAGTTAGCTCATTGAGGCTGCGCCACTTGTTAGCACCTCATGAAGCTAACTCTGTTATATTATATACTAGTATTTTTTTACCCGTGCAATGCACGAGTATTATTTTTTGGAATAATAAAGTATAGAAATCAAGCTATTAAATATTAAATTAAGATAAATATATTATATAATAATTAATTATTAATGACAAATAATTTTATATTAAAATATTCAAACAAATTTATTGAAATAAAACGTTTGTTATACATTTATTTCAATCAAATATAATTTCAATCAAATTGAATTTCACCAATAACAACTAAATACTTCACTTATAATTTTTAAATTATGTTAAGGTATAATTCTTATTTATTATCATTAATGTTGTAGATAAATTTCAAAATTTATAATTAATATTCATTACTTTAAAAAAATCACAAAATTACAATTGATTAAAATAGGAAAAAAATCTAAACTAATAGCAGCTACTTATAAATCAAATATTTGAATGATTAAATGTTTGTTATACATTTACTTTTTTTTTATTTTTTTTTATTATAATCATATCATATATTTTTAATAACTAAAAATTTAGATCTAAAAAATTATTAATAATTAATAGGGACATTGTTATAAATGGATGTAATAAATTTTATTGATACATTATTTTGATATTATTTGGTTGAAATATATTTATGGGAGACAAATGATATCATTGTTAAACTTCATTTTCAAATTGAAATTTTAAAATGATCTAATCACATAAATTATATATATATATATATATATATATATATATATATTTAGTAAAGTTGCATTAATGTGCATTCTGATTGATTACTCTATTAGTTACACATTTAATTAAAATATTGTTAATATAAATTATCAACTGAAAGTAGATTTAAATTATAATTTTCATTGATTGATATAATTTACAAATAATTATTTATTTATTTAAAAAATTTTAAATCATATATATTTAATTTAAAATAAAAACCAGATAGTGAAGGTGTATTTGTGCACGAGAAGGGGGGTTGAATCGTGCTAGTTTAAAATTTCTTCTAAAAAGATTTTCTTAGAAAGCTGTTTTACTCAGAAGGGTGAATTGAGTGTTTGCAGCGGAATGACCTTTCTAAGAAAGCTAAGCTTCTGAGAGCTTTTACCTTTCTGAGAGAGTTCCTTTCTGAGAATTTTATGAAAGTGTTTTAAGATTAATTTCACTTAAACTCTTTCTAATTTTAACTTAAAATATTTTTCAGTTATGAGTAAGTTAAAAGATGTGTTTATTGGTTTTCTTAGAAAGTAAGAGTTGAAGGAAGAAAAGCTCAACACAATGAAATTTTTATACTGGTTCGGTTTTAACTAATCTACTCCAGTCCTCAACCTTCAGTTGAGAGTTCTTTAGATATTCTTCTTATAGTGCCTTCTCAGACAACACTGCCTTTACCACGTAAAGGACTTTCACCACTTCACAAACCGAGGTGGATTTTCTTTGCCTCCAACACTAGAGGACTTTCCTTGCCTTAAATTAATTAAGGACTTTTCCTTGCCTCACAATAGAGGACTTTGATTGCCTTAAACACTTAAGGACTTTTGTTTGCCTCAAACAATCGAGGACTTAAAACTGCCTTAACACACGAAGGACTTAGCGTTTTTCGAATAGAGTTTTTGTTTTGAAAACAACTAGTAAGATTAAGATACAGACTTTGTTTTCTCTTAGTAGACTTCTAGATTTAACTTACAGAAGTAAGAATTTACACCAATACAAAGCTAGAAGATTTTTCGCAAAGTTAGAAAAACAGTTTCGAAAAAATGTCTTTCTGAGAAAGTTCTAAGTTTTCGCAAATAATGATTTTCAATTCAACAGAGTTTTGGCACGATTGATCAAGAGTTTTTGCGCTAGATTTCGTCACCATGCTCTGGAATCGAACTCATATATATAGGCATCAAAGAGCCGCGAACTTAGAAGCTTTCATTTTGCTGATGTGGCTGTCTCTGGTTAAGAACGGCTCCCTGCAATAGTCAGCGCGAAATGAGGAACTTTCTGACTTGTACAGTGCAAGTGTTCCCACTTTCTTTTGCTTGCTGTTTTGAGCTTTCTGAGAGTTGTTGCTTTATCCAATGAGTTGTGACACCTGGTTGCTTCTGAGTCCAACTTTCTGAGAGTTGTACGGACTTCTGAGGCGAACCTTCTGAGGGAGGACCCTTCTGAGGAAAGACCCTTCTGAGAACCACCAGTCGCAAGGTCTTCTGAGACCTTTCTGAGGCGACAGTGTTCTTCTCTCAGAACTGCACTTTTCACCTTTGCGCTTTCTGACTATCCTTTCTGATGTCTTTCACGTCATGATTTCTTCTTGTAATTCATAAGGTTACTCATTGCTTGTCTTGATTTTTACTCATAGAATTTGCAAAACTTTAATCTTTCTGAGACACTTAGCACACATGTTAGCAAAACCTTAAGTAAAATTTTTATACTTATGGCTTACTTTGTTATCATTAAAACCTTCTATCTCTCTAAGAGAAATATATCAACTTCTCTCAGAAGGGTTCTAGAGCTTACAATCTCCCCCTTTTTGATGATAACAACTTAAGTCTTAAGATAATAATTTTACTTAAGTTCTGAAGTGTTTCTGATTAAGTTCATAACTTACTCAGAATGCACTTTTGCTTTCTTAGAAACTAACATAGCTTTCTGAGAGAAGGCTTTGTTATTTTCTTAGAATGCTTTGATAATCAACAGATAAATATGCAATGTATGAATATTGTTTTTAGATTATCAATTATAGCATGTATTTCTTGATGAATGACATATGATTTTTAGAAATACCAAGCCATTTTATAACCGAGAGATGCCAAAACATGAATAATATTTCATTAAAATTCAAATGGGGTTACAAACAAAATTTTTGGCTCCCCCTAAATCTGTTGCTCTCCCAATTCCTAGGTACTCCCCCTAAATCCTAGGCCTAGTTGTTTATATAGCCAAAATTTTATCTATTTTTCTTCTCCCCCTTTGTTACATCAAAAAGGGTGGCTAACATAAACATCATCATGGACTAATAGCTGCTATCCTCCTAGCAATAAAGCGGAGCAGTTTGCACATTTCCATTTGAACTTTTGCTTGATCCGCGCTAGGGGGGCATTCTGGAGGTATGCCATCAGAAGGGGTGGGAGGAGGAGGAGGCCGAAAAACTTCAGCTTCAAGAATAGCATCCATTGACTCCATTCATTGTTTTTCAGAAGTTCCTTCTTCTTCTTCAGCGACATCTTCTTCAATTTTGTCCGTAACTCTTTCTTCAGCAGGGATTTTGAAAGCACACAGCACTGGTGAGTTTATTTCTATCCTCTCCTCGTGAGAGCTAAATTCACTTATCGTATCTGATACAGAGGGGGTTGGACCAAGTTGGAGTGGAGGTGCCTTGATTAAATTGAAGTAACACTCTAGGGATTCCTTGTGTACTTCTTGATCAGACTGAGTTTCTTGTACAATTTCTTCAGTCTCATAGGATTTTGAGACATGAGAGGTATCAGTGTCTGTTTTTGAGCAGGGCTCAGTTCTAACAGCATTTGTCACTCTTGCACTCTCTGGAATGTAGGTTTTGTTAATCTCAGATGTTTGACCATGTAAGTTCCGATCATCCAAAACTTTCTGAGTTTTTGACTTATTATCTATTGTATCTTCGTGCTTCCATTTGTGCTGAAGCGTACTTGAATCCAATTTCCTTTTTCTTCCTACGAGTTGATCTATTGATGCTTTCTCAGAGACTTCAGTTATGAAGGTTATCATAGGGATCTTCCAAGAGACCTTCTGAGGTGTCTCAGAACCCATGCCTCTCTGTGCAGAAGATGAGTGAGTCTCTTTCCTTTTCTTCTGTTTTTCATCAGAAGAGTTGGTTGCTTTACTCATTTTCGCATCCACTTGAGAATGGGTTTATGGTTTGAGTGAGAAAAAAGGAAGGGATTAGTTGAGGTGAGGTGAGAAGAGAGATTGGGTGAGTATTAAGAGCAAATATCAATTCTGGAACAAGGTAGTACGATTTTTATAGGGCAGGTAAGAACTAGCCGTTATAGAATTTAATTTAAAAGTAACCGTTTGGTAACTGCTCTCTCGGAAGGCATTCTTTTGAGAAAGATGGTCTTTCTGAGAGTGCCTCTTTCTGAGAGGTTATTCAGAAGACTACCTTTCTGAGAGGTAGGTCTTCTGAGTCTTGAATTTCCTCAGACAATGCTCTCAAACATTTTGCTCAGAAGATTGGCTCTACCTTATTTGCCTCAGATTTTAAACTTAGGACTAAGGGGAGTTTCTAGGAAGATAATTTTTAAAATTCTTTTTAAAATTAGAAACATCTTAGATTAAGAAGTCCTTTCAAAACATTAAAACGATCCTCGGGTAAAGGCTTTGTGAATATATCTGAGATTTGATCCTCAGTATTCACAAATTTGATTTCCACATCGCCTTTTTGCACGTGATCCCGAATAAAATGATGTTTTATATCTATGTGCTTGGATCGAGAATGCTGAATAGGATTCTTTGCTAAGTTAATTGCGCTTGTATTATCACAAAGAATGGGAATTTTCTCATACCTTAGTTGATAATCTTGCAATTGATTCCTTATCCAGAGCATCTGAGCGCAGCAGTTTGCTGCTGACACATACTCAGCTTCAGCTGTTGATAGTGCAATGGTGTTCTGCTTCTTGCATGACCATGTAATCAAGCATTGTCCGAAGAAACAGCAGCATCCGCTTGTGCTCTTGCGATCAATCCTGTCTCCAGCGTAATCAGCATCACAGTATCCTACAACATCAGAAGAACAACCTTTCTCGTACCATAAGCCAAGATTAGTAGTTCCAATCAAATATCGCAGAATTCTCTTAACAGCAGTTAAGTGTGATTGCTTGGGTTTTGACTGAAATCTAGCACAGATGCCAACACTTAGTTGAATATCTGGTCTAGAGGCAGTGAGATAGAGAACAGAGCCAATCATGCCACGATAGTTGCTTTCTGAGACTTTCTCACCATCTTCATCCAAGTTAATTACTTGAGAAGGATGCATGGGAGTGCTCATAGGTTTGGCTTTATCCATCAGAAACTTCCTTAGAAGTTCTTTTGTGTACTTCTCTTGATGTATAAAGGTTCCTTTTGACTCTTGCTTGATTTGCAATCCTAAGAAGAACTTAAGTTCTCCCATCATGCTCATCTCAAATTCTCCTTGCATTAGCTTGGAGAATTCTTTGCATAGCCTCTCATTGGTTGCACCAAAGATTATGTCGTCAACATAAATTTGGACAATCAAGAAGCCAGAGTCTTCTGAGAGAGTAAATAAAGTGGTTTCAACTTTCCCCCTTGAGAATCCATTTGTAAGCAAGAAGGAGCTCAATCTATCATACCAAGCTCTGAGAGCTTGTTTTAGACCGTAGAGAGCCTTTGTAAGCTTAAAAACATGTTCTGGGAAAGAATCATTCACAAATCCAGGAGGTTGTGTCACATAAACTACCTCAGAAAGGTATCCATTTAAGAAGGCGGACTTTACATCCATCTGATAGAGTTTGAAGCCTTTGTGTGCTGCAAAAGCTAGCAACATTCTAATAGCTTCCAATCTTGCGACTGGAGCAAAGGTTTCGTCATAGTCTATCCCTTCTTGTTTGTTGTACCCTTGAGCAACCAATCTGGCCTTATTTCTCACGACTTGACCGTTTTCATCAAGCTTGTTTCGAAATACCCATTTAGTTCCAATGACACTTTTGCCTTTGGGTTTCTGAGTAAGTTTCCAAACTTGGTTTCTCTCAAATTGGTCTAGTTCTTCCTTCATGGCATTTATCCAGCTAGGATCATCTAACGCTTCTTCTATGGATTCTGGTTCCAGTTCAGAAACCATAGCAAGATTCGTGTAGTTCCTTCTGGTTCTAACACCACGCTCGGGATCACCCAAGACTTCATTCTGAGAGACGTTTTTCAAGTCTCTTGAACCTCTATATCCTTTGGGAATAGGGTTCTGAGAAGGTGGCTCAGAAGGTTCTCGTTCTGAGTCATCAGAAGCTTGACTTTCTGAGAATCTAAACTCCATTGATGTTTGAGGAATAGATTCATCAGGTTCTAGAGCTTCAATGATGCTTTTAGATTTTTCTTTAGATGGAGAAGATTTTTCCATAGATTGGAAATCACTCTCATCATCTATAAGAATTTTCTTTTTGGCTTTCTCAGAAGAGATGTTGAGTTTTTCAAACTCATCTTCTAAGTCAGCAACCTTCTGAGGCAAATCCTGACTAAGTTCTTTGAACTTAATATGGATTGTCTCTTCAACACATTTGCTCCTCTTGTTATAGACTCTATAAGCTTTAGAGACAGAGGAATATCCTAGGAATACTCCATCATCGGATTTAGGATCAAACTTAGCTAGTTTGTCCTTTGTGTTGAGTATAAAGCAAGAAGAACCAAAAACATGAAAATATGATATGTTGGGTATTTTGTTCTTCCAAAGCTCGTAAGGTGTTTTCTTCAGAATTGATCTCAGAAAGACTCGATTCTGAATATAGCATGAGGTGTTTACAGCCTCAGCCCAAAAACCTTTTGAAAGCCCACTTTCTAAGAGCATTGTTCTTGCCATCTCTTGAAGGCTTCTATTCTTTCTCTCAGCCACTCCATTTTGTTGGGGAGTTCTGGGAGAAGAGAATTCATGAGCAATGCCCAGATTTTCACAAAACTTTTCAAAATCATGATTCTCAAATTCACCTCCATGATCGGATCGTATGGTGTGAATGTGAGAGTCTTTTTCGTTTGAAACTCTTTTCGCAAAAGCTTTGAATTTTTCAAAAGTTTCTTCCTTAGAAGCTAGAAAGAATACCCAAGTGAATCTGGAATAATCATCCACTATGACAAGACCATAGCGTTTTCCAGAAAGGGAAGCCGTCCTAGTTGGTCCAAAGAGATCCATGTGAAGGAGTTCAAGTGGTTTCTGAGTAGAAATTCCACTTTTACTTGGAAATGAGGCTTTGGTTTGTTTTCCCTTTTCACAGAAGTCGCAAGTTGCATCCTTCTGATACTTGATGTTGGGAAAGCCCTTTACAAGTCCTTTCTGAGAGAGCTCAGAAAGAAGCTTCATATGAGCATGACCAAGTTTCTTATGCCAAAGCCACTTGTCTTCTTGGAGATAGGTGTTACCAACTCGTTTTCCTTCTAGAACGATCTTGCCGTTAGTGAGATTTGTCACATGGCAATATTTGGCATGAAACTCAACCTTTAAGCCTTTGTCACAGAATTGACTAATGCTCAATAGATTGTGTGTCAAGCCATCAACTAAAAGTACATCTGAGATTTGGTGAGAAGAATCCTTACCAACATCTCCTATGGCTGTGACTTTCCCTTTGGCACCATCACCGAATCGCACAGTTCCTCCTTTCTTTGGTTGAAGGTTTCTGAACCAGTGCTTGCTTCCAGTCATGTGCCTCGAGCAGCCACTGTCTAAGTACCACTACTCATCTTGGTGGTGGAGCATTGCTTGTTGATGCACCTGCAGACACAAATTTTAATGGTTTAGGTACCCATGCTTTGTTGGGTCCTTGCTTGTTAGCTTTCTGAGCCTTTTGTCTTCTTTTCTTAGAAGGATTGTGGTTCTGAGACTCAGAAACCTTTTCTTTGCCCTTTTCAGAGGCCTTTGCTTTCTGAGAAGTCTTATCCTTCTGAGAAGGATTTGTCTTCTGAGAAGGCTTAGCCTTCTGATAATTTTTAACCTTCTTAGCCTTTTTGGGCAGAGAAGTGTTTCCTTTACTGAGCATAGGGAAAGTCTCAGATCCATGTCCATCTTTGAAACATGAGATGCACATGCGATGTGATTTAGTTAATGAAGGATCAAGGTCGTTGGGTTCAAAAACTTCTTCATATCCGAGTCCTCTTTTATCTTTGTAAGGTCTTTGACCTCCAAGTAAAAGAGTCATCATTTTCCCACCATTGACCATCTTAACTAAATCAGAAGTGAGAAGCTCATTTGTCTTTTGTAATTCGATTAAGGCTACTTCAGCCTTTTCAACAGTTACAGAAGACATTGTTTCTAAAGTTTGATAGAGATTGTGACTTTCAAGATATCTGTTTTGAAAATCATCTCTTTCAAGTTTTAGGTTCTCAACTTCCTGAATTAGTCTAGCATTTTCAGCTTCTAAATGTTTGTAATTTTTCTTTAAATTGCTGAAACTGTTAGCTAATTCATTTGAGTCTCTTAGAAGCTCTTCATAGAGTTCTGAGACCTCATTATGTGAATATGAAAGAGGAGGGGAGTTAGGTACCTCTTCTGACTCAGATTCTGTTTCCAGAATGTAGTCAGTACTAGCCATGAAGCAGATGTTGGCTTCTTCATCGTTTGCTGGCTCAGAACCTTCTTCTTCCGAGTCACTCCATGTGGCAGCCATTGCCTTCTTTTTCTTTATGGGAATGAATTTCTTCTTCCCTTTGTTCTGAGGACACTCCGTTCTGAAGTGACCCTTTTCTCCACAGCCATAGCATGTGGCTTTAGAAGGCTTCAGCTTTTCTTTCTTAGGAGTAATCTCTTTGCCTTTGCTTGGCCTTTTCCTCCAAGCTTTCTTCATTTTTCTGACAAGAAGAGAAATGTCATCCTCTTCTGTTTCTGAGTCTGATTCATCTTCTGACTCAGAAGCTTCTTCGGCCTTGAGAGCTTTGGAGGATCTCTTTATTTGACTTTTAAGAGCCAAGCTCTTCTGAGGCTTGGATGAAGAAGATGGTCCTCCAAGCAATCATTCCAGCTCAATCTCATGTGTTCTGAGAGAGCCAAATAACACATCCAAACCAAGCTGATTTAGATCCTTGGCTTCTTGGATTGCTGTAACCTTTGGACGCCATTTTGAAAAGAGACTTCTGAGAATTTTTCTGACCATCTCAGCATTTGAGTAAGTCTTTCCCAAGACTTTGAGCTGGTTGATGATATGAAGAAACTGTATTGACATGCTGTCAATGGTTTCATCTTGCTGCATGCAGAAGGATTCGTACTTGTGTACGAGCATAGATATCTTGGTCTCCTTGACTTCGTCATTTCCTTCATGCAACATGTGAAGCCTTTCCCATATCTCTTGTGTTGTATCACACAACACTATCTTGTCGTATTCTACCTTAGGTAGCGCACAGAGGAGAATGTACTTGGCCTTGAAGTTCAGCTGAATCTTCTCCTTCATTTCTTGAGTCCATTCATCCTTGGGAACTCGTCTGGTGTAAGTTTTGGGCGCTGGAGGTGCTGCTCCAGGTTCAGCATCTGCTGCAACAACAGCTTGTTCTGTTATTGTTTGCAGAGGTTGATAATCGCCATTTTCAATCCTGTCCCATAGGTCAAGACTGGTGTGCTTGGTGAACAAAGTCATCCTGTCACGCCAATAGTCGAAACTATCTCCAAGGAACATTGGAGGTCGGTTGATTGAAGCCCCATCAGATATGAACGCAGCTGGTGAGTCCATAGTCCCTTCTTAGATCTTTTTCCTTGACACTGTTAAGTGCTCAACCCCTTAAGGACCGAGCTCTAATGCCAATTGAAGGTGTATTTGTGCACGAGAAGGGGGGGTTGAATCGTGCTAGTTTAAAATTTCTTTTAAAAAGATTTTCTTAGAAGGTTGTTTTACTCAGAAGGGTGAATTGAGTGTTTGCAGCGGAATGACCTTTCTGAGAAAGCTAAGCTTCTGAGAGCTTTTACCTTTCTGAGAGAGTTCCTTTCTGAGAATTTTATGAAAGTGTTTTAAGATTAATTTCACTTAAACTCTTTCTAATTTTAACTTAAAATATTTCTCAGTTATGATTAAGTTAAAAGATGTGTTTATTGGTTTTCTTAGAAAGTAAGAGTTGAAGGAAGAAAAGCTCAACACAATGAAATTTTTATACTGGTTCGGTTTTAACTAACCTACTCCAGTCCTCAACCTTCAGTTGAGAGTTCTTTAGATATTCTTCTTATAGTGCCTTCTCAGACAACACTGCCTTTACCACGTAAAGGACTTTCACCACTTCACAAACCGAGGTGGATTTTCTTTGCCTCCAACACTAGAGGACTTTCCTTGCCTTAAATTAATTAAGGACTTTTCCTTGCCTCACAATAGAGGAGTTTGATTGCCTTAAACACTTAAGGACTTTTGTTTGCCTGAAACAATCGAGGACTTAAAATTGCCTTCACACACGAAGGACTTAGCGTTTTTCGAATAGAGTTTTTGTAACACCCCGCTACTGAGGGGTGTCCGTGCGAAGGGCTCTATCCCAACGAACACTCTACTAGGGCATATCTTAAGGGCTAAGAAACATGCATAAACTATTAATTAAACTGAATAACCAAAAATAACTGAAATAACTGTTTAACTGATAATCATGTATCATATATATAACTGTATTAATCTGAAACATACGTACTAGTTCAGTGTACTGAAACATAACTTAACTGATAAAGGAATCCTACCTCTAAAGTCTGGAGCAAAACTATACATGATTGATTTGACTGTGAAATATAAACTAAACATAAACTAAACATAGACTGCTAAGACTCCACGGAAAATGCGGAGCTCACCAAGGAAATCAACTACAACCGACCTCTACTGGATCAACGGTTCCTCGACTGCCTCCTGATCGAACTCTGAAACAAAATGCGGGGAGTGAGTCGCAAGCTCAGTGATGGGGTATCATGCATGTCATGCAACACATACTGTCATGTTATCAATCACATATATTTGTTCTATCTACATAGCTGCACATCTCTGACGACGGACGCGTACCGCCGGAGATATCCGCACTCGAGCCCCCATACTGAACTAATAACTGATAAATGACGGAACACGAGCCGCCCTGCTATAACTGATGACTGAGACTCGCTACCACTAGGGTGCAGCCATATGACGGAACACGAGCCGCCCTATGATCTGGACCTCTACAACCACGCAAGTGACGCCAGTCATACTGTATCTGTATCTGGAGTGGGACTCGAGGCGCTTCGTGGCAGTATATCACGGCTAAACTCGACCGGGAGTTGCATCCGGGCTATAGCGTTGATATACATACTACGACGGTTCGCAGACTACGTAAACAGTCATCACACAATTCTACAACCATTCTACTCATACACTGCATGCTATCATTCTCGTCATAAATCATAGGGTTCTAACATGTTTCATATCATAGCATAAATCATTCAAGCTTGTAGGAATAATCATAACGCATATAATGAATATAGTCGTAATGCATAACATCATAATGTTGTAACGCCAATACAAAGGGACCTAGAAGTCATTCACTCTTTCCTGTTATGTTATCTATTAGGGAACTTATCTATCTGAGCATATCCTCTATTAGGACCTGTTATCCTTTAGGGAACATTTCTACTAAGGTACGTTATCTTACTACGGTTTATTATCTGTTTAAGGTATTTTATCTGTCTAAGACGTGTTATCTTACTAGGGCTTGCTATTTTACTAGGTCACGTTATTCTACTAAGTTATACTATCTTAATGAGTTACGTTATCTTATTATGTTATATTATCCTAATAGGTTATGGTGTTTTACTAGGTTACGTTGTCTCACTAGATTGTATTAATTATTAGGTTATAATTAACTCACTAAGTTGTATTAATTAATTGATTATATTAATTTCTAGGTTATATTATCTTATCATGTTATCTTGCCATGTCATGTTATCTTGCTAGGTTATGCTATGTTACTATGTTATATTAACTTACTAGGTGATGCATGTGATCTATCTAAGTAGGTTAATTTCCTAATCATATCATCTTCCTAAGCACGTTATAGACCTATCATATTAACTACCAAAGCATGTTATCTACCTATCATATTATCTATCTAAACATGTTATATATCTATCATATTATCTATCTAAACATATAAACATAAACATAAACATGAACATAAACATAAACATAATTATAACTATAAACATAACCATAAATATAAACATATAAACATATACAAATGCTACTATGTGGCAGCCACGACACATCCACCCTAAAACCTCCACTCACCTGGAAAGTCGTGAGACTGGAAGGCACCGCTAGCTCCGGCTCCAGCTATCGGCACTGTGTTTGCACCTGGCGTGCAAAAGACCCATCAGGACCGCACAAAAGAAAAGAAAAACTTGAACTAGGCTGCGCACTGAACCTTCGCTAGCGAGCAATACCTTCTCGCTAGCGATGGCACTCCCGCCAGCGAGCTCTCATAGCTCGCTAGCGACCAGCACGCTGACAGGGGCAAAAACGTCTTTTCACTCACCGTCGGGAACTTGCTCGGACAGAGATATCCCCAAGGTGTCAGACCCACACTCCACCAGAGTTCCTCTTAATATAAAGGACGCCCAAAGCACTGCTTTGATAAGGCGGGAGTATGAGGTGTGAGGGAAAAGCTATACTAACCACTCATATATATAAGGGGATGGGGGAAGCTGAAATGCTGTTTTGAGCAATGTGGGACTTGACTGCTCGCTAGCCGCCAAAAATCTGCTCGCTGGCGGCCATAATCTGTTCGCTAGCGGGCACCTGCTCGCTAGCCGCCATCATCTGCTCGCTAGCCGCCACTTGTTGACAGCATCAGTGTTTTCTTCATTTTACACGTTTTAACATCATTTCTAACTCTTTTTAGACATACTTAGACCATATTAAAGCACTTTCTAAGGGGTACTATGATACGGGGTATCACAGTTTTTGTTTCGAAAACAACTACTAAGATTAAGATACAGACTTTGTTTTCTCTTAGTAGACTTCTAGATTTAACTTACAGAAGTAAGAATTTACACCAATACAAAGCTAGAAGATTTTTCGCAAAGTTAGAAAAACAGTTTCGGAAAAATGTCTTTCTGAGAAAGTTCTAAGTTTTCGCAAATAATGATTTTCAATTCAACAGAGTTTTGGCACGATTGATCAAGAGTTTTTGCGCTAGATTTCGTCACCATGCTCTGGAATCGAACTCATATATATAGGCATCAAAGAGCCGCGAACTTAGAAGCTTTCACTTTGCTGATGTGGCTGTCTCTGGTTCAGAACGGCTCCCTGCAACAGTCAGCGCGAAATGAGGAACTTTCTGACTTGTACAGTGCGCGTGTTCCCACTTTCTTTTGCTTGTTGTTTTGAGCTTTCTGAGAGTTGTTGCTTTATCCAATGAGTTGTGACACCTGGTTGCTTCTGAGTCTAACTTTCTGAGAGTTGTACGGACTTCTGAGGCGAACCTTCTGAGGGAGGACCCTTCTGAGGAAAGACCCTTCTGAGAACCACCAGTCGCAAGGTCTTCTGAGACCTTTCTGAGGCGACAGTGTTCTTCTCTCAGAACTGCACTTTTCACCTTTGCGCTTTCTGACTATCCTTTCTGATGTCTTTCACGCCATGATTTCTTCTTGTAATTCATAAGGTTACTCATTGCTTGTCTTGAATTTTACTCATGGAATTTGCAAAACTTTAATCTTTCTGAGACACTTAGCACACATATTAGCAAAACCTTAAGTAAAATTTTTATACTTATGGCTTACTTTGTTATCATTAAAACCTTCTATCTCTCTAAGAGAAATATATCAATTTCTCTTAGAAGGGTTCTGGAGCTTACAGATAGCACTAAATAGAAATGAAAGGAATGATGAAAGATAAATCAAATTATTCAATTTTTTATCCTTATATACCCATAACCATATAAAATTGAATTAGAAGAATATACTCAGTTGGACTTGTTTCATCATATTATTTTTAAAGTTAGTTCAGTGTGGGAAATGTAAAAAATTATCCTGTCATCATCATCATTGTTTGGCCTATTCCAACCTAACTAAGAAATGAAAATCAACATGATTGAACCTTTAAAATTAAGAGAAATAATATATTTATGACAAACGATACAAAATGGTCTGACCAACTTATAATATATAGTGAAGACGAAAAATAGCCTTAATAAAAATTAAAATTAACGTCTTATAAATCACTCCAATAAAAAAATTTCCATTATGATCCTTAATTTGTAAAATTAAATTCAACTTCGTTGTAGAATTCCACAAAATGAGCAGAATCAATTATGTTTTATTTTTTCAATTTACATTTAATATACATACATTCAATCCAATCAATTACATCTTATAATACTTAAAAAAATTTCTCTCCATATGATATGATCAATAATTTTCAAATAATACTAAATCAATATTTTTCAATTAATTAAACACATATCATGAACAATATAATATTATATTGAATCAATTACGTATTCAATCATTTACTTACAAATCACAATAATATTGAATCATCTAAGTACAATTAATAAAGTAACTTAATTATATATAGGGTAAATTTTATTCATACAATTATTGAATCAATTAATATAATTATTGATATTAATGAG
The DNA here is from genome assembly GCA_013621005.1 of Aeschynomene evenia. NCBI lineage: Eukaryota > Viridiplantae > Streptophyta > Magnoliopsida > Fabales > Fabaceae > Aeschynomene > Aeschynomene evenia. The sequence goes on from CM024266.1 coordinate 16,437,303, forward strand.
AATCAACCATATTAAATCAAATTATTAAATCATATTAACTCACATTAAAATACATCAAATCATGTTTCATAGTAAATTAAATTATTTTCTAAAATAAAAGGTTGATTGCAGGGTTGTTCTAGGAGTGATTAATAACATTTTTTTTAATTAACCCTAACTGAAAAATTTAATATATACAATGAATATTCATTCTTAACCAATTTAAATAAATGCAATCTTATAAAAAAAATCATTTATATCTGATTTTACTCTATAATATATATACCTTTTATTGATAGAAATTTATTAGTTATAATATACTTAAATAACCTTAATTAATTTAGGTAATTTTCATTTCCTTGATTTTTTCCTTTTATAAATATTTTGAATGATTTATTGCTCAACTATTTCATTCTTACCAAAAAGTATTCTACGATAATATTCAAATCTTATTAATTGATTAAAATTTACTATAATGATTTGTGATTTATCATTTTCGTTACTTGATTCATTCTAGTAAATATTTTTTAATGATACACTATTATATTTGTTTGTTTTTTATAAACAAATTTATTTTATAATAAATGAAATTATAGAGAGGAGAGGGAACAAATTACAAATGAAATATGAATAAAATATTTTAAAAAGATTAGATAATGTTGGGTTGTGAATCTTGTCACTGTCTCAGTTGCGAACAATGGTCCTATATTAAAAGTTTAGACGATATTCATGTCTTGTAGTCCGAAAAGAACCATCATTTGATGTTACATCAAAATAAGACATAATATATACACTCCTCTCAGACATTAGGGGTTTAAACTTGTATATTCTAATATATATTTCCTTTTTTAATTAAGGTGCTTAACCTCAAAAAAATTTCAAATCAATTCTCATTAATTAATTTCTTAAAATAGAATCATTTAAAGTTAGCTCATTGAGACTGCGCCACTTGTCAGCACCTCATGAAGCTAACTCTGTTATATTATATATATAGATTCCATATTTAAATACAAATCATCAACTACACATAAAAACAATAGTAGTACACAATTAGCAGCAAATTTCACACACATAATTACCAGCATGTTGCCCATAGTAGAACAAATCAAAACCCAATTTCACAAACACCAAATTTCACACAAGTAATGGTTAATTGCAAGCAAATTTAATTAAAGATAACACTACTAACATCCAACCTAAGCTACAAATTGGAACAATTTCACATATTATCACACAATTGACAGCAAGCTTACTTTCACAAGCTCCAACTATATATGATAACACTACTAATATCCAACATAAGCTACAAATTGGAACAATTTCACATAATATCACACAATTTATAGAAACTTTAATTTCACAAGCTCCAACTATATATGATAACTGATGGTTGTTGTCGTGACATCCATAAATTTAATTATTTATAAAACCAAGTTCCCCTAATATAGTTTAGTGGAAACCAGGGTCGTCTCTCACAAGGAATGGCTAAGAGAGCAATGCACAAGACTAGTTGTATGACGGTTGTCACAATTGGGGGTTTTGTATGCAAGAGAAATAAATTGGAATAAAATTGGAATAATAAAAACAGTGGTTTATGGGGTGGAACAATCATCAGGGTGTTTATCATTGGCTACAAAAGAATGCATGAGTTGATTAATTACGTCGGAGTTAGATCTAACTCCTTTGTTGTGATTCTAATGATTAATTGCCTAGAATGGGATTAATTAGTGAGATCTCACCTTTAGTTCCACTTTCAACAATTGTTAAAGCCAATCACATTAATCTAATTAAAGAGACTAATCAGCCAATTAATTACTCATTACCAAATCCTAATATGTCATGCATCAATTAATCAACTGACACATAAACATATGCCAATGAATTAGCCTAACTCAATCGAGTAAGCCAAGACAAAGGATTAAACACACAATTTAAGATCTCAAATCATATGCCAAGGTTTAATAATGAAAACTTATGCAAGATTAAGAACAAAACCTCAATTTACCCCAATGATGTTCACACCCTCATAAACCACCAAGAGACTTAGTTACTCATGGAGGAATTAAAAGGGCAGAAAGTAAATTGAAATTAAAGCAAAGATAGAATGAAGAAATTAAACAACTTGAATAATAAAGAGTAAAGTAAGGAAAGTAAATGCAAATTGGAAAGATGGAAAAACGAATAACTGAATTAATTAGAAAGAGTAACTTACAAAACCCAAAGGGCTAGACGAATAACGTTGAGAATACAAAATGAGGGAGCTAGAGCTAAACTAGGAAAAAGATGGAATCCTAATGGAGAAAATAACTCTAACTAAAAAGCCTAGGGTTGAAAGTGAGAAACTAGGAAAATAAAAGATATAAAAGTGGTGGTGTTGAGAGGTGTTGTTTTCTGATGCATTAGCCCTCTTTAAATAGAGTGAGCAGCCTCCAAACCCTAGCCAATTGGGCCCCCAACTCGTCTTGCATATAGGGTTTCTACTGTAACAGAATTGCGGCGCGGCGCTGGGGCGCGTATAGCTCGCTAGGGCGCCAGTGCTGTGCACGTGATGGATTCAAGTGGGCCTCGTGCGCTGGAGCGCTCGATGCTGGTTCTGAAATTCACTGCTCCGCTTCTTGCTCAGTTCCTGATGTCTACAGCTCCAATAATACCTGTGACCTGTGCTAGAAATACAAAATATCCAAGATCAAGTGCAAAGGTCATCCTTGAATTGCAAAAACATCATAAAACTTGTTACTTTAGCATTTATTTCTATTAAGCCCAAATAAATTTCAAATTGTATTAAGTATAATAAAAGGCTAAAATAGAGCAAATAATTGCATACAATCATCCAAATTAAGGGTATAAAATATTGGCAAAAACCACGTTATCAATAACACTACTAACATCCAACATAAGCTACAAATTGGAACAATATCACACAATTGGCAGCAAGTTTAATTTCACAAGCTCCAACTATATATGATAACGCTTATAACATCCAACATAAGCTACAAATTGGAACAATTTCACATGATATCACACAATTGGAAACAAATTTAATTTCACAAGGTCTAACTATATATGATAACACTAGTAGCATCCAACATAAGCTATAAATTGGAACAATTTCACACAACTTAACACAATTGGCAGCAAGTAGGGATGGCAATAGGGATGGGGACGCGGGGATCCCACGGGGAACCCCGCGATCGGGGAATTTTCCCCTGCGGGGATGGGGACGGGGAGAAAAATCTCCCCGAGAGGTAGTTCGGGGACGGGGACCATGCTCCCCGCCCCGAGGGCAAAAATGTAATTTTACTTCTACCTATATATAATCCATTACAAACCCTAATTTTACCTAACCAACACTGCCGCCCCCACTTCCATTTTTTCATTTTTACCAAATCTCAAAGACTCAAACCTCATAGAGAGACCACATAGCGCTTTCCTCAGCCGCCGCCTCCCCTGCCTCTCGGCTCCCTCCTATAACACCCCAATAATTAAATCCTCCATGCTATAGCCATTTCTGACCAACTATTCGAGTGTCACCTCTTGAACATCATAGCATATGTTATGTTTCTAAAATAGATAATATGAAAATACGTGGGAATTAATTTCGCAAATATCATACTTCAAAAATAGGGGCAACGTCATACATATACCGTTCCATTACATCATACATCAGTATTACGTAATAATGTACATACAGTCCTCTATTTCATCAATACAGATAGTTTCCCACATCATATATCAGCAATGAAACTAATAATATAAGTAATAATACAACTACATAGAAATCCCGGCTAACATATATCCGGAAATAACCTAATATACATGACTGGAAGAAAACTAAACTGGGCGGAAGCTTAAATCATCCGTCTTCACTAATTACCCTTAATTAAGACGTAATTGAAATCTGGGGTCTTACACCTCCTCCGCCGCATGGCGCCTCCTCCCCCATCTGCCTCGCGCCTCGCAGCCAGCAACCATGCGCCTTTGTCAGTCTCGTCTATTTCGTCAGGCTAGCTGGCCGCGCGGTCGCCTCTTCCGATCTCGCCTTGCTGCCTCGCTGCCTCGCCGACCCTCACGACCTGGCAGTGGCTGGCCCTCGTGGACTCGTTGGCCCTTGTCGCCTTGCTGCCCCTCGCGCCTCCGCCGCTCGCAACCCTCGCGTCTCCACTGCTCGTAGCCCTCGCGCCTCCACTGCCTCCACGCCCTTGAAGGTAACACTCCATGTCCTCTGTTGTTGCTACTGCTACTCTACTCTACTCTGCTTCTGATTTTGGCTATACACTAATATTAAATGGTTTTTGATATACACTGACTTTGGTTTAATTTTTTAAATTCATATCATATTTGATGGTTTAATTTGATTCTATTTATTTATACCATATTATGTTCTGTTATTTTAAATTCTTTGTTTTTCTATTTATGTTAATATGCTTCATAATCCATTTAATGATATTTTTTTTATTTTATTATACAAAGTGTCATTTTAACCTTGTGTTGCTAGTGCTATTAGATGTTACTCTGTGTTGCTCCTCTGGATCTATTGTTGTCTTGTTCTTCAGATTCAACCTGTCTAGGGGGGTTGGATTGAGAATAATTGTTAAATATGGTTGGATTGAGGTATGTGTTTGTGTCGATTATTTGCTTGTTTTGCTGTCTGCTGTTATTGCTAATTGCTTCTATTTTGTTGTGCTGGGTTGTGTTGATGTTTTATTTGTTATTATGCTATTGTGTGTTGCACTATTATTTTGTGGGACTGATTCATTTATATTAATTATTTTTAGGATAAGTACAACTGGTAATGAAGAATCAAGGACAAGAAATGATGAATCAAGATTCAACAATCAAGAAAGATTGCACTTAAATTCTTATTTTGTGCTTATTATTGTGATTTATTTTGCTAAATTTGATGTTGTAACTTGTAAGGACCTATTTAATTATGTCATTTATTGAATTATGTTGTGACTTATTTTGATTCATTTAATTTGATGTTGAATTATGTCTTTAGAATCAAAATTAGACTTTTTATATATTTTTTTTTTTGTAAAAACATGTAATTTTTTAAATTTTTTATTCCCTGTTCGGGGTCCCACGGGGATCGGGGACCCAATGGGGATTGGGGATAAGGAGAAAATTCTCCCCGCTGCGGGGATCGGGGACGGGGATGAGGATTTTTTCAGAGCTCGGGGACGGGGATGGGGACTATACTCCCCAGCCCCCGCCCCCGCCCCCGCCCCGACCCGCCACATTGCCATCTCTAGCAGCAAGTTTAACTTCACAAGCTCCAACTATATCTGATAGCACTACTAACATCTAACATAAGCTACAAAATACAATTAAAAGATGAAACATCAAGAGATTAAAACTTTGGATCCAATATCAATTTGATTAAAAATCTGAATGACAATATCAATTTGATTAAAAATCTGAATGCAATGACAATTTGATTAAACCAAATCTTACTAATTAACCATCAATAATACTACAAATCTTACATGTGCAGTAGGTGGAACCCTAAACAAGTGAAAGATCTACACCACCAAAAGCAAGGTGGAACCCAAAGAATTTCACCACCACCACTAGACAAATAGCGCTAAGGAATAGCGGCTAGACCCAACAAAGGCAACGATGGAACACTAACAAGGCCGTCTACAGGGAGCCTGCAGGAGCCAACCCCAACGTTCACCAACTACCGGAACAAAATCGCAACACCACCACCTATACTACTCGCGCGACGCCAACAATTCAACCTTCAAGATGGGATGAAGGTAGGTCAAACAAGTGAAGGTGTTGAGGGTAGGAACAGGGGACCTGCAAATCGCGGGAAATGGAGAAGGGAAAGTACAATAGAAATGAGGAAAGAATACTTTGCTTTGGATTTCAATGAGCAAAAGTTCAATAGTTACAATTCTGTCATTATTGAATGGTCAAGTTAAATTATTACAAACGTCCCACTGACTTAATGAAATAAAACGTGATTGGATTGTGGCCATGGGGTGTAACCTGTAAATGTATGTACGAATAGCAGTTCTGTTAATTGTTTCCTTGACTCTGCAAGATAGTGTCTCCCTAATCTAAATTTTCTAGCATTTTAATTTTTTATTTTAGTCTCTATATAGTCGACTGACCTCTCTTTCCCTGTAAAATCAAGTTTAACAACAACTTTACAGCCCCTCTCCCCGGCCAACTCCTTCATCAACACCCTCAAAACTCCCCTGCTGTCGTTGCGTATCAATGAAAGCCGCCAAAACCGCTACCATTGTCAAGTCCGCCCCCGTTGCACCAGATCTGTGAGCCCTTCATTGCAGGTACGCTATGCCTAATTTCGAGAGCACCACGTCAGCCGCCACGAACCCTCATCCATCGTCGTCGCTTGTGTGCCTCCACTGGTATGTCGTGGCCGTCTCCCCTCGCTGCATGAACCAATGACATTGTCTTCGTTTTGTTGGGAATGATTAGGGTTGACATCAAGGATGGTTTGGATAAGGGAATCTTGATTGGTGAGGGTTAGAGTTTTTAGGAATTGATGGGGTTTGTTGTTGTTGTTCATGTTAATCTTGTTCCTGTTGCTGGAATTTTTGATCTTGTTTTGTTTTACATAAAAACCTTGTGAGTTGAGTTTATTGTTTCTATGTGTGTTTCTACATTAAATTATATGCGTATGATGGTTTGTATGGTCCTTCATTGATGAGTATGCTGCATTGTATGTTGTGAAAATCAACCTGATGTAATCTAGGGCTTTCAAGCTTTGGTTGATATTATTGGTATTTTAATTATAAGGGTAATAAAAGTGAAAATTCAATTTAATTATGAGGTTTTGAAAGCTCTTACTTATTTCACATTCCGAGTTAAAAACTTCGATGTTTGTTTTGGTTTCCCAGAGTTTTGTTGAGCTTTCTACATATTCTATGTTTTGGATTTTTTTGGCAAAGTATTTAAATTTAAGGCTGTTTGATGGAGTGTCAGTAGCATAGTTTGCTTCTCTGACAGTTTAAACACCTAATAACCTCTGAAGTACCTGTACAGACGCGATAGGTATGTGATGGGTATGCATGGGTACGTACCAAGATGTTATTTTTTAAAAAAACAAAATTGTGTACGTTTTGGTACGAGACGTGTACGAAGTGGGTACATTTTTTTTTTGATAAAACTATGTCATTTTATAATTTTTATTTATTTATTTTAAATTAATATCACTCATCTTAACCTAATTGCAGTCCTAACAGTCTATTTGGAAATTTTAATAAGATGGAATTGAATTGAATTTCAATGTTTGAAATACATTAGTAAAATTGTAGAATTGAATTGAATTCCAATGTTTGGAATGTTTATAAAATGAATTAAGGTACCATTTGACACATTACCGATTAAGATTACTGATAATCTAGATTACTTTGTAGATTGATTATCACCATTTAAATTACCGATAATCTATATTACCTTATTTGGTATACAAATAACATTACCGGTAATTCATATTACCTTGTTTGGTATATTAAGAAGATTACAAGGTAATATATGTATATTACTACAATAAGCTCTAAATAATTATAAAAAATTAATTAATAAAATTATAGTACATATACTATTAAAATACCTTTTAAAATATGTCTATTACAATAATATCCTTTAAAATATGTATATTCAACATAGAAAAATAATCAAACACAATGTAATAACTAAAAAACTTTAGTGTTCTTATTCTTGCAAAAAGTTCAACATAGAAAAATCAAATAAAATGCAACAACTAAAAAAAATGCAGCATTCTTATCTTTGCAAAGAGTTAATATAGAAAAATCAAACATCTAGACTTAAAACTAAACAAAGCTTCTTCTGCCCAAAAGCCTTCCTCAAATTCATGGGTATTGCAAAGAAGAATTTCATATTAGAGGGAGACAAAACAATGATCTGTGCTACTTAAGCATTTGTGCTTCAGTTAGACCAAGATTATCAATAACAAATAATGCTTCAAAGGGTATTTGAGTAATAAAAAATAAATTACTTTTATAAATGTGATATTTAATACAAAGAGTATTGATGGAATAAAAAAAATTAGAAGATTACCTAAGTATGGTAATCTAGATAGATACCTCCTATGAGATTAATCTACAATACCACTTTGGAGATAATGTGAATTACCTAGCAATCCACATTACCAATATTATTTTGAAACCAAACACATCAATCTGGATTACCAGGTAATTTAATTGGAAGATACCGGTAATCTATCCATATTACCTCATAGTCTCATACTAAACGCCCCTAAATTTTTTTAATGGATAAATTTGTTCTAATATACTTTGAAATTTGAAGAGAGTAGTTTAAAGAGGGTAATTTGAAGAAAATAATTTAGATATTTCATATTTTAAGTAAATTGGCAATAAAACTCATATGAAATTAAAATTAAATAACTCTGATTTATTTTTGTACCAAAATTATGAAATTGAATTGAATCCTATTTTAAATTAAATGATTTTTTTTTCAAAGTTCATTTCAATTTACATAAGAATTGAATTCTATTGATGTTTTAATACACATACCAATATAGTATTTATATGAGTAAAAGACAAATACGTCCCTATCGATTTTTGTCGTGGACACATAGGTCCCCAATCAAAATAAATAGTAAAATTGTCGTTAACCAATACAAATGTTAGACTTGTAGGTGTCTCGGTTACTTTTACCGTTTGACTCATAGGTCCCTAACCAATACAACCGAGAGACTTATGAGTCTAACATTTGTATTAGTTAGGAACACTTCTATTATTTATTTTGGTTAGGGACCTACGTGTCCACGACACAAATCGATAGGGACCTATTTCTCCTTCACTCTAACATTTAATAACACACAGCCGCTGCTCTTCGACTTATCACTGTGCCGTCCTTCTCTCCGGCGATCTGAGCCTTTCCCGCGGCGGCGAGCCCTGCAGCGACCTTCCCCTTCCCCGTGCGAGACTTCTCCTGCAGCGACCTTCCCTTCCCCGTGCCGGCGGCCTTCCACGCAGCGACCTTCCCCACGGAGCCCTTCCCCGTGCGAGCCTTCCCCTGCAACGCACTGCCTAGCAGCACCCTGCCCCGCAGCGCCCATCCCCGTGCCGGCGCCCATCCCCTTCTCAGCGGCTGTTATCCTCTGTTACAAAAGGGTTAATTAGGTCTCACCTTAACCTCCAAAGATTGAAAGTCTTGAAGTAATCTTTCACTTGATGAGCCTGAATTAGAGATTTTCATCAATGATGAAGAAGGATATGTTGAGACTGAAACTGATAGATTTTGATTATTTTTGTGTTCTAATAGGTTGTTAAGTCCTTATTTAGAACAATATGACCTTTGATGTTGTTTTCTTTCTTTGTTTTTATATTTTGAAATCTATTGCTGAATATTTTAACTAATTTACATTTAATCATGTGAATTTTTTTAAGCTGGTATTCCATTTTTTTTCAAAATTGTCGTACCACGGTACCCGAACCGTATCTATGCAACATAGCTGATAACCTTTACACAAATTTTAATGTTTAGAAGCTTTAGTTTTTTAATGGAATCATCCTTGCTGATTCTTGTAATTTTTTGGTGACATTTGATTGGTATAACTTTTGAAATAGTCAGATTATATATTACAGTTTAGTGGGATTGATATGTGGTGGCTGAATTTTGTTTGCAGCTATGGAACATTTCCTTGGTATTGGAAAAAAATAACCAACTAGCTATCTATTCCACGTATACAAGAACACCAAATTTGGTAATATTGACGCGACTGTAGGTGGATAGAAGGATGGAATTCATCATCTTAAGATCTTTGATGCTCCCTATGAAAGTACTGGTGATATTGCTGATAGTTCTGAGCAATATCAGGAACTCAGTAGCATATTCATCGTCTTCATCTGAGGCTACCATGCACACTAATAATTGGGCTGTTTTGGTCTGCACATCACGCTTCTGGTAAATCAAGGTTTCTTCTTTGGTTTATATTTGATAAGATTATAAGAGCACAATTTTTTAACTATAATATGTTACTTAAGTGTATATTTTCTTTAATTGTTCGTAATTCTGATTACATGAATAAAGCTACTTAGTGTTCAATGTTTTTATGGCACCTTTGGGCTTGTTCGCAACATGGAATGTGAATGATAAAATGGGTACTTAGTGAAATTGCAATTTTCCAATTGTTTATTGAGCACTTTGCTAACCCATTAGAACAACTTACAGAGAAAATTTGAGCAATAGTTTACCTTGTGACTGTATGATCTAAGCATGGTGCATCCCTTGTTCAGGTTTAATTATCGACATATGGCCAATACGTTGTCATTGTATAGGTGAGAATCCAACTTCAGCTTTATTCTTATTTTCTTATTTGATAATGAATAACCAATTGTTCATCATAAATTCTTTCTCATTCAGGACAGTTAAGCGGCTAGGAATACCTGATGAGAGGATTATACTAATGCTAGCAGATGACATGGCTTGTAATGCTAGAAACAAGTACCCTGCCCAAGTTTTTAATAATGAAAATCATAGACTTAACCTCTATGGGGATAATGTTGAGGTGAGTCTTTAGGTGCACATTTTTTGTCTGACTCTTCTATTGGTGCTATTGATAGAGCAATCATTATTGTTAGCTATGGCTGTGTCTCATTACAATTTTAAGAAGGTATGATATTGTAATTAGTGAATTGGTTATGCAACGATTGATGTGAGAGGCTTGCTTCATAATGAGCCTACTTAAGATAGCATGGTCTTGGTAGACAACTCGCTGAGTCTGGTCTACTGGCCTGTATCTTCCTGTTAAGGTACAGCCCTAATTTGCAGAATAGTAAACAGCAGCAGTAGGATAGAATAGCAGATATCAGTAAGAACAGAGGTAGAATAGAAGGAATTCAGGGGAGGGTTTATCAATGCAATAAATCCCTCAGCCTGCAAGAAAGTATATTGATGTATGATAGTATCAAGAATTACAACATACACTCTTGGCAATAGAGAGGCCAAGTCCCTCACAAGTTTCACCCACTAATTCCCTTCGTCCAAAATGTCTCTGCCCTTCTCTATTTATACTAGTATACTAGTAACTAACTCCCACAGCCCCCAACTAACTCAGCACTAACAGCAACTAACTCACCCCAAATTAGTTATTTTCTTCCCTTACTTTCTATTTCTTTTACTTTATCACTACAATGGTACATAACAATACTCCCCCCCTAAAAGAATCACCTTGTCCTCAAGGTGATGTGTAGAGAAAATAGAAACAATAATGCAGAAAAAATAGCTTCCACCTGGGTCCCAAAGTTTAATTGGGCTAACTAGAAATTTCTTTGAGCCCTTAGAAAAAAGGACACTTGTTGTACCCTTATTGTTGAATTGGGCCTGATCAATGAAAGAGTAAACTCTAGCCCATTTCATAATTCATCCTCATAACACAGCTTGGGCCCCTTAAGAAAAAACCCATTCCAGATATGCAAGACAGCTCATACCCTAGCCCAACATTCCCACTTCTTCCTCTTCCTGAAGAAGCTCCAACAGATTCAGAAGGCAGAAGCTTCATACTCCCTTGTGCCGGCGCCACCACCCATAACCCCAAGTCATCACCTTCGCTGCTGCTGTCCCTTTCTTAACCTTGCAACTTGCGTCGCCGCCGAAGTCCGAGACAGAGAGCTTCGGAAGCATGGGTCGCACTCTCGCGGTCCAATGGAAACACCGCCGCGATGAGCGCCGGAGGCTTCGCCGCGAAGGAAGAGTGCGACGGTGGTGGTTCAACCCTTTGTAGCCGCCGCTGTTCCTCTCTCCAGAACGAAGCCCCTTGTGCCGCGCGGTGTCCTTCTCGCGCCGTCGTTCGCGTCGCCCTTTGCTGGTGCTGCCATCGCTTTCTCTTTCCTCCACCGCGAAGGCGCCGAGCTCATTGTGGACTAGCTCCGCGTCGCTTCGCTTACGCTGTGCTGCTGTGGTGGTCCGTTCTGGTGGCTTCGGTGGTGGTAGTGGATTGGCTACCATGGTCACTGCAACCCCGTGAACACTTGGATCAGGCGGTGGAAGGAAAACAGACCCTTTACCCTTCTCGTCATCACCCTCAAAATCATGTTCCCCTTGATCGAACGCAACGACTTGCCGTCTCCACCCACTACTCATACCAGGCGTCTCCAAGGTAGAATTTTTGCTGGGGTCAGAATTTTGGGCTCCAAACGACCCAATAACTTGAATGGAAACTGGATCAATAGATTGACCCAAAGGTATGTTCGTTGAGGTATGAGAATTGGGAGAATGAGAATTGGGCTCGGTCCTATATTGCTTATTTGGTGGGGCTGAGTTGGGTTTATTCAAACCCGAAGCTGGGTGTTCCGAATTGGACTTCATAGTTTCATAACGAATGGGCGTATTGGGCCTGGTCCATGTGGGCCTTTGAGGTCCCCCATCGCTTCTTCGTCTCCAACATCTTCTCCTCTGAGTTGGTTTCACGCCACCAACTATGTTGCTGTGCCCACCTGCCTCATCTTCAACCGCGGTGAGAGCGGTTTCAACTCCGACCCCGGAGCAAAACGCCTCACTGCCGCATCTTTAAGACAGCACCAAGTATGGAAGGCAGTTTGCATTTCCCACCACTCGAACCACGTGAGGGCATCGCCGTGAAGGCCTATCACGGCGTGGTTCAACCGTTCGTTTACCGGAATCTCGTTTACCCTAAAATATCGATCCATACGTATCAGCCAACCATTAACATCGGTGCCATCAAAAACTGGAACCTCCATGCGACCTTGTCGAGGAAAACCGCGACGGTGACCGCCACCATGTTGCTCATTGGCGATCGACACATCATCCTCCGTTTCGTACTGTGTATTCTGTGGTGGAGTTTGCGCCGGAATCCACCCAGATAGGTCTGCCAATTGCTTCATAACCGCCTCTAACAACCGTTCTATCCCTTCGACGCGATTCTCCATGGTTGCCACCGAACGCGTAGTGACCATCCACAGAGGAAGCCCAGGATCGAAATCTGATACCAATTGTTAAGGTACAACCCTAATTTGCAGAATAGTAAACAGCAGCAGTAGGATAGAATAGCAGATATCAGTAAGAGGTAGATTAGAAGGAATTCAGGGGAGGGTTTATCAATGCAATAAATCCCTCAGCCTGCAAGAAAGTATATTGATGTATGATAGTATCAAGAATTACAATAGACACTCTTGGCAATAGAGAGGCCAAGTCCCTCACAAGTTTCACCCACTAATTCCCTTCGTCCAAAATCTCTCTGCCCTTCTCTATTTATACTACTTTACTAGTAACTAACTCCCACAACCCCCAACTAACTCAGCACTAACAGCAACTAACTCACCCCAAATTAGTTATTTTCTTCCCTTACTTTCTATTTCTTTTACTTTATCACTACAATGGTACATAACACTTCCATTCAAAGTTTTTCTGTTATGGAGTTTGGAAGCTTAGAGGTGTTTTTGCGTGTGGGATGGATGGGTAGCCTTGGCAAGTTTATTGGTGACTATAATGAGATGGACATTGATGTGGAAGGAGGGGAATAAAGAATTCTACTTGAAAGGAGAATCGACTTTGAGGAAATGCACAACTTCTTGGAAGAATACCTAGCATGCTTTGAGAAATGATGAAGAGAGTTACTCGATCACCCCCAGGCAAGCCACCAGCGAGACGCTAGATGAGGCCATTATGTTAGAGTAGGTTCAGGAGCTACTTTTCCAATATAGTGACCTATTCCAAACACCTGAAGGGTTACCTCCCCCAAGACATAAAGGCCGTGCAATTGTTTTGAAGGAAGGATCCAATTTTCCCCATATTTGCCCTACAAGTATCCTCTTTACCGGAAAAATGAAATTGAGCACAGGGGTCGTAAGGCCTAGTACTAGTCATTTTTCTAGCCCAGCCATTTGGTCAAGAAAAAAGATAGAGGACGGAGGTTCTGTGTTGGTTATAGACCCTTGAACAAGGGAACTATGGCTGATGAATTTCCTATTCCTATCATTGATGAGTTGCTTGATGAGATGGGGGATGCAAGGATTTTTTTCGAAGTTGGATTTGAAATCAGGATGAAAGGAGATGTGAACACTGCACGAGACAACTTTTCGTATGCATGAAGGACCCTATGAATTTATTGTGATGTTGTTTGGGCTCACAAATGCACCTTCTACCTTTCATGCCCTTATGAACTAGGTTATGCTAACTCACTTGAGAAAATTCATCTTGGTGTTTTTTGATGATATATTGGTGTATAGAAGTGATTTGGAAGAGCATGGGGAGCACTTGCAGATTGTTTTTGAAATACTGAGAAGTCACAAACTGTTCTTAAACTGAAAGAAGTGCAGCTTTTCTTAGGAGGTAATTGAATACTTGGGCCATATTATTTCTGATAAAAGAGTTGATGCAGATTCGAAGGTGAGGGATATGGTGGATTTACCTTTTCCTAAGGACCTCAAAAGCTTATGAGGGTTCTTGGGATTGATGAGCTTTTAAAGATTTGTCAAGAATTATGGGAGGATAGCATGACCTCTCACTCAACTATTAAAAAATGACAGCTTTAAATTGGGAGAGGGAGCACATGGGGCATTTGAGGCCTTGAAGGAAGCTATGGTATCTGTACCAGTGCTGGTAGTTCCGTTATTTTCCAAACCTTTTGCTACAGAAACTGTTGCTTCTGGAAAAGGGGTACGGGCAGTGTTGCTTCAGGATGAAAGTCAGTTTATGAGAGAGATTTATTAGCCATTGTTTTGGCTGTTCAAAGGTGGAGACACTACTTACTTGGAGAACATTTTGTGGTTTATACAGACCAAGAGTTTGAAATTCTTGCTGGACCAGGGGATTGGAGGGGAAGAGCAGCAGAAATGGATGACAAAATTATTGGGGTATGATTTTGAAATTAAATATAAAGCTGGGAATGACAATAAGTTAGCAGATCCTTTGTCCAGAAAATTTCAGTTCAACCCTACATCGGTAGTGACAACAGCTGAATGGGGAGATTTGGAAGAAGTTCAAAAGGATGAGAGGTTGAGAGGCATTTTTAAGGATCTGATCCAGTCCAGGGGAAGAACACAAAAACAGAAGTCTTTGTATTATGTTTGGCTATTTGTAGAGGACATTAGTTACTGTACAAAATATGTCCTGTCTGTAACCCCTTGTACCTCCTTTCCAAGAGGACAGAAAATACAGGCTTTTTCTGTTCTGGGACAGATTTTTTTGTTTCTGTCTCCACTATCAAACAACCTCGATGTGTGTATCCGTCTCTATATTTGCATCTTGTACTCCATAACAAAGGCAGCCTTATAGTATATGGAAGATAAAATATGTCTCTGTCTAGTTTTAGGCTTCTGAAATGCAGTATCTTTTAGAGGATAATCCTTTTTCCTTCATTTCCCCAGGTAGACTATCGTGGCTATGAAGTGACGGTGGAAAACTTTCTACGTGTACTAACGGGTCGTCATGAGACTTCTGTTCCAAGGTCCAAGCGACTTCTTAGTGATGAAGGAAGTCATATTCTTTTGTATATGACAGGGCATGGTGGTGATGAGTTTTTGAAGTTTCAGGACTCCGAAGAGCTTCAAAGTCATGATTTAGCTGATGCTGTGAAGCAAATGAAAGAGAAGCGCAGGTTGGCATTCCTATTCAACTTATTGTGTTATGTGTATAACCTTTGAATAACAATATGTACGGATGCAATTAAAAAAAAAATCCTTTTTTGGTTGATAAAATATCAGTACTCATCAATCTGTTGGTAGAAGGGAAATATTTTGAAGGGAAGGGAAAACAAGGAATACTATTTAACAAAATAGAAAGCACGAAATAACAAAAAAGAATAGAAAAAAAGTAAAAAAATCAATGAAAGATACCTTCCCAATCCCCAATCCCTCAGCATATATCGATTGAGGTGTACGGACTCTAGGTACATGTGCCTATTATTTTTAGAAAATAAGGATGGCTACAGGCTACCTTCAATGATGGTTACTCTACATTGATGGTTCCTTCAGTTCAAGATATTTTTATTTTCTTTCCTTTTCGCTTGGCAAATATTTTGTCAATGTTGAATGTTCATTTTTTTTCTGTAAAAGTGTTGATGGAGTCTTATTTATTGCAATTGGTTTTGTATTTATCATATCTTAATCACTTTATTAAACAAAGAGCTTATTTTATGATCCTTTGGAATTTATTAGGTTTAAGGAGCTGCTGATAATGGTGGACACCTGCCAAGCTTCTACTCTCTTTTCTCAGGTCTAACATTGATTTTGTAATGATTGTTTTTGTTTCTAGAAGCTCCTATCTGTCCTTTGTCAATTCCTATGGAATGAAGTGCAGTGATCTTGAGTGTTCATTGCCCAGGTTCAGTTAACATTACCATTGAAGGGAAAAGTATTGCTCTTAGAGTTGATATCTGCCTAAGTTGAACAGAGCCCTCGTGTTGCTCAATATATTTCATATAGTTGTTGAGTGATGTCCTTGCAATTGGTGGAAGTCTCATATACTTCAAGAGAGGTGGCATAGTGCCCGAGGCTCCCACTAGGTGGGGATTTGAACCGGGGAATCCATGGCACTATTCCATAACTATAAGTAAAGTGTGCTACTGCGGAAGTGTCATACCCTCAATAATTAGTAAAACATTGTGGATGTCTGTGTATAAGGAATTCCAAACCTAGGAGTTGCTATATTTATTTGTTTTTATTAGGTTGTTTAGCAGCTGTTAAATTGCTTAAGGATATGCAAGAGTCTTTGCCCAAATATTTGTCTGCTGGACATAAATGATGGTGACTTTGCTTTCTGTTGTGAGCATCCCTGTAGCAATCACATAATTGCGACAAATGATGATTTACAAATATCCTGTTTTGAAGTTCAAATGATGATTTACAAATATACTGTTTTGAAGTTTGAGTTTAACTAATATTATTCTTCCCTTGGTCTTACTGCTCACTGGGTTCTCCTGTTTCTGAGCATGACAGCTTCGTTCACCTGGTGTGTTGGCAATTGGAAGTAGCATGAAAGGAGAGAATTCATATTCACATCACTTGGACTCAGATGTATGTATGAAATTGATACTATTAACCAACTTAGGCATAGTTCTTAGAAGTGTATAAGTCTTTGATTGCTATCCATTGGATTCCTTCTTGTTTGGCTGTAGATTCTGCAAACTACAATGACTTTTGTGCTTACTCTTCTATTGCAGGTTGGTGTTTCTGTTGTCGATCGTTTTACATTCTACACTCTTGCCTTCTTCGAGAGGCTTAATATGTATGACAATGCCTCATTGAGCAGGTAAATTGATTTTAACATCTTGTCAGGTTTAGTATTTTATTATCCTTGTTATCATGTGTCTCTAAAGTATGTGTGTTCTTGCATGTTCTTTTTATTGAATGTTACTTTCTAAACATCTTGTTAAGGGCGCATGTTGGTAAAACAGTTTTCCTAATCCTATGTCCTATCTCTGTGAATTCTGAAGACCTTTATCCCTCCCATATTTGTTGAGAAAGTTGTTTGTCATGAGCAGCTGAAGAATATAAGTTATATGTTTGAAGCATGTCAGGACTCAGGAAAAGCAGCATCATCTTTTTGAAGGCTAGATTGTTTACTCTGGGTTTTATGTGATTTCTTTGCAGTCTTTTCAATTCATATAAACCAAATCAACTGATGTCAACTGCATATTACAGAATGGACCTATACCAACGCAATTTAGAGGAGGTAATAAACATTGCAGGCATAATTTAATTCCTTTGCTCATTATTAGCAATTTCTGTGGATGATTTATTTGATAAGGAATTTAAATTTTGTTGTTATGGGTTGAGGGATCTTACATAAAAGACTCTTATAATCTAGTTTACTTAAGGCGTAAGTTACCTTTCAAAAACTTTTTATAAGCATTGAATTTCATCAATTCAAACTTTGAATTATGTGATATTATGATAAGACAGAACAAGTAGAGATAATAGAAAGGGAAGATGAAATAGAGAAAGGGGAATATTATTAAATCAAAGAGAGCCAAATATTCAAGGAGGGTTCTGAGCACTCAGTAGCTCGACACTCCAAATGAGAATACAAAATTCAGCCTATCCTCCTTGATCACTCACGACCATAATAATACTCTCTCCCCATAACCGAATTCCCCACCCTGCACAAGGTCCCACATGACCTTAGTGCTCGTTAGTTATAACTCCTGCCAGCTTGGCTGTAGAGCCATTCCCCAAACTATCCCTTGTAAGAACCCTCACTAATAGAATAGAATAATTGTTGAAGACAGCAGTAGCAGAAACTATGTTAAAATATTCAATATAATGAGAAAGAGATACAAAATGATAATTTCCGTTTTGGCATTCGAGAGGCCAACTCTCCGCAAATAATTCACTCCACTAATTCCATACCTATAATTATTTTTGCTCTCTATTTATACTACTTAATTTTCCAAATCAGCTTCCTAAAATTACACTCCATCCCCCCAAATCAGCTATTATTGCTTCTTCTGTGATAAGTAAACGGGAAAGGAGTGATTCTCCCCTCTTTCTCCCCACTAATTTTGCTCTTTGGGTTTGTAACAATACCCGCCCCTTGAAGATTCACCTTGTCCTCAAGGTGATGTATAAAAATAAAACTTATACTGCTGATGAAGGCGGCCTCCTGGATCCCAAATCATGAACCCTGAAGAATAGGATATGGTGGTAGAATAGAAATATTCACCCGGGTCCCAACACATAAGGACAACCATGATATCATGTGAGCTACATCCCACTTGAAGTGTTTTGGGCTTGATCTAATGATTTAAGAAGGTATTTTATTTTAGCATAGCTACAACCTTTATCTTCAGAGTGGGCCTGGCCTATAAGGGTAAAATTTGATCCATCCAGCCCCAATATCACTTCTGCCATCACAACCTTCCTGAAGCTTCCACTAAAGTGAGGTGCTGCTACTGCTCTTGTCTGCAGCAACTCCGAGTGCGTCGCTGCTGAGGGCTGGCTGGTCTCTGACGGCTTACCGGTGGCCGAGTACGAGTCGGATCGGAAGGTGTGATAGAGACTTGTGTTGTCGTCAGCTCACCGGCCACCAAGCACAAGTCGAAGTGGAGCAGTGCTATTGCACCCTCCGCAAGTGCGTGAAAATCCCACCACTCCCTCACGGCCTCAGCCTCTCCTCCATTCGCTGCCGCCGGTGACAGCAGTGAATCTGGCAGTTCAGGTGGCGGTCGTCGGGCGTTGTATCGTTGCTTTCTCTCTTCATCCACACAACAACAACTCCTGAATTTTTCTGCAGCAACATTCATTTTCATCAAGGCGACTTGGACGACTTCTCTCCTCAGCATCGGTGAATCTGGCAGTTTCGAGGGTGGAAGTTTTTTCGCTGCCACGGTCACCCCCACTTTGGCATTTAGCAGAACTGGTGGTGGACATAGGTGGACCTTCTTTCCCCTCTCGTCGTCAAGGCTGCCACCATGAGCATTATGCTGGAATCCATTTACCTCAACGATCCTTTGTCTCCAATCACTAATGTCTTCCTCCTTCACGTGTTAATCTTTCTCTTGTATCAACATATGTCCTGGCTTGGACACTACAAGAGTCTCCTCAAATATTTCCTTTGTTGTTGATTTTTTGTTGATTACCTTGTGATTTGAGATCGACTGATCTACGATCTCATCAACCACTTTCGCAACTACCGCTTCCTGCCAAGCCATGTGTCGCTTTTCCAGCATCATCTCATGATCCATCCTTGTTTTCAACAGCGGCGCTAATGGGTACGACGGCGCAATTGGTTCGAAACGCTGGAGCAGATCTTCTTTAAAACGGAGCCATGTGTGGAAAGGCGACTGAGCCTCCCACCATTCGAACCACATCAAGGCCTCCCCCCGGAGACCGAGCACTGCGTAGTCCAATCTTTCTTGCACCGGAATGCTGGAGGTGCGGAAAAAGCGATCCATCCTCACCGACCAGCCATTCACATATGCACCATCGAAAGTAGGAACCTCCAATCTCCGGTTACCGTCAACCCTGTTCGGAGTGGGTTTCGGCTGTGGTTGCTGAATCACCAGCTCCTCAAGGCGTTTCATCATTGCCTCCATCATTCGACCTTGTTCCGTCAACTGTCTCTTCAAGTCGTCAACACGTTCCTCCATGGCACCGGAACTTTGCATAGTCACCATCCACAGGTTGAAGCCCAGATCGAACTTATACCAAATTGTAAGAACCCTCACTAATAGAATAGAATAATTGTTGAAGACAGCATTAGCGGAAACTATGTTAAAAGGGGAAATATCAGAATGATAATCCCAGATGTTTATTCAATATAATGAGAAAGAGATACAAAATGATAATTTCCCATTTGGCATTCGAGAGGCCAAAACTCTCCACAAATAATAATTCACTCCATTAATTTCATACCTATAATTATTTTCTGCTCTATTTATACTACTTAATTTTCCAAATCAGCTTCCTAAAATTACGCCCCATCCCCCCAAATCAGCTATTATTGCTTTTTCTGTGATAAGTAAACGGGAAAGGAGTGATTCTCCCCTCTTTCTCTCCACTAATTTTGCTATTTGGTTTTGTAACATCCCTCTCCTTCCTTCCCTAATAGACCTTCAGTGTTGTATTGGGCTGCTGATCTTTGTCCATGGGCTGCTGCTCTCTATCATATTATGTTACGTACCCAGAAATAAATCAGGAACTGAAAATGGAAGTTTGCAAAAGAAAAAAAAATGGAAAGGAGAGATTTTGGGAGGACCACCAGCTAAGGCTGCAGAATCCCTTGACAGATTTGATGGGAATTTCTGTTTGAGGATTTTTAGGGATTTTTGTTAGATAAATCTGCATTTAAATAAGAGTAAGGTAGTGTAGGGTTAGGGAAGGATATCAGAAAATTAGACCAGAACTAGACTCCTAGGAGAGAGGTAGAACTCTCGAAATTTGACCAGAACTCCCCCCTAAAAGAATCACTTTGTCCTCAAGGTGATGTGTAAAAATAAAACCCATAATAGTGCTGATGAAGGATGCCTCTTGGATCCCAAATCATGAAACCTGAAGAATAGGATATGGTTGTAGAATAGAAATTTCCACCCAGGTCCCAAAACATAAGGACTGCCATGATATCATCTGAGCTACATCCCCTTGAAGTGTCTGATTGACACTTCAACCTCTTTAGAAATGAGCTAACATAATAAGCCCAATATTGTTCCATGGTCACCGCAACTTCAAGATCCAGCGGATCTGGCGGTGGACTTAAGTTGACTTCCTTACCCCTCTCGTCGTCCATGGCGTCACCATGAGTATCAAGATCTTTTCGAACCACCGCAATGAGGTTTTGTCTCCAACCACCACTGTTCTCCTCCTTGTGGTAATCTTCCTCATGCATCACCAGAAGCCCTGCTTTTGTCACTTCAAGATTCTTGTGATTTGAGTTCGGCAAATCTGCGATCTCGCCCTCTTCTTCCTCAGTTATGTCTTCATAGTCAAGTTCTTCATCTGAAACTTCAATTTGATCAGCTTGTGGTAGTCGTCACTGAAATCGGAGTAGCGGTGGAGAAATGCGAGTTGAAAAGTGCTCAGTGTAGAATCTGAATTCTTCCGCTTCCATAAACGGCACCACCTTAGGGATCCACCAGATAACCCTCTCTCTACTTCTTTCAATCTTTGTGCCTTCGGCGTACCTATCACATTCCAGAACTGGTCAGTACAAATGATCCACCAATAGCCATTTATTTTTTCATCAATTTGAGGAAACTCCTCCATTGCAGCGGACGATGGTGACCAAAAACAGGAAGAAGCCCAAGATCGAACTTCTGATACCAATTGTAAGGTACCTCTGTAGCAATTGTAGTAGAACAGAAGCCAAGAGAAATATATAGCAGCGGTAGAAAGTAATATATATAGTAGAAGAAGAAGGGTGTATACCATAAAGGGAAATATCAGTATAATATTCCGTGTCAGATATATTCAGTATACTAAGAGATAGGTATGTAAAACAAATTATTAGAAAAAGGCAATAGTAAGAAATTCTCTATTGGCATTCGAGAGGCCTAGACTCCACTAGTTTTTCACTCACTCTTTTTTTTCCTCTCTACATTTCTCTCCCCTTATTCTATTTATAATCTCTTCTCACTACCCACTACTAACTAATTAATAATAGCACCCTTTCCACTCCCCTAACTGACTCTCATTCTATTATTTTCCCTAATTACCCTTACATTTATTTCTCTCCTTTTAACCTATATTGGTACGTAACACAATAGTACTTACTTGAGAGAAGGTGCTGTCATCCTTCTGACTCGAGACATTTTTTCTTCTTCCTTAATTGTTATTCACTACTAGTTGTTACAACTGGTATTAGAGCTCTTGTTCTTGGGTGCCTTTAGTTGGATACACCATGCAAGCTCTTGTAATGGGATCGAATTGGGAGAAGAGCAAGAAGAGACTACAACAGAGCTTGGAGAGAATGCGAGATATTTACAAGAGAGATTTGATGGAGAGAGAGGTTGTGTATTACCGGAAGAGAAAGACGAAGCCATTTCTAGAATTTGATGGATCTTAGCTAGCTTATGGATGGTCTATCCAAGTCTATCAATATTTTGATGCAGAAGCTACCCCAGAACCGAAGAAGTTGCCTGTTGTAATAGGAGCCTTGAGAGGCGAGCCTTCCGATTGATATAGGTGCTCGAAATGGGCCATTCTGAACCATACATGGGAGGAGATTTTGGGAGGAGGACCAGCAAAGGCAGCAGAATCACTTACAGATTTGATGGGAATTCTGTTTGAGGATTTTTAGGGATTTCTGTTAGATAAGTCTGTATTATAATAAGAGTAAGGTAGGGTTAGGGATGGATATCAGAATATTATACCAGAGCTAGACCCCTAGGAGAGGTAGAACTCTCGAAATTCTACTAGTTATCTTGTACTGTTTTATTCCCTATTTTCTTCTATATCCAATAATACTTACTGAAGAGAATGTGCTGTCATCCTTCTGAATATTTTTTCTTCCTTAATTGTTATTCTGTACCAGTTGTTACATATTACCTTGTGGATTAAGCATGAAAACTCTTAAAAGAATTGAGACATAAGCTGTCAAAATAAAATGAAGTATCAAATTGGTTTCAAATTATATGACATTTTATGTACTTGATCTACATTGCGAGAATTTTCAATTCAACAGTTAGATTATTGAAATTCAATATCTGTGTAAAGTTATTTCATGGAATATGCCAAGTCTTACTCTTGGAGTAAGTTAATGCTTGCAATAGATATAATGAGACATCACTTGCTTTTCACAAATTACTTTTACCTGGCTGTTTCTGATGTTTCATCATGTGCAAACTCTTCAAATTCACTTTCTTGCATATACTTATCGAGCTTCATTCTAGTACCATATGCCAACTGGATTCCTGTCTTGAATTACAGTGATATTTCTAGTGTTTCTAGTGTTTTCTAGTTCAAGTCCATTTATGTATAATATTTATTTATAGATCGCTTTGTTAAGCTACTATTATAAGAAGTTGAAAAGTAAAACCACCAAGTTATACTCACGCTCATGGTAGGTTGATTTTATGTTCATGCATTGCAAGTAATTGTAAGAAGCCCCCTCCCAAATTGAGATAATTACAATATAGAGAATTAGAATAGATAGATAGCAGCAAGCTAATATATTTATTCAATACTCAAAGAGATACAAAATGATTTATTTCCCTTTTTGGCATTCGAGAGGCCAAAACTCTCCACAAATAGTTCACTCCACTAATTCCATACCTATAATTATTTTCTTCTCTCTATTTATACTACTTAATTTTCCAAATCAGCTTCCTAAAATTACGCTCATTCCCCCCAAATCAGCTATTATTGCTTCTTTTGTGATAAGTAAATGGGAAAAGAGTGATTCTCTCCTCTTGCTCTCCACTAATTTTGCTCTTTAGGTTATTGTTACAAACCCAAAGAGCAAAATTAGTGGAGAGCAAGAGGGAGAGAATCACTTTTTACCCATTTACTTGTCACAAAAGAAGCAATAATAGCTGATTTGGGGGGATGGGCGTAATTTTAGGAAGCTGATTTGGAAAATTAAATAGTATAAATAGAGAGAAGAAAATAATTATAGGTATGGAATTAGTGGAGTGAACTATTTGTGGAGAGTTTTGGCCTCTCGAATGCCAAAAAGGGAAATAAATCATTTTGTATCTCTTTCAGTATTGAATAAATATATTAGCTTGCTGCTATCTATCTGTTCTAATTCTCTATATTGTAATTATCTCAATTTGGGAGGGGGGTTCTTACAATTTGGTATCAGAAGTTCGATCTGGGTTTCAACCTGTGGATGGTGACCATGCTATGTTCTGGTGCCATGGAGGAACGTGTTGATGGCTTGGAGAGACAATTGACGAAACAAGGTCGAATAATGGAGGCGATGATGAAACGCCTCGAGGAGCTGGTGATTCAGCAACCACAGCCGAAACCCACTCCGAACAGGAGTGATGCTAACCGGAGATTGGAGGTTCCTACTTTCGACGGTGCTGATGTGAATGGCTGGTCGGTGAGGATGGATCACTTTTTCCGCACCTCCGGCATTCCGGTGCAAGAAAGATTGGACTACGCAGTGCTCGGTCTCCAGGGGGAGGCCCTGATGTGGTTCGAATGGTGGGAGGCTCAGTCGCCTTTCCACACATGGCTCCATTTTAAAGAAGATCTGCTCCAGCGTTTTGAACCAATTGCGGCATTGTACCCATTAGCACCGCTGTTAAAAACAAGGATGGATCGCGAGATGATGCTGGAAAAGCGGTAGTCGCGAAAGAGGTTGACGAGATCGTAGATCAGTCGATCTCAAATCACAAGAGAATCAACAAAAAATCAACAACAGAGGCAATATTTGAGGAGACTCTTGTAGTACCCAAGTCAGGACGTATGTTTATACGGGAGGAAGATGAACACGTGAAGGAGGAAGACATTAGTGATTGGAGACGAAGGATCGTTGAGGTAAATGGATTCCAACATGATGCTCATGGTGGCAGCCTTGACAACGAGAGGGGGAAGAAGGTCAACTTATGTCCACCACCAGTTCTACCAGATGCCAAAGTGGGGGTGATCGTGGCAGCAAAACAACTTCCACCCCCGAAAGCACCAGACTCGCCAATGCCGAGGAGAGAAGTCGTCCGAGTCGCCTTGATGAAAATGACTATTGCTGCAAAAAAATTCAGGAGCTGTGTGGATGAAGAGAGAAAAATTCAAGCCCAAAACACTTCAAGGGGATGTAGCTCAGATAATATCATGGCTGTCCTTATGTGTTGGGACCCGGGTGAAAATTTCTATTCCACCACCATATCCTATTCTTCAGGGGTCATGATTTGGGATCTAGGAGGCCACCTTCATCAGCAGTATAAGTTTTATTTTTACACATCACCTTGAGGACAAGGTGAATCTTCAAGGGGCGGGTATTGTTACAAACCCAAAGAGCAAAATTAGTGGAGAGCAAGAGGGAGAGAATCACTTTTTACCCATTTACTTGTCACAAAAGAAGCAATAATAGCTGATTTGGGGGGATGGGCGTAATTTTAGGAAGCTGATTTGGAAAATTAAGTAGTATAAATAGAGAGAAGAAAGTAATTATAGGTATGGAATTAGTGGAGTGAACTATTTGTGGAGAGTTTTGGCCTCTCGAATTCCAAAAGGGAAATTATCATTTTGTATCTCTTTCTCATTATATTGAATAAACATATGGGATTATCATTCTGATACTCCCCTTTTTACATTGTTGTTGCTACTGCTGTCTTAAATATCTATTCTATTCTATTAGTGAGGGTTCTTAAGTAATTAATTGTGCTTTGATGTTGCTGCAAAATTTTCGTGCCCATACTATTTGCACTTGAATGTTTTATTAGTTAATTTTTTATTGATGCAGCATCTGCCACCTTGGATGCTTTTTTACATTGAACTTATGAGTTGTTTTACTCTACTTTCTAGGTACCTGTGACAAACTTCTTTGGCTCTGTAATGGAAACAATACACACTGATTCAGCATACAGGCCTCAGTCAAATAAAATTTTTGGGGGAGATAAAATGAAGTTATTTTCAGGTCAATCTCGCTCTAACGGTGACATAAAATCTGTGAGATACTATAATGATGAAGATCAATCTACTAATTTAAGTGCAGAGGTGACCTTTTCTGCCTTTTTGCTTGTAGCAGAGGAGAATTCGATGTATTCTCTATTAGGGTTGTTTATTTCATGTCTTGCTGTGACATTGACTCATGGATCGTGGATTTACGATGCAGGAATATCTACAAGATAGCGTTGGGTATCTGTGGAATACTATTCTTGGCAATGTGAATACTGTTGAAAGCATTGATACTGTTGTATGCTATGGCCTCCTTTTAATGCTTCCTCTCTTGGTAGTTTCCATATGGCTATCACTGTAAATTCACAGTAGAAAGATTTCGGTTTTTAAATTCTTAAAGCTTTTGATTTTCACTTAGATGTAAGATTGCAAACTTTGTATGTTGATGGAGTTGGCTATTTATAGATCCTTGAAGATTTGAAGTTGTTGAGACTATCCACCTTGAGATATGGTGAAAAAGTTATCTTTCTCTCATTGGTTGGCTTTATGCAAAAGATAGCTTTGCACTGTTCTGCAAGTATGATCCATTTCGACTGTAGACTTCAAAATATTTTTGGGAGAGAAAACCTTTTCTAAAACTTTAGGTTGTGATTGGTTTGTCAAATTTTTGTTTTCATTTTCATTATAAATAGAAAACACAAATAAAAATGTTTGGTTTTATTTCATTAAAAATATTTACAGAAAATATTTTCTAAAATCAATTAAAATAAGAAAATGTCAAATTCTTATTTTTTATGTTTTCAGCCGAAAATGCAAAAATAGAAAATGAGTTAGATGAAAACACTATGATTATTATCCATTAGAATAAGTACAAAACCTCCAAATCTATATAAAAGAAAACGAAAAATAGAAATCTTTTTTACAAATAAAACGCTACCTTCGTTTCTGAAGCATCACTTTTTGAAGCTAGTTTGAGAAAATAATGGATCGATTGATTGGAATTTAAATGATGGAAATTCTGATTGGGTTCCGCAAATATTATGCATGGAAGAATCGTTTCTGTGGTAGTTTTTTTTGGAGTTTTGAGTTTATTTTAGAATGATATAGACGTCACACTCTAGAAAGATGAGAAGATAGGTGATAAGTCTGGTTGACACTACAAAATGATTGATCTTCTTTGCTAAATTTAACTTTTCTTCAATCACTCATGAATAAAGAATAAACTCTGAGAATAAAATGAGAATCAAAGTTATATTCTCTTATGTGTAAATATTGAAATTAGTCCTTAATTTTTTTTTGAGTGGACACATTTGTCCCTAATCAAATTTTATACGTCCCATAGTCTCTGAACTTGTACTCAGTTAGACAGATCAATCCCTCTGTTAACTCCATCAGTTAATGACTAGCAAAGTAGTCATATGTGGACTGTTATAAATGTCATGTAGCATTGAATTGACATATTAGTACTTAGGTCCTTTAATAGGGACAAATAAGTCCTTACAATAGCCACCAAAACGGAGACGTTTTAGCTTGTGTCAAACACATCGTTCCTCTTCTTCCTCAATCTCTCTCCCCTTACCTCCATATTCTAATCAGAAAGAAGGCATAATTGATGAATTGTCAGCATGGTTCATCAGAAAAATCAACTCACCGAGTTCTTATTTTCTCATGTTGAATTAATTCCATCTTCGATAAGAATGCTATAAGATCCATAACTAATGTTTTCAAAGAAGTTTATAACACAACATATAATTAGAAACAAGCTGAGAACAATCCATCAATGAAGTGAGTTTTAACAAAAGAATATATCATGAACTCAGGAAGGTTTTACATACCACATGATAAGAACAAAGAAGGACTTCAATCAACTAACATTATGTTTAATTTTCCAAAGGTTTATTTGCCCTTACTTTCAGGCTAACAGAACAATACTGCAATGATTTGTCAGTCCACAATTCAAAACCAAATTCATGTCTCATATTTTTCAAATACCTCTCTACAATATAATCCTAAGAATATGCAAAGTAGCTCACAAGACACAATTCAACAAAGTAATTCACACACATATGAATAACACAATGACCCTAATTTAGAACACCTTATTCATCAAAGTTTCAAACTTTAATACTTATTAAAAATAAAATAAAAATCTAACTTTTATCATCTCAACCCATCCATCAAAAAAATCATTCAGACTTGGAAGAATTGGAGGACGATTACCCATTAATAGTTAAAACCCAATAACAATTTGAAATCGGAACAAAAAATACAGAATTTCAATTTTCCTCACCACAACTGATGAATCTGAATCAAAATCATTCAGACATGTCGAAATTGGTGATGTTCTTCCACCTTCTCTTTACCATCATCTTGGCTTTCTCATCCCTAGTAGTGTCATACTCAAACTTCAACACATTCTCAATGTGATTGGTATCCTCCACATAGAACCTTCTCCCAAACGTAATCCTCCAAAGCAATGCATTAAGACACCCTTTCCCAACGTAATCCTTGTTTCTCTTTCTCTCACTAGCCTCACGAACGGTAGGATAACAAAAGACAATCCCTTTGAAGAATTGGAATTAGTAGAAAGGTGTATTTTGGTGAGAGGATTAAGAATATGTAATTGTTTCTGTGATCCGGGAAGGTTTGATATGAGTTTGGTATTGTGGAATGATTATGGCTTTGAGTTCTTAAGAGAGAGAGAGAGTATGGTGGAGGCACAATGGTTAGAGAGAGTGTTGGGAGTGTTTCCGATAGTGCTAATTAGGGTTTTCATCAAGCTCATAATATAGACGTTGTAGGGCCAACACGTAACTAAAAACGCACTAAAAATCCAATCTGCGCAGGCTGTAATTGATTACCACAAAGTTGTAATCGATTACCACCTGTTAAAATGCTCAGATTTGAAAATCTGAACTGTGTAATCGATTACCAACCCGTGGTAATCGATTACTAGGCTGTGAAACAGCTCCATAACACCTCAAAAACGTCCCAACTCATGAAATAACCCCTCATATAACCTTCCTACCCTCATGCATGATTAAAACAGCTTTGAAACATATACTTGGCAAACATATACTTAGCTACTGGGTATTTTAACATAAATTTCACTTGACATAAGCACATAGCATCTTTATCTTTAACATTGCATCATAGTAGCATAACATCATACTTTACATTATATCATAAAGAACACATATATATTAAGAAGAACACATGTATCAAACAATTCACCAACAACATATAAACATAATAAACACATACTAATCAATTAAGTCCTTATCAAGGTCAATTATCATTAATTACCCTTAACCAAGACCTAACTGAAAAGTCGGGGTGTTACAACAACTTACCGCCCAACCACTTCCAAATCCTAATGGAGATGTCCATACAATCACACTCTGCTCCAGAATTACTTTACCGGAAAGGGAAGTTTTGAGCAAGGTTAAACAGGATCCTAAGAGGAAGGAAAAGGAAAAGGAGAAGTTAGTGGTGGAAGAAGAGCAAAAGGAAGAGGAGGTGCAACCAAGGTGTTTGCCGTTCCCTCAACTCATTCGGGCAAACAAGAAAAAGCAAGTGGAAATGGACTCAGATCTTTTGGAGACTTTCAAAAGGGTGAAAGTCAATATTCCCCTTTTAGATGTCATCCAACAAGTCCCCAAGTATGCTAAGTTCCTCAAAGAACTTTGCACTCACAAGAGGAGAATTAAGGAAACAAAGGCTCAAGTGGATGTTGCCATGCTATCTCCCACTTTACCTAAAAAATTCCAAGATCTGGGGAAATTCTCTATACCTTGCGTTGTTGGGAATATGGTGATCAATGATGCTCTTGCGGACTTGGGAGTGGGAATAAATGTCATGCCAAAAGCAATCTATCAAGCTCTCAACTTTATTGGTGAATTCAAGCCTACCGATTTGCTCCTTCAATTTGCAAATCGGAGCGTTCAAAAGACGGAACAGATTCTTGAAGATGTGCTTGTGAAGGTAAATGAATTAATTTTCCCTGTGTATTTCTATGTGTTGGAAACCAATGATGATGTCCTATTGGACCAACATACACTCATACTTGGCCGACCTTTTCTTAAAACCGCCAAGACCAAAGTAGATGTGTATGCGGGAACATTGGACTTGTAATTTGGTGATCTCAAAGCTCGTTTTTGTTTTAATGAAGCAATGAAACACCCCTTAGAGACTCATTCTATTTTTTCTATTGATGTCATTGATGAACTAGTTGAGGATGAGGTAGAAGGGTGGTTCCAAAGTTTTGAACCCTCTAGTGTTGTTGACAATGTTTCGAGCTTTGAGACTTGTAAAAATTGTTTTGGAAAAGTTGAATTGTGCACATGTTGTGAACAAGAGGATTTGGAACTTTTTTTTACAACAGTTTTGGAAAATGGTTTAGATGATGTCGGCTCTTCACTAGTCAAGGATTCCTCCATAACTAGTGAAGATGACAAGCCTAAAAAGAGAAAATTCAATGTGCCAATTCCACCCATTCCAGACACATTGAGCAATTTAGTGTGTTCTGCAAAATCTTCTTCTCCATCTTTAACTTCTTTGGACAATGTGTCCCCAATTGAGAATTTGAACTCTGAGAAAAAAGTGGA
Source organism: Aeschynomene evenia (assembly GCA_013621005.1). NCBI lineage: Eukaryota > Viridiplantae > Streptophyta > Magnoliopsida > Fabales > Fabaceae > Aeschynomene > Aeschynomene evenia. The sequence continues at coordinate 16,467,871 of CM024266.1, forward strand.
ATTGAAAGTGCTTCCCCCCATCTTAAGTGGAATTGAAAGTGCTTCCCCCATCTTAAATATGCATTTTTGGGGGACTCTTAGTCATTTCCAGTGATTATAGCCAATGACTTGCCAAAAGAAAATGAAATCAAACTTTTGGATGTTTTGTGATTGCACAAACAAGCCATTGGTCGGAATCTTTCGGACCTTGTCGGAATTAGCCCTACTATTTGTACTCACCGAATCTTTTTGGAAGAAGGGGCTAAACCGATTAGGCAACCTTAGAGGCGGGTAAATCCCGTCATTTTTGATGTAGTGAAAATGGAGATTTCTAAGTTGCTACAATCCGGAATCATCTATCCTATCTCAGGTAGCGAATGGGTGAGTCCTGTGCAAGTAGTGCCCAAGAAATCTAGGATAAATGTTGTAAAAAATGAGAGGGATGAGTTAATTACCACTAGGGTTAAAAACTCATGGCGTGTGTGTATTGATTACTGCCACTTTAAAATAGTGTGACACGCAAGGACCATTTCCCTCTACCTTTAATTGATCAAATGCTAGAAAGGCTTGCGGGACAGTCACACTATTGCTTCCTTGATGGCTTATTTGTGTACTTCCAAATCCATATTGCCCTTGAGGACCAGGAAAAAACTACATTCGCGTGTCCCTTTGGTACCTACACTTATCGTAGGATGCCATTCGGTCTATGTAATGCTCCTGGTACCTTTCGGAGGTGTATGATGAGCATTTTCTCAGAATTTCTTGGTAAATGTTTGGAAGTATTCATGGACGATTTTACAGTCTATGGGACCTCCTTTGAGGATTGTTTGAAAAGTCTCTCCCATGTTTTGAAACAATGCATAAAAACAAACCTTGTTTTGAATTTCGAAAAATGTCATTTTATGGTAAACAAGGGTGTTGTTTTGGGTCATATTATCTCTAGGGACGGGATTGCAGTAGATCCTGCAAAGCTTGAGGTTGTATCCCCCTAGTAATTAGCCCTTAATGCTTAAGTTATCTTAGGCCAATTATTAAGGGCTATGTCCTGATTTCATAGTCTTTTTCTTTGAAAATAACATACACGGAAAATAAACGTGAGTAAAATTTTTGCAATTCGTTAGGATATAAAAATAAGGGCTTTGGCATACGATAATCGATAATATAAACAACAAAATCATATACTGAATAAATATCATCATATATAAATAAACTCCCATCAAGTACCAAAACTTAGATAAATAATAGGCGTCATCCCATGAGCCCAAAACCAAGACTCATGAGACTCCACAATAAGTAAAAGTAAATAAATAGTTGCGGCTAACAATGGTCCGGACTCAGAAGACATAAATGAATAAAGCAGAAGCATAAAATTCATAACATCTGAATGAAGCAATAAAACATGTCTCTAGCATAAAGGAACTATATCATAAAACTAAATTTGTGCGGGCTCCTCGCTCGCTCCAACATCCTGCTCAGTCTGATCCTCTAAAAGGTGGGAAAAACATAGGGTGAGTACTGGGAAGTAACTCAGTAGAGGAAGCCGCCCCGGGTTTAATTATAAAAGAGGTGAAACATGTATGAGTTCAATTCAATTATAAGTTTGAAAATAATCTTTCTTCGGAACGTCCTACCTGAGTGTGTCTTGCTCATTTTAATACATACATATAACATTACATCTAATAAGTCTCAGTGCGGTGCGCTAGTGCTCCTAAACATTTACAAGAAATATAACATAACATAAATACACATAACAAAACTTTCTTTCATCTTGTCAATCACTTTTAACTTTAACTTTTGTCTGTCAGAAATGGCAAGCCATCATCCCTTCCTTTTCCTCCTAACATCCTGCCCTTAGGCATGATCTCATCCTAAAACATATGGAGGAGATGGGGTACAGTTCACCTTCCCTCAGTGAAGAGGTTGCATACCGAGGATGCGACCCCTCGCTCAAAAACTCTCAACACATATCGAAGACTACAAAGTGTTTTAACATATACTTTAACTTTATCTGTGCACCACCCAGTGACGTCTTTGCCTTTAACATTAATTTTAACATTACGTAATCATGTATCATCATAATAACATAGCATATATCATAATATTAAATTATAGCACATACCAACATATAATCATGCATATAGTTCATAAATATCATACATAAATCATGGACAATTCAAATAAATCATACATAAAAGTTGTAGAATACGTTAGGGCATATAAAGGGTCAAAACAGTTAATTTTTTGCAGAAATTATAGTGTTGTAATTGATTACAGAAACGTCGTAATCAATTGCAGTAATCGATTACAGGCCCTCTGTAATCGATTAATAGAATGCCTTGTTTTCTCATGATTGGAAAGTCTTAGCTCGTAATCGATTACGAACCCGTGGTAATCGATTACGAACACGAGAAATCAGATTCTAGGGTTTCAAAAATACGTTTTTCATAAGCCAATGGCTAAAACTTGATCTACAATATTCCAATTGATTGAAAACAAAAGCACACATGAAACTATCAATGAAAAACCTTTCAAAACAACTTTTAATTGGTAAAAACCCGTTTTCTTCGAAAATCAATTTGTAAAACATAACCTTTTTTGAACCCTAATGGGAAAAATGACTTTAATCCATAATATATCAGAATATACATGTAAACACATAAAATTATGCATGCCTAGAATCGCAACCTCTTGTATACCTCCAATGCGATGCACAAAGACACCCTTTTTGCCGACGTAATCCTTATTTCTTTTTCTCTCACTAGCCCTAAGAACGGTAGGATAACAAAAGACGATCCCTTTGAAGAATTGGAATAGGTAGAAAGATGTATTTTGGTGAGAGGATTAAGAATATGTAATTGTTGTTATGATCGAGAAAAGTTTGGTATGAGTTTGGTGTTGTGGAAAGGCTATGGCTTTGAATTCTTGAGAGAGAGACAATTGTGGAGACACAAGAGTTAGAGAGAAAGCTTGTAGTGTTTTTGAAACAAGAATTTACGTTTTTCATCTAAGTGGCACGACCATGCATGATATAGAGACATTGTGAGGCCAACATATGACTAAAAACGCACTTAAAACCTAATCTGCGCAGATTGTAAACGATTACCACGAAGCTGTAATTGATTACAGTCGGTCAAAATGTCCAGATTTGAAAATTTGAACAGTGTAATCGATTACCAGCCCATGGTAATCGATTATTGGGCTGTGAAACGGCCCCAAAACACCTAAAAAACGTCCCAACTCGTGCTATAACTTCACATACACTATATCTAACCTTATGCATCATCAAAACATAAATAGAAACACATAAACACCTATAAATAAAACACATAACACACCAAAGAGTTATCTAGGAGAAACTTATCCACTCAAACTTAATTAAATCCCTAACAAGGTCAATTACCTTTAATTTCTCTTAATTAGGACTTAATAAAAGTGGGGATGTTACATTTCTCCCCCTAAAAAGAATTTCGTCCTGAAATTCATACCTATAAACACATGTGGAAATTGGCGCCACATCTCATCCTCTAGCTCCTAGGTGAAGTCCTCCAACCGACCTCCGCCCTTGGGAACTTTGACCTTTCCTTACTTCTCAACTTCTTGACGTCGTGGTTAACGATCCTCATAGGGGGCAACCCAAACGTCAAATGCTCCTTTAGTTGTACATCTTCCGGTTCTAAGACATGACTAGGATCGGAATGATACTTTCTCAATTGAGAGACATGAAAGACATTATGCAAGTTTGAAAGATTGGGAGGTAAGGCCACTCAGTAAGCGACTGGCCCGACACGACTAAGAATCTCAAAAGGACCAAGGTACCTATGGCTTAACTTTCTAACCTTCATGGCTCGACCTATACCTGTCGTGGGAGTAACCGGAAAAAAGACGTGCTCGCCTACGGAAAACTCTAAGGGTCTCCTCCTCTGGTCTGCATAACTCTTCTGGCGGCTTTGAGCCAAAAGAATCCTCTCTCTAATCTTTTTCACCTACTTCGTGGTCTCCCTGCAAGGTTGGGTCCTAAAACACTCACCTTTCTGGGGTCATACCAACACAAGGGGGATCTACACTTCCTTCCGTACAAAGCCTCGAAAGGTGCCATACCTATACTTGCATGGTAGCTATTGTTGTAGGAGAACTCTATCAAGGGCAGCAACTTATCCCAACTACCTTTACCATCCAAAACACATGCCCACAACATGTCCTCTAACGTCTGGATAGTCCTCTCCGACTGTACATCCGTCTAAGGGTGATATTCCGTGCTCATGCTCAAATCCGAGCCCAGAGCGTTCTGGAACGCTACCCAGAAGCAAGACGCGAATCTCGGATCACGATCCGCACCTATCGTCTTCGGCACACCATGCAACCTCACTACCTCCTTGATATAGATCTCCGCCAACTTCTTCAGAGGATAAGTCATTCTAATCGCCTGAAAATGAACCGATTTGGTCAGCCGATCAACAATGACCCACACTGCATCATAACCCGCCTGAGTCCTCGGTAATCCAGACACAAAGTCCATGGATATGCTCTCCAAGTCTATCCCGAACTCCACCTCTCTGACTGGAGGTTTCCTGGGCAGATCCTCCGGAAACACATCCATAAACTCCTGAACCACCACTATCTCGCTGGTGCTACCCTGCTCCACCGATACATCCCTCACAGCTGCAAGGTAATCATCACTCCCCTTGCTCAGCAACTAAAGAGCACTCATAGATGATATCAAACTAATAACTGGCGTACAACTGCTACTCTGAAACTCCATTAGCTCCTGCTCCGGAACTCTAAAGGTCACTATCTTCCCCCTGCAATCTACCTCTGCATAATCCTCTGACAGTCAGTCCATACCCAAGATCACTCGAACTCTGCCATCTCGAGAACCATCATATCCGCATCTGCCTGAAACTCTCCGATCCGAACGGGACACGATCGGAATACTCGATCCACATCTAACGGTCTTCCTCCCGGTGTACTGATCCGGAAAGGCAGCTCAAGGATGGAAGGACTCTCACTGAACCTCATAGCGAAAAAGACTAACACAAAGGAATACGTAGCTCCAAGGTCGAACAACGCTAACGCCTCAAAACCTCTAACCAAAATGATACCTGGAAGAACTGCATTGAATGTGTGAGCATCCTGGTGGATGATAACATAAAGACGGGGATGTCCTCCTATGCTTGAGCCTCTACCTCCAGGTCCTCTACTATCTATCCTCCCGCCTCCACCGCCTCTGCCAGCCGGTGCAAACAAACGGGTCTGGCCCTGAGCTGGCTGAATCACTAGGGTGGTAACCTGCACTGTGGCCTCGCTAGGTGTTGGCTGTCTGACTAGGCAGTCTTTGAACCCATGGCCCTCTTGGCCACAATTGTAGCATCATCTGGTCCCTTTACGACAAACCCCAGAGTGGAGTTTATCGCAAGTCTGGCACTGAGGGCGGGAGGAGACTGACCCTCCCTGGTGGCTGATCCTACTATTGCTCTGACTCTGTGTGGCAGCAGGGTGAACTGGAGAGAGCGCTGAGGAGATGGCCCTGACCGGCTGAAACCCTTGAGACTGTTGCGGCTGCTGGCTGCGGGCTAGGGCTGCTCCGCTCAAAAATGAACCGGTGAATCTAGTTTTCTTCTCTCCGCTAGCCTGGACATCCATGCTCGTGGTCTCGCATGAATGAGCAGCATTAAGGACCTCTGCATATCTGTCTGATGTCTTGTAACATGTCAGGGCGAAACGGTAGCTGCCAGGAAGGCATTGAATGAAGCGCCTCACCCTCTCGTTCGGGGTCATGGGGAACCGAGTGACCCTGGTGAGACGGGTGATGTCTGCCTCTGTAACACCCCGCTACTTAGGGGTGTCCGTGCGAAGGGTACTATCCCAACGAACACGCCAAACGTATACATAAACTCTTAAATAAACTGATTTAACTGAAAAATAACTGTTAAACTAATAACTGTAAATATCGGATATAACTGGTATAACTGGAATAACTGTTTAACTGCTGAGAATACTGAAAACATCTGAAACGTAAATGAAAAGGTAACCTGCCTCTAAAGTCTGGAGCAACTATTACAACTGGAACTGAAATGTCTTATAAAATTATTAACTGGAATAAATATAAAATAAAATCTTAAGACTCCACGATCGAAGCGGAGGTCACCCAAGATAACAGCTGAACGACCTCTAGTGGATCAACGGCTCCTCGTCGGTTGCGGGATCGTACTCTGAAATATGGTTGATGAGGGGTGAGTCATCGACTCAGTGATGGGGAACATGCATGCAATGCAACATTCATAAAACATATATCACAAACTAGCATGTTATCAACCATACAATCAATATCCTGTCGAGTTGTAACACTAAAGCCTACATACCAAGCCCCTTTAATGTATACTCTATCTGTAATCTGTCACCTAGCGCTCAGCATGGGCATAATCAAATCTGACTCAGCGCGCGGCATGAGTTTACTCATAACTGAACCTCGTGGGGCATATTTGTATCTGTAACCAAGCCGTCCGATAACTGGGATCGGATCGTACTTGGCGGGCTCGGGCGACTCACCACTAATTAGTAAACCATACTAAGATACCGGGACTGACCACCGGCCATAGCGTCTGACGTATACTAATCAGAGGCGGCGTAACCACTCTAGACAGTCAGCACATAACTCACTCAAGCAATCATACAGGTCATGAATTCTATTCATAATCTGTTTATCTGTCTTAATCACATGTTATATTATAAACCAGTAAACAGCCAACCAATCAGCAATTCATATACACAGCGTAAAACATAAGTCTCTAATATTCTACTCTAACCACCTAACATGTTACTACTTCTACTACTACTCTACTACAAGCACATGCATAATAACATTATTATTTATCTTTCCTAATTATCTAGTTATCAAACATAAATATATGCCATAAATGCTAAACTACATGCAAGACCTCCACTCACCTGGATATTCCTGACACTTAGATGCACCGTCAGCTCCGGCTCCAGCCAGTGGCACTGCGTTCGCACCTGAAGTGCAAAAAGGACCCATTAGGACCCATGAAGAAGAGAAAACAAAACTTGAACTACTGCTGCGGATCACGCCATCGCTAGCGAGGTACTGCCTCTCTCTAGCGAAGGGTCAGTCGCTGGCGAGCTCCTCCTGCCCGCTGGCGACCATCACGCAGAAAAGGGCAAAAACGACTTTATACTCACCGTCGGGAATTTGCTCTAGCAGAGTATCCCCAAGACGTCGAGACCTCACTCCGGCAGAGTTCCTTTACTGAAAAGGAACGCCTAAAAGCACTGCTCTTGAAAAATGCGGGAGAATGAGGTGTAAAGAAAAGAACTCCACTACTACTCATATATATAGGTGAGGGGGAACAGGCTGACATCATGCTGCGTCCGATGTGGGACTTCGGTCCAGTCGCTAGCGACAAGAGTACGTTCGCTAGCGACTAGCTCTTTGCTAGCGAGCACTGGCTTCTCGCTGGCGAGCGCCTTCTGACAGCAACGCTGTGACGTTCGTTCTGTACGATGTGGGACTAGGTCCCATCGCTAGCGACTCACAGGTTGTCGCTGACGACCAACTACTGGCTAGCGGAAGCTGACTGCTCGCTAGCGAGTCCCCTCTGACAGCAATTTGATGACGTGTTCTGACGTGTCCTAAAGAGAGTCCTTCCTAAGGGATACTATGATACGGGGTATCACAGTCTCCCCTCCTTTTAAGGATTTGGTCCCTAAATCCAAACTAATCATGAAAGAAAAGGCATGCTAGAAAAGACATACTAAGGTTACCTCGTGGATCGAAAAGATACGGGTACTTCTCTCTCATCGACTGCTCTGTCTCCCATGTGGCTTCGTCTCCAGAGTGATTCCTCCAGATGACCTTGACTAGAGGTACCTCCTTCGAATGGAGCTTTCTGATCTGATAGTCAACGATGGCTACTGGCTCCTCCTCATAGCCCAAACTCTGATCTATCTGCACAGGCTGTGAACTCAGAACGTGAGACTCATCTGGAACGTACTTCCTTTGCATGGACACATGGAAGACTGGGTGAACCGCTGCTAACTCCGCTGGAAGAGTGATGTAGCTAAAAGCGTCGTTATTTCTTTTAACTACAATCAATTTAGAATTTAAAGAACAAAAAGAGTTTTCCCAAGAAAAAGGGATTGAATTGAATAACTATAGTAGTATAGCTAGTCAATCCAAGTCGTCTCTCAAGGAGGCTTATCTCATTGATCTAATATGTATAATATATGTAATGTTGAGATTGTGTAAGAAGTAAATAAAGCAATGAATTTAAAAGGAAATAACAATGCAAGAAAAGCCTTGGTGTTGAGACATGCACAAACCATATTTTCGTTATCCTAAACCCACTTAAGCATTTTATCAAACACCTTGCAAGCAACTTACACATGTATAGAATTTGCTCTACCAAAAAGACTTGAATCCAAACCAAATCAGCAAAACTAATCTCCTAGCTAATGGACATCAAATGATAATCCTCACTCAACACTAAAAAACACTCAAATACACAATAATCTCTCAATCAAGAAACTAAAATGCATTCAAGATATACAATTAAAATTAGTAAATATGAATCCACACAAACTAACATCAATTGCATTTGGAACCAAGAAATAAGGAAGCTAGAGCAAGAGACAAGTAATGGGTTTCAAGAGAAAATATGATCTTAGCATTACCCAACACCAAGAACAAAGAAACTACTCAACCCTAATTAAAGCAAATAAGAAACAAGAAATTAAAGCAATAGCAAAGATGAAAATGAAAATAGAAATTAAATTGAACTTGGAGAGTTGTATGTAAAGTGTATGAAATATGTAGAGAGAAATGTAAAGAGAACTTAGAGAGAAGGGAGAGCTTCTCTCTCCAAAATTCTAATCTAAAAATCTAATAAAAATGACTAAAAGAAAGTGTGTCCCCTTTCCCAATCTGATATGGGATTTGTATAGACATAAAAGCAAATTGAAATTACTAAAAAGCTCATGCACTAAACCTTTACAAACATATAAGACAAGGGTAAATTGGAACTTGCACAAAATGTCATAACTAAGACAACTCAGCAATGTGTAGTTTCTGCGCGAAATGTTGCAGCTAGTTTCTGAAGCCTTTAATGAATTCTTTTGGCCTCGAGCTCTGAAGAAATGTTGTGGCTCTATGTCTCAGCTTTCAATAGCCACAAAAATAATCCAATTCCAGTAAGTGTAGCTCGTGATATTGCAAAAACACTGAGTGCTGCTCCAAAATACTGTCATAGACGCTTCATTGACTTTGAGTCCACTTATGAGCTTCTTAGTGACCTCAATTGCTTTCGAGATATGAAGATGAAATGAAGCCCTGTGTCTTAGCTTTACAATGCCACTAAAATCAAGTGATTCCAACATCTGTAGCTCCGGTTCCAGCCTCTGCAACACTGACTGCTCAGGAATATTGCTCCAGAATTCTGCAGCAAGCTTGACTCCACTTGAAGCTCCAATTTGAAGACTTTATGCTTTGAATTAGATTTCGTGTTCTTCATAAAAGTTGTAGACCTGTGTCTAAGCTTTCCAACAAGACAAAGAACACAAAATTCCAGTTTCTAGAACTCAAGTTATAAGCCAATTACAGAACAATGTTGAAAAGAACAAAATGCTGGAAAAATGCACAAAGCTCCAAATGAAGTTCCAAATGTCAAATATGATGCAAAAGTGGTCAATTAGGCTCAAGAGTGGTTAATTGGCATGCATACAAAGGGGATTAATCAATAAAAATTATGCTCTATCAAATTCCCCCACACTTAGCCCTTGCATGTCCTCATGCAAGACTAAGCATAAAAAAAAAATAACCAACAAATGAGAAGGAGGGGAATCACAAGTTGTTACTTGAATTTCAATGAATGATCAAAAGTGCTTTGGCTCAACACCAAGGAAACAAGTGAGGTAGCAAGAGTATCCAACAACAAAGCATTTCAATACCAAGGAGCACAACATCACAAGCCAAGCAAAATCCCTTAAAATGTATAGATGAAATGTAAGAACCTCAAGGGAGTGTGTATGCTCTCAACTCACATATAAAGTGGCTTGTCTTCCTCTCAATTCTCTTGTTAGACTAAGAATTCGACGTAGGTTTGCCAAACCTCTAGATCTCCACCACTAACATTCAATGCACCCAAGAATCAAGAGGTCTTTGTTTTGGTTGTAATGAGGCCAAGGTTAAGGTGTGGAAAGTATGGATAAGTGAGTTAAAGAGCCCAAGAAAATTAGACTAGCATTGGTTATGAGAGTCTCAATCAAACACAAAGGGGGAATTCTAAGCACACAAAAGCATAAGCACAAGAGTTTTACTCTATTTTTTTTTTGAACCTTTAAACATTTACCCATGAGGTCTTTGACCTTGAATTTACTATGCTTTTCTTCCTTTGCTCATTTTTTTTTTCATTTACAAACTAGTTACATACAATTCCAACCATTTTTCACATCAACACATCAACATGTCCCTCCCCCACACTTAAAAGTTTGCCGACCATGGCAAACCCCCACACTTCGACTCAAACATATAAAATGATAAAACTAATGCTACTCTACTTTTCCAAAGTAGGGTGTAAAATGGTTTTTCACTTCTTAGGCTAAAGATGAGCTAAGATCAAAGAATGGGGTATAAGGCTCAAAGGGGCTTGCAATGGTAATGTAGAGGGTGGACAATATGGCCGTGGGCTAAAGAAGAAATGTGCCTCTATCACACTCAAGAATGCATATGAAACGTAGCCTCAATTAAGAGACAAGGCAAACCCTAGAACGACAAAGTCCACAAGAGATACACACATCATGAATGGAATGACATGTAATGCGGTCACCCAATGTAAGGCTCAGAAAGCTCACAAGGCGAATGCCCAAACGCAAATCATCTACACAAATTAAGATTAATCACCAAGCAAGAATTAAAAACTAGGTGAAATGCAATAGTGTTGGAATTCTAACCACCTAAAAATGATGAATAACTCAAGCACAACACTTACAAAGCAACAAAGAAAGACAAGGAACACACAAAGTGAACCTAAACTACCTAAATATAACTCCTAACACATGGAAATGCAAACAACAAGACTTAAAACAAGAAAATCAACGAACAAGTCTCTAATTCAAACAACCTAAGCTATCTAGCAACATGTGAAAGTTTACCTAAGCATGCTTTGTTGAATTTAAATATGCAAAACATAAAGAAAAAGAAAGTGTGTAGAAACTCCCTCAAGGCGGCTTATGCTTGAATTGGTCTAGGAGCTTCCACCACGGAGTGCTTTCAACGCCTCCGCCGGGATCCCATAATAAGCAAACGAAACCACGGAGCACGATCCTCTCCTCATTTCCGGACCCATGCATCTTGGCTCTCAATTTGTTCCTTCGGGAGTGAGAACTCTCCTTTGACCAAGCATCCCAAGAGCAACCAACTTCAAGTGAGGAAGGATGGAGAACCTCACAAGAAGCCTTCACATGGACAATACCAAAAGACTTTGGTTCCCAAGATGACTCAGTTTGAGAAGGTGTTGACTCCTCGCAAAGGGCTAGGAGTTGTGCATCCGTCTCTAAGAAGGCGTACTCGTGGCGCGAGAGGGAGAATGACCACGAATCAAGGGGAATGAACTCGAGCAAGGGTTGGGAAAATACTACCGCAACACAAACCGCTTCACATGGCCCCATGGTGAAATCCTCCAATGAAGAAGCTTCTGCAGTAGCCTCGACACAAAGAGGAGAACTCTCCATAATTCCACTTCCTTTTTCCTCACATGGTAGCGGCGGTGGGTCCTCGTACACTATCTCATCATCATCGGAGTTCTCCTCGACATCCACTCCCAAGTCACCATCCAAGGGGTCACGAGGCTCCAAAACGTAGAATACCTCAATGGGTGAAGGCTCATGAAATTGTGGACAATCCTCAAAGGGAATAGAGGGTGGTAAGGGTGGAGGTGGAGGCTCCTCAACTCCCCCGGCTAGCTCTTCCACCATGGACTTCAAAGTTGTCCAATCCAATTGCTCTAGAGCATAATCCTCCTCATGTGGTAGTGGTGAGAGTGGTGATGGCGATGCATGTGACAATTGGGGTGAGGGGGAAGGTTGTGGGTTGGATAATGGTGATGGAGATGAGGGTAGTGATGCTTCTTGGTTGCTAGAGGATGTGGCTTGAGCATTCTCCAATTGCATAAGCTTCCTTTGCATTTCATCTTGTTGGCGCAAGAGCTCTTCATTTCGTTGCTTTTGCTCCCTAAGAAGCTTTATGATTTGGGTCATTGTGGAGCCTTCCGCCTCATTACACTTAGAAGGAAATGCAAGAGGTTGAGATGAGGAAGATGAGTCTATGGGTGGTGGGGTTGGATTTTCGGTTGGGTATGGGTATAGGGTGGGCTCATCATAAGGGTGTGGAGATGGTTCAAGGTAAGAGGGTGGTGGTGGCTCATAATATGGTTGTTGATAAGCATCATTGTATGAAGGGTATGGGTAAGGGTTTGGGTGTGGTGATAGTTGAGTGTATGATGGTGGGTATGGTGGTGAGGTGTAGGTTTGTGTGTATGGTGGTGGAGGTGAAAAGAACTCATCATATAGCCTCCTACATGTATCCAAAAGCTCATCCAACTTGACATTATCCTCAAGAGACAAGTAGTATACCTCACATGGAAACCCCATTGCCATATTCATCATATGAGAAACATCCAACTCCAAAGAAGGTACCGTGGCTAACTCATGAAGAATGTCCATTATCTCCGCCATTTTCCGGTCCACCTCTTGTTGAAGGGCCTCACCAAATGTCATATTCTCATTCCCTACATAGTCATAAGAACAAGAATCTTGGGCACCAAAGTAAGTATTAGTATCCATGTTAGTTTCAAAATAGGAAAAATATCAAAGAGACAAAATAACAAAAGAGAAAAAACAAGAAAAAAGAGTTAGAACATATTTACACCTAACACTCCTATGTCTTCTACACCACCAACCCTCTAGAACGCCTTTAGTTCCTTAAGGTTCTTCCATTTTCGGGTCAAAACGTTCTAGCGGTGGATCGGGGTGCAACCGAGTCATCCATAGATAGCATAGAAGGTGTAAGAGACATGAAAAACTAAATAATGCACAAAAATTCTGCACTAAACCAGAAAAATAATGCAGAATTTTTATTCTGTTTTTGTGTATTTTTTAATATAAAATAGTAGTAACTATGCACAAAGATCAAATCTTAAGCCTCCCCGGCAACGACGCCAAAAATTGATGTAGCTAAAAGCGTCGTTATTTCTTTTAACTACAATCAATTTAGAATTTAAAGAAAAAAAAGAGTTTTCCCAAGAAAAAAGGATTGAATTGAATAACTATAGTAGTATAGCTAGTCAATCCAAGTCGTCTCTCAAAGAGGCTTATCTCATTGATCTAATATGTATAATATATGTAATGTTGGGATTGTGTAAGAAGTAAATAAAGCAATGAATTTAAAAGGAAATAACAATGCAAGAAAAGCCTTGGTGTTGAGACATGCACAAACCATATTTTCCCTATCCTAAACCCACTTAAGCATTTTATCAAACACCTTGCAAGCAACTTACACATGTATAGAATTTGCTCTACCAAAAAGACTTGAATCCAAACCAAATCAGAAAAACTAACTTAGACACATGCAAGTACAATTCTCAATCAAGAATTATTCCTAATCTCCTAGCTAATGGGCATCAAATGATAATCCTCACTCAACACTCAAAAACACTCAAATAAACAATAATCTCTCAATCAAGAAACTAAAATGCATTCAAGATATACAATTAAAATTAGTAAATATGAATCCACACAAACTAACATCAATTGCATTTGGAACCAAGAAATAAGGAAGCTAGAGCAAGAGACAAGAATGGGTTTCAAGAGAAAATATGATCTTAGCATTACCCAACACCAAGAACAAAGAAACTACTCAACCATAATTAAAGCAAATAAGAAACAAGAAATTAAAGCAATAGCAAAGATGAAAATGAAAATAGAAATTAAATTGAACTTGTAGAGTTGTATGTAAAGTGTATGAAATATGTAGAGAGAAATGTAAAGAGAACTTAGAGAGAAGGGAGAGCTTCTCTCTCCAAAATTCTAATCTAAAAACCTAATAAAAATGACTAAAAGAAAGTGTGTCCCTTTTCCAAATTTGATATGGGATTTGTATAGACATAAAAGCAAATTGAAATTACTAAAAAGCTCATGCACTAAACCTTTACAAACATATAAGACAAGGGTAAATTGGAACTTGCACAAAATGTCATAACTAAGACAACTCAGCAATGTGTAGTTTCTGCCCGAAACGTTGCAGCTAGTTTTTGAAGCCTTTAATGAATTCTTTTGGCCTCGAGCTCTGAAGCAAAGTTGTGGCTCTATGTCCCAGCTTTCAATATCCACAAAAATCATCCAATTCCAGTAAGTGTAGCTCGTGATATTGCAAAAACACTGAGTGCTGCTCCAAAATACTGTCATAGACGCTTCATTGACTTTGAGTCCACTTATGAGCTTCTTAGTGACCTCAATTTCTTTCGAGCTCTGAAGATGAAATGAAGCCTTGTGTCTTAGATTTACAATGCCACTAAAATCAAGTGATTCCAACATTTGTAGCTCCGGTTCCAGCCTCTGCAACACTGACTACTCAGGAATATTGCTCCAGAATTCTGCAGCAAGCTTGACTCCACTTGAAGCTCCATTTGAAGACTTTATGCTTTGAATCAGATTTCGTGTTCTTCATGAAAGTTGTAGACCTGTGTCTAAGCTTTCCAACAAGACAAAGAACACAAATTCCAGTTTCTAGAACTCAAGTTATAAGCCAATTACAGAACAATGTTGAAAAGAACAAAATGCTAGAAAAATGCACAAAGCTCCAAATTAAGTTCCAAATGTCAAATATGATGCAAAAGTGGTCAATTGGGCTCAAGAGTGATTAATTGGCATGCATACAAAGGGGATTAATCAATAAAAATTATGCTCTATCAAAGAGCTAACCGATAAGCAACCTTGCCAACTCTCTCCAGAATCTCATATTGTCCGATGTAGCGTGGATTCAGCTTTCCTCGCTTACCGAACCGTGCCACCCCCTTCATCGGGGATACTCGCAGAAACACCTGATCCCCGACCGCGAACTCTAATTCGCGTCTCCTCTTATCTGCATATGCCTTCTGACGAGAATGACCTGCTGCAAAGCGTTCCCTGATAACCTTTACCTTCTCCAGAGCCTCCTGAACCATGTATGGACCCGCTGACTGAACCTCACCTGTCTCAAACCACCCTATAGGCGAGTGATAAACCGTATTTTCATGCTAATAACTTGAGTAATTGTATGCTCTCAATTATGCTTAAATTGGTTTCTTACGCAATATTTGATTTACATTACCGTTTCGAGTATTAGTACCATTTTGCGTATTAATTACTCCAGTTGTTGCCACTGGTGGGTTTGATACGTTTTTGTTAGTGTTGTAGCTTCTCAGGAACAGGTAATTATAAAATAGGTTGGAAATTGCGTTTGGAAACCAAGGAAAGCTGATTCACTGCTTGCAGCAGCGTACCAATCGCCCAGGCGGATGTGCACATCGCCCCAGTAGTCATGCGCGCGTAACTCCCTCGTTTGGACACGCCCAACTTTGACCTACCGCCCAGGCGGTGGTAACGACCGCCCAGGCAGTCGTGCGCGAGGAAACCTAAAGCGCCAGCAGTCCAAGACGGCAGCCTGTGGGATTTTATAAATAGCCCCTTTGTGCTTAAGTCTTCTATCTAGTTTTCAGCTCTCTGGTTCTTGTATGCACTCTGGTGCTGGTACTCAGACATTTTTAGGATTTACTTTTCCAAAGCCTTCAGTTCTTCGTTCACCGTCCCCGTTCTGGGCACTCTTTACTTCCAGCTTTTACATACTGTTCTGAACTCCAATTTTAATTCGTTGTCTTTACTCTTTCTTAGTTTCAGTCATTGCTTTTACATTAAACCTTGTTCTTACGGAGAGTTCACCTTGAATTTCTCCCTCGTTTTCATTAATATAATGTTTTTATTCAGCAATCTCTTTACTTCCTGAGTTTATTTCAATTCAAGTCTTTAATCCTGTTTTCTTTACATTCGAGTTGCTTTCAATTTATGCCAATTTTCTTATTTTGCAATTGCACTTAATTTCTTTATTTCAATCGTCTTTACTTTTCCAATTTAATTTCCCTGCACAACAAAACCAAAACCCCCGTTTTTATTTATTGCTAAGTTTGAATCAACGATTGCCACACAGATTCCTTGAGAGACGACCTGAGTCAGTCTTACTACTTGCTACCAAGCTTGTATTGAGATTAATTCAGCAACAAACCCTTTTTAAAACCCTTCTTCTAAATTGCTCCAGAGTACCGGGGAAATAACGACGCTCCGGTGCTCTGTCAATTTTGGTGCCGTTGCCGGGGAGTCTAGGCAATTTTTGATTTAATCCTAGTATTGTTTTTCTTCCTTCTTTAAAAAAAAAAAATTTCCTTTTTCGCAATCTTCTTCTTCTTAAACCTCTTTTCGCACCGACCGCCCCAGCGGTCGACGCGTTCCCAAATTTTGCTTTTCTTTTTCTTCCTTCTTTCTTATAATTCCTATGGATGACTCGTTCGCAACCCGATAGCTCTCTATTCCCTTTCGACCCTGAAATCGAAAGAACATTACGGGGTTTGAGACGAGCGAGGCGGGAAGGCGAGGACGTAGGTAACTCTTTTCATACTCGTTCCCGTAGTGCTGAGGTTAGTGGTCATACCCGTGTGTTTCCTGAGAGTGTTTTTGCAACACCCACCGACACACCAACTGATCCTCTTACTGTTATGCCTATGGCTGCGAGAAGAAATCCTACTTTGAGGGAGCTCATTGCTCCTGATCTGAATCAACCACCCCTAGGCATTATATACCCAGATGTCGATGGGGATTTTGAAATAAAAGGGGCACTCTTTTCCATCGGCTCCCAAAATTCCATGGGCTTTCCGGTGAGGACCCCCACCAGCATCTCAAAGAATTTCATTATGTGTGTGATACACTAGGGCCACACGGGGCTGGTGTTGATGCTGTGAAACTCCGTGCCTTCACATTCTCTTTGGAGGGTGCAGCTAAAACATGGCTCATGAATCTACCCAATGGGTCGGTGAACTCGTGGGTTGATCTCAAAAGAAGGTTTTTGGAAAAATACTTCCCTGCTTCAAGAGCGGGGGCAATTAGGAAAGCCATCTGCAGCATACAACAACTACAAGGGGAAACGCTCTATGAATATTGGGAGCATTTCAATAGACTGGTCTCAAGCTGCCCCTCTCATCAGATATCTGACGCCAACCTCATCCAATTCTTCTATGAGGGGTTGTGCGTTGCAGATAGGCGTACTATTGACTGTTCAAGCGGGGGAGCATTGATGAACAAGACTTTGGCAGAGGCTATGGAGCTTATAGAAACCATAGCCTCCAACAATCAGCAGTTCGGAACCCGTGACACTCATAATGCAAAAGGGGTACATGAAGTCGGCCCTTATGATCAGAAGTCACTAGAAAAGCAATTGGCAGAAATGACATCTGCCATCAAAGAACTGGCTCTGCTAAGTCAACAGAAAATGGTAGCATCTGCTTCCATTCCAACACCACCACTAGTAGTCCAAGTATGCGGGATTTGTGCTAGTGATCATCCTACAGATATGTGCCCTCAGCTGAATGAAGAATATGCAACAGTGGCAGCCACAAATTTTCCTAATCAAGGGCAATCCCAATTTGGTAACACCTATAACCCTTCCTGGAAAAACCATCCAAATTTTAGGTGGAGTAACCAGAGCCAACCCCTACACCAAAACCAAACACAACAACCACCACCACAGTTCCAATCCCAAAATACACCTCCCTTTCCCAGTCAACAGAAATATCAACCCCCTCATCAGAGGGCACAAAACCATACACCTCCACCTCCCAAACCACCTCAATATGCCCCATCTCAACCTACCCCATCTTCTGCTGAGTCAGATCTACAACAACTTTTGAAGTTAATGATGGAAGAGAAAGTTAAAAATGAGCAGATGAGGAAAGACGTTGCTCAGCTGATGGAGGATCGCAATGCTTCTTTAAATAATGGTACTCATATTCCCTCCCAAACAATTCCAAACCCAAAGGGGAATGTAAGTGCCATAGCTCTGAGGTCAGGGACAGTGCTTCCTGCAGTTGAGACCCCGAAACCTAGTGTGAAAACCAAAGTCATAACACCTGAGGAAGAAACACAGGTACATGGGGAGGAGCAAACAGAGGAGGAGATACAGGTGAAAATTTCACAGAAGGGTACAGGGAAGGTGGCTGTGGAAGGAAAAGGAGCTGAGCCAGCTGCACCACTACCAAAACTACCTTTTCCTCAAGCTGTTACAAGGGGAAAGAAAAAGACGGGAATAGATGAAGAGGTCTTGGAAACATTCAAAAAAGTTGAGGTAAATATTCCTCTCCTAGAAGCTATAAAGCAAGTGCCAAAATATGCCAAATTCCTCAAAGAATTGTGCACTCAAAAGAGAAGAACAAAGGGGGAGAAGGTTCAAGTAAATGTTGCTGCTCTAACCCCTGCTCTCCCTAAAAAATTCCAAGACCCGGGTTCTTTCTCTATTCCGTGTCTTATTGGGGAACTGATTATCAAGGATGCCTTGGCTGACCTGGGAGCTGCCATCAATGTCATGCCAAAGGCAATTTACCAAGCTCTGAACTTCGGGGAACTCAAGCCTACAGGATTCCTCCTTCAGTTTGCCAACAGGAGTATGCAAAAACCAGAGGGACTGCTGGAAGATGTCCTAGTTAAGGTAAATAATTTAATATTCCCCGTAGATTTTTATGTGCTGGATACAGATGCCTCTATTCCTCTAGACCAGCAAACACTCATCCTTGGCCGCCCTTTCTTAAACACTACAAAAGCCAAGGTTGATGTGTTCGCCGGAACTTTGGATATAGAGTGTGGGGACATTAAGGCAAGATTCTGCTTGAGAAGTGCAATGAAACACCCATCTGACACTCATGCTATTTTTTCTCTTGACATCATTGATGAGTTGGTTGATGATGAGGTGGGTCATTGGCTCCTTGAGCTTGGTAATCAAAATTTTAAAAATAAAAGCAGTGATGCTGCGTGTAATGGGTATGAAGAACTTGATTTGTTATGCCAATTGTGTGAGGGGGACGATTTTGAACTCTTTGGGGATCAATCCCTTGTTTCTGATAATGAAAACACCTCTCTGATTGAGCAAAATTGTGAAAAACCCATGGAAACAGCATCATCTGCGTCTTTTTCTGTTTCTGACGCCGAAAAAACCGCTCTGGCAGTGGTCTCGACCGCCTCAGCGATCTTGACCGCTCTAGCAGTGGCGACTTCCGCTCCAGCGGTACCCATCGCCTCAGCGGAGATGTCTACCGCCCCAACGGATTCGAAATCCGCCCCGGCGGTCACAGCGATTTCTGCTTCAATTTCTCCCCCTGTCTGTCTAAAAGAAAAAAATTCTGAGTTGAAAATACTTCCCCCTCATTTAAAATATGCTTACTTGGGGGAAGAAAACATATTTCCGGTAATTATAGCCAATGGTCTTTCTGTTGAAAATGAAAATAAGCTTTTGGAAGTTTTAAAAACAAATAAAAAGGCCATTGGTTGGGAGTTATCGGATTTGGTTGGCATTAGCTCTTCCATTTGCACTCATAGAATTTTTTTGGAGGAAGGTGCTAAAGCCATAAGGCAACCTCAGAGGAGAACGAATCCTCTTATTCTTGATGTGGTGAAGAAAGAGATTTCAAAACTCCTTCAGGCCGGGATCATCTATCCTATCTCTGATAGTGAATGGGTGAGCCTCGTGCAAGTTGTTCCTAAAAAGTCTGGAATCACTGTCATCAAGAATGAGAGAGATGAACTTATACCCACTAGAATACAGAATTCTTGGCGGGTGTGTATTGATTACCGCAGACTGAATGAAGTAACGCGCAAGGATCACTTTCCTTTGCCGTTCGTCGATCAAATGCTTGAAAAACTTGCGGGTCAATCACACTACTGCTTCCTTGATGGATTCTATGGGTATTTTCAAATACAAATAGCACCGGAGGACCAGGAGAAAACTACTTTCACTTGTCCCTTTGGTACCTATGCCTATCGTAGGATGCCATTTGGGTTATGCAATGCTCCTGGTACTTTCCAAAGGTGTATGATGAGCATCTTCTCTGACTTTATTGGTGAATTTTTGGAAGTGTTCATGGACGACTTTACTGTGTATGGAGATTCCTTCGACTCTTGCTTGCAACACCTCTCCCTTGTTTTAAAACAGTGTATCAGGACCAACCTGGTGTTAAATTTTGAAAAATGTCACTTTATGGTTGATAAAGGTGTGGTCCTGGGACACACTGTCTCTAAAGAGGGTATTGCAGTTGATCTTGCAAAAGTTGAAGTGATTTCCTCTCTATCTCACCCCGTCTCTGTGCGGGAAATTCGCTCTTTTCTGGGTCATGCAGGTTTTTACAGGCGTTTCATAAAGGATTTCATCAAGATTGCAAAGCCGCTGACCGACCTGCTGCAGAAAGATGCCGAATTTGACTTCAACAAGGACTGCCAAGAGGCATTTGAGCTACTAAAAACCAGACTAGTCTCCGCACCGATCGTGAAACCTCCGAAGTGGGACCTCCCCTTTGAGATCATGTGTGATGCGTCTAACTATGTTGTGGGTACCACGCTAACTCAGCGCGAAGGTAAGGAATCCTTTGTAATTTCTTATGCTTCTCGTACTTTAGATTCTGATCAGGCTAACTATACCACCACTGAGAAGGAGCTTTTGGCAATTGTTTTTGCTCTTGAAAAATTTAGATCTTATCTCCTTGGCTCTCATGTGGTGGTGTACACAGACCATGCAGCTCTAAAGTACTTGTTAAAGAAACCAGATGCAAAGCCCCGCCTTCTCAGGTGGATGCTGCTCTTGCAAGAATTTGATTTGGATATAAAAGACAGGAGTGGTTGTCACAATCTGGTAGCTGATCATCTGAGCAGGGTTGAGCATATTCCAGATGACCCAATTCCGCTGGATGATCAGTTACCAGATGAACGAATCATGAGTGTGCAGACTTCTATACCTTGGTTCGCAGACATCGCGAATTATTTGGTTGCCAAAACCATTCCCACATATTTTTCAAAGGCCCAAAGGGACAAACTTATTTCTGATGCAAAATATTATGTGTGGGATGACCCCTATTTGTGGAGGTTTTGTGCTGATCAAATCATTTGCAGGTGCGTTCCTGACCATGAACACCACTCCATACTTGACTTTTGCCATGCACAGGCTTATGGTGGCCATTTCGGACCGCAGCGCACTAGTCGTAAAATTCTTGAGTGCGGTCTATTTTGGCCATCTATTTTCAAAGATTGTTATGAATACTGCAAGTCCTGTGCTAGGTGTCAAAAGATGGGAAAGAATTCTAGGAGGAATGAAATGCCCTAACAACCATTACTGTTTTGTGAAATTTTTTATGTTTGGGGTATTGACTTCATGGGACCTTTCCCTACTTCTGCTGGCTTAAATTATATTCTCTTGGCTGTTGATTATGTATCTAAGTGGGTTGAGGCAATCCCCAGTCGTACTAATGACTCTGCTGTGGTTTGTAACTTTGTAAAAGGTAACATAATCTCTAGATTTGGCATTCCTAAGGCCATCATCAGTGACCAAGGCACCCACTTCTGTAACAAAACTTTCGATGCCTTACTCCGCAGGTATTGGGTTGTTCATAAGGTGGCAACACCTTATCATCCTCAAACTAATGGGTAGGCTGAGGTGTCCAATCGAGAAATTAAAAAGATTTTAGAAAAAATGGTTGGACCCTCAAGAAAGGATTGGAGTGCTAAGTTATCTGATGCTCTGTGGGCTTACCGTACTGCTTATAAAACCCCGATTGGGATGAGCCCCTTTCGGTTGGTATTTGGAAAATCCTGTCATTTGCCGATGGAAATTGAACACCGTGCATACTGGGCGGTTAAGCAGTGTAACATGGACCTAGGGAATGCCGGTAAAGAGAGAAAATTACAGCTGCAGGAACTCGATGAACTCAGGCGGGATGCCTATGAGAGCTCAAAGATTTACAAAGAGAAAACCAAGGCCTTCCATGACCAACTCATTCTGAGGAAAGAATTTCATGAGGGTCAGGAGGTGCTCCTTTACAACTCCAGGCTCCAACTCATGGCTGGAAAACTGAAATCAAGGTGGGAAGGGCCCTATGTGGTAAAGAAGGTCTACCCTTTTGGGATGATTGAGATACAATGCAAAAAGACCAACTTCACCTCCAAGGTCAATGGACACAGACTGAAAGTGTTCCATCAAAGCCCCAACAAAGAAGTAAATCAGACTGAAGTCCTTCTTTTTGAGGGAGTGAAGCCATCCAATTAAATGGCCACACGTCCAACTTAGGGACGTTAAATCAAAGTGCTTGGTGGGAGACAACCCACTGCTATTTTTTTTTCCTTCCTTTAACTCATAGTTTCATTTGTTTCGATTGTTTTATTTTTCTTTTCTTATTTTTACTTTTATCTTGCATGCAAGCTTCACTGTGAACTTAAAAGCATACTTATGGGTACAAGAGAAGAAAGTATAGTGGTGAGGGAGACAAATGGCGTAAGTACTGCAATCGTTTCGCGCGGACAGACCGCCTAGGCGTCCCCTTAACCGCCCCAGCGGTCGCGGAACTCAAAACGCTGCGTTCCGCATAAGCGAAACGGTGCGTTTTGCGCATAGCGCCCCAGCGGTCCCTTAACCGCCCAAGCGGTTCGACCGCTCTGAAACTTAAAGCGGAGGCCGAGCGGCATTTGGGGGCATTTCATCTTTCCCCCCTCTCTTGCTCAAACCCTAGCAGAGCTAAAGAGAAACCCCTCCACCGTTCGCCGCCGTTCGCCGCTGTCCGCCGCACCTCATCCCCCTCACCTTCATTCTTGCACCTCTCAAGTAAGCT
This sequence comes from Aeschynomene evenia, assembly GCA_013621005.1. Taxonomy (NCBI): domain Eukaryota; kingdom Viridiplantae; phylum Streptophyta; class Magnoliopsida; order Fabales; family Fabaceae; genus Aeschynomene; species Aeschynomene evenia. Next base: position 16,490,799 of record CM024266.1, read on the forward strand.
TATATGTAGTGTTCATCATTAAATTCCGTTTTTCTCTCTTTTCTCCTTCGATTTGGGTTAAATATGGAGATTAGTTGTGGATTGTTGGTGTTTACCCCTTCCTAGTCCGGTTATATCATGATTTTCAGTGTTTGAAAAAGCTTGGATGGTACAAAAATGGCGGACACCAGCGTTTTTGTCGCTGCGCACTATTCTGACCGCCCCGAACCGCCCAGGCGGATGCGATGACCGCCCAGGCGGTTGTGCCGCGACTGCATTGAATTGTCCAGCATACTGAGTTTATTTATAGTTGGTGTTGTTGCTATTGACGCCTAACCTTTTATTATCCCTGTGTATCTGTGTTGTTGTCCTTTTTTTTTTCTTGCAGATCGATGGCACCCAAGAGAACCCGCCGATCACAACAAACTCAGGGAGAGTCCTCCCGAGACTTCCGCGAGGTGGAAGCATCTAACAACTATTTTTTTGACTGCTTGGTGATTGAGGAGCGCTACTATGAGGATTTTCAGAAGCGTTCCATTCTCCATGAGCACCACCTCTGCTATGGGGGCTCAAATCCGTCGATTGGAGCCGTGGTGGCAGGGATTCAGACGCGTCGATGGAACTTCCTGCTCGCTGAGCCAAAGGAAGCCAACTGGACTCTGGTGAGGGAGTTCTATGCGAACTACCACACCATAGGAGCAACTCATGTTCATCTCCGCGGTCAACAGGTTCCGGTATCCCCAGGGGCCATAGCTGAGGTTCTTTGCATTCCTCTACCCACCAGCAAAACATGGCAGGATGATGATGAGTTCACCCAACAAAACATTCCTCTACCTACTGCAGATCTCTTGGAGAGGGTGCGAGCCAGACTTTGTGTAGAGGGGGGGGGGACTGGCACAGAAACGCAAATGGTCTGCCAACCCATCTCCCCTCAAAGCACATCACCTTAGAGACCAGGGCGTGGACTCGGGCCGTTTTCAGCCACATACGGCCTAACTCTCACCATTCAGACATTACCATCGACGATGCCATTCTTGTCTACTTGATTTTGGGAAACTCTTGGATAAATGTGCCAAAAATGATTAACACTACCATGAGTAAGGTGCATGATGGTGCTCGCTTCCGTAGCCTTCCCTACCCCGCTTTGATCTCCACCATGGCTGAGCGGGCAGGGGTGGCAGAAGAAGACACTGATGATTGGCAGGGGGACATCCCAAAGGTGGGAGTTACTGGTCTAGTACAGCGGGATACCACAGAGCGGAGAGCTAGGGAGCGCGCAGCCGCCGTCGCAACTGCCCGCAAGGTCCCTGATATTGCTGCCCCACCTGCTGACGGCCCTGGCCCTTCTTCATTCGATGGTATGTGCTCTACTCTCATGACCCACATAGATACCAGGTTTGAGCGAATGCAGGGCGAGCTCGCAGTGCAATTGCGAGCATCCCAGAGAGAGACCATCCGACAGATGCGGGCTCTGATGCTTGACCCGCAGCACCGCTTTGACGATGATGATGAGGATGAGTAGCCTGCAGCAGCAGGTCGAAGGGGCACACCTGAGTTGGTTGGATCTGAGAACTCAGGGTGTGCGTACCACTCTCCATTGAGCCTGACAATGTCACTGAGGACAGTGACAAGCCCAAATGTGGGGAGGGGTAACACTTTCTTTTCTTTTTCCTTAACTCTTGTTTTAGTTTTTGTCTCTATTTTCTCATTAGTTGATATTTTTTTTTTTAGTTAGTGTTCTATCTGTTTGAGACTGGTTAGCTGCTAGTACTGGTTTTGTTTTGATGGTGAATTGGCTAGTTGATACTTATTTCCTGTGTTGTGATTAAAATTATTAACTGTTGGCAATTGTGATATATATGTTCTTAGACTGTGAGCAATTTGAATTAGGTTGGATGCATGTATGATGCTTGTATACCCTTAGTTTTGAGCTTTCAACAGCACTATTTATTGCACACACACACAGGTACACCGATCCTGGACTTGCCAAATAGCCAGCTGTTCTGTACTTGATGTAAATGATAGACTCATGCATTTTCTTATTCAGCCCACTGCCATATAGACCTACCCTTGTAATTACCCTTGTTTAGCCAATTTGAGCCTTATTCCCCGTTGTTCATATTAGGGGGTTTTGTAATTACCCTGTGGAAATTAAGTGAACATGGTTTGTTTTGTATAATATTTGGGGGTTATGATGCTTGATTGGGATATTGGGGGTTCTTACATGCTTGTAAAGGAAGAAATTGGGTAACTGGTGGGGATGAAAGGTTTGTGTACAGTAATTGGGTATTTGGTTAGGGAGAAAGCAAAACATTTTATTTTACTTAATATTAATTTCTCTTAGTAATTTGTTAGTTTGCACTTCATTTCTGCCATCTCCTTTTGTTTTTGAAAAGCAGGTTCTGAAATAAATATATATATAAAATAAAAAGAAAATTAAAAAAAAAAAATATATATATATATATATATATATAAATAAATAAATAAATTTCAGAACCTGCATGTCAGGTTTGCTTTTTGTCTTAGTAAAAAGAAATAAATTTGTTTTTATGGCTCTTTGTGCATAATTGGAGCCACCGCTGCTAAGTATGGGTTTTGTGGTGTATATTGTTTGCTTCTCTGTCCTTATGCTCATTTGGTATATTATTTTATAGACTAGGCGAACCATGGGATTTTGATTTCCACCTTAGTCCACATTCCCATATTTTCCCCACCTGTACCTTGACCCCATTACAACCCTTTGGCATGTTTCTTAATGCATCGAGTTTGAATTGAGAGGCTATTTTCATCTTTGGCAAGTTTGTGGAAGAGTGTTAGTGTTGTGTGTTCTAGGGACTAGCCTATACACTTGAGTGTTATTGAGTGAATTATATCCTTGTGAGGCTTAGCATCTTTCTGATCATGCATTCATACCTGATTCTCCTGCTCATTGCTTACTTTTGATGAAATTGCCAATATGTTTCTGGATGTTAATTGGAAACTTGTATTATCTTACTAGTTTACTACTACCATCGACTGTTGCTAACCATGTCTGTGAGTTCTAGCTCCCTCTTTGCTATCTTGTTTGTCTGCTGTGCCGAAATCCTGTATCTGTTGCTTGGTTCTATGTTGCATGAGGACATGTAATTGTTCATGTGTGGGGAGGTTTGATAAACCGTATTTTCATGCTAATTTCTCCTCATAACTTGAGTAATTGTACGCTCTCAATTATGCTTAAATTGGTTTCTTACGCAATATTTGATTTACATTACCGTTTCGAGTATTAGTACCATTTTGCGCATTAATTAATCTAGTTGTTGTCACTGGTGCGTTTGATACGTTTTTGTTAGTGTTGTGGCTTCTCAGGAACATGTAATTATAAAATAGGTTGGAAATTGCGTTTGGAAACCAAGGAAAGTTGATTCACTGCCTGCAGCAACGTACCAATCGCCCAGGCGGATGTGCACATCGCCCCAGCAGTCATGCGCGCGTAACTCCCTTGTCTGGACGCGCCCAACTTTGACCTACCGCCCAGGCGGTGGTAACGACCGCCCAGGCGGTCGTGCGCGAGGAAACCTAAAGCGCCAGCAGCCCAAGACGGCAGCCTGTGGGATTTTATAAATAGCTCCTTTGTGCTTAGGTCTATTATCTAGTTTTCAGTTCTCTGGTTCTTGTATGCACTCTGGTGCTGGTACTCTGACATTTTTAGGATTTACTTTTCCAAAGCCTTCAGTTCTTCGTTCACCGTCCCCGTTCTGGGCACTCTTTACTTCCAGCTTTTACATACTGTTCTGAACACCAATTTTAATTCGTTGTCTTTACTCTTTCTTACTTTCAGTCATTGCTTTTACATTAAACCTTGTTCTTAGGGAGAGTTCACCTTGAATCTCTCCCTCGTTTTCATTAATATAAAGTTTTTATTTAGCAATCTCTTTACTTCCTGAGTTTATTTCAATTCAAGTCTTTAATCCTGTTTTCTTTACATTCGAGTTGCTTTCAATTTATGCCAATTTTCTTATTTTGCAATTGCACTTAATTTCTTTATTTCAATCGTCTTTACTTTTCCAATTTAATTTCCCTGCACAACAAAACCAAAACCCCCTATTTTATTTATTGCTAAGTTTGAATCAACGATTGCCACACAGATTCCTTGAGAGACGACCTGAGTCAGTCTTACTACTTGCTATCAAGCTTGTATTGAGATTAGTTCAGCAACAAACCCTTTTTAAAACCCTTCTTCTAAATTGCTCCAGTGTACCGGGGAAATAACGACGCTCCGGTGCTCTGTCAATGTGACCGCTCGTCTACCCACACCGTCTTGTCCCCCTTGCTCGTGTGAGTCTCCCTGAACAACTCCTCCTGTGTCGATGGTCTCTTCAGCTTTTGCTCTTGTAAGTTAAAACAATTGAATAAAGCATTAATTAATCAATTCATATATAAGGAACATAACGTAAGAACAAAAAATTAAATTAATTGCAAACATTACGTATCAGTCGTCTCTTAGTGGAGTCCATAGTACTAGATCCACCACAATGAAGGGAGCCACCCTTCAATGATGCCCTTCTCGCCTTAGCCTTCTCCGACTTGGTCTTAAACCTCGGAGAAGCCCAATACTCACGCAACACACGCAAGTGGCCCTCTGAGAGCCACCTGTGAGTCGAATCCCGGCCATTCTTGACCCACAAGTACATGTCACCGAGTCTCTTACCTACCCGATAGCAGAAGGCACGGTACAGTACTGGATCATCAGTCGGGCTGACGGTGAAGTGAGACTACAATATATATGAAAATTTAATTTGTTAGTGACCACAACATAAATTACTAATTACTATAAAATGGAACAATAATTATGATTCTTTCATATTACCTTCCATTCTTGATACCACCGTCGTTTCTCCTCCTCAGTCAGCTTTGAGAAGTACTCGATCAGCCTATGATACATCTTCTGTATCGTGGTCGTGATCTACTGTGTGCCTTTGTTTGAAGGCACAAAACTACATTGACATAAAGAATTAGTTTCCATTTTATAATATAATCACTTTTACATATCTAAATTATAAAGGATTTACATTTATAACAATATAAATCACATACCCTAGACTGGTGAGATCCGGTCTAATGGAGGGGCGGGGACCTGTGCGTGAACCAGTCGAACCTATGTTTACAGGCCCGTCATTACTGCCCCCTATGTCATGTGGGGAGGCAGTGGTGGGTGATGCTGGTGCATCACCATCAGATGTTGGTGCATCACCATCAGATCCTGATGGTGATGGCTCAGTAAGTGGGTTCTAGTCTGGGTCCTCCCGAGTGTTTGGCCTCGGGTCACGAGGAGGGATGTCATAAAAGTCAATGCCCCTGCTATGATAACCACGAGGATGGGCGGCTGTCTTCTTACGCCCTTTGCCTTTGCCTCTATCATCCGCCATATTGAAAGAGCCTCGAAGCGTCGTTAATTCTCTGGTACTCCTTGCAATTTAAAAGAAGGGTTTGAAAAGGGGTTTTGTTGCTGAATTAATCTCAATACAAGCTTGGTAGCAAGTAGTAAGACTGACTCAGGTCGTCTCTCAAGGAATCTGTGTGGCAATCTTTGATTCAAACATAGCAATAAACACAAAGAGGGGGCGTTTTGGTTTGGTTTGCAAAGAACTAAATAATAAACAATTAACGGAAATTGAAATAAGTGAAATAAATGCAATTGTGAAATAAATAAAATAGCGGAAATTAAAAAAACAAAATACGATGAAGCATAAAGATAAAAACTTGTATTGAAATGAATTGGAATGAACAAAAATGAAATTGGTGAAAATAAATAACACTGTAATTTAATAAGAATGAAGGGGAGCTTCAAAGAGAGCTTCCCAAAAATAAGGTTTGAATGGAAATTGCAATAATGAAAAATAAACAAAGTAGAAACTATGATAACGAGAAATAAATAAAATACCGGAACAATGAAATAACACTGAGAGATATGAAAAGGTGTTACCCGAACAAGCCGTAAAATAACAGAGAGCAAGAGAATTAATCTCAAATGATTATGCGGAACAATAAATGAAACGGTATATAAAAGTCATGAAAAATGATGAATAAAAGATGATGAATAAAAGCTTGGAACCTATCCTAATTACCCAAAACGGCGCTGCAGTCGCGCATAGAAACAAAACCAAACCTAATTCTAATCTAAACTATACGGACCAATAACCTAAGTGTCTCTCTTGGTGTGCGTGCCCTTTATATATATATATAACATGCCCCCTCTGTAATCTTCATGAAAGCCTTTTTATTTAATTCATAATCCTTCCAGCTTTCATTAGGGCAGCGCGTAAGCGCCTAATTGATCATGAGGGACCGCCTAAGCGGACCTCACCACCGCTTGGGCGGTCAATTCGTGTGTTGCTCCTCTCGCTCTCCCGTTTAACTTGCGCATGATCGCCTGGGCGGTTCTCCTGCTGCTGAAGTTACAGAAATTGTATTTTATTTTATTTCCATTGCAATTTCGATACATTATTTAATTACATGTTCCTGAAAAGCCACAATACGAACAAAAACACATAAAGCGCACCAGTGGCATCAACTAGAGTAATTAATACACAAAATGGTACTAATACTCAAACTGGTAATATAAATCAAATATAGCATAAGAAACCAAGTTAAGCCTAATTAAGAGCATACAATCATTCAAGTTATGAGGGTAAAATAGCATGAAAATACGGTTTATCATATATCTAGTCACAACAATGCAAATTCATTTTCATTCATAAAAGTGTTTGACAAAGTATCTTAAATGTAATAATAAATTGAAAACAAATTGAAAATAAAAGCCATTTATTCAGAAAGTTGTGGACTATCATCACTCTCGTCTTCTGTATGTTCACTGTCAACTTCATCTTCTTCTGCACTACCTTCAGTGGAGTCATCACCCCGACTTGTTATGTTTTGGGGAGAGATGTTAATAATGTCATCTTCACTAGTATTATCATGTAAATTAGGAGGGACTCCTGTATCAACAACCACCCTTGGAGCAGGTATAACTTCGACTTAGTAAGCAATTTCATCCACATCATCACTTTCAACTCTTCCTCTAGGTTTGGTTGTGAAAACAACTAACCCCTTATTCCTGCACTTTTCCGGATACCTTGTGTAATACACTTGCAGAGCATTCTGTGCAATGATGAAAAGCTCATATGCCCCAAATTGTCGTGTATGATAACCTCAATTATGTCATAATCAGCGTGTTTGTGTGTTCCATCATGATGTCTAGGATCATACCAGTAACAATTAAACAAGACAACCTTTTTTGGAGTTGGGTCCACACCCACATATTCCAACTCCAATACTTGTCTGAGTACCCCGTACCAGTTATTCTCCCTAGCACTAGCATCCCCTCTAATGCATACTCCACTATTGTACGTGATCTGAAGGTAGTGAAACGTGAGAAGGGGGTTGAATCACGTTACACCAGTAAATCCTATTTCTGAAAAATACTAAAAAAATAAAGATCAAGTCTTAGACTTGTCTTGCACAGCGGAAACAATTGTTAGTATATAAACAGAAACTTAGCCTATAGACAAGGCTTTTTGTAGATCTTAAAAGTATATTTACTTTCAAGGTCTTCTAAATGATAAAGGTTAAAACTTTAACCTTCAACACTTAGTCTAAAGATGATGATGTATGCGAAATGCTATATATTGTGTATGCAATAATAAATTGTAAAAAAAATAATAATAGAAGAGTAGGGAGGAGAGAAAGCACACACAAAAATTTTATACTGGTTCGGCAACGTGCCTACTCCAGTCCCCAGGATACACCTGAGAGTTCACTATCACCACCAATACTAGGTGGAATTTCCTGCCTCTGCAACACCACAAAGGACTTCAACCCGCACCTTCACCAAGGTGACTAACTGCCTTTGAAAACCACAAAGGACTTCCCTTGCACCAACAACTAGGTGACTCACTGCCTTTGACAACAACAAAGGACTTCCCTTGCACCAACAACTAGGTGACTCACTGCCTTTGACAACTACAAAGGACTTCAACCTTGCCTTCAACACCGAAGGACTTTCTACCCTTGCCTTAGTCTCACTAAGGACTTCTTGCCATACAAAAATAAGGACTTTGTACAAAAGGAATGATTTTTACCAATCAAGAACTTAGATGCAACTAAGTTTGAACCTTGATGGATTTTTCTCTCAAAGAATAACTAGCAAAGCTAGAATAAACAAATAAAGCTCACTCTTTTAAGAAAAATACAACCTTTACCCAAATAGAAAAAACTTGAGGTCAAGAGGTTGAAGATGAGGAGAAAATAAGGATTGGTTTCGACAGCGTTTTGGCACTTGTAAGCTTGGGTAGTCTCTTGCATTCTTGGGCATTGATCTCCACCCTTGATTTAAATTTGTAATCTTTTGATCTAACGGTGAGAGCTCCTTGATTTGATTTGAAATTGATCTTCCAAAAATAGAAAAGATCAAATAAAATGAAGTTTCATCTTGACCCTTGATTCAAATAATTCCCTTTGATCCAAAGGTTATTATTTGATCTTAAATATGGAAAATTTATAACCAAGCATTTGAAACAAGGAAACTTCATCTTGGCCCGAATTTGAATTGTGCCTTGATCTTGTGGTGTGCATTGCTTCAACATTTTTTCACAAAATCTTGATAAATTGCAAGCATTTTTGCACCACTTTAGCAGAGAAAAAAGGCTAGGGTTTTTAGCTTTTCTTGCTCCACAAGTGTGCCTCCATGTTGGTACGAAGTAGGATTTCACAATTTCTCATTTTTTGAAAATCCTAAAACACCAAACATGGTCTTCCAGGGAATCTTCTGTAGGTAGATTCTTGAATCTTGAATATTTTTTAATCTTAAATCTTGAGGCTTGAAATTCTTCTAGAATCTTGAGATTCTTCGGGATCTTGATAGAATCTTCGGGAATCTTTTGGAATCTTTGCAGAATCTTTAGGAATCTTCTAGACTTGAAATTCTTGACAGAATCGTCTGAGGTCATCTAACTTCGTGTAGAATCTTCAACAGAATCTTCTGGTCCCGTACGGAATCTTCTGTGAATCTTGTAGATTCATATAGAATCTTTAGGAGGCTCAGAGAATTTTTTTAAAGTATCCGTAAAAATATTATGTTACTTAAATGCAAAATATATTCTAGAATAAATTCTAGATAACTATTTTAGTTAAATAATTCGCATTTAATTCTCCATACAAGATCTTTCTAGATTTCCCCCATATATATATTTCGAATTTATTAACCAATATTGTGTAAAATAGAGATTTGATTTTGATTCCCTATTTACTTAATGAATTTCGAAAATATGTATATATATTATACATGAATTTTCATGTATTTTCCATAAATAAATTTTTAGGAAATCATAGAGTCTTCCAACCAAACTTTCCTTAATTAGAAAAACTTTGACTTGGTCTTCAAAAATTAGAATTGCTTGTGTTCCAAGCATATGCATGCGCCAACTTTGGTCTATGGTGGTCAAGATGTGTCTTTTTATTTTGTTAAATAAATTAAATCCCAAAACACAATTAACAAACCATTAGTCCAACCAAATTAAAACTTTTATTTTAAGAGTAAACCCCCAAGTTGGTCCCTGACAATTTTCGCGGTGGACAAGGTAGTCCCTGACATTAAGAAATTGACAAGTTAGTCCCTGACAATTTCAAGTTAGTCCCTGAAATGCAATTGTTCAAGTGTGGGGATATTTGATAACGCGGTTTTTACCAACATTTTATACCCTTAATTTGGATGATTGTATGCAATTCTTAGCTCTATTTTGGCCTCTTTATTATATTTAATTCAACTTGAGATTAATCTGAGCTTAATAGAAATAAAGGCTAAAATAACAAGTTTTATGATATTTTTACAATTCAAGGATGACCTTTGCACTTGATCTTGGATATTTCGTATTTTTAGTGCATGTCACAGGTATTATTGGAGCTGTAGACATCAGGAACTGAGCAAGAAGCGGAGCAGTGGATTTCAGAGCAAACATCGAGCGCTCCAGCGCCTGTAGCGCGCGTGGCTCATTTAAACCAGTCACGTGCACAACGCTGGCGCTCCAGCGCTCGTAGCGCGCCCCAGCGCCGCGCCGCAACTCTGTCACAGTAGAAACCCTAATATGCACGAGTTGGAGGCCCAATTAGCTAGGGTTTGGAGGCTGCTTACTCTATTTAAAGAAGGCTAATGCATCAGAAACACATCATCTCTACTATCACTTCATCACTTCTTCAACCACTTATTTTCTTTTCCTAGTTAGAGTTATTTGTCTTAGGATTTCCATCTTTCCTAGTTTAGCTCTAGCTCCATCTTTTACATTTCAAACGTTATTCGTCCAGCCCTTTTGGGTTCTGTAAGTTACTCTTTCTCATTAATACAGTTATTCGTTTTTCCTATCTTGCCAACTTGCATTTAATTTCTTTTTAATTCTTGCCTTTTAATTCATTGTCATGAGTAGCTAATTTTCTTGGTGGTTTATGAGGGTGTGAACATCATTGGGGTACTTTGATGCTTTGTTCTTAATCTTGCATAAGTTTTCATTATCAACCCTTAGCATGTAATTTGAGATCTTAAATTATGTGTTTAACCCTTTGTCTTGGCTTACTCGATTGAGTTGGCTAATTCATTGGCATATGTTAATGTGTTAGTTGATAAATTGATGCATGGCATATTAGGAATTGGTAATGAGTAATTAATTGGCTGATTAGTCTCTTTAATTAGATTAATGTGATTGGCTTTAATAATTGTTGAGAGTGGAACTAAAGGTGAGATCTCACTAATTAATCTCATTCTAGGCAATTAATCATTAGAATCACAAAAAATGAGTTAGATCTAACCCCGGCGTAATTAATCAACTCATGCATTCTTTTGTAGCCAATGATTGACACCCTAATGAATGTTCCACCCCCATAAACCGCTGTTTTTATTATTGTCAATTTATTTCCAATTCAATTAACTTGCACACAAAAACCCCCCAAATCGTGACAACCCTATCATACAACTAGTCTTGCGCATTACTTTCTTAGCCATTCCTTGTGAGAGACGACCCTGGTTTCCACTAAATTATATTAGGGGAACTTGGTTATAAATATTAATTAAATTTATGTGTGCCACAACAGCACGCATCAAATTTTTGGCGCCGTTGCCTGGGAATGGCGATGAAAGTAATCTCTAGTTGTGTGATTTGTGAATATTGTACATAATCGTTTTTCTTTGTTTCTTTGAAAAATAAAAAAACAACAAATTTTTTTTTATTTTTACATTGCATTACATTTAGCATTTGCATCTACAGAACTTGCTGTTCGCAAAACAGCAAAGTTCTGCGCCGACACGAGCGCCCGAGCGCCCACTCAGCGCTCCAGCGCCTTGTCAGAGAGCGCCCTAGCGCCCTTGGACCGCCCGAGCGGCCGTTTGTCGTCCTGCAGCATGTTTTTATGTTTTCTTCTCCTATTTTTCTTCTTTTTCTAGACTAACATGAACACTAAACCCAATTTTAGTCTCCAAGATTTTAGTTTACATGGTTTTGCAGATTATCAACCAAGTAGTGAGATGCAAGCACCACCATTACCCTCAAACCTTCACCAAACACCATACCTTCAACCATACTATGAACCATACCCATCCTTTGACCCCTACTACCAGCCATATAATGACCCACCCACACCCTCCTACATTGAACCGTTTCCATACACATACCATGAGCCTAATCCTTACCCATACCCAACCGAATACCTTGATCAACCAACCATTGAACCATTCTACCAACCACAACCTTCTCCGCCTCTTGCACCGTCTACTCCTTGCGATGATACTGAAAGCTCCATGATGAGACAAATCTTTGAAGTGCTCATGACAAACCGGCAAGCACTTTTGTGCATAGAAGAGGATCTCCAACAATTGAGAACGCAGACCACCTCATCACCACCACCACCTTCTCCATTACCACCTTCTTTACCACCACCAGCTTCACCTCCACATTCACCATCACAAGAGGAACTGGAGTTCCCTATTGTTGAAGATAATTATGCTTTTGAGCAATTGGATTGGGAAACATTGAAGGCCATGGTGGAAGAATTATCTGGGGAAGTCGAGGAAGACTCCGATGTGGAGATAGTCTATGAGGACCCTCCACCCTTACTCATTACCGTGTTGGAGACCGTCTGTGCGGAGGAAAGTTCTTTGAGTGTTGGAGTCGCTGCAGAGATTCCATCACTAGGAGGAATTGACGAGGCATGCAAGATGGAGGAAGTCATGGATTCTACCACCTCATCCCCTGTTGTTTCAAGGCAACCATTGGGACCTTTCCCATTTTCTCTTGGGCCTCATGAGTACGCTTGTCTCGAGACTGATACCCAACTCCTTACCCTTTGTGGGGAGTCGGTATTTTCTCAAGCTCAAAAGTTTTGGAAACTAACTGATTTAAATTATGTTTTCTCTAACCCATCTTGTGAGGACTTTCATCCCTCCTCACTTGATTTTGTTTGTTTTAGGGATGCTTTTTGCAGGAGCGGGTGTTGTGCTTCAAGGGACAAATTAAGGATCAAAACACTTGGGTCCCGAAATAAGAAAGGGATCATTCTCTTTGGAGTGATTCACTTCTCATGGGATCCTAGTGGAGGTATGGAAGGCACACCATGGTGGAAGGTCCTAGATCAATTCAAGCATAAACAACCCTGAGAGGGGCTGACCAAACGTCCAACTTAGGGACGTTAAAAGCAAAGTGCTTGGGGGAGACAACCCACCAAATTTTACTTTTTGCACTTAGATAGGTTCCTTTCTTTGTTTCCTCATCTATTAGTCTTAATTTTTCATTCATTTAGTTGGTCAAATGGCAAGAATTTCGCAGTACATCAACTGTCCTGGATTCTGCAGAAGACCTGCGCTCTGGCGCCTGCCACGCGCTCTAGCGCTCGTGAAATACTTCCTCAGCGCCGTAGCGCGCGCCCCATGCTCCAGCGGCCCCTGGACAGTCATGTCCTCTGCAGGTCCTTTTCTATACCCCTTTTCTCTATTCTTTTAATTGTTGACACTGGGGACAGGGTCTCATTCAAGTGTGGGGAGGGTGTAGAAATTTGGCTTTTGTAAATATTTTCATGCCTAAATCTTTTTCTTTTCCTTTCTTTTGTTTTTATGTGTTTTTAGGTAGATGATTGGCTAGTTTTCTTTATAGCACCATTTGGTCTGAAATTGCTTTACCCTTTGATTTTAACTCAAGAATGTTGGCATGATTATCTAATATGAGTTTGAATTGTTTGTGTTATCTCTGTTTGGTTGGTTGGATTACCTGTGAGATTTGAGCCTTAAATGTGATTACATCTATCAACTAATCACTTTCTTTCTGTGAGCACACACACTTGTATTTATTATTCCTGAATTTGCTTGATTCTTGTTTTGCATTTTATACATGTTGCATGTGATTGAGGCATAATTTGTTTTACATTAAAAGCCACTTAGCCAAATAGCCAACCCATACACAATTCCCATTTGTTTGTAGCCAATTTGAGCCTTTATCCCTTTTTTGTTACTAAGCTCATTACAAGCCAAAGACAGAAAAACAATGAAAAATCCCCTCTGAGAAACTAGGAGGACAAAGTTTGATTATTGGGCAAAAGTCTTAAGTGTGGGGAAATTGGGTTGAATTGTACATCCATTGGAATAACTACAAGATGTGGGAACATATTGTAAAGGTAGTGCTTTTATATATAAGTGGTTAATTGTTCTTTCATTTTTCTGCCCCATTCCAAATGTCAAAAGAATTGGGATGATGAATATGTTTCAAAAAAAAAAAAACGAAAAAAAAAAATTTCAAAAAAAAAATCCAAAAATATGTCATGTTCTTCAAATAAAGGTTGTTGGGTTCCTGGGAATTAATGTGAAAATATTTGGGAACATTGGGAATGATAATTGTAAGAATTTATGGGTTATTGATCTTGGGTATTTCTATTCTATCCATCTCTTCTCTCTCCATCTTTTCTGTAGAAATAGAAGTCATCTAGGATTGATCAAACCATGAAGTCTTAGTTTTTTGGAAATTAAGTCCACTTCTCATATATGCCATACCTGTCCCAAGCCCCGTTACAACCCTGAAAAGACCTCTTGATGCACCATGTTTGTAAAAATTGCAATGTTAAGAGTATAGCAAATTTATGGAATGTAAATACTTGTGTGAATTATTCAAATTGAGTGCTAAGCCAAAACACTGAGTGATTGAGAGAGAAACACACTGGTGTGGGCCAACTCAACCAACTTTGCATAACATGAATTGATTCTCCTAACTCATAAACTTTTCTTGATGCCAACTGATAACATGTCGAGAGTATTATATAAATCTAACCAAAGTGTGCTGTTTTGAATAACTTGCTATCATCTGTAGATTTTATTTTTCTTTTAGGACTTAGCTTAGGTGTTAGATGTGTTAGCCAATACTCTGAGAGATGCTTGGAATCATTGCTTTTGCATGAGGACATGCAATTGTTCAAGTGTGGGGATATTTGATAACGCGGTTTTTACCAACATTTTATACCCTTAATTTGGATGATTGTATGCAATTCTTAGCTCTATTTTGGCCTCTTTATTGTATTTAATTCAACTTGAGATTAATCTGAGCTTAATAGAAATAAAGGCTAAAATAACAAGTTTTATGATGTTTTTACAATTCAAGGATGACCTTTGCACTTGATCTTGGATATTTCGTATTTTTAGTGCAGGTCACAGGTATTATTGGAGCTGTAGACATCAGGAACTGAGCAAGAAGCGGAGCAGTGGATTTCAGAGCAAACATCGAGCGCTCCAGCGCCTGTAGCGCGCCCCAGCGCGCGTGGCTCATTTAAACCAGTCACGTGCACAACGCTGGCGCTCCAGCGCTCGTAGCGCGCCCCAGCGCCGCGCCGCAACTCTGTCACAGCAGAAACCCTAATCTGCACGAGTTGGAGGCCCAATTAGCTAGGGTTTGGAGGCTGCTCACTCTATTTAAAGAAGGCTAATGCATCAGAAACACATCATCTCTACTATCACTTCATCACTTCTTCAACCACTTATTTTCTTTTCCTAGTTAGAGTTATTTGTCTTAGGATTTCCATTTTTCCTAGTTTAGCTCTAGCTCCATCTTTTACATTTCAAACGTTATTCGTCCAGCCCTTTTGGGTTCTGTAAGTTACTCTTTCTCATTAATATAGTTATTCGTTTTTTCTATCTTGCCAACTTGCATTTAATTTCTTTTTAATTCTTGCCTTTTAATTCATTGCCATGAGTAGCTAATTTTCTTGGTGGTTTATGAGGGTGTGAACATCATTGGGGTACTTTGAGGCTTTGTTCTTAATCTTGCATAAGTTTTCATTATCAACCCTTGGCATATAATTTGAGATCTTAAATTGTGTGTTTAATCCTTTGTCTTGGCTTACTCGATTGAGTTAGGCTAATTCATTGGCATATGTTTATGTGTTAGTTGATTAATTGATGCATGGCATATTAGGAATTGGTAATGAGTAATTAATTGGCTGATTAGTCTCTTTAATTAGATTAATGTGATTGGCTTTAATAATTGTTGAGAGTGGAACTAAAGGTGAGATCTCACTAATTAATCTCATTCTAGGCAATTAATCATTAGAATCACAACAAATGAGTTAGATCTAACCCCGGCGTAATTAATCAACTCATGCATTCTTTTGTAGCCAATGATTGACACCCTAATGAATGTTCCACCCCCATAAACCGCTGTTTTTATTATTGTCAATTTATTTCCAATTCAATTAACTTGCACACAAAAACCCCCCAAATCGTGACAACCCTATCATACAACTAGTCTTGCACATTACTTTCTTAGCCATTCCTTGTGAGAGACGACCCTGGTTTCCACTCAACTATATTAGGGGAACTTGATTATAAAAATTAATTAAATTTATGTGTGCCACGACAGCACGCATCAGAATCCTATAAATTATGATATGAACATTGACTCATATTCATTCTAATTATGTATTAATTCCAAGCTACATATAACTACTCCGGTAAATATTAAGTCTCTATTTGGATGTATTACTATCAAAAGGCAAATATGTTGGATAATTTTCCAATTGAAGAAGCTAAGTAACAACATTTTAGTATGTTCAGTGTATAGGAATTTAATTAAGTTTTCATAGATGCAATAAATATATAGTTTATGTTAATGAAGATATGATATTAAACAGTTTGAGGAGAATTAAAGCAACAATTATATATATGTACATATAATATTACTACTCAAAATATTATTGTATATATGTATCAATAATACCCATCTTCGACTATATATATATATATATATATATATATATGTATATAAATTGCTAGAATCAAGTTCTCAACCGTGATAGTTACCGACAAATAATTGTATGCATGTAATTATTTTCTACAGCAAAGTAATAAAATATTGTTACTTTTTCAATGGAAAATTACCCAACATATTTTCCTTTTGATAGTAATACATCCAAATAGAGACTTAATATTTGCCGGAGTAGTTATATGTAGCTTGGAATTAATACATAATTAGAATGAATATGAGTAAATGTTCATATCATAATTTATAGGATTCATTCTTATTAAATTTCTTTTATTAGTCCCTAACAATTAATAAATAAGCCATATTGGTCCCTCGAAATAACGGAAACCGTTTAGGGACTAACGGTTGTCCGAAAATTGAAATTGTCAGGGACTAACTTGTCAATTTCTCAATGTCAGGGACTACCTTGTCCACCGTGGAAATTGTCAGGGACAAACTTGGCGGTTTACTCTTACTTTAATTAAGAATTTTATCATTCAAAACCTTCAATGATTAGGTAAAGGGTTCTTGGAGCTAACATGATCTTCTCACGACCCCACTCAAGGGTGTGAAATTTATAACTGTTCACATGGAAAATTGGCCACGAAATAGTTACATTGGTGGGACCCCAAGCTAAGCTTTTGATATGAGGATTTGTTACATTATTGTCATGATTGAGCACATACGTTGTCAAAAATGAGCATACAAGCATAAAAATTGAATTTTATCTTAAGATAAATCAAAGATTATTGATTGTAGAAGGATTATAAACTTACAAACGAATTGAACCATTGAGAGAATTTTTCAAGTGTATGATTCTGATTGGTTTGTTCAAAAAATCTGTTGACATTAAGTAGAAATAAAAGATTTTTAAGGAAACATTCACTACTATGTACAAAAACATTGTTGAAATGATGAATGAGATATGTCACTTACGTTCTATAAGGTTCAAGTTCATCACAGTTAATCAGAACATGTAGGTGCGCTGCATGTTTTTCTCTATTAGTGAGCCAATAGTTTGTGGGTTTACCGGCACCACGTCCAGGTTGATTAAACACAGACAAAGTAGGCGGATATGAAGTTTCACCTCCATCATCATTGTGGCTTACTGCTGTTCTTTTGGAATGGACATGTGGCTCAAAATAAAATTAACAGAAGAAAGACATTGTATTCTTCGATAGATAAGCTTCACATATTGACCCTTCAACACGAGCTCGATTCTTGACAGTTCTCTTAAAGGTCCCAATATTTCTTTCAAAGGGGTACATCCATCTATATTGAACTGGCCCACATACTTTCGCTTCATAAGCCAAGTGCATAGGTAAGTATTCCATTGAGTCAAAAAAAGAGGGGGAAAATTCGTTCCAACTTGCACAAAATTACAAGAATATATTTTACTCCATCACTTCCAGATCATGGGACCTCAGTGTGGTAGAACACAAATCACGAAAGAACAAACTTAGCTCAGTCAGTGTTTTCACTAATAACTAAATAATGTGTTCACCGATAAACAATAATGAGTTCACTTATGAATAAAATGTATTCAGCGGTGAAAAGTGATGTAACACCCGGACTTTTATTAGGTTCTAATTAAGTGAGATTAAGGGTAATTGACCTTGGTTGGAATTTAATTAAGTTTGGGTGGACAAGTTTCTTTTATTAAATCATTATATGTTATGTGATCTAAGTGTATGAATATGTGTTATATGATTTATGTGTGTGTTCCTCATGTGCTATGTGATTTATGTGTATGTTCATGTGTATTCATTTTATGTTGGGTGACTTAGGTGCATATATGTGTTTTAATTGATGTTTCGATGATGCATGTAAGGAATGATGTATGGATGTTTATAGCACGAGTTAGAACATTTTTGAGGTGTTTTGAGGCTATTTGGTAGCCTTGTAATCGATTACCACAGGATGGTAACCGATTACAACCCTTTGGTCTTCATATCTGGGCATTTTTGCTGTCGGTAATCTATTACATCCTGTCTGTAATCGATTACCGTAATCGATTACATTCTGTCTGCAATTGATTACCGTAATCGATTACCATTTCGTGGTAATCGATTACGACGTGCGAAGAGTGTGTTTTTAGTACGTTTTAAGTGTCGTTCGGGCCCCACGATTATGCAATATATGTTTGATTCTTGAACTTGTTTTTCTTTGGTTTGTTATGTTTTAGTGTTTTGGCCCTACCAAAAGGGTGTATTGGTTTTCTTGTGCATGGCCACTGACATGGTTTGTTTTCCGCACGACCTGTTCGCTCGGGTTAGATGCTTGCATGTGAGCCTTCCCTCGAGCCTTCATGAGGGTAAGAGCCGTTATGTCTTGTGTTGTTTTGGTGCTAGAAGTGTCGAATTTCGAGGACGAAATTCTTTTTAAGGGGGGGAGAACAACCGGACTTTTATTAGGTTCTAATTAAGTGAGATTAAGGGTAATTGACCTTGGTTGGAATTTAATTAAGTTTGGGTGGACAAGTTTCTTTTATTAAATCATTATATGCTATGTGATCTAAGTGTATGAATATGTGTTATATGATTTATGTGTGTGTTCATCATGTGCTATGTGATTTAGGTGTATGTTCATGTGTATTCATTTTATGTTGGGTGATTTAGGTGCATATATGTGTTTTAATTGATGTTTAGATGATGCATGATGTATGGATGTTTATAGCACGAGTTAGGACGTTTTTGAGGTGCTTTGAGGCTATTTGGTAGCCTTGTAATCGATTACCACAGGATGGTAATCGATTACAGCCCTTTGGTCTTACTATCTGGGCATTTTTGCTGTCGGTAATCTATTACATCCTATCTGTAATCGATTACGACGTGCGCAGAATGCGTTTTTAGTACGTTTTAAGTGTCGTTCGGGCCCCACGATGACTCTAAACCATATATAACCGAGCCACCACGTGAGAAACCCTAATCCTCACTTTAGAAACACTCCAAACACTCTCTCTAATCCTTGTGCCTCCATTGTTTTTCCTCTCTCTCAAGAACTCAAAGCCATAGCCATTCCACAACACCAAACTCATATCAAACCTTACCCGATCATAAAACAAATTACATATTCCACTACTAGAAACTCTCGGAATATTGACGGATTTTATCGACGGATACCCTTAATATCCGTCGATGAATTACTATATCGACGGATAGTCCCCCACGATTACTTGCTAGTCGGAATTCAATTATCGACGGATATACCCAAAAAATCCGTCGATATGTTATCGATGGATATATCCGTCGACATCCGTCGATAGTATTGACGGAGGTATCGGCGGATAAATCCCTCGGTAATGTTATTTTAAAAAAATATGAAATTATTAATTATTTGTATCGGCGGATATGTATCTGTAACACCCGTGATTCGGGACTTTATTGTTTTGTGTATTCTCAGTCGCCGGTGCGGATTTTGGTGCCCGAAGCTTAGAGTTATGTATATATATATGTGTGTGGTGATATTTCATGAGGTGTTTTCTGTGACTGATATGTGTATATATATATACATGTGTAGTGCGCACATGGGTAACGTTGTGCTGAGATTTATTAATTGAATTGGTGATGATTGATATTTAATGTTGGGACAAACTATATGGTGTTCCTTGAGATAAATATATTTTACAGAACCAAAGTGAGTGGTGTGTGTGTTTGGATTTAATTTAATTTTCGTACTCAGGGAAGAGACCGGTATTTAGTTTATATATATATATATATATATATATATATATATATAATCGTGCTTGATATATTGAGGTGCCTATGTGAGAATAAATAAAATTTCATGTATGTAAGGGAACATATTTTATGTCTTGTGATTAAAAATAAAGTTGTATATATATATATATATATGTGTGTGTGTGTGTGTGTGTGTGTATGGGTACATAAATATATATATATATATATATATATATATATATATATATGTGTGTGTGCATTTGTTTTATGTGACTAAATTGATGTGAATATACTACAAGTTATTAAATAATAATTTAAGTTGCTGAGAAGCAAGGCAGACTTAATATTATTATTGTATGAGTTAGAGAACCCCTGAGAGGGGTAATGATCGTTATAAAAATTTTGTTGAGACCTTAATATTTAAATTTAAGTCCCAAATTGGTGTGGGAAAATATTTGGAAAATATTCTCACCAATATTGGAAAATTATGGTTTTAAAGCTATTATTATTAAATTTCGCATTTTTACGAATTTCAGGAAAAATCCTTTTTAAATATATATAATGTGAAATTAATAATAATATGAGATAATTATTTTAGACTTATTGAGAGTCTCATAATATTAAGGAAATTTTCATAACGATCATATATCATTTTCTTATTTTAAAATTTGAGTGTTTAGTGAGTTTTTGAGTAACTTGAGAGAGAGCCCGAGCTAGATCCTAAACACAACCAGAGCAACTTTTTAGGACCCTGAGCTCTCCAAAATTTATTTAACTCTCACCATAAATCTTAGTTGTAATTTCTTGCTCAAAATCATACTCATACTCACTACCTAGAGACATTTAACACTACAACAACTCAAAAATTAAACAAAACACCCCCCTAGCTTGCTTAAAGCCTCGGTCAGACCCCTCACCTTCATCACAATTTCATTTCTCTCATTTCACACAAGAAAAGAGAAAACTCAGAAGATTTCTCTCCTCCCTCCAAGCTCCATTTTCGGCCAGCATTCAAGAGGGCCAAGGGAAGCCATTTTCATCCAACTTTCTCTTGCATTTTCTTGATTCTAAGGTGAGTTACAACACTCCTTCTCATCCTTGCATGTTCTACACTATCTCAGACCCTCTTTGCTTCTGATTTTTGCTTGAAGTCAGCCCAAATTTTCGAGTTTCATGATGCATGTTAGATAGTCTTGATGAATCTGATGTATGAAGCTTGATGGAGTGCTTGCATGTGAAGTTTGATGCTTGCATGTGTATGAGTTTGTGTTTTTCTTGCATTTGGTTCTGAGATATTGAGTCTAAACACCGATGCTATGTGTATGTATGTTGGATGAATATTTTTGAGTGATTTGGAGGAGTGGGTATGAGTTTTGGGATGAGAGGGAAGCAAAAACGCGATTTCTGCGTTTTCTGCAGAAACTGAGCAGTGGGGATCGATCCCCACCATTGGAGGATCGATCCCCAAGGGCAAAATGGCCGTTTCTGGAAAAATTTAAGTGGGGATCGATCCCCACTATGAGAGGATCGATCCCCAGGCTGCAAAAATGTGTTTTCTGTAAAATTTTGAGGCAGGATCGATCCCAGACCCCTGAGGATCGATCCGCTGTACCTGAAAAGTATAATTTCACTTATTTTCACCCTATTTCAAATACAAGTTTTCAAATAATGATAATGGGGTTAACATACTATTTTAAAGTGATGAAATTAGGTATGTAGTAATGCTTTTAATCATGAAAAGAGAAATGGAATGTATATATATAAGTTGATGTGCAAAGAATCGTGAGTTAAGGAGTGACATGTGAGTTTTTGTGAAATTTGATAAAGATAAGAATGAGATTAGGTTGTGTGTATGATGAGAGCTTTAACACTTTAGTTCGAAGCAAGAATATGGTATTCGGAGAACTAAAAACCCGTTTATGTAAATGTTATGAAATTGAGATGATGAGCGTATGTGGACGATGTTATGTATATATATATATGACGATGAATTCGTTGAGAGAATAATGTACAAGCATGCTATGTTAATGTGGGTAGTAGAACCCACTTAATTGAGATTTAAGTAAATTATGATATGCACATGATGAAGTGAATGTGAATTCTTGATTAATTTGTGAACCATGCTTGAATTGTGAAACATGATTGAATTGTAAATTATAAATGATGAAACATAGAGATTTGTATATGTTTTGTGTGGTTGCTTGATTTGGAAGATTGAAGTATTAAATGGCTACTTAGGAGTTTGGGTGGATTCGAGTAGGTCTTTTCCAGCTACTTAGGAGTTTGGGTGTATTCGAGTACGCTGATGCCAGCTACTTAGGAGTTTGGGTGTATTCGAGTTTGCTGATGCCGGCTGCTTAGGAGTTTGGGTGGATTCGAGTATGCCGAGTTTGGCTATTTGGGAGGTGGGTGTATTCGAATATGCCATTAGAGGGTATCTAGGAGGTGGGTGTATTCGGATGCGCCTCAAAGTTGATGTGTTATTTGAAATGTTCTCATGCATGTTTATTAAATTGAAATAATGTGAAAGTGCTGGTTTGTTACATACTGTGTATTTTGCTGCTAGAATTTGATGTGGTGATTACCACAAGTGCGAAATTGATTCTTGGTTGACTGTAATGATATGTGAGAGGGGTGAGCATTAATTGTACATTGAGGGAACCGCGAGAACTTAGAAAGACTCATAGGCTTCCCCCTTTAGAAACGGATCGTTAAGTTGTTTGATCTAGTCAAAGTATGTACTTGAGTTTTTGAGAAAATTAAAGTCCTGTTTGATACAAGTATTACTTTGACTAGCTAGAATCGATAACATCGGGCACATAGATCCGTGTGCTCAAAGTAACTCACTAAGACGACTTCGTCTTACGCTCTCTTTTCTTCATGATTCAATTCTAGATGGACCAGCCGTCGCCACCTCCGCTGCGCCACGAGACTTATGATTTCACCTGGTCCAGCTACACGCCGGCCACCGGTGCGGTGACTGTCGCGTCTATTATCTCCGGGGTACACCGCTTCTTCATCCCAGAGCTTCTGGCGGGGTACCCTGCTCCCGTTCCTGGTCCCATTCCTGCTCCTGCTCCTGCTCCAGCTCCAGTCCCAGCTCAGGCATCTGCTTCTCCGCCACCACCTCCACCACCTTCTCCTGCCTCGGAGTTGGTCGAGTCGGACCCGTAGGAAGACGGAGGCTACCAGTGCGACGACTCTGCAGACGCCTGGCCAGATGTCGACTACATCTTGGTGAAGTCATAGGTGTCCTCTCCCGCAGCAGGCTCAGATATTAGCGAGGATACCGGGAGCGCCAGTAGGTGAGGCGCAGATCGTGACCAACCTGACCGATGTGTAGCTGACCATTGTCATCTTTATCTTTTTGTTTATAAGTATTTATGTGGAGCCTTTTTGTTCCCCTGCGTGGGATTTTACCATCTTGGCATGTATTGTAAGCTCCAGAACCCTTCTGAGAGAAATTGAGTTATTTCTCTTAGAGTGATAGAAGGTTTTAATGATAACAAAGTAAGCCATAAGTATAAAAATTTTACTTAAGGTTTTGCTAACATGTGTGCTAAGTGTCTCAGAAAGCTTAAAGTTTTGCAATTCCATGAGCAAAGATCAAGATAAGCAATGAGTAACCTTGTAAATTAAAAGAAGAAATCATAGCTCAGAAGATATCAGAAAGGATGATCAGAATGAGCTCAAGGTGAAAATGCAGTTCTGAGAGAAGAACACTGTCGCCTCAGAAAGGTCTCAGAAGACCTTGCGACTGGTGGGTCTCAGAAGGGTCCTTCCTCAGAAGGGTCCTCCCTCAGAAGGGTCGCCTCAAAAGTCCGTACAACTCTCAGAAAGTGGACTCAGAAGCACCCAAGTATCAAGACTCAATGGATAAAGCAACAACTCTCAGAAAGCTCGAAACAGAAAGCAAAAGGAAGTGGGAACACGCGCACTGTACAAGTCAGAAAGTTCCTCATTTCGCGCTGACTGTTGCAGGGAGCCGTTCTGAACCAGAGACGGCCACATCATCAAAGTGAAAGCTTCTAAATTCGCGGCTCTTTGATGCCTATATATATGAGTTCGATTCCAGAGCATGGTGACGAAATTCTAGCGCAAAAACTCTTGATTAATCGTGCCAAAACTCTGTTGAATTGAAAATCATTTTTGCGAAAAGAGTGAAGTACCAAATTAACCCCCGAAAGATTTTGTCGCTGACAAAATCACCCCCAAAACATTTTAACGACAAAATAGCCCCCCAATGATGTTTAACGTTTGACAAAAGACACCCACCGTGAACTTTCTTCAACGGACGTTAACTACAGTGATGAGATGGAACACACAGTGTCACTGTGGATATTTCTATACAATCAAAATCCATAATTAGTGTCTCTTTCCCCAAATTTATGAATTGAAACCCTAATTAGTGTCTTTTTTAGGGAGAATGAGGGAGAGAGTAGAAGATGATTTAGGGTTTCAATTCATAAATTTGGGGAAAGACACACTAATTAGGGATTTTGATTGTATAGAAATATCCAAGGTGGCACTGTGTATTCCACCTCATCACTGTAGTTAACGTCCGTTGAAGAAAGTTCACGGTGGGTGTCTTTTGTCAAACGTTAAACATCATTCGGGGGCTATTTTTTCGTTAAAATGTTTTAGGGGTGATTTTGTCAGCGGCAAAATCTTTAAGGGGTTACTTTGTTACTTCACTCTTGCGAAAACTTAGAACTTTCTCAGAAAGACATTTCTTCGAAACTGTTTTTCTAACTTTGCAAGAAAATCTTCTAGCTTTGTATTGGTGTAAATCCTTACGTTTGTAAGTTAATTCTAGAAGTCTACTAGAGAAAACAAAGTCTGTATCTTAATCTTAGTAGTGTTTTCGAAGCAAAAACTCTTCTAAAAAAACGCTAAGTCCTTCGCGTGTGAAGGTAGTTTTAAGTCCTCGATTGTTTGAGGCAAACTAAAGTCCTTAAGTGTTTAAGACAATTAAAGTCCTCTATTGTGAGGCAAGGAAAAGTCCTTAATTGATTTAAGGCAAGGAAAGTCCTCTAGTGTCGGAGGCAAGAAAATCCACCTCGATTTGTGAAGTGGTGAAAGTCCTTTACGTGGTAAAGGTAGTGTTGTCTGAGAAGGCACTATAAGAAGAATATCTAAAGAACTCTCAACTGAAGGTTGAGGACTGGAGTAGGTTAGTTAAAACCGAACCAGTATAAAAATCTCACTGTGTTAAGCTTTTCTTCCTTTAACTCTTGCTTTCTAAGAAAACTGATACATACAGCTTTTAACTGAATCATATCTGAAAAATATTTTAAGTTAAAATTAGAAAGAGTTTAAGTGAAACTAATCTTAAAACACTTTCATAATCTACTCAGAAAGAAACTTTCTCAGAAAGGTGAAAGCTCTAAGAAGCTTAGCTTTCTCAAAAAGGTCATTCCGCTGCAAACTTTCAATCTGCCCTTCTGAGTAAAACAGTCTTCTAAGAAAATCTTTTTAGAAGAATTTTTAAACTAGCACGATTCAACCCCCCCTTCTCGGGCACAAATACACCTTCAATTGGCATCAGAGCTCGGTCCTTAAGGGGTTGAGCACTTAACAGTGTCAAGGAAAAAGATCCAAGAAGGGACTATGGACTCACCAGCTACGTTCATATCTGATAGGGCTTCAATCAACAGACCTCCAATGTTCCTTGGAGATAGTTTCGACTATTGGCGTGACAGGATGACTTTGTTCATCAAGCACACCAGTCTTGACTTAGGGACAGGATTGAAAATGGCGATTATCAACCTCTGCAAACAATAACAGAACAAGTTGTTGTTGCAGCAGATGCTGAACTTGGAGCAGCACCTCCAGCACCCAGAACTTACACCAGACGAGTTCCTAAGGATGAATGGACTCAAGAAATGAAAGAGAAGATTCAGCTGAACTTCAAGGCCAAATACATTCTCCTCTGTGCACTACCTAAAGTAGAATACGACAAGATAGTGTCGTGTGATACATCACAAGAGATATGGGAAAGGATTCATATGCTGCATGAAGGAAATGACGAGGTCAAAGAGACAAAGATATCCATGCTCGTACACAAGTACGAATCATTCTGCATGCAGCAAGATGAAACCATTGACAGCATGTCAATGCGGTTTCTGCATATCATCAACCAGCTCAAAGTCTTTGGAAAGACTTACTCAAATGCTGAGATGGTTAGAAAAATTCTCAGAAGCCTCTCCTCGAAATGGCGTCCAAAGGTTACGACAATCTAAGAAGCCAAGGATCTAAATCAGCTTGGCTTGGATGTGCTATTTGGCTCTCTCATAACACATGAGATCGAGCTAGAAGGATTTCTCGGAGGACCATCTTCTTTATCCAAACCTCAGAAGAGTTTGGCTCTCAAAAGCCAAATAAAAAGATCCTCTAAAGCACTCAAGGCCGAAGAAGCTTCTGAGTCAGAAGATGAATCGGACTCAGAAACAGAAGAAGATGACATCTCTCTTCTTGTCAGAAAAATGAAGAAAGCTTGGAGAAGAAGACCAAGAAAAGGCAAGGAGATTACTCCTAAGAAGGGTAAGCTGAAGCCTTCTGACGCCACATGCTATGGCTGTGGAGAAAAGGGTCACTTCAGAACGGAGTGTCCTCAGAACAAGGGGAAGAAGAAATTCATTCCCATAAAGAAAAAGAAGGCAATGGCTGCTACATGGAGTGACTCTGAAGAAGAAGGTTCTGAGCCAGCAAACGATGAAGAAGCCAACGTCTGCTTCATGGCTGGTACTGACTACATTCTGGAAACAGAATCTGAGTCAGAAGAGGTACCTAACTCTCCTCCTCTTTCATATTCACATAATGAGGTCTTAGAACTCTATGATGAGCTTCTGAGAGACTCGAATGAATTAGCTAACAGTTTCAGCAGCTTAAAGAAAAATTACAAACATCTAGAAGCTGAAAATGCTAGACTAATTCAGGAAGTTGAGAACCTAAAACTTGAAAGAGATGATTTTAAAAATAGATATCTTGAAAGTCACAATCTCTATCAAGCTTTAGAAACCATGTCTTCAGTAACTGTTGAAAAGGCTGAATTAGCCTTAATAGAATTACAAAAGACAAATGAGCTTCTCACTTCAGATTTAGTTAAGATGGTTGATGGTGGCAAAATGATGACTCTTTTACTTGGAGGTCAAAGACCTTACAAAGATAAGAGAGGACTCGGATATGAAGAAGTTTTTGAACCCGACGACCTTGATCCTTCATTAACTAAATCACATCGCATGTGCATCTCATGTTTCAAAGATGGACATGGATCTGAGACTTGCCCTATGCTCAGTAAAGGTAACATTTCTCTGCCCAAAAAGGCTAAGAAGGTTAAAAATCATCAGAAGGCTCAGACTTCTCAGAAGAAAAATCCTTCTCAGAAGGATAAGGCTTCTCAGAAAGCAAAGGCTTCTGAAAAGGGCAAAGAAAAGGTTTCTGAGTCTCAGAACCACAACCCATCTAAGAAAAGAAGACAAAAGGCGAAGAAAGCTAACAAGCAAGGACCCAACATAGCATGGGTACCTAAACCATTGAAATTTGTGTCTGCAGGTGCATCAACAAACACTGCTCCACCACCAAGATGAGCAGTGGTACTTGGACAGTGGCTGCTCGAGGCACATGACTGGAAGTAAGCACTGGTTCAGAAACCTTCAACCCAATAAAGGAGGAACGGTGCGATTCGGTGATGGTGCCAAAGGAAAAGTCACTGCCATAGGGGATGTTGGTAAGGATTTCTCCCACCAAATCTCATATGTACTTTTAGTTGATGGCTTGACACACAATCTATTAAGCATTAGTCAATTCTGTGACAAAGGCTTAAAGGTTGAGTTTCATGCCAAATATTGCCATGTGATTAATCTCACTAACGGTAAGATCGTTCTAGAAGGAAAACGAGTTGGTTACATCTATGTTATCCAGCTAGATGATCTAAAGGATCAGAATGTGAAGTGTCTTGTCTCTGTCCAAGAAGACAAGTGGCTTTGGCATAAGAAACTTGGTCACGCTCATATGAAGCTTCTTTCTGAGCTCTCTCAGAAAGGACTTGTAAAGGGCCTTCCCAACATCAAGTATCAGAAGGACGCAACTTGCGACTTCTGTGAAAAGGGGAAACAAACCAAAGCCTCATTCCCAAGCAAAAGTGGAATCTCTACTCAGAAACCACTTGAGCTTCTTCACATGGATCTCTTTGGACCAACTAGAACGACTTCCCTTTCTGGAAAACGCTATGGTCTTGTCATAGTGGATGATTATTCTAGATTTACTTGGGTATTCTTTCTAGCTTCTAAGGAAGAAACATTTGAAAAATTCAAAGCTTTTGCGAAAAAAGTTTCAAATGAAAAAGACTCTCACATTCATACCATCCGATCTGATCATGGAGGTGAATTTGAGAATCATGCTTTTGAAAAGTTTTGTGAAAATCTGGGCATTGCTCACGAATTCTCTTCTCCCAGAACTCCTCAAAAAAATGGAGTGGCTGAGAGAAAGAATCGAAGCCTTCAGGAGATGGCAAGAACAATGCTCTTAGAAAGTGGGCTTTCAAAAGGTTTTTGGGCTGAGGCTGTAAACACCTCATGCTATATTGAGAATAGAGTCTTTCTGAGACCAATTCTGAAGAAAACACCTTATGAGCTTTGGAAGAATAAAATACCCAACATCTCGTATTTTCATGTCTTTGGTTCTTCTTGCTTTATACTCAACACAAAGGACAAACTAGCTAAGTTTGATCCTAAATCCAATGATGGGATATTCCTAGGATATTCCTCTGTCTCTAAAGCCTATAGAGTCTATAACAAGAGGAGCAAATGTGTTGAAGAGACAATCCATATTAAGTTCAAAAAAATTAGTAAGGATTTGCCTTAGAAGGTTGCTGACATAGAAGATGAGTTTGATAAACTCAACATCTCTTCTGAGAAAGCCAAAAAGAAAACTCTTATAGATGATGAGAGTGATTTCCAAACTATGGAAAAATCTTCTCCA
This sequence comes from Aeschynomene evenia, assembly GCA_013621005.1. NCBI lineage: Eukaryota > Viridiplantae > Streptophyta > Magnoliopsida > Fabales > Fabaceae > Aeschynomene > Aeschynomene evenia. The sequence continues at coordinate 16,519,732 of CM024266.1, forward strand.
TCTAAAGAAAAATCTAAAAGCATCATTGAAGCTCCAGAACCTGATGAATCTATTCCTCAAACATCAATGGAATTCAGATTCCCAGAAAGTCAAGCTTCTGATGACTCAGAATGAGAACCTTCTGAACCACCTTCTCAGAACCTTATTCCGAAGGGATATAAAGGTTCAAGAGACTTGAAAAACGTCTCTCAGAATGAAGTATTGGGTGATCCCGAGCGTGGTGTTAGAACCAGAAGGAACTACACGAATCTTGCTATGGTTTCTGCACTTGAACCAGAATCCATAGAAGAAGTGTTAGATGATCCTAGCTGGATAAGTGCCATGCAGGAAGAACTAGACCAATTCGAGAGAAACCAAGTTTGGAAACTAACTCAGAAACCCAAAGGCAAAAGTGTCATTGGGACTAAATGGGTGTTTCGAAACAAGCTTGATGAAAATGGTCAAGTCGTGAGAAATAAGGCTAGATTGGTTGCTCAAGGGTACAACCAACAAGAAGGGATAGACTATGACGAAACCATTGATCCAGTCGCAAGATTGGAAGCAATTAGAATGCTGCTAGCTTTTGCTGCACACAAAGGCTTCAAACTCTATCAGATGGACGTAAAGTCCGCCTTCTTGAATGGATACCTTTCTGAGGAAGTTTATGTAAAACAACCTCCGGGTTTTGTGAATGATTCTTTTCCAGAACATGTATTTAAGCTTACAAAAGCTCTCTACGGTCTAAAACAAGCTCCTAGAGCTTGGTATGATAGATTGAGCTCCTTTCTGCTTAAAAACGGATTCTCAAGAGGGAAAGTTGACACTACATTATTTACCCTCTCAGAAGACTCTGGATTCTTGATTGTCCAAATTTATGTTGATGACATAATCTTTGGTGCAACCAATGAGAGGCTATGCAAAGAATTCTCCAAGCTAATGCAGGGAGAATTTGAGATGAGCATGATGGGAGAACTTAAGTTCTTCTTAGGATTGCAAATCAAGCAAGAGTCAAAAGGAACATTTATACATCAAGAGAAGTACACAAAGGAACTTCTAAGGAAGTTTCTGATGGATAAGGCCAAGCCTATGAGCACTCCAATGCATCCTTCTCAAGTAATTGACTTGGATGAAGATGGTGAGAAAGTTTCAGAAAGCAACTATCGTGGCATGATTGGCTCTCTTCTCTATCTAACTGCCTCTAGACCAGATATTCAACTAAGTGTTGGCATCTGTGCTAGATTTCAGTCAAAACCCAAGCAATCACACTTGACTGCGGTTAAGAGAATTCTGCGATATTTGATCGGAACTACTAATCTTGTCTTATGGTACGAGAAAGGGTGTTCTTCTGATGTTGTAGGGTACTGTGATGCTGATTACGCTGGAGACAGGATCGATCGCAAGAGCACTAGCGGATGCTGCTGTTTCTTTGGACAATGCTTGATTACATGGTCATGCAAGAAGCAGAACACCATTGCATTATCAACAGCTGAAGCTGAGTATGTGTCAGCAGCAAATTGCTGCGCTCAGATGCTCTGGATAAGGAATCAATTGCAAGATTATCAACTAAGGTATGAGAAAATTCCCATTCTCTGTGATAATACAAGTGCAATTAAGTTAGCAAAGAATCCTATTCAGCGTTCTCGATCCAAGCACATAGATATAAAACATCATTTTATTCGGGATCACGTGCAAAAAGGCGATTTGGAAATCAAATTTGTGAATACTGAGGATCAAATCTCAGATATATTCACAAAGCCTTTACCCGAGGATCGTTTTAATGTTCTGAAAGGACTTCTTAATCTAAGATGTTTCTAAACTTAAAGACTTTTTTCGTAAATTATTCTCCTAGAAACTCCCCTTAGTCCTAAGTGTAGAATCTGAGACAAAAAGGTTAGAGCAAATCTTCTGTGCAAAAAGGTTAACAGCATTTTCTGAGAAATTTCACGACTCAGAAGACCTACCTCTCAGAAAGGTAGTCTTCTGAATAATCTCTCAGAAAGAAGTACTCTCAGAAAGACAATCTATCTTAAAAGAGTGTCTTCCGAGAGAGCAGTTACCAAACGGTAACTTTTAAATTAAATTCTAACGGCTAGTTCTTACCTGCCCTATAAGTATAGTACTACCTTGTTCAAGAATTGATCTTTGCTTTTTAAACTCACTCAATCTCATTTCTCACCTCACCCAACTAATCCCTCCCCTTTTCTCACCCAAAACTACAAACCTATCTTCCGGTGGATGCGAATATGAGTAAAGCAACCATCTCGTCTGATGAAAAACAGAGGAAAAGGAAAGAAATCCAACCATCTTCTGTACAAAGAGGCATGGGTTCTGAGACACCTCAGAAGGTCTCTTGGAAGAACCCTATGATAACCTTCATAACTGAAGGCTCTGAGAAAGCTTCAAAAGATCAACTCATAGGAGGGAAAAGGAAACTGGATCCAAGCACGCTTCAGCACAAATGGAAGCACGAAGAATCAATGGAAAACAAGTCAAAAACTCAGAAAGTCTTGGATGATCGAAACTTACATACTCACCATCTGAGGTCAACAAAACTTACACTTCAGAGCGTGTAAAAATGGCAAATGTTGTTGGAACTAAAGCCTGCTCAGAAACAGATATTGAGACCTCTCATGTCTCAGAATCATATGAGACTGAAGAAATAGTACAAGAAACTTAGTCTGATCAAGAAGTACAAAAAGAAACCTTGGAACGTAACTTCAACTTGATCAAATCACCTCCACTCCAACTTGGTCCAACTCCCTCTGTATCAGATACAATAAGTGAATTTAGCTCTCACGAGGAGAGAATAGAAATAAATTCACCAGCAATGTGCGCTTTCAAAATACCTACGGAAGAAAGAGGTATGGACAAAGCTGAAAAGGAAACTGCGAAAGGAAAAGAAGAGACTTCTGAAAAACAAAGATTGGAATCGATGGATGCTATTCTTGAAGCTGAAGTCTTTCGGCCTCCTCCTTATCCCATCTTTTATGATAGCATACCTCCCGAATGCCCACCTGGTGCAAATCCAGCAGAAGTTCAGATGGAAATATGCAGACTTCTACGCTTTATTGTTAGGAGGATAGCAGCTCTAAGTCCATGATGGTGTTTATATTAGCCACCCTTTTTGATGTAACAAAGGGGGAGAAGAAAAATAGATAATATTTTGGCTTTATAAACCACTAGGCCTAGGATTTAGGGGGAGTACCTAGGATTTTAGGAGAGTAACAAATTTAGGGGGAGCCAAAAATTTTGTTTGTAACCCCATTTGAATTTTAATGAAATATTATTCATGTTTTGGCATCTCTCGGTTATAAATAGCTTGGTATTTCTAAAAATCATATGTCATTCATCAAGAAATACATGTTATAATTGATAATCTTAAAACACTATTCATACATTGCATACTTATCTATTGATTATCAAAGCCTTCTATGGAATTAATAAAGCCTTCTCTCAGAAAGCCAAGTTAGTTTCTAAAGAAAGCAAAAGTGCATTCTGAGTAAGTAACGAACTTAATCAGAAACACTTCAGAACTTAAGCAAAATTATTATCTTAAGACTTAAGTTGTTATCATCAAAAAGGGGGAGATTGTAAGCTCCAGAACCCTTCTGAGAGAAATTGAGTTATTTCTCTTAGAGTGATAGAAGGTTTTAATGATAACAAAGTAAGCCATAAGTATAAAAATTTTACTTAAGGTTTTGCTAACATGTGTGCTAAGTGTCTCAGAAAGCTTAAAGTTTTGCAATTCCATGAGCAAAGATCAAGATAAGCAATGAGTAACCTTGTAAATTAAAAGAAGAAATCATAGCTCAGAAGATATCAGAAAGGATGATCAGAATGAGCTCAACGTGAAAATGCAGTTCTGAGAGAAGAACACTGTCGCATCAGAAAGGTCTCAAAAGACCTTGCGACTGGTGGGTCTCAGAAGGGTCCTTCCTCAGAAGGGTCCTCCCTCAGAAGGGTCGCCTCAGAGTCCGTACAACTCTGAGAAAGTGGACTCAGAAGCACCCAAGTATCAAGACTCAATGGATAAAGAAACAACTCTCAGAAAGCTCAAAACAGAAAGCAAAAGGAAGTGGGACCACGCGCACTGTACAAGTCAGAAAGTTCCTCATTTCGCGCTGACGGTTGCAGGGAGCCATTCTGAACCAGAGACAACCACATCAGCAAAGTGAAAGCTTATAAATTCGCGGCTCTTTGATGCCTATATATATGAGTTCGATTCCAGAGCATGGTGACGAAATTCTAGCGCAAAAACTCTTGATTAATCGTGCCAAAACTCTGTTGAATTGAAAATCATTTTTGCGAAAACTTAGAACGTTCTCAGAAAGACATTTCTTCGAAACTGTTTTTCTAACTTTGCAAGAAAATTTTCTAGCTTTGTATTGGTGTAAATCCTTACGTTTGTAAGTTAATTCTAGAAGTCTACTAAGAGAAAACAAAGTCTGTATCTTAATCTTAGTAGTGTTTTCGAAGCAAAAACTCTTCTCAAAAAACGCTAAGTCCTTCGCGTGTGAAGGCAGTTTTAAGTCCTCGATTGTTTGAGGCAAACTAAAGTCCTTAAGTGTTTAAGGCAATTAAAGCCCTCTATTGTGAGGCAAGGAAAAGTCCTTAATTGATTTAAGGCAAGGAAAGTCCTCTAGTGTTGGAGGAAAGAAAATCCACCTCGGTTTGTGAAGTGGTGAAAGTCCTTTACGTGGTAAAGGCAGTGTTGTCTGAGAAGGCACTATAAGAAGAATATCTAAAGAACTCTCAACTGAAGGTTGAGGACTGGAGTAGGTTAGTTAAAACCGAACTAGTATAAAAATCTCACTGTGTTAAGCTTTTCTTCCTTTAACTCTTGCTTTCTAAGAAAACTGATACATACAGCTTTTAACTGAATCATATCTGAAAAATATTTTTAAGTTAAAATTAGAAAGAGTTTAAGTGAAACTAATCTTAAAACACTTTCATAATCTACTCAGAAAGAAACTTTCTCAGAATGGTGAAAGCTCTAAGAAGCTTAGCTTTTTCAAAAAGGTCATTCCGCTGCAAACTTTCAATCTGCCCTTCTGAGTAAAACAGTCTTCTAAGAAAATCTTTTTAGAAGAATTTTTAAACTAGCACGATTCAACCCCCCTTCTCGTGCACAAATACACCTTCATGTATATGTATCTAACGAACTAAAGTTTTACCTGAGTCCTTTTGTATATTCGGACCAGGATTTTTGGACTTGCCTTTTTATCATGTCAGCTCCCCTATATATATATATTTCGGCATGTATTAAGCAGGACCTTTATACACTTGAACTCTGCTACATTCCGCTTTAAAGCATATGTTATATATTAATATTATGGCCATTTGTTGCATGGGCCTTTATTATATTATTGGCATTTTCTATTGTTATTCTAGACGCTTATCCAGGTTATCTATTCGTGCCATTAATCTGATTGGTCATGGCTTTGAGTCTCGCTATCGACTTATTGCATACAGGGGTTTGCGAAAATATACTTTACATATATGTTTCAAAAAAAAACATGGGGTTTTTGGGGTGTTATGTAACATCGCAAATTGTTGATTATGTCCATGGCATAGTTAATAAATTTGGGATGTTACATTTTTGGTATCAGAGCAGTTCGGTCCAATTGAGCCTGAGGACTGAGCTTGCTCCCTTCCCTTAGTCTGTCATTCTTTTAGCTCTGTTTTCCTTGAATCTATCTGTTGTGTGTGCCATTACTTCTCCAATGATCTGCATTGACATGAGCCTGATCAACTCATTGGCTGTGCAGGTATTGACTGCACGTGATGCCTCCACGACGACACCGGGATGCACCTGACCTCCAAGAGGCCATACAAGCGATGAGAGCCCAAGCCGAAGCGTCTGTGAGGATGGCGCAGGCTATGGAAGCGGGGCGTGTACACCCGTAGGCGGGGAGCGAGGAATCCCGCCGGTACATGGAGTTCAAGCAGAGGACTCCCCCTGTTTTCCGCGGAGAGATGGACCCAGACTTGGCTGACTGATGGGTCCGAGGCATTGAGCGCATCTTCGAGGATATCACCCTGACGGAGGCACAGAAGGTGAAGTTCGCCACCCGGGAGCTGAAAGACCAGGCTGAATCCTGGTGGGAGGCCGTGCGGCCAGTGCTGCAGCCCGCAGGGGCTGAACTATCCTGGGAAGGCTTCAAAGCAGCTTTCTATGAGAAGTACTTCCCCAGGACGGTGCGGGATGCAAAGGATAAGGAGTTCCTCGAGCTGGTGCAAGGGGACATGACCATTCTGGAGTACACGGCCAAGTTTGACCAGCTGTGCCGCTACTCTCACACCTACCGGCTGAACCCGGACGAGGAATGGAAGTGCATCAGGTACGAGCAAGGGCTGAGGCCAGATCAGAATGAGCGGATGGTGAACCGCAATCTCCGAACTTATGCCGAGCTCGTGAACATGTGCATAGCCCAAGAGCAGAGCTCCTAGCGGAGAATAGAGGCTGAGAGAGAGGCCGGGAAGAAGAAGAGGTTTGACGAGGCGGGCCCTAGCCAGGTACAGAGGGCCCTGCCTCCCGTTCAGTACGGCGGGCACCCTCAAAGGCGCCACCCTCGTTTCCACCACCGCCAAGGGAGGCCCGGGGTGCCGGCACCGCAGAGGCAGCCTCAGTTCTGCCCTCAACCACCCCAGCAGCACCTCCCTCCGCAGCAGAGGCAGCAACAACAGAACAGGAGGCCGCCTCCCCAGCCGAGACCTAACGCGGCTAGGCGACCTCAACATGCTCGCCTTGCCGAGCCTGCAGCGAGGCCTCAAGCACCAGTCATGCAGCAACCAGACCGCTGTGGCCGATGCGGAATGATGCATCATGGGGACTGCCCAGCTTGTTTCACATGCGGACAGAGGGGACACTATGCAAGGGTTTGCCCCCAGGGAAGAAACCATCAGCAGCCGCGTCAAGCTCGTGTGTTCGCGGTCACAGCAGAATAGGCCCAGGCAGCGGGAGAGCTGATCCATGGTGAGTGTAGGTTGTCCGGAAATGTTTTATCTGTTTTGTATGATTCTTGCGCGTCACATTCTTTTATATCTAATACATGCGTTGAGAGACTTAAGTTGCCAGTTACTACCCTACCATACACTTTGCATGTATCTACCCCAACTTCTTCACATGTTAATACTTCATCATGCATTTTTGGGTGCACTTTTGTGTTGTTAGGGAGAACCTTTAGGGCTGATCTGATATGCATACCCCTAGCTGGGCTAGACATTATCCTAGGAATGGATTGGCTGAGATTGAATCGGGTTATGTTAGTGTGTGATTCTAAAACTGTCATTTTCCCCAATGACCTAGAAAGACGTGACCAAAATAGGGTTCATAACTTAGAAGGTTCCTCTAGTTCCCAAACGTCCCTATACAGTTGTAGAGTGGATACCCAGGAATTCGCCACGTTCGCCTCAGCTACGGTTGGTGAAGAACAGAGAATCGAGGATATCCGAGTGGTTTGCGACTTTCCGGAGGTATTTCCCGAAGAAATACCATAGTTCCCGCCGGAACGTGAAGTGGAGTTCTCGATCGACTTAGTCCCCGGCGCGGGACCGATCTCCATCGCCCCGTATCGAATGGCCCCAGCCGAGCTTAAGGAGCTAAAGGCACAGTTGGAGGAATTGCTAGAGAAACGATTCATACGCCCAAGCGCATCGCCGTGGGGAGCACCTGTACTGTTTGTGAGAAAGAAGGACGGAACGATGAGGCTTTGCATAGACCACCGGCAGTTGAACAAGGTCACTATCAAGAACAAGTATCCTTTGCCACGGATCGACGACCTCATGGACCAACTGCAGGGAGCAACCGTGTTTACAAAGATAGACTTACGGTCCGGATACCATCAGGTCCGAGTTCGGGAAGCCGACATCCCGAAGACAGCCTTTAGATCGCGGTATGGGCATTTTGAGTTCACAGTAATGTCTTTTGGACTCACAAATGCGCCTGCTGTTTTTATGGACTATATGAACCGGGTGTTCAGGGAATACCTGGATCGGTTTGTGGTGGTCTTCATCGACGACATTTTGGTCTACTCAAAGTCGGAGGAGGAACATGCCGAGCACTTGAAGACAGTCCTGAGTGTTTTGGCCGATCGGAGACTGTATGCCAAACTCTCTAAGTGTGAGTTTTGGCTTAGAGAGGTTCAATTTTTGGGGCATGTGGTATCTCAGGAGGGTATAGCAGTGGACCCAGCAAAGGTAAGAGCAGTGATAGAATGGGAACGACCGACCACGGCAACCGAGATCCGGAGTTTCTTAGGACTCGCGGGGTACTACCGAAGATTCATTCAAGGGTTCTCTCAGATTTCAGCCCCGATGACAAAGCTTACCAAGAAGAATGCTCCGTTCGTGTGGAATGAAGCTTGCGAGCAAAGTTTTCAGGAATTGAAGAAGAGATTGACTTCAACCCCGGTATTGACGCTTCCGGATCCCGAGCAACCGTTCGAAGTGTACTGTGATGCTTCCGGACGAGGGTTAGGTTTCGTTTTGATGCAGCAAGGTAGACCCGTAGCCTACGGATCACGGCAACTTCGACCGCATGAGATGAACTATCCGACACACGATTTAGAGTTAGCCGCCGTTGTATCAGCACTGAAGATGTGGAGACACCATCTTTTCGGAACCAAGTTTGAAGTGTTCTCAGATCACAAGAGTCTCAAGTACCTGTTTGACCAAAAGGAGCTCAACATGAGGCAACGCCGCTGGATGGAGTTCCTTAAGGACTTCGATTTCACGCTTCACTACCACCCTGGGAAAGCTAACGTGGTAGCCGACGCGTTAAGTCGAAAGGCATTGCATGCGGCTTGGATGATGGTGAAAGAGTTGGAGCTAGTGCAGCAACTGGAGGACATGGATATCAGCATGGACCTGACACCGAAAAGCATAAAGTTTCATTATTTGGTCATCACCAGCGAATTCAAGCGACGGATCGAGCAAGCCCAGAAGGAACAACAAGATCGGGAATTTCAAGATATGCTCGAAGCAGTACGACAAGGCAAGATACGTGGATTTGAGCAGGGATCAGACGACCTTTGGAGATTCAACGGACGAATTTGCGTGCCTAAGGGCCAGAATTTGCGTGAGGACATACTCCAGGAGTCACACCGGAGCCAGTTCACTATCCACCCGGGGATGACGAAGATGTATAATGACCTGAAGGAGCGATTTTGGTGGCTTGGGTTGAAGAAGGATGTGGCACAATTCGTGAGTAAGTGCTTGACTTGCTAGAGGATCAAGGCCGAACACCAGAAGCCAGCCGGAGTTTTGAACCCCCTTTCTATTCCGGAGTGGAAATGGGAACACATCACGATGGACTTCGTGATGGGGTTACCCCTGACTCAGAGGAAAGTCGACGCAATTTGGGTCATTGTGGACAGGTTGACAAAATCTGCTCACTTTTTGCCAGTAAGGATGAGTTACCCGTTGGAGAAACTGGCCCAATTGTACATCGACTGGATCATCCGCCTACACGGAGTGCCTACATCGATCGTCTCCGACCGAGATTCAAGGTTTACCTCAAGGTTTTGGGGAGCATTGCAACGTGCATTTGGTACTAAGCTGAGCTTGAGCACTGCGTATCACCCCCAGACGGACGGCCAATCAGAGCGGATGATACAGACTCTTGAGGATATGTTGAGAGTCGTTGTTCTGGAGATGCCAGGCAGTTGGGATACCCATCTGCCTTTGGTGGAGTTTGCATACAATAACAGTCACCATGCCAGCATCGGAATGACACCTTATGAGGCTCTTTATGGTCGAAAGTGCCAGTCTCCGCTTTGCTGGAACGAATCCGGAGAGGAAAGGTCGCTAGGACCCGATTTTGTGCAACAAACTACTGAGAAGATCAAGATGGTCAGGGATAAAATGAAGGCTGCCCAGGATCGGCAGAAGTGTTATGCAGACAGAAGGCGACGTGAGCTGGAATTCTAAGAGGGCGACAATGTGTTTTTGCGGGCCGTACCTACAACTGGGATAGGGCGAACCTTAAAAACCCGAAAACTCAACCCTAGATTCATTGGGCCTTTTCAAATCCTAAAGAGAGTAGGACCCTCAGCCTACCAGATAGCCCTTCCACCAAACTTGGCCAACCTTCATGATGTGTTTCATGTCTCTCAACTACGCAAGTATCAGGCTTCGCCTGAGCATGTATTAGAGCCAGAGATCGTTGAGTTAAAGGACAACCTGACAATAGACCTTCCTGCGACCCAGATTGTGGATCGCAAGGTGAAACAAACCCGCCGAAGTGAGATTCCTATGGTTAAGGTTGCTTGGGGAGTAGGATCCTTGGAGGACCATACATGGGAACTCGAGTCTGAGATGCGAGATAAGTTCCCCCACCTCTTTGAAGGTACGGTTTGAAATTTCGGGACGAAATTTCTTTTTAGGGGGGTAGATTTGTAACACTCGTCATTCGGGACTTTATTGTTTTGTGTATTCTCAGTCGCCGGTGCGGATTTTGGTGCCCGGAGCTTAGAGTTATGTATATATATATGTGTGTGGTGATATTTCATGAGGTGTTATCTGTGACTGATATGTGTATATATATATACATGTGTAGTGCGCACATGGGTAACGTGGTGCTGAGATTTATTAATTGAATTGGTGATGATTGATATTTAATGTTGGGACAAACTATATGGTGTTCCTTGAGATAAATATATTCTACGGAACCAAAGTGAGTGGTGTGTGTGTTTCGATTTAATTTAATTTCCGTACTCAGGGAAGAGACCGGTATTTAGTTTATTTATATATATATATATATATATATATATATATATATAATCGTGCTTGATATATTGAGGTGCCTATGTGAGAATAAATAAAATTTCATGTATGTAAGGGAACATATTTTATGTCTTGTGATTAAAAATAAAGTTGTATATATATATATGTGTGTGTGTGTGTGTGTGTATGGGTGCATAAATATATATATATATATATATATATATATATATATATATGTGTGTGCATTTGTTTTATGTGACTAAATTTTGTGAATATACTACAAGTTATTAAATAATAATTTAAGTTGCTGAGAAGCAAGGCAGACTTAATATTATTATTGTATGAGTTAGAGAACCCCTAAGAGGGGTAATGATCGTTATAAAAATTTTGTTGAGACCTTAATATTTAAATTTAAGTCCCAAATTGATGTTCGGAAAATATTTGGAAAATATTCTCACCAATATTGGAAAATTATGGTTTTAAAGCTATTATTATTAAATTTCGCATTTTTACGAATTTCAGGAAAAATCCTTTTTAAATATATATAATGTGAAATTAATAATAATATGAGATAATTATTTTAGACTTATTGAGAGTCTCATAATATTAAGGAAATTTTCATAACGATCATATATCATTTTCTTATTTTAAAATTTGAGTGTTTAGTGAGTTTTTGAGTAACCTGAGAGAGAGCCCGAGCTAGATCCTAAACACAACCAGAGCAAAATTTATTTAACTCTCACCATAAATCTTAGTTGTAATTTCTTGCTCAAAATCATACTCAAACACATACTCATACTCACTACCTAGAGACATTTAACACTACAACAACTCAAAAATTAAACAAAACACCCCCTAGCTTGCTTAAAGCCTCGGTCAGACCCCTCACCTTCATCACAATTTCATTTCTCTCATTTCACACAAGAAAAGAGAAAACTCAGAAGATTTCTCTCCTCCCTCCAAGCTCCATTTTCGGCCAGCATTCAAGAGGGCCAAGGGAAGCCATTTTCATCCAACTTTCTCTTGCATTTCTTGATTCTAAGGTGAGTTACAACACTCCTTCTCATCCTTGCATGTTCTACACTATCTCAACCCTCTTTGCTCTGATTTTGCTTGAAGTCAGCCCAAATTTCGAGTTTCATGATGCATGTTAGATAGTCTGATGAATCTGATGTATGAAGCTTGATGGAGTGCTTGCATGTGAAGTTTGATGCTTGCATGTGTATGAGTTTGTGTTTTCTTGCATTTGGTTCTGAGATATTGAGTCTAAACACCGATGCTATGTGTATGTATGTTGGATGAATATTTTGAGTGATTTGGAGGAGTGGGTATGAGTTTTGGGATGAGAGGGAAGCAAAAACGCGATTTCTGCGTTTTCTGCAGAAACTGAGCAGTGGGGATCGATCCCACCATTGGAGGATCGATCCCCAAGGGCAAAATGGCCGTTTCTGGAAAAATTTAAGTGGGGATCGATCCCCACTATGAGAGGATCGATCCCCAGGCTGCAAAAATGTGTTTTCTGTAAAATTTTGAGGCAGGATCGATCCCAGACCCCTGAGGATCGATCCGCTGTACCTGAAAAGTATAATTTCACTTATTTTCACCCTATTTCAAATACAAGTTTTCAAATAATGATAATGGGGTTAACATAATATTTTAAAGTGATGAAATTAGGTATGTAGTAATGCTTTTAATCATGAAAAGAGAAATGGAATGTATATATATAAGTTGATGTGCAAAGAATCGTGAGTTAAGGAGTGACATGTGAGTTTTTGTGAAATTTGATAAAGATAAGAATGAGATTAGGTTGTGTGTATGATGAGAGCTTTAACACTTTAGTTCGAAGCAAGAATATGGTATTCGGAGAACTAAAAACCCGTTTATGTAAATGTTATGAAATTGAGATGATGAGCGTATGTGGACGATGTTATGTATATATATATATGACGATGAATTCGTTGAGAGAATAATGTACAAGCATGCTATGTTAATGTGGGTAGTAGAACCCACTTAATTGAGATTTAAGTAAATTATGATATGCACATGATGAAGTGAATGTGAATTCTTGATTAATTTGTGAACCATGCTTGAATTGTGAAACATGATTGAATTGTAAATTATAAATGATGAGCCACTTAGTTGTGAGTCTTTGGAAGTGCATGCTATGATGTTGAAAATTTAATTATTAAGCTGAAATGTAGAGATTGTATATGTTTTTGTGTTGCTGATTTGGAAGATGAAGTATTAAATGGCTACTTAGGAGTTTGGGTGGATTCGAGTAGGTCTTTTCCAGCTACTTAGGAGTTTGGGTGTATTCGAGTACGCTGATGCCAGCTACTTAGGAGTTTGGGTGTATTCGAGTTTGCTGATGCCGGCTGCTTAGGAGTTTGGGTGGATTCGAGTATGCCGAGTTTGGCTATTTGGGAGGTGGGTGTATTCGAATATGCCATTAGAGGGTATCTAGGAGGTGGGTGTATTCGGATGCGCCTCAAAGTTGATGTGTTATTTGAAATGTTCTCATGCATGTTTATTAAATTGAAATAATGTGAAAGTGCTGGTTTGTTACATACTGTGTATTTGCTGCTAGAATTGATTGGTGATTACCACAAGTGCGAAATTGATTCTTGGTTGACTGTAATGATATGTGAGAGGGGTGAGCATTAATTGTACATTGAGGGAACCGCGAGAACTTAGAAAGACTCATAGGCTTCCCCCTTTAGAAACGGATCGTTAAGTTGTTCGATCTAGTCACAGTAAGTACTTGAGTTTTTGAGAAAATTAAAGTCCTGTTTGATACAAGTATTACTTTGACTAGCTAGAATCGATAACATCGGGCACGTAGATCCGTGTGCTCAAAGTAACTCACTAAGACGACTTCGTCTTACGCTCTCTTTTCTTGATGATTCGATTCTAAATGGATCAGCCATCGCCGCCTCTGCCGCGCCACGAGACTTATGATTTCGCCTGGTCTAGCTACACGCCAGCCACCGGTGCGCTGACTGTCGCGTCTACTATCTCCGGGGTACACCGCTTCTTCATCCCAGAGTTTTTGGCGAGGTACCCTGCTCTCGTTCCTGGTCCCATTCCTGCTCCTGCTCCAGCCCCAGCTCCAGTCCCAGCTCAGGCATCTGCTTCTCCGCCACCACCTCCACCACCTTCTCCTGCCTCGGAGTCGGTCGAGTCGGACCCGGAGGAAGACGGAGGCTACCAGAGCGACGACTAAGCAAACGCCTGGCCAGATGTCGACTACATCTTGGTGGAGTCAGAGGTGTCCTCTCCCGCAGCAGGCTCAGATATGAGCGAGGATACCGGGAGCGCCAGTAGGTGAGGCGCAGATCGTGACCAACCTGACCGATGTGTAGCTGACCATTGACATCTTTATCTTTTTGTTTATAAGTATTTATGTGGAGCCTTTTTGTTCCCCTGCGTGGGATTTTACCATCCTCGCATATATATGTATCTAACGAACTACAGTTTTACCTGAGTCCTTTTGTATATTCGGACCAGGATTTTTGGACTTGCCTTTTTATCATGTCAGCTCCCCTATATATATATATTTCGGCATGTATTAAGCAGGACCTTTATACACTTGAACTCTGCTACATTCCGCTTTAAAGCATATGTTATATATTAATATTATGGCCATTTGTTGCATGGGCCTTTATTATATTATTGGCATTTTCTATTGTTATTCTAGACGCTTATCCAGGTTATCTATTCGTGCCATTAATCTGATTGGTCATGGCTTTGAGTCTCGCTATCGACTTATTGCATACAGGGGTTTGCGAAAATATACTTTACATATATGTTTCAAAAAAAAACATGGGGTTTTTGGGGTGTTATGTAACATCGCAAATTGTTGATTATGTCCATGGCATAGTTAATAAATTTGGGATGTTACAGTATCCGTCGATAATTTGTTTTTTCCAAACAAAATTAAAAAAAAATAATTTCATTATCGGCGGATACATCCGTCGATAACATTAACCGAAAATATTTTTTTTTAAAATATTTGAATTAATAATATTTAAACTAAATCAAAATTTATAACAAAATAGTAATAATCTCCATAAATAAAACTATAATGAAATATCATAATGTATATATTAATCAATATTTACAAAATAGATAAAATCCAAACACTATATAAGTCAAGTCATAAAAAATCCAAAACGTAATGTCTGAACAACCAAAACATAAACGATAAAAAAAAGTCATACAAAATCCATCGTATCAATGTCACAATCATCATCACCATCACCAGCATCATCTCTGGATGCATCCGGCTGAGTAGGAGGAGTCTGGGCAGGAGGAGGTCGAGGAGTCGGTGTGTGGGCAGGGGCGGCAGCAGCAGGCTGAGGAGCAGGCGGTGTCGTCTGGGCAGCGGCGGCAGCAGCGGCAGCAGCAGCAGCAGGAAGTGGAGGTGGTGTAGAATATGCGGGGTGTGGATAGCCTGGATGATATGAAGGTGGAGGAGGAGGCCAGAATGCAGGGGGATAAGGCGGAGGCGGATGATGATACTGTGGAGGAGTGGGATGGAAGTGATGGCTGAGAAGGTGGTGGTGGTGCAGAGACGCCAGCAGCAGCCAATGATGACCTTCCAACAGCAAACATCCCGTAATACTGGGACATCTGCTCTCTAATCTGCCGGTTGACCTCCACAGCAATCTCCTGCTGTCGGGCGGTCCGCTCCTGCTCAAGCTGCGCCTGCAGCACCTCGACCCGGGTCTGTAGCTCCAGGTTCAGATTGTGAACCCGGTCACGGACCTCAGCGTCGCTGCTCTCCCCTGAGGCTGCTGGTGCTGTCGCAGCAGATGCGTGGGAGGAACGAGCAATGGGGTTCGCGACCGCGCCCCGCCCGTATATGCGGCCCTTGTAAGGGCCGCCCACAACCTCAGTCCACACCGCCTCCTTATCGACGGGTGGGACGGACTCACCGGGCTGTGATGCCTCTGCCAGCTGGGTGCGGACCTCATCCAAGCGGCGCGTATAATCAGCCTACAATGAGAAGAATACATAATCATTTTAAATGGAATACATAATCATATTAATTGAATACATTTATACAACTATGATGAAATCACTTACATGAGTGCGCTGCGACCGCTCGTCTACCCACGTCGTCTTGTCGCCTTTCCTGGTGTGCGTCTCCCTGAACAACTCCTCCTGCGTGGGTGGTCTCTTCAGCCTCTGCTCCTGTAAGTTTAAAACAATTGAACAAAGCATTAATTAATCAATTCATATATAAGAAACATAAAATTAAATGTATTGCAAATATTACGTATCAGTCGTCTCTTAGTGGAGTCCACAGTAGCAGATCCACCACAGTGAAGGGAGCCACCCCTCAATGAGGCCCTGCTAGCCTTGGCCTTCTCCGACTTGGCCTTAAACCTCGGAGAAGACCAATACTCCTACAGCACACGGTGGTGGGCATCTGACATCCACTTGTGATCCTTGTCCTTGCCATTACGGATCCATAAGTACATGTCACCGAGCCTCTTAGCTGGCCGATGGCAGAAGGCATGGTACAGTGCTGGATCATCGGCAGGACTAATGGTGAAGTGAGACTACAATATATAGACAAATTTAATTTGTTAGTTACCACAACATAATTAATTACTAATTACTAAAATTGAAGAGTTCATATTACCTTCCACTCCTGATACCATCGCGCCTCTCCTCCTCGGTCACTTCGAAAAATACTCGATCGGCCTATGATACATCTTCTGTATCGTGGCCGTGATCTGGTGAGTGCCGAGGGTGGCAGGCACAAAACTACATGTTATAAAGAATTAGTTTCCATTTTATATAATAATCACTTTTACATATTTTATTTATAAAAGATTGACATTTATAACAACTTAAATCATATACCTTAGACCGGATGGATCCAGTCTGATGGAGGGGAGAGGACGTGTATATGAAGCTGCTGATGCAATCTCGACCGGCACCTCATTACTGCCCCCAATGTCATGTGGGGAGGCAGTAATGGGTGATGATGGTCCCCCAGCAGCAGATGGTGATGGTGATGGTGATGGTGATGGTACTGGCTCGTAGTCTGGGTCCTCCTCCGTCTCTGGCCTCGGGCCACGACCAGGGATGTCATACAACTCAACACCCCTCGATCGATAACCACGTGGCTGGGCGGCCGTCTTCCTCCGCCCTCGATCTCCTCGGCCTCTGCTCCTACCCCTATCATCTGCCATATCTATTCAGAACAATACAAGTTACTTTTCATTAATTAAAGTGTTTGACAAAGTATCTTAAAATGAGGTAGTGTTATTTGAAAACAAATTGAATTGTTAAAAACCATTTATTCAGAAAGTTGTGGATTGTCTTCACTCTCGTCTTCTGTATCGTCACTGTCAAGTTCATCTTCTTCTTCGTCACTACCTTCAGTGGAGTCATCACCCTGACTTGTTATGTTTTGGCGAGACATGTTAATAATGTCATCTTCACCAGTATCATCATGTAAAGTAGCAGGGACTCCTGTATCTACAACCACCCTTGGAGCACGTGTAACTTCGACTTGGTAAGCTATGTCATCCACATCATCACTTTCAACTCTGCCCCTAGGTTTGGTTGTGAAAACAACCAACCACTTATTCTTGCACTTCCCCGGATACCTTGTGTAATACACTTGCCGAGCATTCTGTGCAATGATGAAAGGATCATATGCACCAAATCGTCGTGTATGGTTAACCTCAATTATGTCGTAATTAGCGTGCTTGCGTGTTCCATCAGGATGTCTAGGATCATACCACTCACAACTAAACAAGACAACCTTCTTTGGCGTTGGGTCCTCACCAACATATTCCAACTCTAAGACTTGTCTGAGTACCCCGTACCAATTATTCTCCCCTGTTCCAGCATCCCCTCGAACGTATACTCCACTATTGTACGTGGTCTTCTCACGACCCCAGTCTAGGGTGTGAAATTTATAACCATTCACATGGGAAATTGGCCACGAAATTGTTACAATGGTGGGACCCCAAGCTAAGCTTTTTATATGAGGATTTGTGACATTATTGTCATGATTGAGCACCTACATACGTAGAGAACAAAGAGAATAGAAGGGAAAATTTTGAATTTTATCTCAAAGACTAATAGTACGAAGATTATAAACTTACGAACGAGTTGAACCATTGAGGGAATTGGTCAAGCGTATGATTCCGAATGGTTTGTTCAAAATATTTGTTGACATTAAGTAGAAATTAAAGATTTTTAATGACAACATTCACTACTATGTACAAAAACATTATTGAAATGATGAATTAGATATGTCACTTACGTTCTATAAGTGTCAACCTCATCACAGTTGATGAGAACATGTAGGTGCGTTGCATGCTTTTCTCTATCATTCAGCCAATAGTTTGTGGGTTTACCGGCACCACATCCAGGTTGATTAAACACAGACAAAGTATGCGGATATGAAGTTTCACCTCCATCATCATTGCAGCCTACTGCTGTTCTTTTCGAATGAACATGTGGCTCAAAATAAAATGAACAGAAGAAAGACGTCTCCTTTGATAAATAAGCTTCACATATTGACCCTTCAACACGAGCTCGATTCTTGACAGTTCTCTTAAAGGTCCCAATATTTCTTTCAAAGGGGTACATCCATCTATATTGAACCGGCCCACATACTTTCGCTTCATAAGCCAAGTGCACAGGTAAATGTTCCATTGAGTCAAAAAAAGAGGGGGAAATATTCGTTCCAACTTGCACAAAATTACAGAAATATTTTGCTCCATTACTTCCAAATCATGGGACCTCAGTGTGGTAGAACACAAATCACGAAAGAACAAACTAAGCTCGGTCAATGGTTTCCACACATGTAAAGGTAACTCTCGAAAGGCAACTGGAAGCAAACACTCCATAAACACATGACAATCATGACTTTTCATCCCATGGAACTTTCCATTCACAACATCCACACACCTACGGAGGTTGGAAGCATATCCATCTGGCATTCTAAACTCTTGCACCCATTTACACACGGATTGCCTCTGCGCAGGATTTAAAACATAGCTTTCCTTCGGCTTAACAACGCGACCATCACGTGTCTCTTGTAAATGTAGCTCTGGTCGTCGACAGTACTCTGTTAAGTCTACTCTTGCCTTGAGATTATCCTTAGTCTTGTCACTGTCCATAACAGTATTCATGATGTTATCACAAACATTCTTCTCAACATGCATGACATCTAGACAGTGACGAACAAGATTATCTTTCCAATAGGGTAACTCCCAGAATATGCTCTGCTTAATCCAGTTATGGTCCACACCATAACCTGGAAACTTGACTACTTTACCCAATTCGGTTATCTTAGGCAGATTTTTAACTCTGTCCCAGACCTGACTTCCAGTAAGCCTAACAGGTGGTTCTTCATGTTCAACACAGTTTCGCTTAAACTCATACCTGTTATTCCTAAATGCATGATCATTTGGCAAGAATCTCCTATGACAATCAAACCATGAGTTCTTGCCGCCATTCTTAAGTGTGAAGGATTTTGTATCCTCCATGCAAATAGGGCAAGCTAGCTTCCCCTGTGTCATCCACCCAGACAACATACCATAAGCAGGAAAGTCATTAATCGTCCACATCAGAGCGGCTCTTAGCATGAAATTTTCTTTGGTGGCCACATCATAGGTCAAGACCCCATTATGCCACAACTGCTTCAATTCATCTATGAGTGGTTGGAGGAAAACGTCAATTTTAGCTTTTGGATTATCAGGGCCAGGAATTACACATGTTAAAAACATGTACGGATCTTTCATGCACATCTCAGGAGGGAGGTTGTAAGGGGTAACAACAGCATGCCAACAAGAATAAGGCTTGTTAAATAAGTTATTTGGCGTGAACCCATCTGTAACACCCCGCTACTCAGGGGTGTCCGTGCGAAGGGTACTATCCCAACGAACACGCTAAACGTAAACATGAACTATTAAATAAACTGGATTATATGAAAATAACTGTAAACTAATATCTGTATATAACTGTATAAAACTTATATAACTATATAATTGTGTAACTGTATAACTGCTGAAAATATCTTAAACGTAACTGAAAGGTAACCTGCCTCTAAAGTCTGGAGCAACTATTACAACTGAAACTGAAATGTCTTATAATAAACTAATGACTGAAATAAATGAAAAACAATAACTATAGGGCTCCACAATCGAAGCGGAGCTCACCCAGGATATCAGCTGACACGACCTCTAGTGGATCAACGGCTCCTCGTCGGCTGCGGGATCGTACTCTGAAAATGGTTGATGAGGGGTGAGTCATCGACTCAGTGATGGGGAATATGATGCAATGCAACATTCACAACACATACATCACGAACTAGCATGTCATCAATCACACAAACAATATCCTGTCTAGCTATCACACTAAAGTCTGCATACCAAGCCTCTGTACTGTATACTGTATCTGTAATCTGTCACCTAGCGCGCAGTATAGGCATAACTAAATCTGTCTCAGCGCGCAGCATGAGTTTACTCATATCTGACCCTCGTGGGGTATATCTGTATCTGTAACCAAGCCGTCCAATAACCGGGATCGGAACGTACTTGGCGGGCTCAGGCGACTCACCGCTAATTAGTAAACCATACTAAGACACCGGGATCTGACCACCGGCCATAGCGTCTGACGTATACTAATCAGGGGCGGTGTAACTATTCTAGACAGTCAGCACATAACTTGCTCAAACACTCATACATGTCATAAGTTCTGCTATTAGTCTATTTATCTGTCTTATATCGCATGTTATATCAATAAAGCAGTAAACAGCCAACCAATCAGCAATTCACATACATAGCATGAAAACATAAGTCTTTCCTATTCTACTCTAACCACCTAACATGTTACTATTTCTACTTCTACTCTACATACAAACACATGCATAATAACTGTATTAATATCTTTCATAATTATCTAATTATCAAACATAAATACATGCTATGAATGCTAAACTACATGCAAGACCTCCACTCACCTGGATAATCCTGACTCTGAGAAGCACCGTCGGCTCCGGCTCCAGCCAGCGGCACTGCGTTCGCACCTGAAGTGCAAAAAGGACCCATTAGGACCCCCTGAAGAAAAGAAAAGCGAAAGCTCGAACTGCTGCTGTGTCACGCCGTCGCTAGCGAGATACTGCTGCTCGCTAGCGATGGGCCGGTCGCTGGCGAGCTCCTCTTGCTCGCTGGAAACCCTCATGCAGAAAAAGGACAAAAACGACTTTTCACTCACCGTCGGGAAATTGCTCAAGCAGAGTATCCCCAAGACGTCGAAACCTCACTCCGACAAAGTTCCTTTACTGAAAAGGAACGCCCAAAAGAACTGCTCTTAAAAGGCGTGAGAATGAGGTGTGGAGAAAAGGACTCAACTAGTACTCATATATATAGGTGAGGTGGGGGGAACTGACATCATGCTGCGTCCGATGTGGGACTTTGGACGGTCGCTAGCGACTAGACTGCGGTCGCTAGTGACGAGCTCATCGCTAGCAGGCACTGGCTGCTAGCTAGCTAGCACCTGCTGACAGCAACGTTGTGACACTCGTTCTGCACGATGTGAGACTTGGTCCCGTCGCTGGTGACCGACTGCTCGCTAGCGATAGCTGACTTGCTCGCTAGCGATGCCCCTCTGACAGCAACCTGCTGACGTGTCCTAAAGAGAGTCCTTCCTAAGGGACACTGTGATACGGGGTATCACAATCTCCCCTCCTTTTAAGGATTTGGTCCCCAAATCCAAACTAACCGTGAAAGAAAAAGACATGCTAGAAAAGATATACTAAGGTTACCCCGTGTATCGAAGAGGTAGGGGTACTTATCTCTCATCGACTGCTCCGTCTCCCACGTGGCTTCGTCTCCAGAGTGATTCCTCCAGATGACCTTGACTAGAGGTACCTCCTTCGAACGAAGCTTCCTGATCAAATGGTAAACGATGGCCACTAGCTCCTCCTCATAGCCCAAACTCTGATCTATCTGCACCGGCTGTGAACTCAGGACGTGAGACTCATCTGGAACATACTTCCTTAGCATGGACACATGGAAGACTGGGTGAACCGCTGCTAACTCCGCTGGAAGGGCTAACCGATAAGCAACCCTGCCAACTCTCTCTGTAATCTCATAAGGTTCGATGTAGCGTGGGTTCAGCTTTCCTCGCTTACCGAACCGTACCACCCCCTTCATCGGGGAAACCCGCATAAACACCTGATCCCCGACTGCGAACTCTAACTCGCGTCTCCTCTTGTCTGCATATGCCTTCTGACGAGAATGAGCTGCCCCCAAACGTTCCCTGATAACCTTTACCTTCTCCAGAGCCTCCTGAACCATATCTGGACCCACTGACTGAACCTCACCCGTCTCAAACCAGCCAATAGGCGAACGACAACGCCTACCGTACAAAGCCTCAAACGGTGCCATCTGGATGCTAGCCTGGTAACTGTTGTTGTATGCAAACTCAACCAACGGTAGCTGCTCATCCCAAGACCTACCAAAATCCAAACTGCAAGCCCTCAGCATATCCTCCAAAGTCTGAATCGTGCGCTCCGACTGACCGTCAGTCTGCGGGTGAAAAGCTGTACTGAGATCCAACCTCGTGCCTAGAGCCTGATGTAAAGCACGCCAAAACCTGGATGTGAACTGTGACCCTCTATCTGATATGATGGAAACTGGAACCCCATGCAACCTGACAACCTTGTCGATGTAGAGCCGAGCATACTGTGTAGTCGTAAACGTAGTCTTCACCGGAATGAAGTGAGCTGACTTCGTGAGCCTGTCCACTATAACCCAAATAGCGTCGAAGCCCCTCACAACCCGCGACAAACCCGTGACAAAGTCCATAGCTATCCTCTCCCACTTCCACTCTGGCAGTGGAATCTCCTGTAACATCCCTGCTGGGCGCTGATGCTCAGCCTTAACCTGCTGACACACCAAACACCTGGTCACGAACGCACCTACATCCTTCTTCATGCTGTGCCACCAATACAAAGGCTTGAGGTCTTTGTACATCTTAGTCGATCCTGGGTGAACCAAATAAGGCGTACAATGAGCCTCTCTCAGAATAGTCTCCCGAGGTCCCCGACCTCCGGCACGCATAACCGGTCTCCGATCCTGAGCACCCCATCTGCATCCACTGAGAAGTCTGAACACTCCCCTCTCTGTACCCTCTCTCTGAGCTCTAACAACTTCGGATCCTCTGACTGACGCTGCTTCACCATCTCTGCAAACGTCGACCTGATACTGATATGGGCCAAGAGCGCCCCCGAATCATCAATCTCAAACCAAACGCCCTCATACTCCAACCTCTGGATCTCTCCTGCCATGGGTCTCCTATCTGGTCCAACGTGGGCTAAACTCCCCTGCGATCTCCGCTCCTCAACCACAGGATTCCTACTCAAGGCGTCCGCCACCACGTTCGCCTTCCCCGGGTGATACTTGATCGAACAATCATAATCGCTGAGGAGCTCCAACCACCGTCTCTGTCTCAGATTCAGGTCCTTCTGCTCAAAGATGTACTTCAGACTCTTGTGATCCGTGAAGATCTCACAAGTGTCCCCATACAGGTAATGCCTCCAAGACTTCAGGGCGAAGATCACTGCTGCCAACTCCAGATCATGTGTGGGGTAGTTCTGCTCATGCTTCCGTAGCTGCCTAGACGCATAAGCAATCACCTGTCCCCTCTACATAAGCACACATCCCAGACCAACCCTAGATGTGTCGCAGTACACCGAGAAACCACCACTACCCGTAGGCTGAACCAAGATCGGTGGTGTAGTCAAACTATCCTTCAATCTCTGAAAGCTCTGCTCACACCTCTCCGTCCATAAAAACTTCGCACCTTTGTGCGTTAGGGCAGTCAACGGTGCTGCTACCGTCGAGAAACCCTTCACGAACCTGCGGTAGTAACCTGCTAGCCCCAAGAAACTCCGGATCTCTGCTGTTGACGTCGGTCGCGCCCACTGACGTACCGCCTCAACCTTCTTCGGGTCCACCGTGATGCCCTCACTCGTCACCACGTGTCCCAAGAAAGCTACCCTGTCCAACCAGAACTCACACTTCGAGAGCTTAGCATACAACTGATGTTATCTCAGTGTTTGTAACACCGTCCTCAGATGCTCCTCATGCTCCTCTCTACTCTTGTTGTACACCAAGATGTCATCAATGAACACGATGACAAAGCGATCCAAGAATGGCTTGAACACTCTGTTCATCAAGTCCATGAAAGCAGCTGGGGCATTCGTCAACCCGAAAGACATCACCAAGAACTCAAAGTGTCCATAGCGGGTCCGAAACGCCGTCTTGGGTACATCCTCATCCCTGATCTTCAGCTGGTGATATCCCGACCTCAAATCTATCTTCGAGAAACACACTGCTCCCTGCAGCTGATCGAACAGATCATCAATCCTCGGCAACGGGTACTTATTCTTCACTGTGACCTTGTTCAGCTGCCTGTAGTCGATGCACATCCTCATAGATCCGTCCTTCTTCTTCATGAAGAGCACTGGCGCTCCCCACGGTGACGAACTCGGTCTAATGAACCCCTTGTCCAGCAACTCATGCAACTGACTCTGAAGCTCCCTCAGCTCTGCCGGTGCCATGCGATACGGGGGTATAGAGATGGGCCTCAATCCTTGCTCCAGGTCTATACCGAACTCCACCTCTCTGACCGGAGGTTTCCCGGGTAGATCCTCCGGAAACACATCCATAAACTCCCGCACCACTGTTATGTCACTGCCGCTGCTCTGTCCCACTGAGGTATCACTCACTGCTGCCAGATAACCGTTGCATCCCTTGCTCAACAGCCGTAGAGCACTCATAGAAGATATCAGACGATCCACCGGTGTACAACTGCTACTCTGGAACTCCACCAACTCTCGCTCTGGAATCCGAAAGGTCACTGTCTTCCCGCGACAATCCACCTCCGCATACTGTGCCGCTAACCAATCCATACCCAGAATCACGTCAACTGGAGAACCATCAGATCCGCCTCTGCGCGAAACTCTCCGACCTGAACTGGACAGGACCTGAGAACTCTGTCTACATCTAACGATCCCCCTCCCGGTGTACTAACCCCGAAAGGTAACTCAAGGGCGGAAGGACTCTCACTGAACCTCAAGGCAAAGAATACTGATATAAAGGAATGCGTTGCCCCGGGATCGAACAACGCTAAAGCCTCAAAACCTCTAACTAATATGATACCTGTAAGAATGGCATTGGATGCATGGGCATCCTGTCTGGTCATAGAAAAAAGACGGGGCTGTCCCCCGGAGCCTGAACCTCTGCCCCCTGACACTCTGTTGTCTGTCCTACCACCACCCCTGCCTGCGGATGTGAAGGAACGAGTCTGACCCTGAGATGGCTGTGCTGCTGGAAAGGCAGTCTGAACAGAACCCACACTGGGAGTCGGCTGTCTACTCGAGCAATCCCTGTACCTGTGGCCCTCCTGGCCGCAACTGAAGCATCCTCTGGTCCCCATGCGACAAACTCCAGAGTGAAGCTTGCCGCAGGTCTGGCACTGCGGGTGAGAGGAGACAGATCCTCCCTGCTGAGATAAAGAAGCGGGCTGGCTGACTCTGCTCTTACTCTGGCCCTGCGAAGCTGTGGGGCGAGCCGGAAAGGGTGCTGAAGAGGTGGCCCCGCCCGGCTGGAACCCCGAAGACTGGTGTCGCTGCTGACTGCGGGTGGGAGCTGTTGTACCCGAATAAGAACCAGTATGCCTCGCCTTCTTCTCTCCTCTGGCCTGAGCATCCAACGTCTTCGTCTCACAAGAAATGGCGGCATTGAACGCCCCATCATAGTCCTCTGACGTCTCATAGCATGTCAAAGCGAATCTGTACTGGATGAGGAGTCCCTGAAGGAACCGCCTCACCCTCTCGTTCGGGGTCATGGGGAACTGAGTGACCCCGGCGAGTCGAGTGAACTCGGCCTCATAATCTGTGACGGTCATCTCCCTGGTCATCCTCAGCTCCAGGAAGGTCTGCAGTGCTCGGTCCCTCATGCTGGTGGGAATGAACCTGTCTCTGAATGCTCAGGAGAACTCCTCCCAAGTCAAGCGCGGAGCATCCGGCCCTCTGCGGTCCCGTAAAGCTCGGTACCACGTATCTGCTACCCCTCCTAGCTGCTGTCCAGCCAGCTCTGCAGTAAGCTCTGACGATGTGCGAAGAATCTCGGCCCTCTTCTGAATCCAGCCAAGAAAAGCTGCCGGGTCTATGTCCCCTGGTACGCCCGAGAACTGCAGAGGGTTTGACCGGCTGAAACGGTCGATCAGCTGATCCTCCGTCACCCTCGGGGTCTGCTGTGCTGTAGCTGCCTGATGTGCCTGCGTGGCCACTATCTCTGCTAGCGCGGCGACTGTGTCGCGAAAGCTCTTACGCCCGGAACCGGAGGAAGTCCGGTGTCGAAAAGGAGGCATGATCCTGGCGAGGTCAAACCATAAGACATATCAGAAAGGGAATTCAAAGGAGACAGTAACTACTACTGAACTTAACTGACTGTACTTTCTATGAACCTTTCGTGGCACTACATTCCATGGCCATGGGTGCACTTCCATTACCATGGTTTCCATGACACTTAAGGTTCCTAGCTCCAGACTCTAAGGGGAAACCTATGGCTCTGATTCCAACTGTAACACCCCGCTACTCAGGGGTGTCCGTGCGAAGGGTACTATCCCAACGAACACGCTAAACGTAAACATGAACTATTAAATAAACTGGATTATATGAAAATAACTGTAAACTGATATCTGTATATAACTGTATAAAACTGATATAACTGTATAACTGTGTAACTGTATAACTGCTGAAAATATCTTAAACGTAACTGAAAGGTAACCTGCCTCTAAAGTCTGGAGCAACTATTACAACTGAAACTGAAATGTCTTATAATAAACTAATGACTGAAATAAATGAAAAACAATAACTATAGGACTCCACGATCGAAGCGGAGCTCACCCAGGATATCAGCTGACACGACCTCTAGTGGATCAACGGCTCCTCGTCGGCTGCGGGATCGTACTCTAAAAATGGTTGATGAGGGGTGAGTCATCGACTCAGTGATGGGGAATATGCATGCAATGCAACATTCACAACACATACATCACGAACTAGCATGTTATCAATCACACAAACAATATCCTGTCTAGCTGTCACACTAAAGCCTGCATACCAAGCCTCTGTACTGTATACTGTATCTGTAATCTGTCACCTAGCGCGCAGCATAGGCATAACTAAATCTGTCTCCGCGCGTAGCATGAGTTTACTCATATCTGACCCTCGTGGGGTATATCTGTATCTGTAACCAAGCCGTCCGATAACTGGGATCGGAACGTACTTGGCGGGCTCGGGCGACTCACCGCTAATTAGTAAACCATACTAAGACACCGGGATCTGACCACCAGCCATAGCGTCTGACGTATACTAATCAGGGGCGGCGTAACTATTCTAGACAGTCAGCACATAACTTGCTCAAACACTCATACATGTCATAAGTTCTGCTATTAGTCTATTTATCTGTCTTATATCGCATGTTATATCAATAAAGCAGTAAACAGCCAACCAATCCGCAATTCACATACATAGCATGAAAACATAAGTCTTTCCTATTCTACTCTAACCACCTAACATGTTACTATTTCTACTTCTACTCTACATACAAACACATGCATAATAACTGTATTAATATCTTTCATAATTATCTAATTATCAAACATAAATACATGCTATGAATGCTAAACTACATGCAAGACCTCCACTCACCTGGATAATCCTGACTTTGAGAAGCACCGTCGGCTCCGGCTCCAGCCAGCGGCACTGCGTTCGCACCAGAAGTGCAAAAAGGACCCATTAGGACCCCCTGAAGAAAAGAAAAGCGAAAGCTTGAACTGCTGCTGCGTCACGCCGTCGCTAGCGAGATACTACTGGTCGCTAGCGATGGGCCGGTCGCTGGCGAGCTCCTCTTGCTCGCTGGCGACCCTCACACAGAAAAAGGACAAAAACGACTTTTCACTCACCGTCGGGAAATTTCTCAAGCAGAGTATCCCCAAGACGTCGAAACCTCACTCCGACAGAGTTCCTTTACTGAAAAGGAACGCCCAAAAGAACTGCTCTTAAAAGGCGTGAGAATGAGGTGTGGAGAAAAGGACTCAACTACTACTCATATATATAGGTGAGGTGGGGGGAACTGACATCATGCTGCGTCCGATGTGGGACTTCGGACGGTCGCTAGCGACTAGACTACGGTCGCTAGCGACGAGCTCATCGCTAGCGGGCACTGGCTGCTCGCTAGCTAGCACCTGCTGACAGCAACGCTGTGACACTCGTTCTGCACGATGTGGGACTTGGTCCCGTCGCTGGCGACTCGCTGTGGTCGCTGGCGACCGACTGCTCGCTAGCGATAGCTGACTTGCTCGCTAGTGATGCCCCTCTGACAGCAACCTGCTGACGTGTTTCTGACGTGTCCTAAAGAGAGTCCTTCCTAAGGGACACTGTGATACGGGGTATCACACCATCTGAGCAAAGCCCTAATCTAACATTCCGCGGATCATTTGCAAATTGAGGGTGACACCTATCAAAATGCCTCCAAGCTTCACCATGAGAGGGATGCGTCATTATCCCGTCACTTCTCCTATTCTCATAATGCCACCTCATGTGAGGTGCAAAGCTCATAGAGGCATACAAGCGTTTTAACCTAGGGATTAGGGGAAGATAGTGCATCCTTTTGTTGGGAATATGCTTATACCTCCCATTACCCGCTCTTCTAGGTTTGAACCTGGGGCCTGGCAGAATTTACATTCAACTAATTCAATATCCTCCTTATAGTACAACATGCAACCGTTCATGCAACAATCAATTTTCTCTTATTTCAACCCAAGTTTTGAAACTAACTTCTTTGCCCTATAATAGTCCCTAGGAATTGCCTCTGGTCGTGGATTAGCATCACTCATTAAAGTAGCCCATCGATCAAAAGCACTTTGACTCTTGTTTGCCTCTGACTTGATAGACAACATCCTAATTGCCACTGACAACTCATAAAGGGCTGAACCCTCCCAAATGGGTGTCTTTGCAGATTCTAACAAAGAAAAAAACATTTGCGCTTCAGGATTTGGTTCCTCCTCTCTGGGTTCATTATAATCTTGATCATGTTGCCCCCCAAAGGCATCATGGATCATTTCCTCATAACACCCACGATTATCACCGCCCCAATTTAAATTACGATCCCCATATTATTCACCATCAAACCCACTTGAACTACCTCCCACAAACTGATCCTGCTGTACTGACTCGACTTCCCCATGGACTGTCCATACATAATAATTATCCATAAATCCCTTTTTGTACAGGTGAACATTAATCGTGTCAACATCATAGAAAAACCTACAAACACACTTGGCACATGGACACTTGACTTTTCCCTCAGACCTAAATTGTTCAGACATAGAAGCAAACCCCACAAACTCTTCAACTCCAGCATAGAATTCCGGTTTAATTCCCCCCTATTCGGGTGTAACCTATCATACATCCATGATCTATTTGTTGATGACATTGCCCTTGAATATTGGAGAATCCTAAAATGAGAAGTGTAACTAGGACTAATTAATAACAGTTTTTTAGTTAATCTAAATTCACCATTAATACGACACTAATGATTTTTACAAATTTGTTAAATTTTTACTCAAACATAATTTTGACAGAGTTTCCCTTAGTTTTAGATAACTTAACAATAGTTATTTAATTTCTCAAAATTTTTACTTCACAAAATTTTGACAGAGTCTCCCCTAAATTTTAAACAAACTTTCTCATTTAATTTTACAAATCAATCAACCAGTATTGCCAGAGTTTAAGGACCGATCTCAGAATAAGTCATCTACCCTAAGGTTTTGCCACAATAACAACAGAATCATATCATTAAAATTAATAAATAACATACCTAATATAAACGTAAGCTTCTACAAACCGTAAGCTCCAATCGCCCGAATATATCAACAACTGTTCTCATATATATCATTTAAATAATATATTTGTTACGTTATTGAAAAATTACTTACTTTAAATAACATATAAATTTGTTAAATCTATCTTTTTTGGAATAATGTTTTCTATTTTTGTTTAAAACAGTTTTCCTTTTAAAAAAATTAATATATTTATTTTTTTAAAAACAGAAAGTTTAACATATTAATTTTTTTAAATAGAAAAAACAAAAAAAAATAATAAATACAATATATAAAAATACCAAAAACAATGAAAAATTAAAATTTAAGAAAAATACCTAATGGAAGACCAAGAGATGCTTCCTGGCGGCAGTGGCAGCGGAGGGCCGGTGGCGGCGGTGGCAGCGGAGGGCCGGCGACGGCAATGGCAGCGGAGAAAGCGGGAAAATGCTACAAACAATGAGTTCTCATTAGAGACCTCAAACAAAAATTTTAAACCGATTAAAATGTAGAGGACAGAGAGACTAACCTGTTGGCACTACCCAGAGGTCGAACGGGCGGCGGACGATGGCGGAAATGGCCGTTTTTCGCGGCGGAGAGAGAGAGAGCGCGGTGAAGAGAGAGAGAGAGAGTGGAGTTCGCGAAGTGAGGAAGAAGGAGACGCTGTCTCCTCATATTCGCGTATTATCGACGGATGGTTTAAACCATCCTTCGATATTATCCCTGGATAAAGGGCACCCGATTTAATGAAACGGTGCGTTTCAATTATCGAGGGATGAAATCATTCTTATCCGTCGATAATTTCTACATAGGGTTAGGGTTTAGGGTTTAGGGTTTTATCGGCGGATATTTTAATCTTCATCCGTCGACAACATCAACCCGGCCAAAAAAAAATTTTTGTTTTGAGCGGGAACAAATTACCGATGGATATTTTAGAAAATATCCCTCGATAAATATATTCGCTGATTAAAAAATCCCGCCAATGCTGTATCCGTCGATAAATCCGTCGATAACGTCCGTCGATAATCCGCTAGTTTCTAGTAGTGTTCTTAATCCTCTCATCAAATAGAACCCTTCTACCGATTGCAATTCTTGTAAAGGAGTCATCTTTGTATTCCTACCGTTCGTGGGGCTAGTAAGAGAAAGTGAGAACGTGTTCTACGTCGGGAAATGGTGTCTCTACGCATTACATAGGAAGTCTACAAGAGGTAGGGGTTCTAGGCATTCTTTATTCTATGTAATTTCATGCATGATGATGTGTATTTGATGAGACTATTTTTGTTGTTCGTTTTTCCCATTAGGGTTCATGAAAGGGTTTATGTCTTACGAAATTAATTTCAAAGAAAAAAGGTTTCATCAATTGAAAAGTGTTTCTAATCATGTTTTATCAATGAGTTTTCATGAACATATGTATTCTATTGATTGAGATGATTTTAAATTAAAGTTTTAGCCATTTGCTTGTGAAAAACGTGTTTTAGAAACTCTAGAATCTGAGTTTTCGCGTTCGTAATCGATTACAAGAGGTTCGTAATCGATTACGAGTCGAGAATTTCCAATCACGAGAAAACATAGCTATCTGTTAATCGATTACAGACCCGTGGTAATCGATTACAACACTGTAGATTTTACGAAAATTGACTATTTTGACCCTTTATGTACCCTAATGCGTTCTACGACTTGTACAAGTGTTATATACAATTTATGCATGATTTATATATGATTATATGAGTTGTAATATATGTTTACATGTTGTCATGATATAAATGTATGAATGTATGTTAATATATGTTATGTATGATTCGTATGTGATTATTATGTGATGCTATGTTATAATATTATGATATGATGCAATGTATATGTTATGTAAAGAGATTAATGTGCAAAGTGAAAAGAAAGTTAAGACACACATAGTAGCCTTTCCGTTCGTGATAAACGTTGCAGGGGGCTGGCAACCTCGGTTGTAACGACTCACTAGCGGAAGGTGAATTACCCCCTCTACCCATATGTATAGGATGAGCTCATACCTAGGGTCGGCGATGCGGAGGTTACAGGAGGGTGGCAGGTCAAAACAATGTAAATGATCCACGGGCACCAAAAGGGCGTGCTTTAATTAAAACGGATCCACAGGCATACTTAGTATGCTTAAAAGACTCAAGATAATTTAAGTAAAGATATGAGATATACGTTACAGACAAAGAATGTTATTTTACTGTTATGTTTATATATATATGATAGTCGAGCACATAGTACACCATACATTGATGATTATTTATGTTATGTATGTACGTTAATTTAAAAGGAACAAGACGCACTTAGGTAAGACGTTCCGGGAAAAGATTGTTTTTAACTTATATTTGAATTGAACTCATTCATACTTCACTTATTTTATAATTAAACCCGGGGCGGCTTCCTCTACTGAGATACATTATGTACTCACCCTATGTTTTCCCCCACCTTTTAGAGGATCTGTACGAGCAGGATATCGGAGCACACGAGGAGCCCGTGCAGAGTACTTAGTTTATGATATAGTCCCTTATATATATACGAGAGACATGTTCTATTTATTTATGCATATACGATAGTTTTTATGCTTCCGCTATATTTATTTGTTTATATTTTCTGAGACCGGACCTATGTTAGCCGGCAACTATTTATTTTACTTGTATTTATTGTGGAGTCTCATGAGTCTTGATTTTGGGCTCACGGGATTACACCTAGTATTTATTTATGTTTTGTTACTTTATGGGAGTTTATATGATATGACGATGTTTACTCATTGTATGATTTGTTATGTTGTTTTATATTATCGATTACGTATTACGCAAAGCCCATATTTTTGTATCGTAACGAATTGCGAAAATTTTACTCCCGCCTATTTTCCGCGTATGATATTTTAAATACAAAGATAAAACATGATAACAGGAGGTAACCAGGGGCAGACCGTCTTGTATTGGAAGGGAGGCAATGACCCCCCTGAAAATTTCAGTTTCTTTAATAAATTTTTTTATTTCAATGATTTCGCCCCCTCTAATTTTTATTTAAAATTATTTATATCAACTTTATAGTTAATAAGATATTTAAAAATTATAATAGATAATATAATATATTATATGTAAGTATATATGTGTGTATTTTCTTTAATTTTGATGTAAGATATTAATTTTTTCACATGTGATAATTTTTACTAAGGTTTTTTAAGAATGAATAAAAAATATTGATAACTTATTCGGTACCTAACAAAATTAATGGATATCGATATCTGTTAATTATTATGTGATTATAGACAAATTATGTGTCCTATTTTAAAATTCATCAATAGTGAACCATAAAATCATAACCATTGATCGTATAGTAGGTATTGGTATCCATAGAACAAAGAAAAAATAAAAAATATTAGATAAGTATTTTTCTAAAAAATGAGTTACTAAATTTTGGCCCCTCCTGAAATTATGGTCTAGGTCCGCCCCTGGAGTTAACCCTTATGAAATAGCCTAAAATGACTTAAGCGTTAAGGGCTATTTAGTAGGGTGTTACAAGACATAATGAATGAATAAAAGGAAACAGATAAGGGATGAAGAATAACTTGAACGAATAACAAAAATACACACCTCTTTCATCATTATATTTGATTTTCTTTCAATATATAACAAAAATAAGTTGTAGATAAAATACTTTTATAATTTGATGATGTGTCTTTTTTTTGTAATAATGATGAAGAATATAGATGGTTTGAAAATGAAAGAAATTTTTTATGTGTTGATAATAGAAGTGAGAGAGAGAATGGAAAAAGAAAAAAAAAACAAGAAAAAAAAAAGAAAGTGTGTGAGTGAGTTAATGAGAAATGGATGTGAGAATGAAAGTTGCTGAGTGGGGGAAGAAGAAAAAGAAGAAGAGGAAGAAAGAAAACGTGTAGATCAGAAAGCAAAATTAGAGAGAAAATGTTAGGTGAATTAAGGAGATGTATGATGTATATACATTGTAAGTATTTTATATATATTGTACATCTATATTTCCTGAGATTATTGTTACTATATGGAAAAAAGATGCTAATATACTAAATATAATGACATATATAACTAGAATCTATACAATTGAAAGGGTTAAGAAGTGAATATCATAACATCCACTCATGGATACATGATTAGATATCATTTGCTAGTAATTGTCAATATATACACTATGAATTGATTGGTTGTCATGATTGAATTAGCTAGCCATATTCCTTCCTAGAATTACAAGACAATTCATCATAAAATGTAACTAACCACTAGTTTTACATCACCAATAGTTGAATGGTTAAGGTATAAATGAATTGGCGCTAAAATACACAGGTTGGAGATCCCCTTCTAAAATCCATTATCACTAGTGTGGCAACAGTATGAGCAAGCGCCCCAAGAACAACAAAAACATGGAAGATCTGATGGCTATGCCCTGCAATATCAAATGCTCCGGGCTTCCATCGCTCTGGTATTCTAGTGACATAAAATACAGCTCCTGTGGCATATAGAAGGGCCATAACAAGTTCATATCCAAGCGCAACAAGAATATGGGGGAATCCCCAATGTAGTTTAAGAGCATGAACTGCAGGAACGACTCCTGAGAAGCCCATGAAGAGGAATAAAGATGCTCGAAATGGTCGAAAGCGGGGTGAAGAAAGTGAGGGCGCAAGAAGTTTGATGATGGCCAGGATTCCAAGCACAGATATTGACGTTAAATAGAATAACCTGGCGCAAGGGTTGCAGTAGAAGACATAGTAAACTGGACCAAAGAAGGAACAGACAATCATAAAAGAAATCCCTGTGTAGTCTAAACGCCAAAAAAAGATGTTAAAGCGTTTGGAGTGGCAGGCAAGAAGATGGGAAATGGAACTGCAAGCCAAGCATCCCATTGCACCAGCCAAGAAAACGAACCAAGGCCATATAGGAATTGTTTCTGCACCATTTTCTCTCAAATCATGAGAGACCGTTGGCTTCAGAATGTGTCTCAAATGTGAACCCTGAAGGTAAAGAAATAAAGCAATCATTATTGGATTGAAGTATGATTAAATTCCTATAGTTATCGTCCTAACATATAGGGTTAGTAATTTAATTAAGAGTTTAATTTCAATGCAATCTCATCGGTGTAAAGTAATTTTACACAAACATTCAATAAGAGATTGACATATCAGCAAAAGTCTTTAACTCAACCACTCACTAACTAAAAAGTCACATAAATCAATTGAAGTGATTGAGTGATAGTGTAAAAGGAATTAGTGCATCATTATTAAACTAATTAATTAAAAATAAAAATAAATAAAATAAAATATGAAAATAAATACTTGAAAACTTTTTATTATTTAATTTTAATTTTATTTAGATAAATTTTAAATTTTTATTAGATAACTGTAGTTTATTAAAAATAAGTTTTATTTCAAATAAAAATATACAAAATCAGATTAAAAGATAGATAACGTTTTAAGTTTATTAATTTATTTATTATTATTATTATTATTTTAAGAAAACATATTAAGCTGTAAATATCGCTAGCTATAGATCATCCATTATATTGATAAAAAGCTAGTTTACTTCCTCTAAGCTAAACTTATCAAAATATATACCTTTTACTATGAAGACCCTTTCAGGATGTTGTATAAAGACCATGATTAGTCACCAAAAATAAACCAATAAAGACCACGATTAAAAGTGTTACGCGTCTACCATATTGGAAAAAAAAATGTCAAGTTTTGATATGTTTTGACGGTTTAAAGAAATCAAAGTATTGTAAAATTAATCATCTTTTATTTATATATTTTCAGATTATAAATATTTATTTAATTTCTATATCTTATTCATTTATACTAATTATTTATTTGAACGATTATTGTCATCTCTTAATATAATTTTTAATATCATTTATGAGTTTTATTTTTGTTATTGGCGATAAAACAATACACTGTTAACTAAAAAAAATTAAATGAGTGCTCAATTAAGTCAATACTTATAAACCATTATTTAATTTATGCTACAAATAACTAATAAATTTTTTAAGACTTTTTCGTTTGATATATAGTTTACGAAAAAATCATAAATAATTTAAATACAGCATTAATAAAATGAGGTGAATATTAGCTAGGTTTGTAAAATTAATGGAATGTCATTTTTTAATATCATAAATGGTGTGAAATAGGACAAATTGGGCCTTCCAAACACACACACACACACACATATATATATATATAAAGGACACATTTGTCTTATGTTTGAATTATGGTGAACTAATTTATTCCTTATTTATAAATTACTAAGGAATAATTTAAAACTTTTAATGGATTATTTTGTATTTTTTTAATTAATATTATGGATAAATCAATAACTTTAAATTTTGAAGAATTAAGTTTTTCAATAATTATAGATTATTAACTAAGTTGAATATTTTGTTAATATAATTTTTCATAATATATGATTTTTCAGGTAAAACAATTCTATTTGGACATCGAAAAATAGATGTCTCAATTGGTCATCTATTTCTAAACTCTTAGATATAATTAAATAACAGAAATATTTTTTGTACATTATAAAATTGACAATCAATTATATGTAATAATTCAACTTTTTAAAATTATTAATTCAACTTTTAATATTATATGTTAATTCAATATTTTTAAAGTTTAATTATTGCATAAAAGAATTAATAGTGATTGATTTTATAGTGTACATGAAACATTATTCAATAAATAAATATGATAAATAAAAATCACTATCATATCCAAGAATTATTTTGAATGTACATATTATATTTTTCTTTTGACTAAATATTCATTTTAGTCCTCCACAAATATATTGCAGGACAAATTAGTTCATCAGAATTTGAAGATTTAATATTGATCCTTCACATTTCAAAAAAAGGGGACAAATTCGTCCTTCCCTACATGTCCGTACAATGATTTCTACTTGTACGGACATGTTGAATGACGAATTTGTCCTCTTTTTTAAAATGTGAATGACTAATATTGAACTTTCTAATTCTAAGGGATCAATTTGTCTTACGATATATTTTGTCAGTGATCATTTTGGGTATTTTTTGTTTGTTGCTCACGGTATCCGGAACTTCATCCCGACTAATCCGTCACCCCGGGTCGCTTACCTGAGAATGGTAGGTGAGGCTCCCAACGAGTATTTTTTCTATCCACAAGACTCGAATCTGAGACATTGCTTAAGGGACAACAAGCTGCTTACCACGTGTTCTAACCCTTGTTGGTATCATTTTGGGTATTTAATCTTTGGGTAAATTACACTTACCTCCCTTGAGATTTGGTGAAACTACACCCACCTCCCCTCTATTTTCAAAACTTTACACGTAGACCCCTTGAACTTATAAAAACTACACTGACCTCCCTGACAATGATTAATTATTAGTCAAATTAATAATTCTTATGATATATGAATTATAAATGACTTTCAACGACATATTTGTAATAATAGACACCTCTATAAAAGTCAAAATGATTGAATGTTCTATTATGTATATTAAAACTTATTTATCTTATTTCTTACTATACTTAGTTTTATTACTCGTTACACGGTCATTTGCTCATTTTAACTTCAAAAGAGTGAATATTATTTATAAATATATCGTTAAAAGTCACGTATCTCTTATATATCATAAGAACTACTAGTTTTACTAACAATTAATCATTGTCAAGAGAGGTCAGTGTAATTTTTATAAGTTCAAGGAGTCTGTGTACTTTTGGAAATAGAGAGGAGGTGGGTATAATTTCACCAAAACTGAGGAGAGGTGAGTGTAATTTACCCTTAATGTTTTCTTTTAGATATATCACGTGCTAGTCAAGCAGCATGTTACCTCATTGGCACATAGAATAATTCTATAATAAGGCGATTGCTAGAGTACATTTGTTTTCAATTGTTTAAATACTAGTCTTTTTGGTTTGTTTATGTTGTCGACGCATGTCCCAAGTTAGGCCATGCATGGACAAAATTGTCCTCAGCTTCAAAGCCCAATGCTCCATCTTGGGAGCTTCGAAGATGGTAGAATAAAGCACCAAAGCACCAATTTGTCTTATTTTATTATTATAACTCTAACTAAAATATTATTTTTAAATATAGACTATTTAACGTTTTCTATATCTACTAATTCGTAAATAGAGATGAATTACCAGCCACTTTACAATAAGTCAGTTTATCACTTTCTTTTTCATTATGGATTTGGTTATTGGAGATAACAAAAAATAATGTAGGTTTTTTCAAAGGGTCACTAAAAACTATTAGAATAATTTAAATACTACCATTATTCTCATTACTCCTTCCAATAAATAGCAAGAACACTAAACCACACATCATCACTTACCAATAAAGTGATGATGTGTGGTTTAGTGTTCTTGCTATTTATCGGAAGGAGTAATAAGAACAATCGTAGTATTTTAATTATTGTAATAATTTTTAGTGACCTTTTGAAAAACCTACATTATTTTTTGTTATCTCCAATAACCAAATCCATAATGAAAAAGAATGTGATAAAACTGACTTATTGTAAAGTGGCTGGTAGTTTATCTCTATTTACGGATTAGTAGATATAGAAAATGTTGGTAATTTTTAAAAATAGCTGTTATATATGTCGTGTTATGTTTGTTAGTATTGGAGCATTGATTCTTTGTTAAAGCTTTGATAAGATTTATTCATTCATTGTTGGATAGATATGACAAATTATTATTAATTAAAAATGTAACCATACTTAATAATTGTTTTTTTATTTTGAAAAATTAAAAAATATTGGAACGCACATCGTAACTAGGAAAATAAATATTTAATTTTAGTATTGCTAAATTATTTAAGGAAAAAGAAATTATTCAATTGATTTCTTTTTCAAAGTGATAGTGTGTGGTTTAATGTTCTTGCTATTTAAGTATTTATTGAAAGGAATAATGAGAACAATAGTAGTATTTAAATTATTGTAATAGTTTTTAGTGATCCTTTGGGTGACCTATATCATCTCTTGTTATCTCTAATAACCAGATCCATAATGAAAAGGAAATAATGATGAAACTGACCTATTATAAAGTGGTTGGTAATTCGTCTCTATATGTTGGTAAGAAGATATAGCAAACGTTGGTAATTTTGTAAAACACAGTCCACACCCCACACCGACCGCACAAAACCAAATTTCCTGAAAGTATCTTTTTCCCTCATAAATCACACTCTTAGATGGTCATCACGTAGAATTATGCTTAAACCACTTAAATAAGGACATGTGTTTTAAAGGATTCACTTTGATCAACTAAATAAAAATTAACTATGGTTAACAACTTAATATCATTTTTTAACATTTAATTAATTCTGTAAACTAAAAAGTAATGGACCCACCACTTAGAATACAAGTTAATAATTAACACATTGTATTAAAAAACTAACATTAAACATTTTATTATATTTTCAAAAATAACAAAAATATATTTATTATTTTATTATTTAAATTTAAAAAAAAATATTCTTATTTAATATATATTTATTATTTTTCAAAAATTAAATAAATATATATTTAATTTTATTTTAACAACTTTCTATATTAATTTAACAATAGTAATGAATTATATTATTATTATCTTTTGAAATAATGATTACATAGAAAATAATCATTAATATTGTTAAGTTAATATATAATTTTTACAAATAAAATTAAACATATAAATATTCAAATATATATTTATTTAATTTTTTAAAAAATAATAAATATATATTTAAGGATTTTGATTCGGTACCGAGAAAAATATTTGACATCAATACCTAGCAGATGTAGATGTCAAGTAGTAATTGGTTTATATATAAAATTAATTTAAATTTTTTAAATTTATATAACTGGTAACCTGTTAGGCAAATAATCTTCAAAAATTAATTTAATTTATATTGATACTTTCTAAATTTATCAATATTTGAAAAAAAACTCAATTCATGACCTGCCACTAGAGAGAGCATTGTGCAAAAGAGAGAGGAAGAGGAGGTGCGATTAGGAATAAGACGCGTCTAGGAAGGTTGCGACTGCAACCACCGTGTTCCGTTGATATTGAATTATATTTATTTTAACATGTATTAATAGATTAAACACACAATTGAGTATCGATACCCAAGCAAAAATATTGGGTACTGAATAAATGGTCTATATTTAAAAATAATATTTTAGTTAAAGTGATAATAATAACAAAAAAAAAAAAAATTGGTGCTTTGGGGCTTTATTCTACCATCTTTGAAGCTCCCAAGATGGAGCATTGAGCTTTGAAGCTGAGGACAATTTTGTCCATGCATGGCCTAACTTGGGACACGCGTCGACAACATAAATAAACCATAAAGACCGGTATTTAAACAATAGAAAACAAATGTACTCTAGCAATCGCCCTATAATAATTGGTAAAAATTAGAGATTCTAAAATGAGTTTAGTCTTCGGACCAGCCTGACAAACTTGTCAATTTTGATTGGCCAGGCTAAAATTTTTGGCTCATTTTTCTTGGACAGTTAGTTTGCTCCGACCCATATTTTGGCAGGCTTCTTAATAATAACGTAATTTAAAAATTATTTTTTGAAAAGAGTGAATAGCCACTTTAGTCCCTATCTTTATAATCTTGAGTCAAATTGGTCCCTCTCATTTGAAAATTGTCAAAATGGTCCCTCACTTTTTAAACTGTGAGTCAAGTTAGTCCTCCACGCACTTTCCGTTTGCATTCTGTTATAAAGGTGTTGAGGTGTCATGTTAACTGCCAACTAGACTAGCTGACATGACACATATAATTTTCTTGACTCAAATAACTCCCTCTCTTTTTATAAAATGTGTCAAATTAGTCTCTCTTACTTTTTTTTTTGATAAAATATAATCTTAAATCCTAATACCACTCCCATTTTTTCTCATCCCTAATCTCTTTCTGCTTTTCTCCAAAAGACATAATTGAGGAACAAGTTCAAGCCAACACAAAATCAATCTTGAGGGATACAAGCAGGAGGAATATAGGAATATTAAGTGACTTTTAATTTAATTTGAGGGATACAATCACAGTAGACACCAAAATGCACCACCTTTATCCATTTAAGGTTATTTGAAAAGGAAAATCAACAAGATTTAGCAACAGTTTAAGACACTTAGCACAAAGAGACCAAGATACAGTAGCACTGGCCAATGGAAGCTTTTACCATCACCACCATCACAATAGCAAAAACAACAATCTTCTTCATCATCAACAAACCCATAATAACAACAACAACAACAAATATAAACCTATGCAGCAACAACATCTGCATCAGACACAACATCATTACCAGCTACTCACCTATGCCTCTACTCTCAGGAGGCTCTAGGGACCTAGAAGGGAACAAGCTAGAAACATAACAACAAGCTATTCAACAGCAACTAAAAAAAGGAAAATATGTGAGCTCAGTTTAGAAGCCTAATGAGATGCTTTGGCTTGCAAGGGCATGAAAGATACAATATCAAGGTGAAAAGTAGTGGTGATGAATCATCTTCAAGAACAAAACAATATGGAGGTGAATTGTGTTTTGGGGAAAAATAAAGAAAACATTATTATGAATTCCTTGTGTTTCTTTGATGGAGAAAATGACCTCCATCCATGATCATGGCAACAAGCTCAAGTTAGGGAGAGCAATGGAGGAAAGGGAAAAGGAGAGAGAGGTTAGGGATAAGAACACAGAAGTGATATTTGGATTTGAGATTCTACTTTTATCAAAAAAAAAAAAAAAAAAAGAGGGACTAATTTGAGCCATTTTATGAAAAGAGAGGGAGTTATTTGAGTCAAGAAAAATATATGTGCAATGTCAGCTAGTCTAGTTGGCAGTTAACGTGACAGCTCAGTACCTTTATAACGGAATGAAAACAGAAACCGCATAAAGGACTAATTTGACTCATGAGTTAAAAAGTGAGGGATCATTTTAACAATTTTCAAAAAAGATGGACTAATTTGACTCACGCTTGTAAAAATAAGCACCAAAGTGGCTATTCACTCTTTTGAAAAAACAATAGTTAAACACACTAAATCCATTGAGCTATCCTACCAAACTCGTGTTTTTGGCATACTAAGCTGCATTTTTAAGCTCACTCTTTTACGGGCTAGCCCATCCCTCATTTTGCAGATTTAGCAACACTTCTAAGAGGGTTCATGACTTCATGGTGTCTGATACTACATAATGTCCCTCTCTCCGAATAATCGTGTAAAATTGGGCTCTAATGCTCCTTTTTTTTTTTATTAATTGTAAACCTTTAAATATGTCAATGAATCAAAGAAATAATTGAGAATGTTTTAATCTTAAAAAAATTTAGATTGTTTTATAATATTAGAGTAAATATTTAAATTCATCCTTCAAAAAAATAATTAATTAGGATAAATTTGTTTTTCAAAAAAACAGAAAGGTCATTAGTAATATCTCATAATTTAAATAGGATAAATTGATCTCTCATAATTTCTAAAATATTTGAACAATTGGTCCTCATTAAAATATAAATAGGATAAACTAGTTATTTGAAACATTTCAAATGGATTAATTCTTCATATATTTATAATTTTAAATATTCTGATTAATATTTTTTTAAATGAAAATATTTTTCCAAGTTAATTTGAATATTTATTCATAATATTATCTTTAAAGTTAATTAAATTTACTTTTAAATTATTTTCTATACTTATTCTCTGCATAACTGCAAAAAATGATAAATATTTCTATAATTTTCAAATAGATAATTATTTGTAAAAAATGAAATATTAAAAATGGACAATTATTTATAAATAAAGGAAGTAGCGACTTATAAAATTTATTAAACTGCAAATAATAAGTAGTTATGACGATAAATAGTTATTCTTTAAGATTTATTGTTTTGATAAAATTTTCTTGATTGAATGTCTATAAATATATATGTCGAATTCTTATTGTTATCATTTTTGTTTTTTCATTGGTGTTGGCACCTAGTAGAGATCACATGGAAATGAGCTAAGGTGGCCCCCTTATCAGGTTATCAGCAAAGGCTTTGGAAATAAAACAATATGATTATTTAGTATAATATAACATTATATTAGAATTTTTTTAATTTTAATAAATAAATGCTACTTTGGGAAATATCTTTATATGCAAGGGCAAAGCTTAATGTTGTCTAAGAGGGGTTACAATCACTTGAAATTTCTACTTTTATTTACAAAAATAAACAATTTTAATTTGTATTTAACCCTCTTAAATTTCTTTTCGATCTCATATTTCATTTAATCGAAAATAATAAATCAAGGAATAAAAATAAAATATTAAAAAAATAAATATTTTACCATTATATATTTATTACGCCCTTAAATATATACTCATTTAATATTAGTATTATATAAAATATCTAACTTTATCCCTCTTCCCCCATCAAAAACTTATTCTGATATTGAAAGCACATCTAACTTTTTAAAATAATAAATACATCTACATATAAACTCTTTGATTTATAACACGGCTTGGCTTGATTTACATTACGTATACATATCTATCCTATATTTATCATAAAAAAGTTGACATGGCATGAAACTCAATGCACGCGTACTGGAAATCATTTTTATATTTTTGGTGTGTGCAATTATATGTGTTTGGTGTGTGCATTTGTGAAATTTTGTGTGTGTACATTTGTGTATGTTTGGTGAGTGCACTTTTGTATGTTATGTATGTGTTACTGATATGTTTGATGTGTACATTTCTGTACGTTTCCTGTATGCAATATGATATGTTTGGTGTGAGCATTTTCTTCATGTTTGTGTGTATAATTGGGTTATTCAAAGTAAAAAGTTTAAAATTATAGTCTTTCATTCTAGGTGAATGATTGGTTGGAGCCGCTTAGTTTAACTCCAACTATGTGATAATAAAATTAAACTAAAATATTAAAAAATATATTTTATTTTTGCATATATAACCCTTTTAAACATAGTCCAATAATCTTCGTCTTTATCTCGCTCATTCCTAATTGTGAACCTCATTCTTCTCTGCTTCATCCACTTGATTCTATTAATTGATATAATCCAAAAATAACATATGTTTACATAAATTTGGTCTATATAATCGAGCATGAGTCTCAGCCCTCATAACCACCTTAATCTTTAAAACATTGAACATCTATAATAAAACCTAACAAAGTCAATTCATATTGGAAGAAAAACAAAAATTAAGCAACAACTTTTTAATACAATTTCATAATGTCAATATTAAGGCACAAAAAAACAAGATAATTGAATCTTTCCTGTTTTTTATTGAGGATTCTTGATAAGATTTTTCCTAAATTATTGAAAATTGAATTGATTTTTGTTGTTTCTATTTTTGAGGTTAGGATTTGATATTTAGAATTTTGAATATTTATCTTCCATTTGTAATGTGAGTGATGGTTTCTGAGTTACTCTTTTCCATTATCCCTTCAAAATCATTATTGTTTGCATTACACCCAAATAATTCTTAAATAATCATCAAAGTAGGAATGATTATCAATAAAAGAAGAGATAATACATATACTATGTGAGTGATGACTGGGTGTGTGGATGGTTGTGTGTGGATGCTGGAAGTTTTGCTGTAAGTGGGTGGTGGGGTGTGAGTTAATAGTGTGATAGTGTGGTGTGAAGATTGGAGTAACTTTAGAAAGTGAGAGTTAAAATGCACTAAAATAAAGGGGTGTAATGTATTTACAAAAAAAAAAAAGACTATATATGTAATATATATATATATATATATATATATATATATCTTTTAATATTTTATTTCATTTAACCTTATAATTATATAGAGATCTTCATATATATATATATATATATATCTTTTAATATTTTATTTCATTTAACCTTATAATTATATAGAGATCTACATTGAAGCCAACAAAA
Organism: Aeschynomene evenia; assembly: GCA_013621005.1. Taxonomy (NCBI): domain Eukaryota; kingdom Viridiplantae; phylum Streptophyta; class Magnoliopsida; order Fabales; family Fabaceae; genus Aeschynomene; species Aeschynomene evenia. The sequence continues at coordinate 16,564,242 of CM024266.1, forward strand.
AGGATTTCATGGAATGCTTCACCTTTATTCTAATTCATAAGTTTTTTTGATGTAATCCACCATTTTTTTTCTATTAAATTTGATTGCATTATATATTTTTCAATACATTCTCTTTTTGTGATATTAAATTCTTTAAAATTAAAAGAAAAATTTGATTTGAAAAGTTAACAATTAGTTATCTCTTTAATTAAAAATTTTTTATAATTTTGCACACACCAAACTTAAAGAAAAGACCACACCAAATTATAAAATTGCACACACCAAAACATACAAAATGCACATACCAAACATTCATAATTACACACACAAAACATTCATAATTGCACACACCAAAACATACAGAAATGCACACACCAAAAAACTGCAGAAGTGCGCAATGAACAGTGTTTCCGTATTAAAAGTATGCACACTGATTTTCGTGCCACATCAGCCTTTTATGCGAAGGATATGCGATGGATATGCCATGGATGATATTTATAATGTACGTGCAACTTTATTGATTTATAATATAAGTGTTAACTTATACTTTTAAAAAATACAAATATCTCTCAAATAAACAATATAAAAATCCACTCTTACACTAATAACCTATTAACATTAAACTCAAATAATAAATGATTATAGTAAATATATACTTTTATTTAATCGACAACTAAATACTTTTATTGATATAGTGCTAAGTGGTTGGAAGTAGATGTGAATATTTTAACTCATAATCTGCATAAAAATTAAATTTAAATAAGTAGGGTAAAATAAATAATAAACCTGGAAGATGTTGCTGTCGGATTCAGAACTATTGTTCTCTTTCCCAGTCATCAACGACCCCATCGCCTGTGCCCTGGTCCACCCCGCACACAACACACGTAAAGGAAATGACATAACATCAGTTCAATAAAATAACCATCCATTAATTACCATAAAACACCACGCATAAAGCCCAAAATGACCCCTAGGTCCTCAAGAGAATCAAGAATCTTTGTGTCTTCAACAGTACCGGTAGAAATTCGAGAGAAAGCTACCGCAACCGATTCCAGTCGTCGTCACTGCCAGCAAGCTCATGACCGTCATCGCCACAAATATCAAGAAACCCCCCAGATGCCTTCACCAAAACATAACAAATGAAACTTTTGTAATAGAGCATAATATGCGCTGATAACAATAGCAATAACAACAACATTTTTATATAAAGAAAAAAAATGGATGCACGAATTGAGAGCATATAAAATTGCTCACGTCCAAACGTTTAGAGTCTCGTTGTGCCACGTGAAGACGCTCCACAAGGCCTCCTTCACATGCCATTCCGATCGGTAATGGTCCAAGATGAATTCGTTGTCTTGCAAGTAGTCCGACAACTCCTTAAACTTCAACAATCTCCGTTCGAATCTCGCTTCAGCCTTTGTCTTCATTGTTCCGTTGCTTTTCTCGGCGTTCTTTTTGCCTTCTCTCCGGCGATGGGTACCGTTCATACTCTTCAACGCACAAACTCGCCAGAAAATCTCCCTCCGATTTCGTTTTCGGTTGAGATTATCGCCAGCCCTTTGGTTTTTCTTCGAGATCTCTGCTCGCACCTTTTATCCCCTCTCTCGGCCCTTCTATTTATGATCAAACAATATGATGTCGTGTGAATAGTTATGCTTTATTTTATTTTTATTTTTGAGAGTGATTGTTTTAACGGTTGGAAAAATTAAAGATTAGCTGTAGAAATAGGAATGTGGTAAAATTGGATCCATGGCAGAGAGTGGTTGGATGTTGAAGGAGGTCAAGTGAGAATTAAGATGATACGAGCATAAAAGGAAAAAAAAAAGAATTAAGATCATATGCGTAAATTGAAAACCTGTTTTTGTCGGAATTTAAAGCCAAATCTAGTGATTCAATTTTTGGTTTTCCATTGAGTGAATGAGGAATGACATTTTTGGGAGAAATAGGTGAGGAATGAGCTTTTTGTGAACAACGAAAAATGTGAAACCAAAGTTCTAAGAATTTGGGGTTTAAGAAGCATGAGTCATGATTCATGCAAAATCATTTACTCATATATATGAAAATTATATTTTAACCATTCCCTTTCTAAACATCTAACGACTCTCCGTCCTTTGTCTTTTTATTTTCTTCATTGCTTTTTTACTTTTTATTTTTTCCTTTTATGATGATGAGTCTTTGGTGTGTTCGCAAATTTTGTTTCGGAAGGAAAGGGAGAGGCTTTTGAATTTTATTCATTTTTATTAAGTTTACAATTTTAAGAGGGAAATTAATGTATACGAGGATTTTATTCATTCTTCAAAATCATCCAAAATCCTGTATGGGCTTTATATGTACTAGCGTCTTGTCGGGAACTCCGTGCCCGCCAAGGCCCATTTTTATTGTCGATTCATATTGTTTACTTTTTTTAATTTTTTATATAAAATGAAAAAAAATAGTTAAAAAATAATATGTAAATAGTAGTAGTTATGTTTTATATTTATTTATTTTTTTAATTTTTTAATTCTAGAATTGAAAAAATAACTACCCAAATGAGTGTGGACACCAAAAGGTAGTTATTTTTTCAATCCACTTTATATATAGTATAGATAATAATATAGTCCGACCCATCACTTCCAAAAAAAATGTGCGTCCCGCCTAAAAAGACGCTAGTATTACTGCTCACACTTTAATACATTTTTACTCATAATATAATGCACACTTGCTCACACATTTTACATAAAATACTCATTATTTATTTTCAGTTTGCTCATTAACTTTATACAAATTACTCACAATAATATAATATTTTCTCATATTTTTAATATAATTTGCTCACAAAGTACGAGACATGTTTGCCCACACCACCATCTTCATAATAATCATTTACTAATCACCATCATCTTCAACCCTCACCACCACCACCACCACCACCGTTACCATCATCATCACTCATCATCATCACCATCACCATCACCATCTTCATCATCATCATCATCATCATCATCAAATTCACATGCTAATGAAATCCAACAGTACCAAAGCTAGCCCAAGATAAAATTCTAAACCAAATCCCTCACCATTACCAAAGCACTGCCAATTTTCTCATTACTAGTACTAACAGTAGTGGAGGGTGGAGAAGAGGGAGGGGAGGCCGCTGCAGTTAGCGAATGTGTGGTTATTTGGGATTTGCAAGGAAGGGGTTTGAGTAAATTTGAAGGGTGGTTCAAAGTAACATGCATGCTTGTTGACTTTTTTTATATAACTTGCTCAAAGTATGATTTATATTTGCTCACAATATGATTCATGTTTACTCAAACATTTTATAAAAGTACCACCATTTTCAACACTCATCACCACCACCACCACCGTTAACACCACAATTACTATCATTATCATTATCATCACTCATCATCACTACCACCATCTTCATCATCATCATCGCTCAATAACCGCCACCAATATCAACTCCCATCATCATCACCATCACTACCACCACCACCATCACCCACCATCACCACCACCATCACCATCTCCATCATCATCACTCACCATCACCACCATAACAGCGCACCCAACAAAATAAAACGCAACCATGCAGCAACAACAACAAACACGAACACGTCAGTGACATTGTATGTCGTCGCAGGCGGCTAGTGGTCGTCATCGGTGGATGGTGGTGGTGGGACAAATGCGGCTGCGACGGTGGTTGTCATCAGAGAAAATGGATGCTTAGAGAGAAAAAGTGATTGTTGGAGATGGAAGGAGAAAGGGGATGAAAAGAAAAAAGGTTTGAGAGTAAATACAGGAGTAGTATTTTGAGAGTACGTTGGGATTTATTGGTATTGTAGTTCTCCAAATCAGGAAATTTTATTGAGATTTCAGTCGAACTTACTTTATTATCCTCACTAAAAAATAAAAAATACATTTTTCATATATTTTTTTTGAAAAATTATGTTTGCATATATATATATATAAGAGAAATTTAGAATTTGTGACAAAAAATTTATAAAATAAAAATATTCATAAAAAAAGAAAAATAATAAAACTTATTTTAACATACACATTTTTTGAAATTTTTTTTTTAACCTCATAAAATATTAAATATATTTTCTAGAATTTATAATTATATTTTGAAATTTTTTTACCAACCATAGACATTTTATTGATTGGAATGAAATAGTTGATCTCGAAGAACAACAAGTAAATGGTAACATGAATGTGAATGCCAACATCCCTACTATACGAAAGTATGAAAATATTCACTAAGAACTAAAAAGAAGAGGAAGGTAAAGTAAGAGATGTTCAACATTCTTAAATAGCTTGATCGATTTTAGAACAACATCGTCTGGATTCAAGTTTGTTCCTTAAAAAATCAAGGCATTTAGAGCCTTTCAAATGCTCCAGCAAGTGGTAGCTATCAGATTCTTGGACTTATAGAAATCTGCCTTCTCTTTTAATTGATTCATCATATCTAACCACCACTCATTAACACTCGATCCACCTATGCCAACTTTTATAGAATTTCGGGACAATTTGTTCTAGATAGGTTGCATAATCGGATAGGGAATTAGGCAATGATATAATGATTCTGAACTTGAATTATAGAGAGGGCATTTGTCTTCTACTCCAAGAATTCTTCAATGGAGATTTGTAAGAAAATTCACCCATTATGCATTGCTTTCCATATAAAAATTTTTATTTTATATATGGGGAACTTTCAGGGACCACACATTTTCCCATATAGATTTGTTCCTCATGTAGGCAGGTTGGACATCGATTGGGGAATGAAAGAATTGGTATGCGGTCTTGTAACCTGATGTCATTGAGTACTTCCCATTTGTATTTAAAGTCTACAATGGTTTGTCAGTCAAATTTGAGGGTAGCAAGGATCTTATCTGATGTGTCCCTTGGAAATATATTTCTGATGAGCTCTTTGTTTCATTGGAGGGAATTCAAAAACAGATTTTACAACAATATAGTATCTTCACAGTGTTGCACAAGAGGGGGAATACGAAAGGAATACTCATAGGGAACCCAGGGGTCTGCAAAACGTTAATGCTTGATCCATCACCCACTTTCCATCTATGGTCTTTCCCCAATACCTTTCTGCCTTCTAGCATGTTGTGTCATGCCCAATGTAACACCCTGCTTTTCAATTACGTCTTAATTAAGGGTAACTAATGATAATTAACCTTGATTAGGGCCTAATTGGTCTATGTGTATATTGTATGCAAGGTGTACTATGTGCATTGTTTGACCTATGTAATTGATGTGAACCATGAATGTTTTATGTGTTATAAGTAAGTGTATAGTATGTATGATGAATATGATCTGTGCATGGTTGAAGGCCCAATTAGCTAGGGTTTGGAGGCTGCCCACTCTATTTAAAGAAGGCTAATGCATCAGAAACACACACTCTCTACTATCACTTCTTCAATCCCTATTTTCTTTCCATAGTTAGAGTTATTTGTTTTCCCATTAGGATTTCCATCTTTCCTAGTTTAGCTCTACCTTCATCTTTTACATTTCAAACGTTATTCGTCCAGCCCTTTTGGGTTTTGTAAGTTACTCTTTCTACTATTAATTCAGTTATTCGTTTTTCCATCTTGCCAATTTGCATTTAATTTCTTTTAATTTCTTGTCTTTTAATTCATTGCCATGAGTAACTAATTTTCTTGGTGGTTTATGTGGGTGTGAACATCATTGGGGTATTTTGAGGCTTTGTTCTTAATCTTGCATAAGTTTTCATTACCAAACCCTTAACATATAATTTGAGATCTTAATTTATGTGTTTAACCCCTTGTCTTGGCTTACTCGATTGAGTTGGCTAATGCTTGGGCATATGTTTATGTGTTAGTTGATTAATCGATGCATGGCATATTAGGAATTGGTAATGAGTAATTAATTGGTTGATTAGTCTCTTTAATTAGATTAATGTGATTGACTTTAATAATTGTTGAGAGTGGAACTAAAGGTGAGATCTCACTAATTAATCCCATTCTAGGCAATTAATCATTAGAATCACAACAAAGGAGTTAGATCTAACTCCGGCGTAATTAATCAACTCATGCATTCTTTTGTAGCCAATGATTGACACCCTAATGAATGTTTCACCCCCATAAACCGCTGCTTTTATTATTATTATTTTCTTTCCAATTTAATTAACTTGCACACAAAAACCCCCAAATTGTGACAAACCCATCATACAACTAGTCTTGTGTATTACTCTCTTAGTCATTCCTTGTGAGAGACGACCCTGGTTTCCACTAAACTATATTAGGGGAACTTGGTTTAAAAAAATAATTAAATTTATGGTTGACACGACAACAGCCATCAAGTTTCAATGAATATAATTTAGATTTTGAAAAGTGAAATGGGTACGATAAAGGGAAATGAGCTTTTGGTGCCTTAGGTGCCGACGAAACCGTTAACTATTTTTGAGAAATCAACCTGTTACGAGTATTTTGCAAGGAAAAAGGTTTTGACGAGTGAAAAACAAGTTTGTGGACTCTAAGCATGTATAGACTAGCCATAGCTCAAAGAAGGATGTGGTAGCACACCCTTATTTTATCCAATGTGTTTCCCATGACTTCCGGTTTTCCATCATGTGACAGTTGTGGATCGGAATGTGTTTTGAAATAATTTCCCAAGTGGTTTCAGTTTTGGAAAAGGATTTCAAGAAATGTTTACAATGGTTTCTGATTAATAACATATGGTTTGAGTTTTGGCCAGGTTGGCTCATCGAAACACAGTTAAGTTGGTTTTCTTGTTTGTGACCACTGGTGTGGGTTTGGACTTGTGTACAACTCGTCTTCCCGAGTTGGAAGTTGTAATGTGTACCTTCCCTCGAGTCTCCACGGGGGTAAGGATTATGTGCTATGATGGTATGACTAGAGTAATCCATAAGTATGAGTTGTCGAATTTCGGGTACGAAATTCTTCTAAGGGTGGAGTAATGTAACACCCTGCTTTTCAATTACGTCTTAATTAAGGGTAACTAATGATAATTAACCTTGATTAGGGCCTAATTGGTCTATGTGTATATTGTATGCAATGTGTACTATGTGCATTGTTTGACCTATGTGATTGATGTGAACCAGGAATGTTTTATGTGTTATAAGTAAGTGTATAGTATGTATGATGAATATGATCTGTGCATGGTTGATTTATAAATGTATATACGTGATGATGAGATATGGATGATTTTAAAGTGTTAAATAGTTTAATTATGATTTAGAAACATTAGAGCATTTTTAGGATTTAATGAAAGTGATTTTGAGCATATCAGGTGATTTAAAAGTAATTATAAAGTATTTATGCCTTAAGATGTGAAAATGTATTTTGGGTGAGAGTGAAAACATATTTATGCATGAGGGATTAGTAAAATGAGGATTAGGAGTGAAAGAAATGATTTTGGGGGAAATTTCATAAGTTTTGTAAAATTGCATATAGGTCCCTCCCTCAATGTTGCAATTTGGTCCCTAGACTTTCTAAAATTGCAAAATAGTCCCCCATCACTCTTATAACACTCACCACCCCTCATAACACTCAAACACTCTCCAAAATCCCTAATTTCTAACCCTAACCCGTAGCTCTCTCTCCCTCCCCCATTTCTTCATCAAAATCAACCCAAATTACCACTTTTTTTTTTGGTTTCCCAAGGTATCCACCGGAGCGATTCCGATGACTAATCCCCCGCCGGTTTGTGCGTGCACCTCAAGGGTGGGACGGCTGACCAATGTCCTCTCTGCATACAAACCGCCTAGGGATCGAACTCAGGACTAGATGCTGTTATCGCCCAAAAAATAGCTAAGAAATTGAGTGGAAAGAAACGGCTATCAATGGTACATCATATCAGGAAAAACGGTTAGCTGTAATGAATCAGCTGTGATAAAATAGTTAGCTGAGCTGTAACAGAAGTAGCTGTGATAAAACAGTTAGCCGAGCCGTAACAGGTTTAGCTGAGTCGAGGAAGTATTAGCCGAGATGGAAATAGCCGAGGCAGAAGCAGTTACTTGGGAAGGAAGAGTTGGCGGTTGCTAAAACCGTGGGTAGTGGGTTTTTACACTCCACTAATGGATTCATGGCACAAAAATAGGACTAAACAGTTGCAAGATCATGGGCAACATGGAGCTTGGAAATAGGAACCAAGAAGGCTATATAAAGAGGAACTTGTGACTAAAATCAATCATCTCCAAGATCACAAATCATGCATTAATTACTTTTTATCACTTTTTCTGCACTTTTACATTTTTCTCTTAGTTTTAGTCGTAGTTATAGTTTATCCATGTAGAGAAAACACTTTCTTTACTATCTCCTTGGTGTAATTAGTGGTTATTGAATTAATGGAAGCTTTCTTCTTCACATTCTTTGCTCGTTGTCCAAAATCTTGCTTCTCTGAGATATTTGGAGTACTCACAGCTAAGGGGCTGATTCCCCTCCTTAGCGTAATCGTTGTTTTAGGGATCAAAAGCGGTTATATTGCTATTCTTGGCTGCTTTCTCAGTCGTAGCCGAGAAGGAATAATTTTCGCGACAACATAAATGGCACGCCCGGTGGGACTTCTAGGAGCAAAGTGTGAATTTTTTCTTCAACACCCCATGGCTTTGATGTACAATTGTACAAATCTGAGGCCGGGAAAGTATTTAAGAAAGTTACCAAGTTCGATGACCATGAATACATCAAAGCCTAATTATTTAGGCTAATCCGATGAAAAATATGGCGAGTCACGCGGCGGTTAATGGAAATACCACGAATTTTCCATTTTGGCAGCTGTTAGTGATTGCCGATTTTTTGTCCACTAAAAAAAAATGTCGGTATGATTTCTGCCGCAAAGCTGGTAGGATTTTTTCCACATAGTTGGTACAATTTCTGCCGCACAGCTGGAATGAATTCTGCCACACAGCTAGTACGAATTTTGGTTCAGCTGGCACAATTTATGCCACACAGCTGGTAGGATTTCTACCACATGGTATAATTTCTGCCGCATAGCTGGAATGAATTCAGCCACACAACTAGTACGAATTTTGGTTCAGCTGGCACAATTTATGCCACACAGCTGGTAGGATTTCTACCACATGGTATAATTTCTGCCGCATAGCTGGAATGAATTCAGCCACACAGCTAGCACGAATTTTGGTTGAGCTGCACAATTTCTGCCGTACAGGTAGTATAAATTATGCCATACAGCTGGTAGGATTTCTACCACATGGTATAATTTCTGCCGCACGGCTGGAATGAATTCAGCCACGCAGCTAGTACGAATTTTGGTTCAGCTAGCACGATTTCTGCCGCACATGTAGTATACATTATGTCGCACAACTAGTATGAATTATGGCATAACTGGTATGATTTTCTGCTGCAGCTGGTTTGAAATCTGTCGTACAACTACAGATAATGCTTGTATCATTTTTTGCCATACAACTAGTAAGAATTATGCAACACAGCTGATATGAAATCTAGCGCTACTGGTATGTATTTGGACAGTGCCTAGTATGAACATTGATGTAGGTGGCACAAATATTAGTATTGGGGGGCAGATAGTGAACCGATATGCAAATTATTTACAAGCATGATGGAATATTCAAATTCTTTTCTACGACTTCCGTTAACAAAGTATTTGTTTTCGCTGATAGCCGTACATTGATGAATTTGAGTTCAAATAGTGCAATAAATAATTTTAATTGTTTTTAAACCAAAGTCTGCCGTCAACATATTTGCTGGAAGATTAGGTAATGCATTATAAGTTGCTAGGAATCAGCTGTAAAGAGCAACAATTTGCTGAATATAGTTGTAGAGGCCACCTACAGTAAGGACACCAACTATAAAATCGTAACTCACGAGGAAGCAGGCTTGGAGACCTCCTTTTGCAAAAAGTCATAATTGGAGGACACCAGTCGTAAGAAATCTAGCCGTGAGAAATCAAATGTGAAAGTTAGCTGTAAAAAAGATAATGGAATGGAACACTATGAGTGTAGGCTCAAAAGAGACTGGGGGGCAAGCAAGCTTGCTAAGATCAAATATGTTCCCATTATTATGGTATCCAAAGCAAAGGGCATATACAGCTAGAGCTTGTAGAAGGGAGCACGTCTAAAAAGTGATGCCTCAAGTTGATGACAATCAAAGCAGCTAAGAGGAAGCTCCAAAAGGCAAAGCTATCTAGACATCTTAAGGTACGATTAATATGTTCAATCATGTCAATAATGTGAGATAGCTTAGTTGGTGATGATAATATGAAAAGTGTAAATGTTGCTCAAATCCTCGGCTGAGAATGATATGCTTCATTAAATGTTTAAGATTACCTTTTTGGTGAAGATGATATGTTATTATTAGCCGAAGATTTAGAAAATATGATTATGACGGCTGGAGCATTGCTACTTGAATTTTCAGCTAATGAAATTCAGCCGAATGATTTAGAAGATGATGTATTTGAGAAAGAGTTTGAATGAGTAACATTTGCTGAATAAAGAGAGAAGCTACAGAAAGAATGAAAGATTGATAGTGAAGAGATGAGCTACAATGAATATCATATCGTGGATGATATTCAAGAAGATAGAATGACTTTGAGGTCCAAATGAGAGCTGAATCACGGCTAGCAAAGGATCTGTACTAGAAGGATAAAGAAAAATATCATCGGCTACCAATCAGAGTTAGTGCTCGGATCGGTGTGTCTAGCCGAGGATGGATTAGCTTGGACGACCTCTTAGGGTGAGGAGGATGTCCGCAAAGTCCCATATTGATAAAAAAAATGTAATAGAAGTAGAAGAAGAATTGTCATCCATAGAAAAGAAGCAACTTAGAGGAGGATTGTCTAACCAATGTTAGCTGAGACGCACACGAGAAGGACATTCGTTAGGTTGCTTTCTGTTGCCTAGGTGTTGTTGGTTTATGCCAAAGCAACATACCAATGGGCAATGAATGTCAATGTCATGCATTGTTTTGAAAGACTATGGGAATTTATATTGATGATGTAGTTATCAAGTTAGTCGACTTTAATTATCAGTTAGCCGATTTGGAAGGGGTTTAGTAGGATAAAGAATCATTAAAAGAAATGAATTCGGCTGATAGTGCACATGTAATCTCGGCTGAGAATTCCCTATTATTTTTGGAACATAATCAAAGGAGTTAGGAGTTATGGATGAATGAAGAGGTATATAGTTTGAAGCCAAAACGAAATGTTTGATTAATAGGCATGAACACTATTGGTCGACTATTACGGCTGATTATTTCAATCATGCTAAAGGATGTTAGACTTGCCAAATTCATAGTCCAATTCAAATTATGTCCTTGGAAAAACTACAGGCGCGCGGTAATTAGACCATGGTCATTTTGAGGGATGGACTATTAATTTAATTGGAAAGTTTTATCCTTTTCCCCTAAGAATCATTCCTTTATTTTAGTGGCTATGAACTATTTTACTAAGTGGCTTGAGATCAGTCGTTGAAGGAATATTTGGGTCGAAGCAGCTGGGGTATAAAGGGACTGATTAATTCCTAGCCGATGCTGGTGCCAGCCGTAGGTGAGCAGCCAACAATTATCTACTAAGGGTGGCGCTAGCTGAGTCGAAAAACTAAGGACATGATCGGCTAGGAAAGACGGTTGCGAACGGTTGCGAGGTTCATGGACGAACAAGAAGGATATAGGTTCGTGGAACGAAGAGTGGATCTAGGAACATAGAACAGCTGGTATAGATAGGGGACATGAAGCTGGAATTCTTTTAAGGAAATTCATCCTTCATCTTTCCTCTTATTCATCAGTCAGTTGAAGGATGCAGGGGGGAATATGTTATCACCCAAAAAATAGCTAAGAAATTGAGTGGAAAGAAACGACTGTTAATGGTACATCATATCAGGAAAAACGGTTAGCTGTAATGAATCAGCTGTGATAAAATAGTTAGCTGAGCTGTAACAGAAGTAGCTGTGATAAAACAGTTAGCCGAGCCGTAATAGGTTTAGCTGAGTCGAGGAAGTATTAGCCGAGATGGAAATAGCCGAGGCAGAAGCAGTTACTTGGGAAGGAAGAGTTGGCGGTTGCTAAAAACGTGGGTAGTGGGTTTTTACACTCCACTGATGGATTCATGGCACAAAAATAGGACTAAACAGTTGCAAGATCATGGGCAACATGGAGCTTGGAAATAGGAACCAAGAAGACTATATAAAGAGGAACTTGTGACTAAAATCAATCATCTCCAAGATCACAAATCATGCATTAATTACTTTTTATCACTTTTTCTGCACTTTTACATTTTTCTCTTAGTTTTAGTCGTAGTTATAGTTTATCCATGTAGAGAAAACACTTTCTTTACTATTTCCTTGGTGTAATTAGTGGTTATTGAATTAATGGAAGCTTTCTTCTTCACATTCTTTGCTCGTTGTCCAAAATCTTGCTTCTCTGAGATATTTGGAGAACTCACAGCTAAGGGGCTGATTCCCCTCCTTAGCGTAATCGTTATTTTAGGGATCAAAATCGGTTATATTGCTATTCTTGGCTGCTTTCTTAGTCGTAGCCAAGAAGGAATAATTTTCGCGACAACAGATGCTTAAGCAACCCAGGCCACTACCAACCCAAATCACCACTTTAATCACCAAAACTCACCACTCATACCATATACTATCACCATAGGCTCATTTCCCACAAGTTGCAGCCCCAAAACACTCAAGAAACTCATCCATTAACCGCTTCAAAGAGGCTACCCGAGATTGAGAGAGAGTTGAAGAATTTTTTGAAGCTTTGTTCAATCTTGAAGCAATTTGAGGTAGGGGTTTAGATTTTTTTGCATGAAATTTGGGTGTTTTTGAGGGTTTTGAACCCTAAATTGAAGATTTTATGAAATTATAATTTTATGTTATGATTATTGACTGATTGGTATGCTTATGTGAGTGTTTAAGTGATTAAGAATGAGGATTAAGTTGGTTTTGATGATTTAAAGTTATAAGGAGATTATATTACCCAAAACTTTAAGAGAGAACTCGTATAGACAGCTGTTACAAAATAATTCGATTCTTTTTACACATATGGTATTTTTCGTTCATTTCAATTTTATCTGTAAGTTAACTCAATTATGAAGGGTTTCCAAAAGAAATCACTTAATTTGACTTTATATTTTGGAAGTTATGAATTTTTAAAGTTGACTCACAGAATCAGGCTCTTAAACTAAGCAGTCAGTGTTCAAAAATTCATGATTAAAAATATACAAAATAAAATTTAGTGAAATTAAATTTGTTAGAAAGCTACGATATATAGGATGTTTGATAAAAGATTTTCAGAATCAAATACCTTCTAGATTAATACAGAAAAATATGTAAAAATAAGTTTTAATATGAAAGTGCAGTGCTGAATTCTTTGTAATGAGCATTATTGCGAGATTTATTTCTCTCTCTGTATAAATTATTTTTGAGTTTTGTTTGTTGGAGATGTTGTAATGATCAGTATAGTTTATCTCATAAAAATATGGAGGTCAGATTAGTTATTTTATAATTATGGTGATTTTATTGGTAAACCATGTTGAATCTGTCCCAAAATCTGCAATTGATTGAGTTGTTAAATTTGATGAAATTATGACAATGATGATATTTATTGATGATTGAATGAATTTATAAAGATTGTATTAAGATGTCATGTGAAATGAGGAAATGAGATTTATGAGTAGCTTTCTCCACAAATTGGATTGGCAAGGGAGGGTTGGCACCCCTCGGTCCCCAATACCAGTTTTGTGAGTGATAGTGAATAAAACCCCTCTTCCTCACAGATGTCTAGTGGAAACTAGAGAGGTATGAGCTCATGACCCGGGGCCAGGCAGGACGGAGGATAGTAAGAGAGAGGGTGGTGCCATTCAAGGTAAAAAGAGATCATTACACATGACACCTAAAGAAAGTATATTATTATACTTCTATTTGTATTTTTGTATACTCAGCGTTATATTAAAATCATGTGTTTTGGATGGTAGATGCACACAGGTCACTGCACATTTACAAGGACCGGTATATATATAATTATACATATGTGTATCAATAAAATGAGCAAGACACACCTAGGATGAGGTTATCTCGGGATACTGAGTTTATGAACTAATTACTGAATTGAAATCTAGCATGCTTCACCTTTTTATAATAAACTCGAGATAGCCGCCCCTACTGAGTAACATTTAGTTGCTCACCCTATCGTGGATATATATTTTTAAGTAATTAGGTATACTTGGAGACGGAGACACCAGGTGGACCTTAAGACGGAGGCTTTAAGCTTCCACCCCGTTTAGTTCTCTTCCAGTCATGTGTATTAGGTTATTTCCGGATCTATGTTAGCCGAGATTTTTATGTAGTTGTATTATTATTTATATTACTAGTTTCATTACTGATATATGATGTGTGAGACTATTTGTATTGATGAAGTAGAGGACTGTATGTATATTATTATGTAATACTGATGTATGATGTAACAGAACGGTATATGTATGATGTTGCCCCTATTTTCGAAATATGATATTTGCAAAATTAATTCCCACGTATTTTCACAGTATCTATTTTAGAAACATAACATATGCTATGATGTTCAAGAAGTGACACTCGAATAGTTAGTCCGAAATGACTATAGCATGGAGGACTAATTATTGAGGTGTTACACCCAAGATGGATTGTTCCTTGTTTTTGCAGTCATGAATTTATCATTGTTGAAATATTTTCATTTGAAAATTTTATAGAAGAGATAAAAATTAGTTGTTGATGACCTCCCCCCTTATAAAGCTACTAGGAGAGCTAAATTCATGGCTTTAAGGTCTTTAAAATCCAATCATTCTTTATTTTTTATTTTGCTCATTTTATACCAACTTATCCATGAAATCTTCCGCTCATTCTACTCCTTCTGCCAATTGAGATCAGATCCTATATGGAGTGTTGCCACTGAACTCACAATAGTTGTGAAACACTTCCAATATGTTGTCACATTGAACCCGAGAGGCTTTGTTGAAGAGCAATGAATCATTCACAAATAGTAAGTAAGAGACAGGGGGACAATGTCTTCCTATTTTCACACCTTGGATTAATTTATCTCTTTCAACTCAGTAGATCTATAGAGAAGGAAAGAGAGACCTTCTGCACATATCAAAAAGATAAAAGGTGATATCGGGTCACCCTGACGAATATGTCTTGAAGGTTTGAAGTAGCCAAAGAGTTGTCCATCCATCATCATTGAGTAAGAGACAATTGTAACACATTCTCTAACCCATTATTTGTTTTTAAAGCCCAGCTTCTTCATGATGAATTACAAAAGTTCCATTCCACTCTTCTGCAGGCCTTGCTCATATCCACCTTTAGTGCCATATCAAAGGAGGCTCCATGCTTTTTGTTCTTCAGATGATGCATGAACTCGTGAGCTACCATGATGTTGTATGATATTAGTCTCCCTTTAACAAAAGCACTCTAATTGACACTGATAATTTTGTTCACATATTTTTTGCAATCTAGAACCAAGACCTTTTAGATGATTTTATATACCACGAAGCACAAATCGATAGGTATCACTTAGGTCCTTTGTGTCAGCTACTTTTAGAATCAAGAAAATCTGAGTATGATTAAAGCTTTTGACTAATTTTTCCCTTTGAAGAAACTCTTGATTGTTGTAGTGACCTCAGAATCCACAATATCCCAGTATGTTTAGAAAATTTTTTTTGTGAACCTATCTTCCCCTCGAGAACTTTCTAGCTAGATTAATGAAAAATACAACCGTTTTGACTTCTTAGTTAGAGACTAATCTAGTAATTAAATCTACTCATGTCCCTTGTCACTTTTCCTCTTAGGCCCAAGAATGCTCCAACTAGATCTTTTGGAGAGCAAGAGGAGAAAAAATGTTGAAAAAAATTCTTGTGCCACTTTAGCCACCTTTTCAAAACGAGTCTACTCTTTTCCTTGTTATTACCATGGATTTTTTTTACTATTATTTCTAGAAGGACATTGAGCATGAAAATAATTGGTATTCTAGTCTCCCCATTTGAGCCATTTACTTTTGAATTTTTCTCTCAAGAGTTGTTCTTCTTGGATCACTACCTCATGAAGATCTTTTTTAATACTCATAATTTTCTCCTTACTTATTTACGCACCTCAGTTCTTCTCATTTTCCAGGTCTTTTTTGAGTTGTTCAGCCCGAATGAAAGAGTTACAAGTTCCAAGCTTCTGCCAATCCACTAGCTTGTGTTTGCAATTTTTTAATTTTTTATGCAGCTTAAATAATAATGTACCTCCAACCTTTATGTTCTATGCCTCTGAATTAATGGATTTTATATCAACCAAGGAGGCCCAATAATCCTAGAATCTAAATCTTCTCTTAGAAAGGAAATTGTGATTTGTATCCTAGATTTTGAGAATTGGAGCATGAGTTGAATCAATATCTTTTAATCAATGAATTACAGCTCTGCCATATGCATTCTACCAATCCATGTTAACTAGGACCTTATCTAGCCTCTCTGTAATGCATTATGGCTCAAATCTCCAAATTAACCACATGAACTTACTACCAGTATTCTCCAGGTCCATTATTATGCAATTGTTAATAAATTCTACAAATGAATAGGATGATGGTTGGCTCTTATTATTACCACTTTCTTTCTCTGTCATGCTGGAAATAACATTGAAATCTCCATAGATAATTGTAGAGCCATTAACTGCATTTACTCACTGGTGAATTTCCTCACATTGGATTCTTATTTTGTATTCATTAGTGTCTAAGTGATTACCCCAAAAGAACCGTTGAATGTGAGTAGGTTGAATCCATTATCCTACATGAATTTGAAAATTTTGCATCACTTGATCGCTCTAGTGCCATTTGACTGCTAAGGCGACCATTCCAATGTTCAAATGAAATATTTCTTTTCAAAAACATGCTTTGAAGGTTGAGTTACTGCACCACTGATTCAAGAACTCTTTTTCTAAATATTTGAGTTCATTCTTACTAAATATGCATCTCTTTTTTTAAAATTATAATGAATTGATGATGTGAGTGCATATGAAAGGGTGGTGATGTGATTGTAAGCTCCAGAACCCTTCTGAAAGAATTAGGCATAATTCTCTTAGAATTATGAAAGTTTTAATGATAACAAAGTAAGCCATAAGTATAAAATCTTACTTAAGGTTTTGCTAATATGTGCGCTAAGTGTCTCAGAAAGCTTTAAACTATTGCAATACCATGAGCAAAGACCAAGACAAAACATCAAGTAGCCTCGAGATCAACTGATAGAATCATAGCGCCAAAGATATCAGAAAGGATGTCTCAGAAGCGCAGAAGGTGAAAACATGTTTCTGAGGAAAGAACACTGTCGCCTCAGAAGGGTCTTAGAAGACCTTGCGACTAGTAGTTCTCAGAAGGGTCTTCCCTCAGAAGGTTAGCCTCAGAAGTCCGTACAACTCTTAGAAGGTTGGACTCAGAAGCAACCAAGTGTCTGGACTCAAGGGATCGCAAGAAGTCTCAGAAAGCTCGCTACAACTAGCTAAGGAAGTGGGAACACGCGCACTGTGCAGTTCTGAAAAGTTCCTCATTTCGCGCTGACTGTAGCAGGGACCCGTTCTGAAAAGGACACAGCCACATAAGCAAAGTAAAAGCTTCTAATTTCGCGGCTCTTTGATGCCTATATATATGAGTTCAATTCCAGAGTAATGTGACGAAACTCTTGCGCTAAAAACTCTTGATTAAACGTGCAAAAACTCTGTTGAATTGAAAATCATTTTGCGAAAACTTAGAACTTTCTCAGAAAGACAATTTTTACGAAATTGTTCTTCTAACTTTGCAAAATCTTCTAGTTCTGAATTGGTGTAAATTCTTACATTTGTAAGTTAAATCTAGAAGTCTACTAAGGGTCAAATTAAGTGTGTAACTTAATCTTAGTAGTTGATTTTCGAAGCAAAAACAACTTTCCGAAAAACGCTAAGTCCTTCGTTGTTTGAAGGCAGTTTTAAGTCCTCTGGTGTTTGAGGCAAAGTTCAAAGTCCTTAATTGATTAAGGCAAGGAAGTCCTTAAGTGATTAAGGCAAGGAAGTCCTCGGTTGTGAGGCAAGGAAGTCCTTAAGTGATTAAGGCAAGGAAGTCCTCTAGTGTGAGGCAAGGAAATCCACTTCGGATTGTGAAGTGGTGGAAGTCCTTTACTTGGTAAAGGCAGTGTTGTCTGGGAAGGCACTTTAAGAAGAATATCTAAGAACTCTCAACTGAAGGTTGAGGACTGGAGTAGGTTGGTTATAACCGAAACAGTATAAAATCCTTTGTGTTAAGCTTTTCTCCCTTGCTCTTTACTTACATAAATCTTTGAGAAAAACTCTACCACGATTCTAATTAAGAGGTCTCGTGAAAACCTTATTGATTAAAATCAGAAAGCTTTTAAGAAACTCTAACTTTAAGACATTTTCTTAAAATTCCTCAGAAAGGAACTTTCTCAGAAAGACTAAGTTCTCAGAAACTTAATCTTCTCAGAAAGCAATTTCCGCTGCAAACTCTTAAGTTTACCTTCTGAGTAAAAACAACTTTCTAAGTAAAAGTTTTAAGAAGTAATTTTTAAAACCTGCACGATTCAACCCCCCCCCTTCTCGTGCACACATACACTTTCAGTGATGATATAGGTGATGATGTAATTAGTGTACCTTGAGCATATGAATTAAGTTCTGATATGTGAATTATTAATTTGGTTATGATCTTATTGATGATGGATGATAATGTCATGCTGATTATGATTATGATGTTTATGGAAATGTTGGCAATAATATTGATCTTAAATATGTAAGTTGATGATGATGAAGATACTTATGAGACAATGATATCTATTATGTCGACATGATATTATTAATGTGATGAGATACCGAAGAGATCCCGAAGAACGGTTTGTATTCTAATATTGATGATTCTTGATGGTTATATATTTTATTGTTTGTTTGTATATGATATAGCCGTCAAAGTGAAACTTCTGGTTGGCCTAGATCTAGCGATCTAAAGGCAAGATGGTGGTGCATAGTCCATACGGGCTGGGTGGTGTGAGTTTCAGTATTGGAAGCCTCCGGGTTGATGACCCTATGGGGCTAGGCGAGGACAAAGTGGTAGTCATAAACCCTAAACCCTAAACCCTAAACCACACATCACCTATAAACATAACCCTCATCTTAACCTCTCAAACTTGACCTTAACACCCTCACCTATCCCTTATCCACGACCTCACTTCCTCTCCCTCACACATACCATGCCCTAGCCTCCTCATCCATAGCCTTACCATCATCATCACCATCAAAATGAACCTTAAACCATCACCATCATCACCTCGGCCAACATCTCTCTCTATTTCTAGATTTTTTATTTCTTTCAAGCCTCAACCTTTAACTAATAACCATGAAAATAAAAGGTATTGCTAGTGTTCATGAAAAAGGTGTGACCGTTATCAAGAAGATACAAAAGTTACAACTTTATGATTCAAGCATGCATCACAATGTTCAAGAAGCACAAAGGTTGAATTTTTTTTATTCAATCCATGATCATGAGTCACAAAGGTGGAAACTTTTTGGCTAAATCATGTTCAAGGATACCAAAGGTTGAAACCTTTTGATTAATCGAAAGATGCACATGCCTAGGGAGTGTTACATCAAAGAGCTCAAGGATAAGACTCAAAGGTCAAGCCTTTGCATTGATGTGGCTAGAAAAGTTCAAGACTTGGTTCTTGAATGTGATTAAGACAAGGTAACACTTGATTTTTTTTTAAGAATTCAAGGGACACAATAAGTATGAAGACTAGTGAAAGCTTGAAGACACATAGACCCCAAACCTATGGTTATTTTTTTATAATAACAAAGGGGGAGAAGATAAGACATGGGTATTGAAGATCAAGAAGCTAGAATTACTATACTTCGGGGGAGTTAGGATTCTTTTAATACTTTATATTGTCTAAGTTTTGTTTCAGTTTAAAAGTTTATCGCACTTGTGTTTTCAAGCATTAAAATTCTCTCCTTAATTCTTTACTTTTCAAGTTTATGCTTTATTTTTATGGGAATAATTTCCTAAGTCTTTAAGGCTTAAAGAGAATGTTCTCACCACTTGATCAAACAAAATCTTTATCTTATTTAGAATTGTTATTGATAACGTGGTTTTTGCCAATATTTTATGCCCTTAATTTGGATGATTGTGTGCATTTCTTTGCTCTATTTTAGCCTTTTATTGTATTTCATACAGTTTGGAATTAATTTGGATTTAATAGAAATAAAGGCTAAAGTAACAAGTTTTATGATGTTTTTGCAATTCAAGGATGACCTTTGCACTTGATCTTGGATATTTTGCATTTTTGGTGCAAGTCATAGGAATTATTGGAGTAGTAGACATCAGGAACTGAGCAAGAAGCGGAGCAGTGGAATTCAGAACCAGCATCGAGCGCCCCAGCGCACGAAACCCACTTGAATCCATCACGTGCACAGCACTGGCGCCCTAGCGAGCTATACGCGCCCCAGCGCCGCGTCGCAATTCTGTTACAGCAGAGACCTATCTGCAAGGCCGAGCTTGGGGCCCAATTAGCTAGGGTTTGGAGGCTGCTCACTCTATTTAAAGGAGGCTAATGCATCAGAAAAAGGACACCTCTACATACCTACTATTACTTTCATATCTTTCTTTTGCTAGTCAACTTACTTTCAACCCTAGGCTTTTAGTTAGAGTTATTTTTCTCCATTAGAATTCCATCTTCTTTCCTAAGTCTAGCTCTAGCTTCTTCATTGTATTTCCAACGTTATTCGTCAAGCCCTTTGGGTTTTGTAAGTTACTTCCTTTAATTAATTCAGTTATTCGTTTTTCCATCTTTCCATTTGCATTTATTTCTCTTTACTTTACTCTTTATTGTTCAAGTTGTTTACTTTCTTCATTCCATCTTTATTTTAAATTCCAATTTATTTTCTGCCCTTTAATTTCCTCCATGAGTAACTAAGTCTCTTGGTGGTTTATGAGGGTGTGAACATCATTGGGGTAAATTGAGGCTTTTCTCTTAATCATGCATAAGTTTTCATTATCAAAACCATGACATATAATTTGAGATCTTAAATTGTGTGTTTAACCCCTTGTCTTGGCTTACTCGATTGAGTTAGGCTAATTCATTGGCATGTGTTTATGTGTTAATTGATTAATTGATGCATGACATATCAGGATTTGGTAATGATTAATTAATTGGCTGATTAGTCTCTTTAATTAGATTAATGTGATTGGCTTTAACAATTGTTGAAAGTGAAACTAAACGTGAGATCTCACTAATTAATCTCATTCTAGGCAATTAATCATTAGAATCACAACAAAGAAGTTAGATCTAACTCCGGCGTAATTAATCAACTCATGCATTCTTTTGTAGCCAAAGATAAACACCCTAATGAATGTTCCACCCCATAAACCACTGTTTTTATTATTCCAATTTTTTTTCCAAATTATTTTTCTTGCATACAAAAACCCCCAAATTGTGACAACCGTCATACAATTAGTTCTGTGCATTGCTTCCTTAACCATTCCTTGTGAGAGACGACCCTAGTTTCCACTAAACTATATTAGGGGAACTTTGTTTTATAAATAATTAAATTTATGGGAGTTGAGACACCGCCCATCAAATTTTTGGCGCTGTTGCCGGGGAATGGCGATGAAAGTAATCACTAGTTGTTTGATTTGTGAATAGTGTACATAACCATTTTCTTTTCTTTTCTTTGTTTCTTTTAAAAATAAAAACAACAAAAAGATTTTCCCTTTATTTTGCATTTTATTTTCGTTTTTGTATTTTCATTCGCTCTTCCTAGTGTCGCTGTTCCAAGAACAACTGAGTCTACTGCTGTCATACGCGCTCCAGCGCTTGTACAGCGCCCCAGCGCGCGACTGCGACTGCAAAGTTGCAGTTGCGCATGACTCGATCTCAACCGGATCCCCAGCTTGCTGTTTTTGATCCAGAAATTGAAAACACTTTGAGAAAAATAAGGCAAGCTAGGAGAGAGTTTACTGAGTCTCAAGGGCAATCGGAAGATCCACCGTTTGAAACACTACTTTTCACTGGTCCTGAACTTTCTGATTTGTCTGTTAGTGTTTCAGGTCCGAGTTCGATCATGGCAGATTATCAGCCCACCCTGAAGGAACTTGCAGCCCCTGACCTCAGTCAACAACCCTTGGGGATTACCTACCCAAGGTTGGACACTGAGTTCGAGCTTAAGGGAGCTATTCTCCATTTACTCCCTAAATTCCACGGATTGGCCGGAGAGGATCCACACCAGCACCTGAAAGAATTCCATGTGGTGTGTGAGACTCTCAAGCCAAGAGGACTCAACTAGGAACACGTGAAGCTTCGGGCTTTTCCGTTCTCTCTGGACGGTCAAGCAAAGCAATGGTTCTTGAATCTGCCAAATGGAGCTGTCACCACATGGATTGGCATGAAGAAAATCTTTTTGGAGAAATTCTTCCTAGCCTCAAGGGCAGCTGCCATAAGGAAGGACATCAGTGGCATCCGCCAACTCCAAGGTGAGTCTCTCCATGAGTACTGGTAGAGATTCAAGAAACTGGTGGCGAGCTGTCAAACCCATCAAATCTCCGAGCAATTATTGATCCAGTATTATTATGAGGGTCTGACGGGTATGGATCGTTTCATGATTGATGCTGCTAGTGGTGGTGCTCTGATGGACCAGACTCCGGCAGACGCAAGAATCCTGTTCGAGAATATAACTGTGAACTCACAGCAGTTTGGCACAAGGGAAACTTCCGTGACCAAAGGGGTGAATGAGGTAGTTCAACAGGAGAGTGGTGGCCTACACCAGAAGCTGGATGAGATTGCCACCTTCATGAAGCAGTTGGCCATCAACCAAGCCAAACCGGGAACCTCAAGCCAGGCAATGGTGTGTGGGATATGTTCTTTGGAATCCCATCCAACTGACCAGTGCCCACACTTTCAAGAAGAGGCAACAATGGTGGCAGCTGCAAACACCTTTCCGGGAAAACCTCAGTTTCAGCCACATAATCAACCTACGGGGAATACCTACAACCCAAGTTGGAGGAATCACCCGAACCTGAGGTGGAATAACAATCCACAGCCACAACAAGTCCAGCAACCTCAGCAGTTCGGTACCAACCTCCTCATCAAAGGCAACCCCAGGCTCCAATAGCCTTGCCTTCACCACCGCAACAATTGGCTCTGCCTGCACCTCCAAATCCTAACGAGCCAACCATCGGTGATGTGATGAAACTACTCATGGAGCAACAAAGGATGATGCTAAGCTTGCAGAATGAGGTCAACCAAATGAGGGGCAATCCGACCACACAAGCCTATGAACAAGCTGGCACCTCACAGATCCCATCTCAAACAGTTCCCAATCCTAAGGGGGATGTGAGTGCCATCCATATCATGACCGGAGCAGCTAGTGCTGACAATCCTGGACCAAAGTAGCCTTGAAACGGTCGACCGTCCAACTTAGGGACGTTAAAGCAAAGTGCTTCGTGGGAGACAACCCACCGGTTTTCTTTATTTTTCAGTATTTTTAATTTCCGTATTTCAATTTCCGTATTTTATTTCCCGTATTTTATTTTTCCGTATTTTATATTCATTTGCATCTTTAATTTTTGCATGCATTAATTAGGACAGTTCCATGCATTCTAGGATTATAGCAGTAAAAATACCTATTATGCATCAGGAAGCCGCACCCGGGCGCAACATACGCGCCCCAGCGCGCGCGTCTCGATTAATGAAACACAACGTTTGGGTTACGCGCTCGAGCGCGCTCTAGCGCGCGTGGGTTTCTTCAAAACCCTAAAATCCCAAATCGCAGAATCATTTCGGCCAATTCCCCCCTCACAGCTCTAGCGCAGCAGACCGGTTCTCCTCTCCCTCTTTCACCATTTTCCCACAATCACTCACAAAGCCTTCCATACATTTGTTCCTCTAGTCTTAGTATTGCACACTATCAAGGTACATTGCTCTAATCTTTATTATCTTCTTTGTTCTTGATAGAAATTTGGATTTTTCTTGAATGAAGGATGGTGTATGTGTTTTTAGGCGTTTTGTGTGGATTTAATCGGTTAGTTTTGCATGATGTATGATTTAATCGAGTTGTGTGGTGAAAGATTTTGAGTAAGATTTGATTTGGTACTGATTTGCGCTATTCTGTGCTGTCACCGGAACCGTCGTGCGCTCCGGCGCGCTATACGCGCTCGAGCGCGAGGCGTCTTCGTCCCGTTGCAGGTCGTGCGCTCCAGCGCGCCCTCTGCGCCCTAGCACGGACCTTCTGCAGAAATTGGTCGAATCTGTCATGACTACTTGCTGCTTGATGTCTCTTGCTTTCGTTTAGCTGCTGTATTCCTTTTTCTTTATTTTACATTTGCACTCAATAATGGCATGACAAGAAAAAGCAATAGCCAATAATTATTGTGACTGTTGGGGAACTTAATTGTCTTGATACAACCTCTGCAGGAATGACACCACGAACTAGAGGCGGCAAGGGAAAGAGATTGCGCACCACCGAGGAGGATGATCACTCCTATGATCAGCCTCACGACCCAGCACGGTTCCTGGACGTCACTGCCGAGTTGGCCTTCCACGCCACCATTCATAAGAGGAAACCCCTCTTTGAGTTGGGGTACAAGTTCCACGATGAGGGCCATGGACGACTCAACATGGTCATCGCGGAGATTGAGAGGCGGAGGTGGGCCCACCATCTTCTTAGTGCCCCCGTCAGGGCTAACATCACTTGGGTGCGGGAGTTCTACGCTAACTTCCACGACCGCACCGCCACTGAGGTATTCCTCCCGGGCAAATTCATCCCGGTTGACGTGGCGAGCATAGCCACGCATATTCAGATCGCCCCGGAGCCCGATTATGCATTCGGGGAGCCAGATGCCATTCAGACTATGGCCGACACGGGTTTGGAGGCGATCAAGAACCGCCTCTGCCTTCCGGGCTGCAGCTGGACACTGGGAGCCAATATGCTCCCCCGCACATTGAAGAACTACACGCTCAATCTGGAGACTAGAGCGTGGTCCCGCATCTACTTCAGCCATATGTATCCAGTCTCCCACATCTCCGACCTCACCACAGATCAAGCCCTCAATCTCTACTGCATTATGGAGGGCCACTGGGTGGACTTGCCCACTCGTCTACAGCGTACCATGCATCAGGCTCACCACATTGAGGCGAATCGGTGCCTCCCTTTCCCTTCTCTGATTACATCCTTGGCTATCCAGTGTGGTGTGCTAGAGTACGCTGACGATGAGTGGCAAGGGCCACATACCACCATCACCGCCGCCGGCCTCGCTACCAAGGACGCAGCAGCTCAAAATAAGAGCCAGCCAGCGGGGAATCCTCTAGATTCCATCACTGCGCAGTTGACCCAGATGGAGGTCAACATGAGAGAGTACTTCGATTAGAAGTTCGTTGCTGCTGAGAGCTATCATGATCAGCGATATCTGGCCATGCAGACTTACTATGACCAGAGGCTCGCTGAGACACAGAGAGATTTCCGAGCCTACATCGACCAACGCTTCTCATCTGGGCATGGAGCTCCGGGGCATTCCCAGGTTCCTATTGATGTCGATGAGGACGAGGACGACGATGATGATGAGGATGATGAGGCCGAGGAGGAGGAGGATGATGATGGTTCAGAGGACGATTGAGTCCTCCGTAGGTCTTTTCTATACCCTTTTCTCTGTTCTTTAATTTGTTGACATTGGGGACAGTGTCTCATTTAAGTGTGGGGAGAGTGTAAAAAAATTGGCTTTTGTAAACAAATTACATGCCTAACTCTTTTTCTTTTCTTTTATTTTCATTTATTTTCTTTTGTTTTTATGTGTTTTTAGGTAGATGATTGGGTAGTTTTCTTTATAGCACCTTTTGGTCTGAAATTGCTTTACCCTTTGAATTTAACTCAGAAATGTTGGCATGTTATCTAATATGAGTTTGAATTGTTTGTGTTATCTCTGTTTGGTTGTTTGGATTACCTGTGAGATTTGAGCCTTATTGTGATTAAATACATCAACTGATCACTTTCTTTCTATGGGCACACACACACTTGTATTTGTTATTCCTGAATTTGCTTGATTCTTGTTTTGCGTTTTATATATGTTGCGTGTGATTGAGGCATGATTTTGTTTTATATCTAAAAGCCACTTAGCCAAATAGCCAACCTATACACAATTCCCATTGTTTGTAGCCAATTTGAGCCTTTATCCCTTTTTTTTTGTTACTAAGCTCATTACAAGCCAAAGACAGAAAAATAATGAAAAATCCCTTCTGAGAAACTAGGAGGACATGGTTTGATTATTGGGCAAAGGTCTTAAGTGTGGGGAAAATGGGTTAAATTGTGCACTGGAATAAATTGTAAGATATGAGAATGTAACTGTAAAGGGTAACTTTTGTACATAAGTGATCTTTTGTTATTTTCTTTTCCAACTCATTTAAATTACCAAAGGAATTGAGATGAGGAATTTATTAAAAAAAAAATATATAGGAACATTGGGAATGTTAAAATTAAGAATTTATGGAAAAATATGTGAACTTTGCAAATAAAGGTTGTTGGGTTCCTGGGAATTAATATGAAACTATTTGGGAACATTGGGAATGTTAAAATTAAGAATTTATGGGTTTATTGATTTTGGGTGTTTCTATTCTCTCCATCCCTTCTCTCTCCATCTTTTCTTTAGTAATAGAAGTCATCTAGGATTAATCGAACCATGAAGTCTTAGTTTCTTGGAATTGAGTCCACTTCCCATATATGTCACACCTGTCCCAAGCCCCGTTACAACCCTGAAAAGACCTCTTGATGCACCATGTTTGTGAAATTGCAATGTTAGGAGTATAGCAAATTTATGGAATGTGAATACTTGTGTGATTTATTCAACTGAGTGCTTAGCCAAAACACTGAGTGATTGAGAGAAAAATACACTGGTGAGGGCCAATCAACCAACTCTGCATAACATGAACTGATTCTCTTAACTCATGAATTTCTCTTAATGCCAACTTATATTATGTTTGTGGGTGTCGCATAATTCTAACCAAGGTGTGCTGTTTTGAATAACTTTCCATCATCTGCTGTACTTTATTTTTTTTCTTAAGACTTAGGTGTTAGATGTGTTAGCCAATGTTTTACTTTGAGAGATGCTTGGAATCATTGCTTTTGCATGAGGACATGCAATTGTTCAAGTGTGGGGATATTTGATAACGTGGTTTTTGCCAATATTTTATGCCCTTAATTTGGATGATTGTGTGCATTTCTTTGCTCAATTTTAGCCTTTTACTGCATTTCATATAGTTTGGAATTAATTGGGACTTAATAGAAATAAAGGCTAAAGTAACAAGTTTTATGATGTTTTTGCAATTCAAGGATGACCTTTGCACTTGATCTTGCATATTTTGCATTTTTGGTGCAGGTCATAGGAATTATTGGAGCAGTAGACATCAGGAATTGAGCAAGAAGCGAAGCAGTGGAATTCAGAACCAGCGTCGAGCGCCCCGGCGTCCTCAGCGCGCTCCAGCGCACGAAACCCACTTGAATCCATCACGTGCACAGCACTGGCGCCCTAGCGAGCTATACGCGCCCCAGCGCCGCGCCGCAATTCTGTTACAGCAGAGACCTATCTGCAAGGCCGAGCTGGGGGCCCAATTAGCTAGGGTTTGGAGGCTTCTCACTCTATTTAAAGGAGGCTTCTCACTCTATTTAAAGGAGGCTAATGCATCATAAACAGGACACCTCTACATACCTACTATTACTTTCATATCTTTCTTTTGCTAGTCTACTTACTTTCAACCCTAGGCTTTTAGTTAGAGTTATTTTTCTCCATTAGGATTCCATCTTCTTTCCTAAGTCTAGCTCTAGCTTCTTCATTGTATTTCCAACGTTATTCGTCAAGTCCTTTGGGTTTTGTAAGTCACTTCCTTTAATTAATTCAGTTATTCGCTTTTCCATCTTTCCATTTGCCTTTATTTCTCTTTACTTTACTCTTTATTGTTCAAGTTGTTTACATTCTTCATTCCATCTTTATTTTAAATTCCAATTTATTTTCTGCCCTTTAATTTCCTCCATGAGTAACTAAGTCTCTTGGTGGTTTATGAGGGTGTGAACATCATTGGGGTAAATTCAGGCTTTGCTCTTAATCTTGCATAAGTTTTCATTATCAAAACCATGGCATATAATTTGAGATCTTAAATTGTGTGTTTAACCCCTTGTCTTGGCTTACTCGATTGAGTTAGGCTAATTCATTGGCATGTGTTTATGTGTTAATTGATTAATTGATGCATGGCATATCAGGATTTGGTAATGATTAATTAATTGGCTGATTAGTCTCTTTAATTAGATTAATGTGATTGGCTTTAACAATTGTTGAAAGTGAAACTAAAGGTGAGATCTCACTAATTAATCTCATTCTAGGCAATTAATCATTAGAATCACAACAAAGGAGTTAGATCTAACTCCGGCGTAATTAATCAACTCATGCATTCTTTTGTAGCCAATGATAAACACCCTAATGAATGTTCCACCCCATAAACCACTCTTTTTATTATTCCAATTTTTTTTCCAAATTATTTTTCTTGCATACAAAAACCCCCCAATTGTGACAACCGTCATACAATTAGTTCTGTACGTTGCTTCCTTAGTCATTCCTTGTGAGAGACGACCCTGGTTTCCACTAAACTATATTAGGGGAACTTGGTTTTATAAATAATTAAATTTATGGGAGTTGCGACACCGCCCATCAGTTATCATCAAAAAGGGGGAGATTGTTAGCTCCAATAATACTTTACCTTATTGATTAAGGGTTTTGAATGATAGAAATTTGAAGTGTTGGATAACAGTTTTGATTATGAGGACTAATAGTTTACTTAGTGTGTTAATAGAATTTCTCACTTAGTAAAAAATGAAGACAATACATGGCCATTAAAGGACCAAGGAATGACGCCTATGAGAACAGGCTATGTTAAAAATTCAAGGCTCAAAACCAAGGTACAAGCTTTAAGGCTTAAGACTAAGGTACAAGCTTCAAGGCTCAAGACCAATGTACAAGTTTAAGGTTCAAAGACCAAGGATTGAAGACATAGGACTCAAGAACAAGGTTACAAGACCAAGGTTGCATGACTAAGCTAAGGCCTTATCATACTATAGTGGCGCATAGCTATGACCAAGGGACAAAGAAATTAAAGCTTCAAGCTAAGTGATCAAGGGTCAAGGAAACCAAGGCTACAAGGTAACAAGGGTCAAGCAACCAAGGCTTAAAACAACCAAAGGTACTAGGTACCATAGTCATTGAACTTAAATTTTCAAGAGCCTAGGAAGAGTATAGTGTCAAAGCTAGATGCAAGTCAAAGGTATACATCACCACATGCTTAATGACAAGGTGAACAAGTTAGGCACACCAAACCAAGGGACCATGGTAGCACAAGGTCCATAGCATGCTTAGCCCTGACTTTCCTTTTTGAGTATCAGGGGAACCAACTCTATGTATAAAGAGAATTGTCCAAAAACGTCGAATTATTGTAAAAAATTCTAACAAGTCTTCTAATAAGTTCTAGTGTTCCCATAAGATCAAATCATTGTAATTAGTTAGATTTTTTTTTTCTGAATTTATTCAAATTTGGGTAGAACACTTAAGAACATTCTTGCATTTGCAAGTAGAACTCATAAGAACCAACTAGAGAAAATCTTAGTTGCATCTAAGTTCTAGTTTGATCTTCTAGGATCATTTTGATTCATAAAATTCAAGTTTGTACAAAGTCCTTATGATTGTGATGGCAAAAGTCCTTGGTGGGTCCAAGGCAGGTTAGAAACTCCTTCGGTGAGAAGGTAAGGAAGCCCACTCTAGTGTGAGCAGCATGAAGTCCTTAGTGTGTTAATGAGGCAAGGAAGTTCCCAGCGGGTAGCTGAGGCAAGGAAGTCCATTATGGTGTGCAGAGGCAAGAAAAGTCCTTCCAGTGTGGAAGGCGTGTAGTGCCTGAGAAGGCAGACCAAGAAGAATATCAAAATCCCAACTGAGAGTTAGGGAGTGGAGTAGGCGTGTTGCCGAATCAATATAAAAATTTTGTGTGTGCATTATCTCTAACCTTTACTCTTTACTTTATGTTAATTGCTTAACTGACACCTACACAAACACATACAAATTCACAAATCATATACATACACACCTTCACATTTGCACACAACACATATACATGCTAAGTGAGCTTTTACATCAAAGGCTCAAAGGATTTAATACTTCACTCACACTAGGAAAACAATCTAGCTTTCTCTAGTAAGCAAGCCTTAGGGTCTAAGGCTGGCTTATCAAATAAACTTAACTAACTAACAAACTAATTTGTTGCATACTCTAAGACAAGCCTAAGATTTGATAAAAAAATTGTTAAGTTTTCAGGAACAAGTTTCAAAGGGGCGTAATTCAACCCCCTTCTTATGCCACCTATACCTTCACTAGCCCCTAGGCACAAGCTCATCCTAATATTTTGGGGATAGGGGGATAACTCACATTTCCTTAACAATGAAGTTGTTTGCTGAGGTTGTCATCCCTCCCTTAACAACTTCATTGTGTGCCGAAGGCTACATTGTTTTATAACTTTATCTATAACATTAAATCGTCACATAGCCACATATCATCACATAACTTTAATACACACAGCATATATCAACATATAATCACACATTCATGTCATAACATCATATATATATCATAATTGAGTCAAGTATATTAAGCATGTAAGTCATAGGATACAATAGGAAATATAAAGGGTAAAAACAACATAATTTCGTACAA
Organism: Aeschynomene evenia; assembly: GCA_013621005.1. Classification (NCBI taxonomy): domain Eukaryota; kingdom Viridiplantae; phylum Streptophyta; class Magnoliopsida; order Fabales; family Fabaceae; genus Aeschynomene; species Aeschynomene evenia. The sequence continues at coordinate 16,594,937 of CM024266.1, forward strand.
TTTTCAATGTGGTAATCGATTAAAAAAATGACATAATAAATTACAGTAATCAATTACACAATCCCTGTAATCGATTAATAGAGAACATCTCTTCTCATGATTACAAAAATGATGTAATCGATTACCAACACTAGAAATTAGATCTTAGGGTTTCAAAAACATGTTTTTCATGAATCAATCTGTAAAAACTCGATCTAAATAGTTTCCAATCAGTAGAACACGATTCAAACATGATTCAATTGGTAAAATACAATCTTGAACATCATTCAATCGATAAAACATTATTTTCTCAAAGATAAAACGGTAAAAACATGATTTTCACATAGGTCAATCGGTAAAATAAGGTTTTCTCATTAAGCTATCCATGAAATCACATGGAAATAGATAGAACATATTAAGATCTCAACTCATACCTTTTGTAGACCTCCAGACTAAGCTAGAACGCCCTTTCTTTTTATCTCTCTTGACTACTCTCCTTCCCAAACATGCCTAACGAACGAAACAATGGAAAAACCAATGCTTTGAGAAGAAAAATGATCGGTAGTTTGTATAGAGATCAATGTGGTGCTCAAGGATATGTGGTTTTTTTTATTTATTTTGTGATTGAGCTTTAGAGGTGAGATTGGAGGTGTTGAATGACTATGGATTTAGAGCTCTCAGTAAGAGATTGAATGGTGGAGGCAAGGTGATTGAGAGAGGCTTAAAGATAGTTTAAATATGTGTTTTTAGGGTTTAAGAACGGATAGACCAATTGACAATATTAAAAAGAGGGGGTGAGGGCTCAAATGCAATAAAAGACAACTAAAAGTACACTTTGCACATGCTTAAACTCGACCAAATTGAAAATTTGCAACTCGTAATTGATTACAAATCTGATGTAATTGATTATTGGACTCTGAACTAGCCTCTAAATAACTCAAAAGCACACTTATTCATACCATAAATATATAATTAACACTATAAGGCTCATACGGTCGAAACAACTTTTAAAACATACACTTAACACAAAATATATAATGCTATCTAGAAGAAACTTGTTCACTCAACTCAATTAAATTCTAACTAAGGTCAATTATCCTTAATTTTGTTTAATTAAGAGATTGCTAAGGTTGAGATGCGGTTCTGCAAGATGATGCAGAACTCGCGAGCCCCATCACTGTGAGAGAGACCGAGCGCGGCAGCACGTGCGCCCCGGCGCACAGAAGGCGCCCGAGCGCGCCCTATGTTGCAGAATGCAACAGAATTTAGGTTGTTGCCCTTATACATTAAGAGTAATGGAGTGAACCTGGAGTAATTGTGACATGATCTTTCAGTCTTTTTAAGTATTACACATGATCAATGTGGTCAATTATCCCATGTCTCAAAGAAGAGAAGTTTATGAATGCGTATGCTTTATTGTGTATTCATGTATGTAAAGATGTTTAAATTCTGAAATGGGCTATGATACTATGATATAGTGTTATATAATGATGATAATGATTTGTATGTAGATATGAGATGATTATGAAAAGCTAATCGAAATAATGAAAAGATGAATTATGTGTTAATATGAGATGATGATGATATGATTGTTTTGATAAGCGCATGCGTTGATATAAAGAAATGTTAGATTGAAGTTCTATACCGCTTGTCGAAGCGGAGAGAATTATCGGCTACACCACTTGCCGGAGCGAAGAGAATTACCGGCTATCCTGCTCGCTAAAGCGAAGAGAATCACTGGCTATCCCGCTTGCCGAAGCAAAGAGAATTATCAGTTGTATATGTGATAAGTTCTATGTTGCTGATATGATTATAATGCTATGAGATTGGAACGTGATATTACGATTTGATGCTGAGAGGTGAGAGCATTATTTATATTGATTTGGGGAATCACGAGAACTTAGGAAGACTTCTAGGTTCCCCTAGAAACGGACCAGTAAGATGCTGGGCCCAGTCAAAGTAAGTACTTATTTAGTTTTGAGAAAGTAAAGAGTTGTTTTTGTACTCAAGTATTACTTTGACTGGCTAAAATCGATTGCGTGAGCACGTAGGTCTGTGTGCTCTGAGTAGATTACTAAGACTCTCTAGTCTTACTCTTTTCTATTTGTGTTTCGATTCTAGATCCTCATAGAGCAGGCATGATGGCTGTTGTCGTGACAGCCATAAATTTAATTATTTATAAAACCAAGTTCCCCTAATATAGTTTAGTGGAAACCAGGGTCGTCTTTCACAAGGAATGGCTAAGAGAGCAATGCACAAGACTAGTTGTATGACGGTTGTCACAATTGGGGGGTTTCTGTATGCAAGAGAAATAAATTGGAATAATAAAAAACAGTGGTTTATGGGGTGGAACATTCATTAGGGTGTTTATCATTGGCTACAAAAGAATGCATGAGTTGATTAATTACGCCGGAGTTAGATCTAACTCCTTTGTTGTGATTCTAATGATTAACTGCATAGAATGGGATTAATTAGTGAGATCTCACCTTTAGTTCCACTTTCAACAATTGTTAAAGCCAATCACAATAATCTAATTAAAGAGACTAATCAGTCGATTAATTACTCATTACCAAATCCTGATATGCCATGCATCAATTAATCAACTAACACATAAACATATGCCAATGAATTAGCCTAACTCAATCGAGTAAGCCAAGACAAAGGATTAAACACACAATTTAAGATCTCAAATCATATGCCAAGGTTTGATAATGAAAACTTATGCAAGATTAAGAACAAAGCCTCAATCTACCCCAATGATGTTCACACCCTCATAAACCACCAAGAGACTTAGTTACTCATGGAGGGAAATAAAAGGGCAGAAAATAAATTGGAATTAAAGACAAAGATGGAATGAAGTAAGTAAATAACTTGAACAATAAAGAGTAAAGCAAGAAATTAAATGCTAATTAGAAAGATGGAAAAACGAATAACTGAATTAATTAGAAAGAGTAACTTTCAAAACCCAAAGGGCTAGACGAATAACGTTGAGAATACAAATGAGGGAGCAAGAGCTAAACTAGGAAAAAGATGGAATCCTAATGGAGAAAATAACTCTAACTAAAAAGCCTAGGGTTGAAAGAAACTAGGAAAAGAAAAGATATAAAAGTGGTGGTGTTGAGAGGTGTTGTTTCTGATGCATTAGCTTCCTTTAAATAAGATGAGCAGCCTCCAAACCCTAATCAATTTGGGCCCCCAACTCGTGCAGATAGGGTTTCTGCTGTGACAGAGTTGCGGCGCGGCGCTGGGGCGCGTATAGCTCGCTAGAGCGCCAGTGCTGTGCACGTGACGAGTTTAAGTGAGCCTCGCGCGCTGGGGCGCGCTATGGGCGCTGGAGCGCTCGATGCTGGTTTTGAAATCCACTGCTCCGCTTCTTGCTCAGTTCCTGATGTCTACAGCTCCAATAATACCTGTGACCTGTACTAAAAATACAAAATATCCAAGATCAAGTGCAAAGGTCATCCTTGAATTGTAAAAACATCATAAAACTTGTTATTTTAGCCTTTATTTCTATTAAGCCCAAATTAATCCCAAGTTGTATTAAATACAATAAAAGGCTAAAATCGAGCAAAGAAATGCATACAATCATCCAAATTAAGGGCATAAAATATTGGCAAAAACCACGTTATCAAGGCACCACCACCGCCGCCCCCTCCACGTCATACGATGTATGACTTCGCGGTGGCGAGCTACACACCAGCTACCAGCACAGTGACAGTGGTCTCCACCATCTCTAGGGTACAACGGTTCTTCATCCCAGAGCTTGTGGCGAGGTACCCCACTCCTGCCCCCGATCTCGCTCTTGTTCTCGCCCCCGTCCAGGCACCCGCTACTGTTCAGGCACCTGCACCTGCAACGGCGCCTGTACCTCCGCCACCAGTACTAGTACCTCTGCCGGATGAGCCTATGTCCTATCCCGAGGAGGATGGTCATGACGACAAGGAGGCAACCCCTGTTGATAATGTCGCGTAGTCGGAGGACGAGATGAAGGATTCGGACTCGAATCCTGAGATGGACTTCGTTCGGTGGGGAGCCCTAGAGGCAGAGTCCCCAATCGAGGAGTCCGAGGTTAGTGATGACAGCGATGGATGACGCATGAGAGATGATGGATCGAGCCACTTCTGGACAACCTGCGTTGTAGCAACCCAGTCTCTTGCACTTCTTATTAGTTTATTTTGCATAGGATCTTTTCCTGTATTTTCCTTGGGTGAGTAAGTGTGCCCACTCCTCAGCAGGAGGCCAGCTTTTGTAGTCTTATGCCCTTGTACACCTTGTATATATTCTTATCCTTGGCAATTTTGGTTATGCTTGTATCTTGGGCGTAAGTCTCCTATTATTTGCTGGATTTTATTTTGTGCACCTCCGACAAACTATATACATGTAATTAAACAAGAACCGTGCACCTTCAAGTGTATTTACACACACACACACACACACACACACACATATATATATATATATACTTATTCAATATTCATATGGCCACGTTATGTATGGGCCCTCTAGTTATATCATGGTTACCCATTTATTGCTACTCTAGATGCCTTATCTAGTATATCCATTCGTGCATGATTCTGATAGTCATGGCTCTCGAGTTTTGTTGTTATTGATTCATCGTACGGGGTTATGTTATACGATACATAAATAGGAATATATATATATATATATATATATATATATATATATATATTTATAGGGTTTTTGGGTTAAGTAACATGTCAAAGAGTTAATTACGACCATGACGTAGTTAATAGTTTGGGATGTTACATTTTTGTTATCAGAGCAGTTCGGTCCAATTGAGCCTGAGGACTGAGCTTTCTACTTATTCCTTGACTTTAATTGTATTTTGTTCTTGAATTTCCTCTTTGAATTTAATCTGTTGTGTGTGCCATTACTTCCCCAATGCTATGCATTGAGATGAGTGTGATCAACTCATTGGCTGTGTAGGTGTTGATTGGACCTGATGCCGCTGCGACGACGTCGGGATGCATCTCATAATCCTGACCTCCAAGAGGTCATAGAAGCTATCAGGGTCCAGGCCGAAGCGTCAGTTAGAATGGTGCAAGCGATGGAGGCTGGACGTGTACACCAACCGGCTATGAGTGAAGAGTCCCGCCGCTACATGGAGTTCAAGCAGCAGAATCCACCAATTTTCCACGGGGAGCTTAAAATTGATCTCGCGGATGGATGGATTAGGGGCATCGAACGCAGTTTTGAAGATATACCATTCACGGAGGCACAAAAAGTTAAGTTTGCCACCCGTGAGCTGAAGGACCAGGCTGAATCCTGGTGGGAAGCTGTGCAACCGGTGTTTCAACCGACGGAGGACTGGATGCACTGGGAGGGCTTCAAGGCAGCTTTCTATGAGAAATACTTCCCGAGGTGTGCGACGCCAAGGATAAAGAGTTTCTTGAGTTGGTGCAGGGGGACATGACTATCCTGGAGTATACGGCCAAGTTTGACCGGTTGTGCCGTTACTCCTACACCTACCGATTGAACCCGGATGAAGAGTGAAAGTGTATGAAGTATGAGCAAGGACTGAGGCCGAACTTGAATGAATGGATGGTAACTCACAATCTTCGGAGCTATGCCGCCTTAGTGAACAGGTGCATAGCACAAGAAAGGAGCTCCCAGAGGAGGGCGGAGGCTGATCGTGAATCCGGAAAGAGAAGGAGGCTTGACGAAGTAGGACCCAGTCAGGTGCCTAGGACTCAGCCCCCAGTTCAGCGGGCATTCAACACCAAGTTGAGCATTCGGTACCAAGTTGAGCTTGAGCACCGCGTATCACCTGCATACCAACGGCCAATAGGAACGGACCATTCAAACCCTAGAGGATATGTTGAGGGTCGTAGTACTGGAGATGCCAGGAAGCTGGGATACTCACCTACCATCGGTTCAGTTCGCCTACAATAATAGCCATCATGCTAGTATCGGGATGGCACCTTATGAGGCTCTCTACGGCCGGAAGTGCTAGTTGCCACTATGCTGGAATGAGTCCAAGGAAGAACAGTCACTGGGACCCGATCTAGTGCAACAAACCACTAAGAAGATCAAGATGGTCATGGATAAAATGAAGGTTGCCCAGGATAAGTAGAAGAGCTATGCGGATAGAAGGCGACGTGAGCAAGAATTCCACGAGGGCGACCATGTGTTTTTGCGGGCCGTACCTACGACTAATATAGGGCGAACCCTGAAAACTCGAAAACTTAACCCTAGGTTTATTGGACCTTTCCAAATCTTAAAACGCGTAGAACCCTCAGCCTATCAGATATCCCTTTCATCAAACATGGCAAACCTCCACAATGTATTTCATGTCTCTCAACTACGTAAGTATCAGGCTTCGCCTGAGCATATATTAGAGCCAGAGACCGCCTAGTTGAAAGACAACCTTAAACTCGAACTCCCATCGACCAAGATGTTGATCTCAAGGTGAAGCAGACTCACCATAAAGCCATTCCCCTAGTTAGGGTAGTTTGGGGAGATGAATCTCTGGGAGATCACACGTGGGAGCTCGAGGCTGAGATGCGGAAAAAGTACCCCCACCTCTTTGAAGGTACATCCTAAAATTTCAGGACGAAATTTCCTTTTAGGGGGGGGGGGTAGATTTGTAATGCCCTTAGCTCGAAATTGTCATGTTATGATGTAGTTTATTGGATGAGGTGACGATTTGTTTTGATGCAGTTAATAAAGTGGTGTTTTGTCATGATATGGTATGATTAATGATGATGTGTTGATGTCCTAGATAGGTTTGTATGAGTATATGTGGTATACACTAAATTGGTGTGGATTGATTATGATAATTAAAGATATTTGATATGATTGAGGGATGTATATGTTATGTGCACACATGTGGCATTTGTGTTACTTGAGGAGCAAGGTACAATTAGAGAATTATATGAGTAAGTTATGGAGCCACAGAGAAAAGCATATAATCGTTCTAAAATTCATGAGTATTGGTATGAGATTCCAATAAATAATTATAAATTTCATCTGGTGCTGAGAAAATGTTTAAGAAATAATTTCGTCAGTGTCGAAATTTAATAACCTTGGATTATTATTAATTTTCACTTAAATCTGTTTATTTACAAATCTTTTCTAACAAATTATCTATGTGGAATTAATAATGTGATAAATGAACCATTTTGATTTTATTAAGAGTCTCACATGATCATGGAAATTTTAGTGACGATCATATGCCGTTTTGAATTAAAATTCAAGAGTTTAGTGAGTAAGTGAGTAAGGTGAGAGAGAGTCTATACTTGATCCTAAACCCAACCAAAACCTTTATTGAGAGCCAAAATAGATTGAGTAATACTCTCACCACCTAATCTCACTACAAGAAAATACCCCTTTAGTCCACCTTGCAAAGTGTGGCCTATTGTGGCAAAAAGTGTAGTCAAAGAGAAACGACCACACTTTTCGACTTTAGGTCACGTTTTTTGCATGGTGGCCTTCTCGGCTGTGGCCCTTTCTTTTTTGCCACGTTTTTTTGTGGCAAAGGCTACACTTCTGGTGAAAGCGTGGCATTTGAAAGAAAAAGTGTGGCGGAAGATCAACACTTTCGACCACGTTTTTTAGCTGAGGCTTAAGGTGACCACACCTAGTAAGTGTGGTCTTTTGTCCGCACCTATGGCCACATTTTTAATGTGTTCTCTTTTATGTTATTCTATGGCCACACTACCTGTATTTGTGGCCCTTTGTCTACATATGGCCACATTTATAATGTGTTCTCTTTTCTGTTAGCATATGTGTGGCCTTTTTCTCTTAATCTACGACCACATTTATATGTGTTGTCTATTGTATTAAGCTATAGCCACACTTCAATGTGTTGCATATTATTTCCAACTGTCCCAAACAAATTAATATTTTATTTACTTTATCATATTTTAATCTCATAAACACTCATTAAAAGTACTATGTCATCTAATAAAAAAGTACTACATTGAAAAATTAAAATAACCAAAAAAGACTATATTGTCTAAAATATTTATCATAATCCAACATTAACATATTCATCCTAAAAACCAATGTGTCTCAAGTACGTACTAGAAATAACATTATCACATCAATTTAAGTTCTAGAAACAAATTTAAATTGAACATATTAAAAGTGGTCAAAGTATCTCAAAATTCATCTCTAATAGACAAGTTGATCTTCATCATCACCATCCAATGCTTCAAGCATGTCATCCTACAAAGGAACAAAAATTAATTAGCTGGCTGACACTTTTCAATAAAATTTAACATCACTTTAATTTGTTTTTTTTCGATAATTGAGGCCCCAATGGGCAACAACATACAAGGGACAAAGTCCCAATACCACAGAGGAAAAGGAACAGTAGCATATAATTTATTTTTGTTAAGACTAGCTAGCAGCCTCCCAAATTACTAATCACAATAATACAAAAAATATAAAAATAGCAAGTCAAAAATCAAGTTAAAAAAATATAATCAAAGGTATAATTTTAGCTATAAATACATAATATATATCAAAGATATCAAGACATGCTCAAAGACTCAAAGACATGAATATCAAAGTCATAAAGACATCATGCAACCACAAATATCAATAGCAAGTCTAATCTAGTCATGTCATAATAAACTAAAATAATATCTAAATTAAGAGTTTAATAATTGACTTAACAAAGGAAGATGAGAATGTTTTCTTTAGCAGGCATGTTAAAAGATGATGAGAGAGGGTACTGATAAATCAAGGGTTTTTGTTTTTAGTTACTGTTATGATAGTAAATTTTCAGCATACAAATGTTACCATGTTAATTTAGAATCTGAGGGGTGGAGTTATATGTCAAACCTCTAAAATGCTAATTGAAAGAATTTAACCATTCTGAAACTGATGGATCCAAATATCGTTTTTGATATTCTTAATTTTGCATAGTACTTGACACATACATAAATAATTGACTAGTGTGGCTTATTCATTTAATGACCACACTTTTTAAGTGTTGCTTCCAAAGCGTGGCCAAAAGGCATATTCAACGACCACCCCACAAAAAGTGTGGCATTAGATGAATATAGACCACACTTTTTAAGTGTGGTTAAAAAAAATGTGGTCAAATGGGGTATTTTCTTGTAGTGTCTCACTCACAAATACTTACTCACTCTCATACTCACACACATACTCTTACTCACCGTCTAAACACATACAACACTCAAAAACACACACCAACACCCCCTAAACACTATAAACTCTCGGCTACCCACCACCACCTGGAGACTTTCATATCATTCACTCTCAACACACTCCCTCTCTACTCTTGAGAAGCCATTCCCGGCCAGCCACCAAGGAAGGAGCTAAACAACCCCAAACTCCAAGATTTCACCATCAAAACTCCAAATCCAAGTGAGTTACCTTCTGTTAATGTAATTCCTCATTTGGTTTTGATAATAACAAAACTCATGTAACTTTGTGAGTTGTATTGAGAAGCTATAGTATAAATGATTGTAATAGGATGAGAAAGCTTCTTTGTATTGAGAAACCACTTTGAGAATGTAAAGTGAGAGATGCTTCATGTATTGTATTGAAACGATTGTAATACTTGTAAGAGAAGCATAGTTAATAGGATCAATTGTGTATTAGGATTATATAATGTATAAACTTTGTAATACATATGAGAAAGTCTAGAGAAGAATTTCAGAAGCTGGAAGATTTTCAGAAGAAGAAAGGAGAATCAGAAAGCTATAGAGGAAGATCCAGAAACTGAATGAGTTTCTGAAACATGTCCAGAAAGTTACTCAGAAACTTAATGAGTTTCTGATTAAGAAAGCCATAATCAGAATTATGTTGAATGTTGATTTTTATATTCTGATGTATGTTTAGTGCATGTGTATGTAAAATAGGAAGTTATATTTTGCACATGTTAGAAAAGGGAATTAATTGAAATGTTAGCTTTCCCGCTAAGAAAAAGAGCTGTTAATGACAGCTGTGTACATTTCCAATTTGAAAGAGCTCTCTATAAATAGAGTGTCTCAAGTTGTATTTGAAAGGGAGAATATAGATAGATGGGATAGTACAGAAAGAAAAGATCAGAGTGATAAGAAAAATCATCTGAGAGAAAAGAAAGAGCTGAAAAGAAAGAGAAATCTGAGAGAGAAACTGAGATACATTTTGAGAAAGAAAAGAAAAGAGTTGTGATCTAAGAAGGAAAAAGAAATAGAAAGAAAGGCTCAAGAAAGGAAGATCAGAATAACGTTCTGATTCAAATGTGAAGATTGAAAGAGAGAAGGAATTTCTGAAATAAAAGATTTCAGAAGTTGATCAAACTCAAAGAGTTTGAGGTTTAGAGAAACCGGATAAGAAGATAACTGAAGTCAATTTCTCAAGGAAGTCGTTCATAGAAAGTGTGATCAAAAGTAAGGTTCTGAAAAGTCCTTGGTGTGATCCAAGGCAGAGAAATCTTTCCATAGGGGATATCTGGAGAGTGGAAAATCTTTAGAAGGGGATATTCTAGAGTGTCGAACCTGAGAAAGTTGCAAAAACATATCTTTGTATTGATACCTGTACTTTCTGGTGCATTTCTAGTGGAACTCAATCCTTGAAAGAGTGAAGAACTGGATGTAGGCACAATTGGCCGAACCAGTATAAAATTTGTCCAATCTCTCTAACTCTACCCCTTTGCATTAATTGTTTTAATTGATAAGAAACTGTGCATTATAATCTGATATTTTTTTTTTATTTCTGATTGAATATCTCAAGAACAAACTTGAAACAACAATCTGAAGGTTAAAGAAACTAAAGCTAAAAGAATATTTATGTGTTTAACTTTCTGATGTATGATATTTGTTATTTGGGTAATTGAAATCTGAAATAAACATTGAAAAGAACAATTTACAGAAAGAGAAATTAGTGTGTCGAAATCTGTAACTAGTTTTCTCAAGAACAATTTCTTAGGAATCTGTGTTTTGTTCTCTGAGTATTTGTTGTTTAGATTTCTGGTTGCTATTGAAAACATATCATATCATATTGTGTTGATTGATTTGTTTGTGAAATAATTGTTTCAAAACATATTGATTCCGAAACAAGATTCGGATGTGATTTCTGAATTGAGTTCAGAAAGCTAGATCAGAAAGTTGATTCAGAAAGTGTTATATTTCTGAAAGAGTTATTTCTGATATTGATAATTTGATTGTTGAGAAAACTTGATATCTAAAGTTGTGATATTTGTGATCTAGAATCCGCTGTGCAAAATAAATCATTGTAATTGGCATATTGATTTCTGTGTATGTCATATAATTGATTGAGAATTTTGATATCACAAATAACATTTTTTATTCTTATTGTTTTGACTAATTCTTGACAAGTTCAAAGACTTGATCAATCTTTGAGATTGTCAGAAGTGTTAAAATAACAAGAAGAAAGTGCAAAAAGTATACACAACCAATTCACCCCCTCTTGGGTTGTGTGAAGCATAGCTTGGAGGTGTTTCTCAAGAGATACCTCACACCATCACCTTCATCCTTGTCCATTGTAGCTTGAATTCCTCTTTGCATGTGAGCATTTAGCTCTTTTGTATGCTAAATCAGAAGCTTAAATTCGTGTATGCCTATGAAAAATGAGTTAATGAGTGAGTGATGATTGCATGAGGCTTTTAGATGATTGTTTATGCTGGTTTTGTATGTGCATGTATGAAATTGTTAAGTTCTTGGCTTTAAAATTTGTATGCAGGGGCGAGGGTTTCTGGGATGAGTTTCTAGAGGTTGGAGGATGGAGTTTGGAACTCTTCGAAGGGGTGGAATAAGGGTGGAGATGTTGAACCCGGAGCTGCCCACGATTCTGCAGAATTGTGCAGAGTCGGGCGCTCTGGCACCGTGGGGCACTCTGGCACGAGCCCCTACGCCCCAGCGCATGGTGAGCGCTCTAGCTCGATTCTACTGTCACCTGCAGGTTGCACTGCATCATTCTCTTGATGCAGGGATAATTGTATGCAATCTTATGTGATGATGATTGAATGTGTGTGAATATTCTTGGAGTAATATTTGTGAATGAGATTGGTGGAGTATTTATATGTTTGTAAATTAACTAAGTGAATGGTTGCTTGGCCTATGAGCTTAAAATGATTAATTGATGTGAGATACATATGAATCCAAATGAATTTGCATAAATATGTGGTTATTATGAAGTGATGATCAAGAATCAGAATATTATGATGTGTTAAGGGGGGAATTGTATTGAAAGCAATGGGAGGGTTTCTAAATTGAATTGTTATGATAATCATGATATACACATAGATATGTGCATATGTAAGCTTATTTGGTGAACCATAAGTAGTTGTGGTGTGTTGGAGATAGATATATGAGAATGACTAAGGCTGAGATGAAGTTCTGCAAGATGATGTAGAACTCGCGCGCCCCGGCGCTGTAAGAGAGCGCGCGTGCGGCAGCAAGTGCGCCCCGACGCACAGAGGGTGCCTGAGTGCGTTTTGACATGATCTTTCAGTCTTTTTAAATATTACACATGAGCAATGTGGTGAATTACCCCATGTCTCAAAGAAGAGAAGTTTATGAATGAGTATGCTTTATTGAGTATTCATGTATATGAAGATGTTTAAATTTTAAAATGGGCTATGATACTATGATATAATGTTATATAATGATGATAAGTGCATGCGTTGGTATAAAGTGAAGGTTAATATGTGCACGAGATGGGGGGGGGGAGTTGAATCGTGCTTGTTTGTAAAATTTGCCTTTTAAAATTTCTCTTAGAAAGCTGTTTACTCATAAAGTAGTTTTAGAGAATGCAGCAGAATAAACTTTCTGAGAAGGTTAAGTTTCTAAAACTTTATCCTTCTGAGAAAAATCCTTTCTGAGACAATTTAAGAAAGTGGTTTGAGACTTAAGTTTCTTAAATGCTTTCTGAGGTTAACTTAAATATATTTTCACAAATAAATCTAAGTTAAAAACATGTTAATTGTTTTCTTAATAATTTGCGTAAATTAAGAGTAAGGGAGAAAAGCTTTAACACAAGAGAATTTTTATAGTGGTTCGATTTTAACTAACCTGCTCCGGTCCTGAACCTTCAGTTGAGAGTTCCTTTAGATATTTTTCTTATCGTGCCTTCTCAGACAACACTGCCTTTACCTCGTAAAGGACTTTCACCACTTCACAATCCGAAGTGGATTTTCCTTGCCTCCAACACTAGAGGACTTTCCTTGCCTTAAACAATTAAGGACTTTCAAATGCCTCACACCAGAGGACTTAACTTGCCTTAAACAATTAAGGACTTTAACTTGCCTCAAACAATCGAGGACTTAAAACTGCCTTCAAACAGCGAACGACTTAGAGTTTTTAGAAATTGTTTTGATTCGAAAACAACTACTAAGATTAAGTTACAAACTTAATTTAACCCTTAGTAGAATTCTAGATTTAACTTACAGATGTAAGAATTTACACAAATACAAAGCTAGAAGATTTTCGCAAAGTTTGAAGAACAACTTAAGATAAGTTGTCTTTCTGAGAAAGTTCTTTGTTTTCGCAAATGATTTCAATTCAATAGAGTTTTTGCACGTTTAATTAAGAGTTTTGAGCGCAAGAATTTCGTCACAATAATCTGCAATTGAACTCATATATATATGTGTGTTAAAGAGCCGCGAAAATATAAGCTTTCACTTTGCTGATGTGGCTGTGTCCTTCTCAGAACGGCTCCCTGCTACAGTCAGCGCGAAATGTGGAACTTTTCAGAACTGCACAGTGCGCGTGTTCTCACGTCCTTGGCTTGTTGTAGCGAGCTTTCTGAGGATGAATGCGAATCCATTGAGCGTAGGCACATTGTTGCTTCTGAGTCCAACTTTCTGAGAGTTGTACGGACTTCTGAGGCGAACCTTCGGAAAACCCTCGCAGGGGTTTCCGATGGCTCCGTCCGCTGACCACGAAGCGACATCCGATTTAAGACATTCCGTTGGAAAACCCTCGCAAAATAGCGCGGGAATGCGCGCCATCTTTCCCGCCATAATATACCGATAGACTTCCGAGTGTAGGCCTAACCGCCGTTGGAAGCCCCCCGGAGGTAGTAGTAATTTCCGGCGGTCATCCGAGGGTTTGGTACAGGGTCAGGGTTAGGGTATGGGTTTATGCAAGCCGTCGGAAGCCCCCCGGAAAATAATATAATGTTCAGGCGGCCTTCTGAGGGTCCTCGACAGGGTTAGGATTAGGGTATGGGGTTTGTAGTAACTGTCGGAAGACCCTCGGAGGTAATAATAATTTCCGCCGGTCTTCCGAGGGTCCTCGACAGGGTTAGGGTTAGGGTTAGGGGTTTCTGCACTCCGTCAGAAAACCCTCGGAGGTAATAATAATTTCCGGTGGTCTTCCAAGGGTTTTGTACAGGGTTAGGGTTAGGGTATGGGGTTTCTTCAAACCTTCGGAAAACCCTCGGAGGTAATAATAATTTTCGATGGTCTTCCAAGGGTTTTGTACAGGGTTAGGGTTAGGGTATGGGGTTTCTGCAAACCGTCGGAAGCCCCCTGGAAAATCATATAATGTTCAGGCGGTCTTCCGAGGGTCCTCGACAGGGTTAGGGTTAGGGTTAGGGTATGGGGTTTCATGGCTTCCCGTCGGAAGACCCTCGGAAGTAATAATTTCCGGCGGTCTTCCGAGGGTTCTGGATGCATATCATACTTAACTTTAATTATTGGATTTAAGGTGATATTAAACGGATTTAAATGTCCGGATTCTTTCTATTAGTAAAAAAATAGTAATAAATGATATTTCGTCCAATAAAATCTTTAATTAGTTGAACGGTGTGTTCGAAGTAGCCAACAACATTGACGACTGACTTGAGAGCCAGGGAGACTCCCAAGTACTTATATATAAGAGAACACCAAGATAACTCATCAATTGAGTTCATCAGGAAAATACACCTCATGACAACAACAATATATGAGGGATGGTTTGTTATATATTAACAGTTGAACTGATTATATTGAATTGCATGGACACCCGTCAGAAAACCGTCTGAATATGAATACTTCCGGCGGGTTTCCGAGGGCTTTCAGGCACTGTTTGAATTGAGATTCCCTCCTTGCATGACTGAAACACTGTGTTTCATGGCATCCCGTCGGAACACCATCTGAAATTTAAATTTTGAATCACCAAGGGTTTACCGACGGAATTAGGCCCATTAGGGTTTGGGCGCCATTAGACCGTTTAATGAAACGGTGCGTATCAAGTAGTCGTCGGAAACCCCCCGGTAACGTTAAACTTAAACAAGAGACCGCGTCTCCTTCCTCACTCAGCGCCGTAACTCCTCTCTCTCGCTCTCTCTCGTCCGCCAGCCTACACGCCGCCTTTGCGCCGCCGTCGACGGTGGTTTCCAAAAAAGGAGACCATCATCTTGCTCACGGTGAGTAGACCTACCTTTCTAACCGATTGGTTTTTTTGTTCGGTATATGTTTTGAAATTTTTTTTCTCCCAACAGAGCCGTCGTGAACCACCCTGCCGCCGCCTCGTCTGCACCACCGCCGCCTCCTCTGCCCGACCGCCGCTGCTGCGCTGCCCAATCGCGGTTTGCTGCGCCACCACCACAGCCGCCGCTGCCCACCGCCGCCGCTGTCACCACCACTGCCACCTCTGACTGGACCTCCGCCGCTACCGCTGCCGCTGCCTTTACTAGTCTGTCAAGGTAAGTGTTGTTAATTTTTCAATTTGTTAAATTTTTTAAGTTATAATTGATAAATTGAAAATTTTTATGAAATTAAATTTTGATAAATTAAAATTGATAATTAAAATTAAAATTGAAAAATATTTATTTGATAAAATATAATTGAGTGAGTTTTGGTAAACTAATTTCATAAACTATATTCCATACAGTAAAATACAAATGTGAGAAGATGAGAAAGTTTTATAACTCACCCATTAGTACATCATAATCATCATTGATAAATTAAAATTAAAATTGATAAATTTCATATAATTGAGTGAGTTTTGGTAAAATAAGTAGATCAGAGCAATGAGAAAAATTAAGAAAGTTAGATCACTTAATTAAGCAAAGATCAATTAAAATTTGTACGTATACTTGAAGAGGGGAGTACACAATTTCCCATCTCTTTTGAGATTGGAATATGTCGCGTCCCCGGTTTGAGCCAGTGATCAGACTTGTTCCAATCTCGAAGAGACGGGAAAAGTGTTAGGTCCTCATCAACCAGCAACGAGAAAAATTAAGAAAGTTAGATCAATTAATTAAGCAAAGATCAATTAAAATTTGTACGTATACCTGAAGAGGGGCATACACAATTTCCCGTCTCTTGTTAGCTTGGAACATGTCGCGTCCTTGGTTTGAGCCAGTGATCAGACTTGTTCCAATCTCGAAGAGACGAGAAAAGTGTTAGGTCCTCATCAATCAACATATATAGTGGTATAATAAGAATTGTTATTTGTTGGAAAACTTGACCAAAATTTTGATATTTGTTGATTGTTATGTTTGATGATACTATGTTCATATATTAAATCAATCTCACGATGATATATGATTGGTATATGTTATGATATTGATGTTCAAATTACATATGTTGCTAAGAACCTTAGGGTAGATGACTTTGACTGAGACCGGTCCTTATCTCCGGCAATTGATATTTATTGGTTGACTTTGTCTGAGACCTTTCCTTATCTCCGGCAATTGATGAGTTATTGGTTATATATAGGTGCACTCTGTCGAAATTAGGTTAACTGAAAATGTGTTTAATAAAAACTTATATAATAAAGAGATATTAATGTAAAATATGTTTAATGAAATTTTCAACAATGCATTAGGTTGCTACACTGTAAAACACACTATAATGTCTCGTGCGGATCGATCGTGGATGTACGATAGGCTTCATCATAATAGAGGCGGAATTAAACCATCGTTCATTAGAGGTCTCGATGTGTTTATGGATGTTGCATGTAGAACTGAAGAGTACATTGCAGAGGGTAAGATAAGGTGTCTGTGTGCCAAGTGTAGGTGTCGGAAACTTTCAGAGGTTGATAATGTAAAGGTTCACCTTATGCAGCATGGTTTTAAAGCAGACTATTATGTGTGGACCCAACATGGGGAGGAAATTACGGTAGAGGAACATGGTGGATCGGGAGTGGGTGAAAGTAGTAATCCTGTTGCATGGCAAGAAAATTTGAATTGTTACGAGCAGATGATTTTTGACGGATACTTCCCTGAGACAAGAGGAATTCCTGAACCGGTTGAGGAAGTCCCTAATGAAGATGCACAAAACTTTTTTAGACTACTGGATGCTGCACATCAACCTTTATGGGAAGGTTGTGTTCATTCAGAACTATCCTTAGCGGTTCGAATGCTTAGTATTAAGTCTGAGCGTAACCATAGTCAGAGTTCATTTGACCAGTGGGCAAATTTGATACGTGAGCTTAATGTTCAACCAGATTGTATGGTACAATTAAAGAGATCTTTGAGTTTGAATATGTTGGGTTACCAATTAAAAGAATTATGTTATTCTATTGTGATTGGTATGACCCACAACGCCCAACTGGAACTCGATCTCACACTCAGTACAAAATAACTGAGATTAATAGTACACGACGAGAGCAGCGATTTGATCCCTTTATCATTGCTCAAAATGCTCGTCAAGTGTATTACTTATCTTACCCTGGAAAGTGTAAGTCGAAATGGAGGGTCGTAAGAAGGACAAAACCAAGAGGGCGAGTTGAATATGATAACTGACCAGTTTTCGACGACCAAGCTTATCAAGTGGATGACCAGTTCCCACAAAGGTTGATTACTGACACTACCATGCCTCCCAACCTTTTATCCGATACAGGTGAAGTTGATATTGTTGAGAGTCCATCACATACAGTACGAAGCGAACCCCATAATAGTGAGAGTGAGGATGAAAGTGATGAAACGGAAGGATCCGAGGATGAAGATGAAAGTGAAGAAGATAACGACCGATGAAGTCTTCAAGTATGTATATATATATATATATAATCATATAATAATTGTCTAGGAGATAACAAGAAATGTTTACAATTAACAAGTTTACAAAATATTATTTTACAGATACATATGGCACCACGTGGACGAGGTCGTTCCAAGAAGGACGACCCGCTGAGGATTCGAGGTTCCTCGTCCTCAGACGCAGCACAGACTACTCCCACCGATCCTCCAGAGACTGTCGTCACCCCACCCGCGTCGGTACCTGGCCCACAGTTTGGGGTTATTGGAGGTGCTCAAAACCACCCTGTAGTCACGACTGATAGGAGCCACCCAGTTACTGGTGATGGGAGTCAACCCACCGATACATCTGATCGTTACCCCGTGGGACATGAGCCCACTCGGATCAGATGGGATGGCAAGAATGGGTAAGTTTTAAAAATTAATTTCACTATCATGGATAAACGATAGTTTTACTAATTTGTAATTTAAAAACTAATGTTTTATATTTTGTAGTTGGATCCCGTTTAAGGATGAAGCTCACAAGATTACGGAGATTATACAGAGTCATTTTGATGCTCCGTATCTCAAGTTCTCCAAGATCCCTGTGCCCACGAGAGACATGTGGTATAGGGAGTGGAAGGTAAACTTTAATTTATTCATTTTTAATAATCCACCTTATTATGATCTTTTCTGTACATTTTATTGGACACTAACTTTTTTTCCTGTAAACTTTGCAGAAAGATTTTCTGATATTCCCTGAGGAGGAGGAGCAAGCCATCAGACGGGCTTGGAACTTCAGGGCCGGGAAGAGGTTCCGGGAGATGCTCAGGGATATTCGGGACGGGACTTCACGCTTTCAGTGGATCCCTGAGCGTCACCTCCAGGTGCTGCGGGAGCACTGGGTCACCGATGCCTTCAAGGCTGAGCAGGCTCGCAACAAGCTGAATCGGGCCTCACTGAAGGGTTGGTTCCCTCCACACCGGCGGCTCTACCACTGTTGAGGGCACACGAGCACGATTGGTATGTACATAATGTTTAATATCAATTAACTATGTTATTAAACCTATTGTTTTAGCTTAAAATACTAACATAAACTCACTTCAACACAGGCCCGAGAGTTGAGGCGCACCCCCACTCACAGTGAGTTCTTCGAGCAGACCCACATGAAGAAGACTGAGAGGGGGAATGAATGGGTGGATGAGCGCTCCAGGAACACCTACGTGAGTATACATATAAAATTTGTCTCTGTATAATTTTGTTTCGATGTTAATCTTTATTTACAATAGCACTTACATTTTTTTAAAATTGTTTTGATACGTTGCAGGCAGAGTTCAGGAAAAAGTTTGATGAGGCAACACAAGCCTAGCAGACTCAGCTTGATGCAGGAGAGACAACCGAACCTCCTAGTGAGGATAATATTTGGCTGGAGACTGTTGGTGGGCCATATAAGGGCCGTGTTTATGGTACCGGCATTGCTGGGTTCACCGACACTCCATCTCCTGCATCGGCCTTTGCATGTGGTTCTGCTGTTGGAGATGACACTCTTAGGGACCGTGTGCATGCCATGAATGCAGAGCTCCAGCAGCAGGCGCAGATCATCCAGGAGCTACAACAGAGGCTACAGAACCAGGAGTCGGACAAGAAGAAGAGCAAGAGCAAGATGTCGAAGTTGTAGAAGAATATGAAGATGTTTTTCAATATGTTTGCGTCTTCTAGCTCTTCTGGAGCCAACCTGCCATCGGGTCTGATCGATGATGATGATGATGATGATATTAGTGGTGATGAAGGCCACCCGGACTATGAGTAGTCCCTTTCTTTATACTATTTTATTGTTATGTTTCTCTGGTACATTCTCATACATTTAATTTCTTTGTTATTGTTATATATTGTTATACTGTTTTACTGTAATTTAATTTTTCATAATATTCGTTTAAATAATATATATAAATATATCGATAAAACAATTCGATTATTTCGTACTAATGATAGCAGATTTTATTATTCAATTTTATATGTTAATCAGGTCATACAGAAAAATTTTCAAAATTAGAATATGAAAAAAAATTTCTTATCTGTAATCTCCGTCGGAAATCCGTCGGAGAATAACAACATGACCCGTCGGAAACCCCCCGGTATCGGCTAAAAATTACTCAAATTATCATGTTGCTGCTTAACCCTAAACCCTCGGAAAGCCATCGGTAATTTCTAACCCAAGCCGTCGGAAGCCCACCGGAAATGTCCGACGGCAGTTTCTAACCCTAACTGTCGAAAAACTATCGGAAACTTCCAACGATTTCCCTAACCCTAACCGTCGGATATCTATCAGAAACTTCTGAAGAATTTGCTAACCCTAACCGTCGGTAATCTATCGGAAACTTCCGACGGTTTTCCGAATTTAAACCGTCGGAAGCTTCTCGAAAAAACTCAACCGGTTTTTCTTAATTTCATCGTCGATAGTTTTTTCCGACGAGCCGTACTCCGGCGGGTCATTTTTTTAAAAAAATTGTCGGGAACCCATCGGAAATTATTTTTGCCGTTGGAAGCCCATCGGAAATCCCCTCGGAATTATCCGTGTTTCTGGTAGTGGGCGAACCTTCTGAGGGAAGACCCTTCTGAGAACTACCAGTCGCGAAGGTCTTCTGAGACCTTTCTGAGACGATAGTGTTCTTTCCTCAGAAAAAAACTTTCACCTTTCGCGTTTCTTGAACATCCTTTCTTATGCTTTTCACGCTATGATTTCATTATTTGATCTCGAGGCTACTCGTTGTTTGTCTTGATCTTACTCATGGAATGCAATAATTTTAAGCTTTCTGAGACACTTAGCACACATATTAGCAATACCTTAAGTAAAATTATATTTTTATACTTATGGCTTACTTTGTTATCATTAAAACTCATATACCAATAAGAGAAATATATCAATTTCTCTCAGAAGGGTTCTGGAACTTACAATCTCCCCCTTTTTGATGATAACAACTTAAGTCTTAAGATAATAATTTTGCTTAAGTTCCGAAGTGTTTCTGATTAAGTTTGTTACTTACTCAGAATGCACTTTTGCTTTCTTAGAAAGTAACATAGCTTTCTGAGTGAAGGCGTTGTTATTTTCTTAGAAGGCTTTGATAATCGACAGTTATAATATGCAATGTATGAATACTATATAAGATTATCAGAATTATAACGTGTATTTCTTGATGATTTAAAGTATGCAATAATAGAAATACAAAGCTTATAATCAGAGATGCCAAAATAATACTGATTTTTCATTGATACCAATATGAAGTTACAAAAATTTTGGCTCCCCCTAAATGTTTGCTCCCCATAAGTCCTAGTCTAGTGTTTACATTTAGCCATTGTACAAAATATTATCATATATCTACTCCCCCTTTGTTACATCAAAAAGGGTGGCTAATATAAACCCCATCATAGACTTAGAGCTTTTGCTTTCTGGCTATGTATCGAAGGAGTCTGCAGATCTCCATCTGAATCTCAGCTTGACCCGCGTTTGGAGGGCATTCTGGTGGAATCTCAGAGGAGGTAGAAGGCTGTTGAGAAGTGGAGGGTTGAGACGGAGGAGGACGAGAGACTTCAGCCTCAAGTACAACATCCACTATATCCCTCTTTTGGTATTCAGGAATAGGAGCTTCTTCTTCTTGTACAGCTTATTCTTTAACAGCAGCGACTTCAGTATAAGGTTGCCTCTGAGTATCCTCAGAAACCGGAACGAGGCCAAGATCAGAAGGTTGTGCATCTGAGGGTTGCTCCATAGCACCAGAAGTTTGTGCATCGTCTGAGAGATTGAATGTGGAAAGTTGCATGTGGATGGCTTCAATAGCCTTTACCTTCTCAGATCGACCAAGAAACGACCGAAAGTGCACGGAGGGTGGAGTTGGGACCATCCGTCCTAGTTGAAATCCGGATCCAATCATAGAGTCAGTGAGAGAGAAGGTTGGACTGGGTTGATCAAACAAAGGAGGGGGAATCTCAGTAACATCCAAGTGATGAACCTGTGGTTCCTTCTGAGAGTCTTTCTCAGACTGAGTCCCTTCTAAGGAACTTTCTGCAAAAAATGCCTCAACTGCTGCGACTCCAGCAGCCACGGTGGCGTCAGAACCTACCTCTAAGCTGAGCCTAGTGCTGGTGGTTTCTGGCACCTCAACGTGTGTTGAGACATGAGTTTCCTCATGTTCGATAAGGGTCTCAGAAGAGACATGACCAACATCAGAAGTTGGTTCTTTCTGAGATGAAGAGGGAGGAGTTTGTGGTTGTTGTTCCTCTTCTTGGGCTTTCTCAGCCCCTTGCCGAGACTTCAGAGGAGATGGTAGTGATGGAGGATGCATGGTTTGATCAGCAGCTTCAGTCTCAGAAGGCTGGTTGATTGCTGTCTGAATGTCATCCATCTTCTGAGTCAGAGACTCACCATCAACTCCAGCAACCTCAGTTGTGGTTGCCTCAGAAAGATCCGCCACAGAAGCTTCAGATTGCTTCTTCTTGGGCTCCTTCTTTGAGCTTCCAGCATCTGGGGTGCAGTGTTCAATTCTGAACCTTGTTGCGTCTTCTTCCTCAGGCGAGGAATCAACAACATTGCCTCCTTGCCCCTGAACATCTTCTCTGGGAGGAGAGACATTCCCAGAAGGGGAGGAGTGATGAGAAGCTTCCTTCTCTTCTTCAGCGGTGGTGGCAATAGCAGCAGTGGTGGTAGTAGATTCATAAATTACTACTACAAGTTCCTTTCCCATCACCTTTGGCGGGCTTTGTTTCTGAGTGGTTTTAAGACCCACTCCTTTGAGTGTTTTTCCCTGATAGTTCAAGGAATGAAGGAGTTTAGTTTTAAATTTAGTGGGTATAAAACTAGAAACAAGATTGGAAACAGAAAAAGACGCAGAGGAAGATTTAAGAAATGAAGGTGGAGTTTTAGAGTAAGCTTTAACCAACCGACTGATAACGTGGTTTTTGCCAATATTTTATACCCTTAATTTGGATGATTGTATACAATTCTTTGCTCTAATTTAGCCTTTTATTATACTTAATACAATTTGGGATTCGATTGGGCTTAATAGAAATAAAGGCTAAAATAACAAGTTTTATGATGTTTTTACAATTCAAGGATGACCTTTGCACTTGATCTTGGATATTTTGTAATTTTAGTACAGGTCACCGGTATTATTGGAGCTGTAAACATCAGGAACTGAGCAAGAAGCGGAGCAGTGGATTTCAGAACCAGCATCGAGCGCTCCAGTGCCCATAGCGCGCTCCAGCGCACGAGGCTCACTTAAACTCATCACGTGCACAGCACTGGCGCTCTAGCGAGCTATACGCGCCCCAGCGCCGCGCCGCAACTCTGTCACAGCAGAAAACCTATCTGCATGAGTTGGGGGCCCAAATTGATTAGGGTTTGGAGGCTGCTCATCTTATTTAAAGGAGGCTAATGCATAAGAAAACAACACTTCTCAACACCACCACTTTTACATCTTTTCTTTTCCTAGTTTACTTACTTTCAACCCTAGGCTTTAGTTAGAGTTATTTTCTTCCATTAGGATTCCCGCTTTTTCCTAGTTTAGCTCTAGCTCTTTCATTTGTATTCTCAACGTTATTCGTCTAGCCCTTTGGGTTTTGTAAGTTACTCTTTCTAATTAATTTAGTTATTCGTTTTCCATCTTTCTAATTTGCATTTAATTTCTTACTTTTCTCTTTATTGTTCAAGTTAATTACTTTCTTTTATTTTCTGCCCTTTTATTTCCTCCATGAGTAACTAAGTCTCTTGGTGGTTTATGAGGGTGTAAACATCATTGGGGTAATTTGAGGCTTTGTTCTTAATCTTGCATAAGTTTTCATTACCAACCCTTGGCATATGATTTGAGATCTTAAATTGTGTTTTTAATCCTTTGTCTTGGCTTACTCGATTGAGTTAGGCTAATTCATTGGCATATGTTTATGTGTTAGTTGATTAATTGATGCATGGCATATTAGGATTTGGTAATGAGTAATTAATTGACTGATTAGTCTCTTTAATTAGATTAATGTGATTAGCTTTAACAATTGTTGAAAGTGGAACTAAAGGTGAGATCTCACTAATTAATCTCATTCTAGGCAATTAATCATTAGAATCACAACAAAGGAGTTAGATCTAACTCCGGCGTAATTAATCAACTCATGCATTCTTTTTGTAGCCAATGATAACACCCTAATGAATGTTCCACCCCCATAAACCACTGTTTTTATTATCTTTATTTTATTCCAAATTATTTCTCTTGCATACAAAAACCCCCCAATTGTGACAACCGTCATACAACTAGTCTTGTGCATTGCTCTCTTAGCCATTCCTTGTGAGAGACGACCCTGGTTTCTACTAAACTATATTAGGGGAACTTGGTTTTAAAAATAATTAAATTTATGGGTGTCACGACAACAACCATCAAATTTTTGGCACCGTTGCCGGGGAATGACGATGAAAGTAATCTCTAGTTGTGTGATTTGTGAATATTGTACATAATTGTTTTTCTTTATTTCTTGAAAAATAAAAACAACAAAAAGATTTTATTTATTTTTGCATTGCATTACATAGCATACTGCATATTTCATCTGTACATTACATTGTATTTAGCATTTGCATCCACAGAACTTGCTGTTCGCAGAACAGCAAAGTTCTGCATCGATACGAGCGCCCGAGCGCCCATTCAGCGCCCTAGCGCCCAGTCAGATAGCGCCCAAGCGCCCTTGGACCGCTCAAGCGGTCGTTCGTCGTCCTGCAGCATGTTTTCATGTTTTCTTCTCTTATTTTTCTTCTTTTTCTAGACTAACATGAACACTAACCCCAATTTTAGTCTCCAAGATTTTAGTTTCCATGGTTTTGCAGGTTATCAACCAAGTAGTGGGATGCAAGTGCCACCATTACCCTCAAACCTTCACCAAACACCATACCCTCAACCGTACTATGAACCATACCCATCCTTTGACCCCTACTACCAGCCATATAATGACCCACCGCCACCCTCCTACATTGAACCATTTCCATACACATACCATGAGCCTAATCCTTACCCATACCCAACTGAATACCTTGATCAACCAACCATTGAACCATTCTACCAACCACAACCTTCTCCACTTCTTGCACCGTCTACTCATTGCGATGATACTGAAAGCTCCATGATGAGACAAATCTTTGAAGTGCTCATGACAAACCGGCAAGCACTTTTGCGCATGGAAGAGGACCTCCAACAATTGAGAACTCAGGCCACCTCATCACCACCACCACCTTCTCCATTACCACCTTCTTTACCACCACCAGCTTCACCTCCACATTCACCATCACAAGAGGAACCGGAGTTCCCTATTGTTGAAGATAATTATGCTTTAGAGAAATTGGATTGGGAAACATTGAGGCCATGGTGGAAGAATTATCTGGGGAAGTCGAGGAAGACTCCGATGTGGAGATAGTCTATGAGGACCCTTCACCCTTACTCAGTACCGTGCAGGAGACCGTGTGTGCGGAGGAAAGTTCTTTGAGTGTTGGAGTCGCTGCAGAGATTCCATCACTAGGATGAATTGACGAGGCATGCAAGATGGAGGAAGTCATGGATTCTACCACCTCATCCCCTGTTGTTTCAAGGCAACCATTGGGACCTTTCCCATTTGCTCTTGGGCCTCATGAGTACTCTTGTCTCGAGACTGATACCCAACTCCTTACCCTTTGTGGGGTGTCGGTACTTTCTCAAGCTCAAAAGTTTTGGAAACTAACTGATTTAAATTATGTTTTCTCTAACCCATCTTGTGAGGACTTTCATCCCTCCTCACTTGATTTTGTTTGTTTTAGGGTTGCTTTCTACAGGAGCGGGTGTTGTGCTTCAAGGGACAAATTAAGGATCAAAACACTTGGGTCCCGAAATAAGAAAGGGATCATTATCTTTGGAGTGGTCCACTTCTCATGGGATCCCGGTGGAGGTATGGAAAGCACACCATGGTAGAAACTACTGGATCAATTCAAGCATAAGCCGCCCTGAGAGTGGCTGACCAAACGTCCAACTTAGGGACATTAAAGCAAAGTGCTTGGGGGAGACAACCCACCAAAATTTCAATTTTCTCATCTATTATTCTTTATTTTTCATTCATTTAGTTGGTCAAATGGCAAGAATTTAGCAGCACATCAGTTGTCATGGATTCTGCAGCAGACCTACGCTTTGGCGCCTATCTCGCGCCCTAGCGCACACGACGACACTGCCTAGGCACTCTAGCGCGTGTTCCACGCTCCAGCGACCTTGGACAGTCATATTCTCTGCAGGTCCTTTTCTATACCCTTTTCTCTGTTCTTTTAACTGTTGACACTGGGGATAGTGTCTCATTCAAGTGTGGGGAGGGCGTAGAAATTGCTTTTGTAAATATTTTCTTGCCTAATCTTTTTCTTTTCTTTTGTTTTTATGTGTTTTTAGGTAGATGATTGGTTAGTTTTCTTTATAGCACCTTTTGGTCTGAAATTGCTTTACCCTTTGATTTTAACTCAGAAATTGTTGGCATGATTATCCTATATGAGTTTGAATTGTTTATGTTATCTCCAATTGGTTGTTTGGATTACCTGTGAGAATTGAGCCTTACTGTGATTAAATACATCAATTGATCACTTTCTTTCTGTGGGCACACACACACTTGTATTTGTTATTCCTGAATTTGCTTGTTTCTTGTTTTGCGTTTTATACATGTTGCGTGTGATTGAGGCATGATTTTGTTTTATATCTAAAAGCCACTTAGCCAAATAGCCAACCTATACACAATTCCCATTGTTTGTAGCCAATTTGAGTCTTTATCCCTTTTTTTTTTTTGTTACTAAGCTCATTACAAGCCAAAGACAGAAAAACAATGAAAAGTCCCTTCTGAGAAACTAGGAGGACATGGTTTGATTGTTGGGCAAAGGTCTTAAGTGTGGGAAAATTGGGTTAAATTGAGCACGGGTATAAATTGCAAAATATTGGGATATAACTGTAAGGGTAGCTTTTGTACATAGGTGGTCCTTTGTTATTTTCTTTTCCTCCTCATTTCAACTACCAAAAGAATTGAGATGAGGTAGTCAAAAAAAAAAATCGAAAAATACAGAAAAAATCAAGAAAAAAAATGTGAATTAAGCAAATAAAGGTTGTTGGGTTCCTAGGAATTAATGTGAAATTATTTGGGAACCTTTGGAATGTTAAATTTAAGAATTTATGAGATATTGATATTGGGTATTTCTATTCTCTCCATCTCATCTCTCTCCATCTTTTCTGCAGTGATAGAAGTCATCTAGGATCGATCAAAACATGAAGTCTTAGTTTTTGGAATTAAGTCCACTTCCCATATATGCGACACCTGTCCCAAGCCCCGTTACAACCCTGAAAAGACCTCTTGATGCACCATGTTTGTAAAATTGCAATGTTAGGAGTTTAGCAAGTTTATGGAATGTGAATACTTGTGTGAATTATTCAATTGAGTGCTTAGCCAAAACACTGAGTGATTGAGAGAGAAACACACTGGTGAGGGCCAATCAACCAACTTTGCATAACATAAACTGATTCTCCTAACTCATGAATTTCTCTTAATGCCAACTGATAATATGTTTGTGGGTGTTGCATAATTCTGACCAAGGTGTGTTGTTATGAATAACTTTCCATCATCTGTAGATTTTATTTTTCCTTTTAGGACTTAGGTGTTAGATGTGTTAGCCAATGCTTTGCTTTGAGAGATGCTTGGAATCATTGCTTTTGCATGAGGACATGCAATTGTTCAAGTGTGGGGATATTTGATAACGTGGTTTTTGCCAATATTTTATACCCTTAATTTGGATGATTGTATACAATTCTTTGCTCTAATTTAGCCTTTTATTATACTTAATACAATTTGGGATTCGATTGGGCTTAATAGAAATAAAGGCTAAAATAACAAGTTTTATGATGTTTTTACAATTCAAGGATGACCTTTGCACTTGATCTTGGATATTTTGTAATTTTAGTACAGGTCACAGGTACTATTGGAGCTGTAAACATCAGGAACTGAGCAGTGGATTTTAGAACCAGCATCGAGCGCTCCCGCGCCCATAGCGCGAGAGGCTCACTTAAACTCATCACGTGCACAGCACTAGCGCTATAGCGAGCTATACGCGCCCCAGCGCCGCGCCACAACTCTGTCACAGCAGAAACCCTATCTGCACGAGTTGGGGGCCCAAATTGATTAGGGTTTGGAGGCTGCTCATCTTATTTAAAGGAGGCTAATGCATCAGAAAACAACACCTCTCAACACCACCACTTTTACATCTTTTCTTTTCCTAGTTTACTTACTTTCAACCCTAGGCTTTAGTTAGAGTTATTTTCTTCCATTAGGATTCCCGCTTTTTCCTAGTTTAGCTCTAGCTCCTTCATTTGTATTCTCAACGTTATTCGTCTAGCCCTTTGGGTTTTGTAAGTTACTCTTTCTAATTAATTCAGTTATTCGTTTTCCATCTTTCCAATTTGCATTTAATTTCTTACTTTGCTCTTTATTGTTCAAGTTAATTACTTTCTTTTATTTTCTGCCCTTTTATTTTCTCCATGAGTAACTAAGTCTCTTGGTGGTTTATGAGGGTGTAAACATCATTGGGGTAATTTGAGGCTTTGTTCTTAATCTTGCATAAGTTTTCATTACCAACCCTTGGCATATGATTTGAGATCTTAAATTGTGTGTTTAATCCTTTGTCTTGGCTTACTCGATTGAGTTAGGCTAATTCATTGGCATATGTTTATGTGTTAGTTGATTAATTGATGCATGACATATTAGGATTTGGTAATGAGTAATTAATTGGCTGATTAGTCTCTTTAATTAGATTAATGTGATTGCCTTTAACAATTGTTGAAAGTGGAACTAAAGGTGAGATCTCACTAATTAATCCTCTTCTAGGCAATTAATCATTAGAATCACAACAAAGGAGTTAGATCTAACTCCGGCATAATTAATCAACTCATGCATTCTTTTTGTAGCCAATGATAACACCCTAATGAATGTTCCACCCCCATAAACCACTGTTTTTATTATCTTTATTTTATTCCAAATTATTTCTCTTGCATACAAAAACCCCCCCAATTGTGACAACCGTCATACAACTAGTCTTGTGCATTGCTCTCTTAGCCATTCCTTGTGAGAGACGACCCTGGTTTCCACTAAACTATATTAGGGGAACTTGGTTTTAAAAATTAAATTTATGGGTGTCACGACCACAACCATCACCGACCGCGCTTTCTTTTGCTTTCGATTGGGACATCACTGATAGGGTCTCGGCAAGTGCACCGAATCGTTCAAGTAATAAAAACCACGGTGAGTGGGTATCGTTCCCACGAGGATTAAAGAACCGAGCAAAAATTTCTTAAAGTAGATTTCTAATTAGACGAATCCA
Organism: Aeschynomene evenia; assembly: GCA_013621005.1. Classification (NCBI taxonomy): domain Eukaryota; kingdom Viridiplantae; phylum Streptophyta; class Magnoliopsida; order Fabales; family Fabaceae; genus Aeschynomene; species Aeschynomene evenia. The sequence continues at coordinate 16,624,191 of CM024266.1, forward strand.
ATAAAAGGTAATGAATGAACATATAATCTAAATTCAAAAGGCTATTAAATGTAACAAGACAGTAAAAGAGTTTAATGAAAAATTCAATTGATAAAAGGTTAGGGAATCGGGTTCACGTATTTTCTGAAATTAATAAAACAATTGCTTGCCTTTAAATTTTAAAGCTTCAATTCAATGAACGAATCTTAGGTTGTCAATTCCAATTCCTTGGTAATTTAACACTTTTTCTATGAACAATCAGTCAATCCCTTGATCAAATCATTTCAAAGAAAAGAAAATATTTATATTGATTCAAAAGTTCACAAAAATCTTAATTCTATTACTAGAAATTAATCTTTTTGGCAATTTCCCTTAAGCTAATTCACAAATTTATTTTCCCAAATAAACACATAAATCCAAGATAAGTTGAAAAGTGATTTTCCAATCCTCAGAACAACACAATACAAATAAGGTAATTGCTTAAATTGAATTAATAAAATTCAAAGGTTCACAAATATAAAATTAATTCATAGTAATACGATCCCCTTCACCCTAACAAAGAAATTAGTTGCTCATAATCAAAGTAAACAAAACATAAAAATTGAAAGAAGACATTTTGAAGAACGAATAACTGATTTTATTGAAAACAGAGTAAAACAGAGTACTCAAATAAGTGAAGTAAAAACCAAGATAACCTGAGCTTCTATTCTAGTCCTATATATAATCAGATAGACCTAGAATTCAAATTGTTCCAATCCCTAAAACAACGGGAATTAAGTTTAAAGATAAATTCAAAAAGATATGAAAAAGATTTGCATTTGAATTAATCTTGGATCATGCGGCACAATTTTAGGTATCAGTTGATGAGGCGCGGTGCTTCAGGGGAACGCGGAGCGCGGACCTTCAATTTACTTCGGGCGCGGGGCGCCTAAATCTGTACAATTTCTCCAATTCAGTTCTGTTTCGGTGGCGCGGTGCGTGTGATGAGGCGCAAGGCGCGGAACGCGTGCGGGACGGGCGCGGAGCGTGGTATGGGGCGCAGGGCGCCCCAAGCTTCTTCTGGGCGCGCATCAGAGAGCCTTGCGCGCAGCCTTCCTTTCTTAGGCGCACATGGGGGCGCAAGGGCCTGCTCTCCTGGCGCAGGGCCATGGGTTGCTGTCTCCCAGGCGCAAGGCTTCTCATGGGCGCAAGGCGCCTGCTCTCCTGGCGCAGGGCACTGTCATCCAAGGGCGCAGGGCGCCCTTCCTGCGCGACGCGCTAGCTTCTCGTGCATATCTTCATTTCCATTCTGAGTTTGAGGCGCTGCGCGTGAGTGAGGCGCAAAGTGCCTCAATTTGGTCTCTTTCGTGACTAAATGCACATCTCCAGGAGTCATTTATTCGCCAATTACTTGCATAATTCCTGAAATTTTCACCAAAATAATACCAAAAACGTAATATAACCCAAGAAAATCCAATTTATTCTAAAAACACTTAATTTACTCTAAAAACACACTAAAACTAATTAAAACTAACACACTTTCTTAGAATTTAAACTACAACATTAAATAAAGATGTCAAGGCATCAATCACGGACTTTGAGGGTTAGAGAAGCTTTCCTCTTTCTGACCAATGGCCTATTTGAGGTGGTTTCCTCAGAATCTTCAGCAACCTCAGTCTCCTTCTGAGGTGATTTTTGAGGCTCCTCAGAAGCCATGCTTCTTGTAACTCGACTGGGGGAAGGATGAACGATCTTCTTCTTCTTTTTCCCTTCAGAAGGATCAACATATTTGCCTTTTCCTTTCTCGGCCTTGGAAGGCCTTTTGGAGCTGGCAGCAGCCTTAGAAGGCTTTGCTTCCTCCTTCTTCTTAGGTGCCTCCTTCTCAGGTACCTTCTTCTTCTTGATGTTGTTGAAGGTAACCATTGTGAATTTGTTGTTGTTGAAGACGTACTCGTAGTCTTCAAGTGGGAAAGAGATATGGTTGAAGATTCGTGTGAGAAGGCTTCCATAGGGTAGACTCGTGAGTGCTCTCTTGGGATGCGCCTGATGCATCATATAATTAATCATCATTCTTCTGAAATCCACCTTATCCTTCTTCAGAATATGATACAGCAGTGATGCATCCATGGTGGTGATGTTTCCCATATCACCGAGTCGTGGGAGGAGGGTGTGTTGCACGATGGAGAAGATAATTCTAGCTTCTTGGGTGAGGTGAGGGACCATCACAGACTTCAATGGTAGATCACCACTACCAGTTAGAAGCGTAACAATCTCCTGTTCAGAATCATTGACTTCCTTGACCTATTCAGGATCATCAGCAATAACGGCTCCACCATTCAGCGTCTTGAACACTTGGTTGATGTCAGCTGAAGAGAACCGAATTTTGTGATCAGCCACCAAGCTCTTCACAGCCTTGTTGGTAGATCTTTCTATTTGTGAATAGAAAGCTCTCACCAAGTTTGGGTAGCATACGTCCTCTGAGCACATCATCGCCGGCCACCCAGGTTGGCGAAGGAAGGTGAGTTGGAGTTCGTCCACTTAGTGAAAGTGTATGTGTGCACGAGAAGGGGGGGTTGAATCGTGCAAGTTTTAAAAAATTACTTCTTAAAACTTTTACTTAGAAAGTTGTTTTTACTCAGAAGGTAGATTTAAGAGTTTGCAGCGGAGATTGCTTTCTGAGAAGATTAAGTTTCTGAGAACTTAGTCTTTCTGAGAAAGTTCCTTTCTGAGGAATTTTAAGAAAATGACTTAAAGTTAGAGTTTCTTAAAAGCTTTCTGATTTTGATCAATAAGGTTTTTACAAGACCTCTTAATTAGAATCGTGGTAGAGTTTTTCTCAAAGATTTATGCAAGTAAAGAGCAAGGGAGAAAAGCTTAACGCAAAGAATTTTATACTGGTTCGGTTATAACCAACCTACTCCAGTCCTCAACCTTCAGTTGAGAGTTCTTAGATATTCTTCTTAAAGTGCCTTCCCAGACAACACTGCCTTTACCAAGTAAAGGACTTCCACCACTTCACAATCCGAAGTGGATTTCCTTGCCTCACACTAGAGGACTTCCTTGCCTCCAATACTAGAGGACTTCTTTGCCTTAATCACTTAAGGACTTCCTTGCCTCACACTGAGGACTTCTTTGCCTTAAACACTTAAGGACTTAAACTTTGCCTCAAAAACACTTCGAGGACTTAAACTGCCTTCAAACAGCGAAGGACTTAGCGTTTTTCGGAAAGTAGTTTTTGATTCGAAAACGACTACCAATACTAGGTTACAAACCTAGTTTTACACTTAGTAGACTTCTAGAAATAACTTACACAGGGTAAGGATTTACACCAATAATGAACTAGAATATTTTCTCAAAGTTAGAAGAACAATTTCGTAAAATTGTCTTTCTGAGAAAGTTCTAAGTTTTCGCAGATGATTTTCAATTCAGCAGAGTTTTTGCACGTTTAATAAAGAGTTTTTTTCGCAAGAATTTCGTCACATTGCTCTGGAATTGAACTCATATATATAGGCATCAAAGAGCCGCGAAATTAGAAGCTTTCACTTTGCTTATGTGGCTGTGTCCTTTTCAGAACAACTCCCTGCTATAGTCAGCGCGAAATGAGGAACTTTTCAGAACTGCACAGTGCGCGTGTTCCCACTTCCTTGGCTAGTTGTAGCGAGCTTTATGAGACTTCTTGCGATCCCTTGAGTCCAGACACTTGGTTGGTTCTGAGTCCAACTTTCTGAGAGTTGTACGGACTTCTGAGGCGAACCTTCTGAGGGAAGACCCTTCTGAGAACTACTAGTCGCAAGGTCTTCTGAGACCCTTCTGAGGCGACAGTGTTCTTTCCTCAGAAACATGTTTTCACCTTCTGCGCTTCTGAGACATCCTTTCTGATATCTTTTGGCGCTATGATTTTATCAATTGATCTCGAGGCTACTTGATGTTTTGTCTTGGTCTTTGCTCATGGTATTGCAATAATTTAAAGCTTTCTGAGACACTTTAGCGCACACATTAGCAAAACCTTAAGTAAAATTTTTATACTTATGGCTTACCTTGTTATCATTAAAACCTTCATAACTCTAAGAGAATTATGCCTAATTCTCTCAGAAGGGTTCTGGAGCTTACAATCTCCCCATTTTTGATGATATGATTACTGTGATAATCAACAGTTAAAGTATGCAATGTATGATTACTGTTTGAGATTATCAATTACATAGCGTGTATTTCTTGATGAATATATGTATGAAATTCAGAAATACCAGGCTAAGTAAATCAAGAGATGCCAAATAAAATTAAGTAAAACATGAGATGCCAAAATAATGATTTTTCATTGATGGTTTTGTAGAGATACAAAATATTTGGCTCCCCCTAAGTTGTTGCTCCCCCTAAGTTCTAGCCTAGTGTTTACGTATAGCCAATGTACAAAAAATTTTATCATTTATCTACTCCCCCTTTGTTATATCAAAAAGGGTGGCTAAGACATAAACGCCATCATTGACTTAGAACTACTGCTTTCTGGCAATGTAGCGTAGCAGCTGGCATATCTCCATGAGAATCTCGCTCTGAGTCGCATTCGGAGCGCATTCTGGAGCTAGGTCAGAGGAAGTGGAAGGCTGTTGAGAAGATGAGGGTTGAGATGGAGGAGGACGAGAGACTTCAGCCTCAAGAACCTCATCGATGATATCCCTCTGTTGATATTCAGGAAGTTCTTCTTCTTGGACAGCTTTGTCTTCAATAGAAGCGAGTTCAATAGAAGGCTGCCTCTGAGTGTCCTCTGAAACTAGAGCAAGGTCTAGATCAGAAGGTTGCCGAGCTGACGGTTGCTCCATAGCATCAGAAGTCTGAGCATCTTCGGAGAGGTTGAGAGTTGAGATTTGGCTATGGATGGCTTCAATGCACTTCAACTTCTCAGTTCGACCAAAGAAAGGCCGAAATTGCACAGAGGGTGGTGTAACTACCATTCTTCCCAGCTGGAAGCCAGGACTAATCATCGAGTCCGTAATCGAGAAGGTAGGACCCTGTTGATTGAAGGATGGAGGAGGAACTTCTGTTAGATCTAGAGGATGAACCTCTGGTTCCTTCTGAGAGTCCTTCTCAGATAGAGTTCCTTCCAAGGAACTGTGGGCAACAAATGCCTCAACTGCTGCAACTCCAGCAGCCATGGTAGCGTCAGCGCCCACCTCTGAGTTGAGCCCAGTGCTGGTGGTCCCTGGCACTACTTCATGTGTTGAGACATGAGTTTCCTCATGTTCCGAAGGGATCTCAGAAGAGAGGGGAGCAACCTCAGAAGTTGGTTCAAGTAATGCTTCCTCATGCTGTAGTTGTTGTTGTTGTTGCATCTGAGCAGCTTCTGGAGTCTCAGAGGGTTGATCCAGTTCCTTCTGGACATCAAGCATTGTCTGAGCCAGTGACTCAGCATTCACAGCAGCAGCTTCGGTTGTGGTTGCCTCAAAGAGTTCCACCATAGAAACCTCAGAGGGCTTCTTCTGGGGCTCTTTCTTGGAGCTTCCAGCATCTGGAGTGCGATGCTCAATGCGGAAGCTTGCCGCATCTTCTTCTTCAGACGAAGAATCAGCAACATTTCCTCCATGCCCCTGAACGTCTTCTCTGGTTGGAGAGACATTCCCAGAGGGGGAGGAGTGATGAGAAGCTTCTGCTTCTTCTTCAGCAGCAGCAACAGCAGCGGTAGTAGTGGCAACAACAGCAACTGCTATAATTTCCTTACCCGTCAGCTTCGGCGGGCTCTGTTTCTTAGTGGTTTTTATCCCCACTCCTTTGTGAGACTTTCCCTGATAAATCAAGGAATGCAGGAGTTTAGTTTTAAATTTGGTGGGTTTAAAACCAGCAACAGAATCAGAAACAGGAATTGAAGTAGAAGAAGATTTAAGAAAGGAAGGTGGAGTTTTAGAGTAAACTTTTACCAAACGACCACGTTTCTTTTTCCCTTCTGGTGGCACGTCTGGGACTTGGAGAGTTGGAGGTGTTTTCCTCTTTCTGGTCATGGGTTGCTCAGACGTTGTTTCTTCTGAGTCTTCAGCAGCCTCAACAACCTCAGGTTCCTTCTGAGGAGTCTTCTGAGCTTCCTCAGAAGCCATACTCCTTGTCACCCTTGTTGGAGAAGGGTGAGTCACCTTTGGCTGCTTCTTCTTCCTTTCTGAGGGGTCAGAAGCCTTTTCTTTTCCTTTCTCAGCCTTAGAGGGCTGTTTGGTGCTAGCAGCTCCCTTGTAAGGCTTTGCTTCCTCCTTCTTCTTAGGTGCCCCCGTCTCTGGTACCTTCTTCTTCTTGATGTTGTTGAAGGTGACCATGGTGAATTTGCTGTGGTTGAAGACGTATTCATAGTCTTCAAGGGGAAAAGAGAAGTGATTTAAGATCTTGGTCAAAAGACTCCCATAGGGTAGACTTGTAAGCGCTCTCTTAGGTTGTGCTTGGTGCATCATGTAGTTTAGCACCATCCTCCCAAAATCAACCCTCTCTTTCTTCAGCAGATGGTAAAGTAGACATGCGTCCATGGTGGTGACATTTCCCATGTCTCCAATCCGAGGGAGAAGGGTATGCTGGATAACTGAGAAGATGATTCTGGCTTCTTGCGTGAGATGAGGCACCTTCACGCCCTTGAGTGGTAGACTGTTGCTACCAGTTAGAAGTGTTACTACTTCTTCTTCTGAGTCATCTACCTCCTTGACCCATTCTGGGTCGTCGGCGATGACAGCACCACCATTTAAGGTCTTGAAAATTTTATTGATGTCAGAGGAGGAGAAGCGGATCTGTTGATCAGCAATCGTGCTCTTGACCCGTTTGTTGGTGAACCTTTCTATTTGCGAATAGAGTGCTCTCACCACATTTGGGTAGCACACGTCCTCTGAGCTCATCATGGCTGGCCATCCAGGTTGCTTGAGGAAAGTGAGTTGAAGTTCATCCACTTGATTGTATACGTTGAGAGGTAGTACCCTTCCCATAGCGAGATTTCTTGGAAGATAAGTCTTGTGGAATAGGGATTGCATCTCCTCATTGTCGTAGAGAATATCTTCGGATACTTCATTGAGGTTGTTTCTCATTAAGCCCTTAATCTCTCCAGAGAAGTCCATTTGGAAGAAAGGTTTAAGTTTGAGAAGGGATGAGAGGAGATAGAGAAGAACAAGAGAGTAGAGATATCAGAGAGAGAGAGAGAACAGATGAAGATTGGAAAGCGAGGAGAGGATTTGGCAGAGTTTTGGTAAGTTTTAAGCGCAAAATGCTCAAATGGAACAATGCCATGAGTTTTTATAGAACTGGCTTGTAACTAGCCGTTTTTGACGCTTATCCCAAAAGTTACCGTTGGTAACTTGTTTCTCGGAAGGTACCCTTCTGAGAGAAGTGGTCCTTCTGAGAAATGCTCCTTCTGAGAAATGTTTCAGAAGATCTCCTTTCTGAGGGATGAGTCTTCTGAGAACAAATTTTCTCAGATAGAGTTTTCTGCGTTTATCCTACTTCTAGCTCAGAAGCTTAGTTCTGATGTTTGTCTCAGAGTCTAAACTAGGACTAAGGGGGGTTTCTAAGAAAAATTTTTTAATTTCAAAGTACTTAGAAACATCTTAGATTAAGAAATCCTTTCAGAACATTGAAACGATCCTCGGGTAAAGGCTTTGTAAATATATCTGAGATTTGATCCTCAGTATTCACAAATTTGAGTTCAATATCGCCTTTTTGCACATGATCCCGAATAAAATGATGTTTTATATCAATGTGCTTGGATCGAGAATGCTGAATAGGATTCTTAGCTAAGTTGATGGCACTTGTATTATCACAGAAGATAGGAATTTTGGTGTACCTTAATTGATAATCAAGTAGCTGATTCTTAATCCAGAGCATCTGAGAACAGCAGTTTGCAGCAGACACATATTCAGCTTCAGCAGTTGATAGGGCGATCGTATTTTGCTTCTTGCAAGACCAAGTGATCAAGCATTTTCCAAAGAAGCAGCAGCAGCCACTTGTGCTTTTGCGATCGATCCTATCTCCAGCGTAGTCAGCATCACAATATCCTACAACATCAGAAGAACAACCTTTCTCGTACCAAAGACCAAGATTAGTAGTTCCACTTAAATATCGTAAAATTCGTTTAACTGCAGTTAAATGTGATTGCTTAGGCTTAGACTGGAATCTAGCACAGATCCCAACACTGAGTTGGATATCTGGTCTGGAGGCAGTTAAGTAGAGAAGTGAGCCAATCATCCCTCGATAGTTGCTTTCTGAGACTTTCTCACCATCTTCATCCAAGTCAATTACTTTAGAGGGATGCATGGGAGTGCTCATGGGTTTGGCCTTATCCATCAGAAACTTCCTCAGAAGTTCTTTGGTATACTTCTCTTGGTGGATAACTGTCCCTTCTGACTCTTGCTTGATTTGCAATCCTAGGAAGAATTTTAATTCTCCCATCATGCTCATCTCGAATTCACCTTGCATAAGCTTGGAGAATTCTTTGCAAAGGCATTCATTGGTCGCGCCAAATATTATGTCATCAACATAAATCTGGACAATCAAGAAGCCAGAGTCTTCTGAGAGTGTAAAGAGAGTTGTGTCCAATTTCCCTCTTGAGAATCCGTTTTTAAGTAGCAAAGAGCTCAATCTATCGTACCAAGCTCTTGGAGCTTGTTTCAGACCATAGAGAGCCTTTGTAAGCTTAAATACGTGATCCAGGAATGCATCATTCACAAAACCAGGAGGTTGTTTTACATAAACTTCCTCAGAAAGGTATCCATTCAAGACGGCAGACTTAACATCCATCTGATAGAGTTTGAAACCTTTGTGTGCAGCAAAAGCTAGCAACATTCTGATAGCTTCCAATCTTGCGACTGGAGCAAAAGTTTCATCGTAGTCTATCCCTTCTTGTTGGTTGTACCCTTGAGCAACCAATCTAGCCTTGTTTCTCACGACTTGACCGTTTTCATCAAGTTTGTTTCGAAACACCCATTTAGTCCCAATGACACTTTTGCCTTTGGGCTTCTGAGTTAGTTTCCAAACTTGATTTCTCTCGAATTGGTCAAGTTCATCCTGCATGGCATTTACCCAGCTAGGATCATCTAACGCCTCTTCTATGGAGTCTGGTTCATGTTCAGAAACCATAGCAAGATTTGTGTAGTTCCTTCTGGTTCTTACGCCACGTTCTGGATTACCCAAGACTTCATTCTGAGAGACGTTCTTCAAGTCTCTTGAGCCTCTAATCCCTTTAGGAGTAGGGTTCTGAGAAGGAGACACAGAAGGTTCTCTTTCTGAGTCATCAGAGGCTTGACCTTCTGAGGATCTAAATTCCATTGCATTTGGAGAAGTAGATTCTCTAGGTTCTGGAGCTTCGATGATGCTACTAGATTTTTCTTTAGTTAGAGATGGTTGTTCCATGGGTTGGAAGTCAGTCTCATCATCTATAAGAATTTTCTTTTTGGCTTTCTCATAAGAGATGTTGAGTTTCTCAAACTCATCTTCTAAGTCTGCATCTTTCTGAGACATATCCTTACTAAGTTCTTTGAACTTAATATGGATTGTCTCTTCAACACATTTACTCCTTTTGTTATATACTCTGTAAGCTTTAGAGACTGAGGAGTATCCTAGGAAGCATCCATCATCGGACTTAGGATCAAACTTAGAGAGTTTGTCCTTTGTGTTGAGAATAAAACAAGAAGAACCAAATACATGGAAATAAGAAATGTTTGGTATTTTACTCTTCCATAGCTCGTAAGGTATCTTTTCCAGAATTGGTCTCAGAAAGACTCGATTCTGAATGTAGCATGAAGTGTTAACTGCTTCAGCCCAGAAACCTTTTGAAAGTCCGCTTTCTAAGAGCATTGTTCTTGCCATCTCTTGAAGACTTCGATTCTTTCTCTCAGCCACTCCATTTTGTTGAGGAGTTCTGGGAGATGAGAATTCGTGAGCAATGCCCAGATTTTCACAAAGCTTTTCGAAAGCATGGTTCTCAAATTCACCACCATGATCTGATCTTATGGCATGAATGTGCGAATCCTTTTCTGTTGAAACTCTTTTTGCAAATGCTTTGAACTTCTCAAAAGTTTCTTCCTTAGAGGCTAGAAAGAAAACCCAAGTGAATCTGGAGTAATCATCCACTATGACAAGACCATAGCGTTTTCCAGAAAGAGAAGCCGTTCTGGTTGGTCCGAAGAGATCCATGTGGAGCAGTTCCAGTGGTTTCTGAGTAGAAATGCCACTTTTACTGGGAAAGGAAGCTTTGGTCTGTTTCCCTTTTTCACAGAAGTCGCAGGTTGCATCCTTCTGATACTTAATTCTGGGAAGGCCCTTTACAAGTCCTTTCTGAGAGAGTTCAGAAAGAAGTCTCATATGGGCATGACCAAGTTTCTTATGCCATAGACATTTGTCTTCTTGGACAGAGACAAGGCACTCCACGTTTTGATCCTTTAGATCATCCAGATGGATAACGTAGATGTTACCAACACGTTTTCCCTCCAGAACGATCTTGTCATTTGTGAGATTAATCACATGACAATACTTGGCATAAAACTCAACCTTTAAGCCTTTGTCACAAAATTGACTAATGCTTAATAGATTGTCAGTTAAGCCATCGACCAAAAGTACATCTGAGATTTGGTGAGAGGAATCCTTACCAACATCTCCGATTGCAGTGACTCTTCTCTTAGCGCCATCACCGAATCGCACTGTTCCGCCTTTCTTGGGCTTGAGACTTCTGAACCAGTGCTTGCTTCCAGTCATGTGCCTCGAGCAGCCACTGTCAAGGTACCACTGCTCATCGTGGTGGTGGAGCAGCGCTTGATGATGTACCTGCAGTCACAAGGTTAACAGATTTAGGTACCCATTCTTTGTTGGGTCCTTGCTTGTTAGCTTTCTTGGACTTTTGCCTTCTTTTCTTAGAAGGGTCATGGTTTTGAGAGTCAGAGACCTTTTGTTTGCCCTTTTCAGAAGCACTTGCTTTCTGAGAAGTTTTACCCTTCTGAGAGGGGTTAGTCTTCTTAGAAGGCTTTGCTTTCTGAGTTTTCTTTTGAGCCTTCTGAGGCTTAGAGATTTTTCCTTTTTTCAACATAGGACACTTTTCAGAACCATGGCCACTTTTAAAACATGCGATGCATGTGCGAGGTGATTTAGTTAAAGATGGATCAATATCATTTGATTCGAAGATTTCTTCATAACCAAGTCCACTCTTATCCTTGTAAGGTCTTTGACCACAAAGCAAGAGTGTCATCATTTTTTCACCCTTGACCATTTTAACTAAGTCAGAAGTGAGAAGCTCATTTGTCTTTTGTAATTCTATCAAAGCCAGTTCGGCTTTTTCAACAGTTACAGAAGACATTGTTTCTAAAGCTTGATAGAGGTTGTGACCTTCAAGATATCTATTTTTAAAGTCATCTCTTTCAAGCCTTAGATTCTCTACTTCTTGAATTAGTCTAGCATTTTCAGCTTCTAAGTGTTTAAAAGACTTTCTTAGTTTGCTGAAATTGTTAGCTAATTCGTTTGAGTCTCTCAGAAGCTCTTCATAGAGTTCTGAGATCTCATTGTATGAGTATGAGAGAGGAGGAGAGTTTGGTACCTCTTCTGACTCAGATTCTGTTTCCAGAATATAGTCAGTACCGGCCATGAAGCAGACATTAGCTTCCTCTTCACTTGCTGACTCAGAGCCTTCCTCTTCTGAGTCACTCCATGTAGCAGCCATTGCCTTCTTCTTCTTCTTGGGAATGAACTTCTTCTTTCCCTTGTTCTGAGGGCACTCCGTTCTGAAGTGACCCTTTTCTCCACAGCCAAAACATGTGGCATCAGAAGGCTTTGACTTTCCTTTTCTAGGGGTGATCTCTTTGTCTTTGCTTGGTCTTCTCTTCCAAGCTTTCTTCATTTTCCTTACTAGAAGAGAGATGTCATCTTCATCGGAATCTGAGTTTTGATCGTTTCAGACTCAGATATTTCTTCAGCCTTTAGGGCTTTTGAAGTCTTTTTGATCTGACTTTTCAGAGCCAGAGCTTTCTGAGGTCTTGAGGATGAAGATGGTCCTCCAAGCAGTCCTTCAAGCTCAATCTCGTGAGTTCTGAGTGAGCCAAACAATACATCTAAACCTAGCTGATTTAGATCCTTTGCTTGTTGGATTGCTGTCACCTTTGGGCGCCACTTGGCAGAGAGGCTTCTGAGAATTTTCCTCACCATCTCAGCGTTGGAGTAGGTCTTTCCCAAGACCTTTAGCTGATTTATGATGTGGAGAAACCTTATTGACATGTTGTCAATGGTTTCCTCAGGTTGCATGCAGAAGGACTCGTATTTGTGTACGAGCATTGAGATTTTTTTTCCTTGACTTCGTCATTACCTTCGTGCAGCATATGAAGTCTTTCGCAAATCTCTTGTGCAGTATCACATGACACATTTTGTCATATTCTACCTTGGGTAAAGCACAGAGGAGAATATACTTGGCTTTGAAGTTGAGTTGTATCTTTTCCTTCATCTCTTGAGTCCATTCGTCCTTAGGGACCCGTCTTGTATAGGTTCTGAGTGCAGGAGGTGCCACTCCTAGCTCAGCGTCTGTTGCAACTACAGCATCCTCTGTAATTGTCTGCAGAGGCTGATAGTCTCCATTCTCGATCCTATCCCATAAGTCCAGACTGGTGTGCTTGATGAACAGCGTCATCCTGTCACGCCAGTAGTCGAAGCTGTCTCCGAGAAACATCGGAGTCTGTTTATTGAAGCCCCATCTGATATGAATGCAGCTGGTGAATTCATATTTCCCTTCGTGATCTTTTTCCTTGACACTGCGAAGTGCTCAACCCCTTAAAGACCGAGCTCTGATGCCAATTGAAAGTGTATGTGTGCACGAGAAGGGGGGGTTGAATCGTGCAAGTTTTAAAAAATTACTTCTTAAAACTTTTACTTAGAAAGTTGTTTTTACTCAGAAGGTAGATTTAAGAGTTTGCAGCGGAGATTGCTTTCTGAGAAGATTAAGTTTCTGAGAACTTAGTCTTCTGAGAAAGTTCCTTTCTGAGGAATTTTAAAGAAAATGACTTAAAGTTAGAGTTTCTTAAAAGCTTTCTGATTTTGATCAATAAGGTTTTTACAAGACCTCTTAATTAGAATCGTGGTAGAGTTTTCTCAAAGATTTATGCAAGT
>CM024266.1:16637334-17066211 GCA_013621005.1 Aeschynomene evenia
AACATGGCCACTCTTAAAACATGCTATGCACGTGCGAGGTGATTTAGTTAAGGATGATCAATGTCATTTGGTTCGAAGATTTCTTCATAACCAAGTCCACTCTTATCCTTGTAAGGTCTTTGACCACCAAGCAAGAGTGTCATCATTTTTTCACCCTTAACCATCTTAACCAGGTCAGAAGTGAGAAGCTCATTTGTCTTTTGTAATTCTATCAAAGCCAGTTCGGCTTTTTCAATAGTTACAGAGGACATTGTTTCTAAAGCTTGATAGAGGTTGTGACTTTCAAGATATCTATTTTTAAAGTCATCTCTTTCAAGCCTTAGGTTCTCTACTTCTTGAATTAGTCTAGCATTTTCAGCTTCTAAGGATTTAAAAGACTTTCTTAGTTTGCTGAAATTGTTAGCTAATTCGTTTGAGTCTCTCAGAAGCTCTTCATAGAGTTCTGAGATCTCATTGTATGAGTATGAGAGAGGAGGAGTGTTTGGTACCTCTTCTGACTCAGATTCTGTTTCCAGAATATAGTCAGTACCGGCCATGAAGCAGACATTAGCTTCCTCTTCACTTTCTGACTCAGAGTCTTCCTCTTCTGAGTCACTCCATGTAGCAGCCATTGCCTTCTTCTTCTTCTTGGAATGAACTTCTTCTTTCCCTTGTTCTGAGGGCACTCCGTTCTGAAGTGGCCCTTTTCTCCACAGCCAAAAACATGTGGCATCAGAAGACTTTGACTTTCCTTTTCTAGGTGTGATCTCTTTGTCTTTGCTTGGTCTTCTCTTCCAAGCTTTCTTCATTTTCCTTACTAGAAGAGAGATGTCATCTTCATCGGAATCTGAGTTTTGATCGTTTTCAGATTCAGATATTTCTTCAGCCTTTAGGCTTTTGAAGTCTTTTTGATCTGACTTTTCAGAGCCAGAGCTTTCTGAGGTCTTGAGGATGAAGATGGTCCTCCAAGTAGTCCTTCAAGCTCAATCTCGTGAGTTTTGAGTGAGCCAAACAATACATCTAAACCCAGCTGATTTAGATCCTTTGCTTCTTGGATTGCTGTCACCTTTGGGCGCCACTTGGCAGAGAGGCTTCTGAGAATTTTCCTCACCATCTCAGCGTTGGAGTAGGTCTTTCCCAAGACCTTTAGCTGATTTATGATGTGGAGAAATCTTATTGACATGTTGTCAATAGTTTCCTCAGGTTGCATGCAGAAGGACTCGTACTTATGTACGAGCATTGATACCTTAGTTTCCTTGACTTCATCATTTCCTTCGTGCAGCATGTGTAATCTCTCCCAAATTTCTTGAGCGGTATCACACGACACAATCTTGTCGTATTCTACCTTGGGCAAGGCGCAGAGAAGAATGTATTTAGCTTTGAAGTTGAGTTGTATCTTCTCCTTCATCTCTTGAGTCCATTCATCCTTAGGGACTCGTCTTGTATAGGTTCTGAGTGCTGGAGGTGCCGCTCCTGGCTCAGTGTCTGTTGCAACTACAGCATCCTCTGTAATTGTCTGCAGAGGCTGATAGTCTCCATTCTCGATCCTATCCCATAAGTCCAAACTGGTGTGCTTGATGAACAGCGTCATCCTATCACGCCAGTAGTCGAAGCTGTCTCCGAGAAACATCGGAGGTCTGTTTATTGAGGCCCATCTGATATGAATGCAGCTGGTGAGTTCATATTTCCCTTCGTGGATCTTTTTCCTTGACACTGCGAAGTGCTCAACCCCTTAAGGACCGAGCTCTGATGCCAATTGAAAGTATGTGTGCACGAGAAGGGGGGGGTTGAATCGTGCAAGTTTAAAAATTGCTTGTTAAAACTTTTACTTAGAAAGCTGTTTTTACTCAGAAGGTATGATTAAGAGTTTGCAGCGGAAAATGCTTTCTGAGAAGATTAAGTTTTCTGAGAACTTAGTCTTTCTAAAAAGTTCCTTTCTGAGAGATTTTTAAGAAAACGACCTTAAGATTTGAGTTTCTTAAAAGCTTTTTGATTTTGATCAATAAGGTTTTTCAAAAGACCTCTTGATTAAAGTTGTGATATAGAGTTTTTCTCAAAGATTTGGACACGTAATGAGTTAGGGGAGAAAAGCTTAACACAAGGGATTTTATACTGGTTCGGTTATAACCAACCTACTCCAGTCCTCAACCTTTAGTTGAGAGTTTTAGATATTCTTCTTAATGTGCCTTCCCAGACAACACTACCTTTACCACGTAAAGGACTTCCACCACTTCACAACCCGAAGTGGATTTCCTTGCCTCACACTAGAGGATTTCCTTGCCTTAAACAATTAAGGACTTCCTTGCCTCACAACAGAGGACTTCCTTGCCTCACAACAGAGGGACTTCCTTGCCTCAAACACTAGAGGACTTAAAACTGCCTTCAAACAACGAAGGACTTAGCGTTTTTCAGAAAGTTTGTTTTGATCGAAAACAACTACCAAGACTAAGTTACAAACCTAGTTTTACACTTAGTAGACTTCTAGGATTAACCTTACAAATGTAAGAATTTACACCAATTCAGAACTAGAAGATTTTGCCAAAGTTAGAAAAACAATTTCGTAAAAATTGTCTTTCTGAGAAAAGTTCTAAGTTTTCGCAAAATGATTTTCAATTCAACAGAGTTTTGGCACGTTTAATCAAGAGTTTTAGTGCAAGAGTTTCGTCACTTTGCTCTGGAATTGAACTCATATATATAGGCATCAAAGAGCCGCGAAATTAGAGGCTTTCACTTTGCTTATGTGGCTGTGTCCTTTTCAGAACGGCTCCCTGCTACAGTTAGCGCAAAATGAGGAACTTTTCAGAACTGCACAGTGCGCGTGTTCCCACTTCCTTGGCTAGTTGTAGCGAGCTTTCTGAGTCTGTTTGCACTTCCTTGAGTCCAGACACTTGGTTGCTTCTGAGTCCAACCTTCTAAGAGTTGTACGGACTTCTGAGGCTAACCTTCTGAGGGAAGACCCTTCTGAGAACTACTAGTCGCGAGGTCTTCTGAGACCCTTCTGAGGCGACAGTGTTCTTTCCTCAGAAACATGTTTTCACCTTCTGCGCTTCTTAGATATCCTTTCTGATATCTTTGGCGCTATGATTTTATCAATTGATCTCGAGGTTACTTGATGTTTTGTCTTGGTCTTTGCTCATGGCATTGCAATAATTTATAGCTTTCTGAGACACTTAGCGCACATATTAGCAAAACCTTAAGTAAAATTTTATACTTATGGCTTACCTTGTTATCATTAAAACTTTCATGACTCTAAGAGAATTTATGCTTAATTCTCTCAGAAGGGTTCTGGAGCTTACATCTTTTTCAGTTGAAACTCTTTTCGCAAATGCTTTGAACTTCTCAAAAGTTACTTCCTTAGAAGCTAGAAAGAAAACCCAAGTGAATCTGGAGTAATCATCCACTATGACAAGACCATAGCGTTTTCCAGAAAGGGAAGCTGTTCTGGTTGGTCCGAAGAGATCCATGTGGAGCAGTTCCAGTGTTTCTGAGTAGAAATACCACTTTTACTGGGAAAGGAAGCCTTGGTCTGTTTCCCTTTTTCACAGAAGTCGCAGGTTGCATCCTTCTGATACTTAATTCTGGGAAGGCCCTTTACAAGTCCTCTCTGAGAGAGTTCAGAAAGAAGTCTCATATGGGCATGACCAAGTTTCTTATGCCATAGCCATTTGTCTTCTTGGACAGAGGACAAGGCATTCCACATTTTGATCCTTTAGATCATCCAGATGGATACATAAATGTTACCAACACGTTTTCCTTCCAGAACGATCTTGTCATTTGTGAGATTAATCACATGACAATACTTGGCATAAAACTCAACTTTTAAGCCTTTGTCACAAAATTGACTAATGCTTAATAGATTGTGAGTTAAGCCATCGACCAAAAGTACATCTGAGATTTGGTGAGAGGAATCCTTACCAACATCTCCGATTGCAGTGACTCTCCCTTTAGCGCCATCACCGAATCGCACTGTTCCGCCTTTCTTGGGCTTGAGACTTCTGAACCAGTGCTTGCTTCCAGTCATGTGCCTTGAGCAGCCACTGTCAAGGTACCACTGCTCATCGTGGTGGTGAAGCAGCGCTTGATGATGCACCTGCAGTCACAAATTAACAGATTTAGGTACCCATTCTTTGTTGGGTCCTTGCTTGTTAGCTTTCTTGGACTTTTGCCTTCTTTTCTTAGAGGGGTCATGGTTTTGAGAGTCAGAGACTTTTTGTTTGCCCTTTTCAGAAGCACTTGCTTTCTGAGAAGTTTTTCCCTTCTGAGAGGGTTACTCTTCTTAGAAAGTTTAGCCTTCTGAGTTTTCTTTTGAGCCTTCTGAGGCTTAGAGATTTTTCCTTTTTTCCAACATAGGACATTTTTCAGAACCATGGCCACTCTTAAAACATGCTATGCACGTGCGAGGTGATTTAGTTAAGGATGGATCAATGTCATTTGGTTCGAAGATTTCTTCATAACCAAGTCCACTCTTATCCTTGTAAGGTCTTTGACCACCAAGCAAGAGTGTCATCATTTTTTCACCCTTAACCATCTTAACCAGGTCAGAAGTGAGAAGCTCATTTGTCTTTTGTAATTCTATCAAAGCCAGTTCGGCTTTTTCAATAGTTACAGAGGACATTGTTTCTAAAGCTTGATAGAGGTTGTGACTTTCAAGATATCTATTTTTAAAGTCATCTCTTTCAAGCCTTAGGTTCTCTACTTCTTGAATTAGTCTAGCATTTTCAGCTTCTAAGGATTTAAAAGACTTTCTTAGTTTGCTGAAATTGTTAGCTAATTCGTTTGAGTCTCTCAGAAGCTCTTCATAGAGTTCTGAGATCTCATTGTATGAGTATGAGAGAGGAGGAGTGTTTGGTACCTCTTCTGACTCAGATTCTGTTTCCAGAATATAGTCAGTACCGGCCATGAAGCATACATTAGCTTCCTCTTCACTTTCTGACTCAGAGTCTTCCTCTTCTGAGTCACTCCATGTAGCAGCCATTGCCTTCTTCTTCTTCTTGGGAATGAACTTCTTCTTTCCCTTGTTCTGAGGGCACTCCGTTCTGAAGTGGCCCTTTTCTCCACAGCCAAAACATGTGGCATCAGAAGACTTTGACTTTCCTTTTCTAGGTGTGATCTCTTTGTCTTTGCTTGGTCTTCTCTTCCAAGCTTTCTTCATTTTCCTTACTAGAAGAGAGATGTCATCTTCATCGGAATCTGAGTTTTGATCGTTTTCAGATTCAGATATTTCTTCAGCCTTTAAGGCTTTTGAAGTCTTTTTGATCTGACTTTTCAGAGCCAGAGCTTTCTGAGGTCTTGAGGATGAAGATGGTCCTCCAAGTAGTCCTTCAAGCTCAATCTCGTGAGTTTTGAGTGAGCCAAACAATACATCTAAACCCAGCTGATTTAGATCCTTTGCTTCTTGGATTGCTGTCACCTTTGGGCGCCACTTGGCAGAGAGGCTTCTGAGAATTTTCCTCACCATCTCAGCGTTGGAGTAGGTCTTTCCCAAGACCTTTAGCTGATTTATGATGTGGAGAAATCTTATTGACATGTTGTCAATAGTTTCCTCAGGTTGCATGCAGAAGGACTCGTACTTATGTACGAGCATTGATACCTTAGTTTCCTTGACTTCATCATTTCCTTCGTGCAGCATGTGTAATCTCTCCCAAATTTCTTGAGCGGTATCACACGACACAATCTTGTCGTATTCTACCTTGGGCAAGGCGCAGAGAAGAATGTATTTAGCTTTGAAGTTGAGTTGTATCTTCTCCTTCATCTCTTGAGTCCATTCATCCTTAGGGACTCGTCTTGTATAGGTTCTGAGTGCTGGAGGTGCCGCTCCTGGCTCAGCGTCTGTTGCAACTACAGCATCCTCTGTAATTGTCTGCAGAGGCTGATAGTCTCCATTCTCGATCCTATCCCATAAGTCCAAACTGGTGTGCTTGATGAACAGCGTCATCCTGTCACGCCAGTAGTCGAAGCTGTCTCCGAGAAACATCGGAGGTCTGTTTATTGAGGCCCCATCTGATATGAATGCAGCTGGTGAGTTCATATTTCCCTTCGTGGATCTTTTTCCTTGACACTGCGAAGTGCTCAACCCCTTAAGGACCGAGCTCTGATGCCAATTGAAAGTGTATGTGTGCACGAGAAGGGGGGGTTGAATCGTGCAAGTTTTAAAATTGCTTGTTAAAACTTTTACTTAGAAAGCTGTTTTTACTCAGAAGGTATGATTAAGAGTTTGCAGCGGAAAATGCTTTCTGAGAAGATTAAGTTTCTGAGAACTTAGTCTTTCTAAGAAAGTTCCTTTCTGAGAGATTTTTAAGAAAACGACTTAAGATTTGAGTTTCTTAAAAGCTTTCTGATTTTGATCAATAAGGTTTTCAAAAGACCTCTTGATTAAAGTTGTGATAGAGTTTTTCTCAAAGATTTGGACACGTAATGAGTTAGGGAGAAAAGCTTAACACAAGGGATTTTATACTGGTTCGTTATAACCAACCTACTCCAGTCCTCAACCTTTAGTTGAGAGTTCTTAGATATTCTTCTTAATGTGCCTTCCCAGACAACACTGCCTTTACCACGTAAAGGACTTCCACCACTTCACAACCCGAAGTGGATTTCCTTGCCTCACACTAGAGGACTTCCTTGCCTTAAACAATTAAGGACTTCCTTGCCTCACAACAGAGGACTTCCTTGCCTCACAACAGAGGACTTCCTTGCCTCAAACACTAGAGGACTTAAAACTGCCTTCAAACAACGAAGGACTTAGCGTTTTTCAGAAAGTTTGTTTTGATCGAAAACAACTACCAAGACTAAGTTACAAACCTAGTTTTACACTTAGTAGACTTCTAGGATTAACTTACAAATGTAAGAATTTACACCAATTCAGAACTAGAAGATTTTGCAAAGTTAGAAAAACAATTTCGTAAAAATTGTCTTTCTGAGAAAGTTCTAAGTTTTTCGCAAAATGATTTTCAATTCAACAGAGTTTTGGCACGTTTAATCAAGAGTTTTAGTGCAAGAGTTTCGTCACTTTGCTCTGGAATTGAACTCATATATATAGGCATCAAAGAGCCGCGAAATTAGAGGCTTTCACTTTGCTTATGTGGCTGTGTCCTTTTCAGAACGGCTCCCTGCTACAGTCAGCGCAAAATGAGGAACTTTTCAGAACTGCACAGTGCGCGTGTTCCCACTTCCTTGGCTAGTTGTAGCGAGCTTTCTGAGTCTGTTTGCACTTCCTTGAGTCCAGACACTTGGTTGCTTATGAGTCCAACCTTCTAAGAGTTGTACGGACTTCTGAGGCTAACCTTCTGAGGGAAGACCCTTCTGAGAACTACTAGTCGCGAGGTCTTCTGAGACCCTTCTGAGGCGACAGTGTTCTTTCCTCAGAAACATGTTTTCACCTTCTGCGCTTCTGAGATATCCTTTCTGATATCTTTGGCGCTATGATTTTATCAATTGATCTCGAGGTTACTTGATGTTTTGTCTTGGTCTTTGCTCATGGCATTGCAATAATTTATAGCTTTCTGAGACACTTAGCGCACATATTAGCAAAACCTTAAGTAAAATTTTATACTTATGGCTTACCTTGTTATCATTAAAACTTTCATGACTCTAAGAGAATTTATGCTTAATTCTCTCAGAAGGGTTCTGGAGCTTACAGGTCATACATCAACCAAAGATAATAATAGGTGTAATCTCATGAGCCCAAAAACGAGACTCACAAGACTCCACTAATACAATCCATTAATATAAATAGTTGCCGGCTAACAAAGTTCCGGACTTAGGAAAATAAATGGAAATATAACCATAACTCAACAACATATAATCCATGAAAGAAATAACTCCAAGACATGGTCTATAAAATAATATGATAAAATAGCAATAAATGAAATCTAGTTTATGATTGTTCGGGCTCCAAGCTCGCGTCGTCTTCCTGCTGATACTCATCATCTAAAAGGGGTGAAATAACATGGGGTGAGTACTTGAAAGTAACTCAGTAGGGGAGCCGTCCCAGGTTTAATTAATAAATAACTGAGCATGAATGAATTAAATTCAATTATAAGTTCCAAAATGATCTTATCCCGATACGACTACCTAGGTGCGTCTTGTTCCTTTTAAATTAACAGTTATACAGAACATAAACAGTCATCAATATGTGGTGTGATAAGTACTTGACTATCATATAAATAAAGATAAGATAAAATAGCATTCTTGTCTGTAACGTATATCTCATATTCTCTACTTAAATTATCTTGAGTCTTTTAAGCATACTTAGTATGCCTCTGGATCCGTTTTAATTAAAGCACACCCTTTTGGTGCCCATGGATCATTTACATTGTTTTGGCCTGACCACCCTCCTGTAACCTCTGCATCGCCGACCCTAGGTATGAGCTCATCCTATACATATGGGTAGAGGGGGTAATTCACCTTCTGCTAGTGAGTCGTTACAACCGAGGTTGCCAGCCCCCTGTAACGTTCATCACGAACGGAGAGGCTACTCTGTGTGTTTTAACTTTCTTTTCACTTTTCACATTAATCTCTTTAAATAATATAACCTCATTCATCATATACTTCATATAATCATACCAAACAGCATATAGAATCACATATAATCCATAAGATATTCATACATATCATTCATACAAGTCGTAGAACACATTAGGGTGCATAAAGGGTCGAAACAGTTCATTTTCGCACAAACAGGAGTGCTGTAATCGATTACAGGGGTGTTGTAATCGATTAACAGAGAGCACGCGTTTCTGCTGATTGGAAATTCACTTGATGTAATCGATTATGAACTCGTGGTAATCGATTACGACATCGTAAAACACGATTCTAGAGTTCCAAAATACGATTTTTCATAGCCAATGGCCAAAATAATAACCTAGAATCGTTCCAATCGTTAGAAAACAAAGTCATTCGAAAATCAATCATACAAATACATTTCAAACACTTTTTAATCGATGAAAACACTTTCAATTTCGATATCAATCGGTATAATTTACCCCTTTCATGAACCCTAATGGGAAAAACGACAAAGACATCAATTTCATCAAAAACATCATCATCATGCACGAAATTCAACATTCAAAATGCCTAAACCCCTACCTCTTAGCAGACAACAACAATACCTTGACGACAACACTCTAGCCAGACGGTTCCCGTGAATGCCCTTTCTCTCTCTAAACCCGCGAACGGTCCGGTGACAACGGTGATGTTTGATGAAGAAAAGCAATCGATGGTTATGTGTATTTTGGTGTGAGGATCAAGAATATGTGGTCGGTTTCTTGATCGGGTGAGAATTGGTGGGTGTTTCTTGGCGTGGAATGGTTATGGCTTTGTATATTTTCGAGAGAGAAACCTATGGAGGCTCAAAGATGGAAAGAGAGGGTTTTCTGATGGAATGAGAGTGGTAGTAGGGTTTACATACGTGGTGGCTAGGTTAAACATGCTCTGGAGTCACCGTGGGGCCCGAACGTCACTTAAACACGCTGAAAAACGCGTTCTGCGCACATGGTAATCGATTACATCGATTTTGTAATCGATTACACATGGCGAAAACAGCTGTAATCGATTACCACAGGATGGTAATCGATTACTGGGCTGTGAAAAAGCTCCAAAACACTTCTAAAACGTCCCGACTCGTACCTTAACATCCATATATTCTCTTTAACTTTTAAACATCATAAAATCACATACTTGGGCAGATAAGACACATAGCATACAATACTTTAAGCTAGGAGAAACTTATCCACTCAAATCCAATTAAGTCCTAACTAAGGTCCTTTACCCTTAATTTCTCTTAATTAGGACTTAATTAAAGATCGGGGTGTTACATGATTCAACCCCCTTCTCACCTTTCACTACCTTCAATTGGCATTAGAGCTCGGCCTTGGGGTTGAGCACTTAGCAGTGTCAAGGAAAGATTCAAGGGACCATGCAGCAAATAACAACACATATGTTGTTGATGGAGCCTCCTCAAATAAACCACCCATGTTCAACAGTGATGACTACGAATATTGGAGAGATCGAATGACATTGTTCATTCAATTCACAAGTCTCGATCTTTGAGACATCGTTGAAGTCGGCAACAAGTCTACATCCTTCGGCCCAAAGAAGCTATGCACTAAAGAACAGAAGATCCAAGTACAACTAATGGGGTGAGCGTCGCAACTCCCATAAATTTAATTATTTATAAACCAAGCTCCCCTAATATAGTTTAGTGGAAACCAGGGTCGTCTCTCACAAGGAATGACTAAGGAAGCAATACACGAGATTAGTCGTATGAGGGTTGTCACAAATTGGGGGGGGGGGGGGAAGGGTTTTGTTTGCATGAAAAAATAATTTGGAATAAAATATGAATGATAAAAACAGTGGTTTATGAGGTAGAACATTCATTAGGGCATTTATCATTGGCTACAAAAGAATGCATGAGTTGAGTAATTACGCTAGAGTTAGATCTAACCCTATTGTTGTGATTCTAAGGATTGATTGCCTAGAATAAGATTAATTAGTGAGATCTCACCTTTAGTTATGTTTTCAACAATCTTTAAAGCCAATCACATTAATCTAATTAAAGAGACTAATCAGCCAATTAATTAATCATTACCAATTCCTGATATGTCATGCATCAATTAATCAATTAACACATAAACACATGCCAATGAATTAGTCTAACTCAATGGAGTAAGCCAAGACAAAGGGTTAACACACAATTTGTGACAACCCTCATACGACAAGTCTCGTGTATTGCTTCCTTAGCCATTCCTTGTGAGAGACGACCCTGGTTTCCACCAAGCTATATTAGGGGAACTTTGTTTATAAATATTTAAATTTATGGGAGTTGCGACACTCACCCCATCAAATTTTTGGCGCCGTTGCCGGGGAATGGCGATGAAAGTAATCACTAGTTGTCTGATTTGTGCATATTGTACATAATTGTTTTCTTTTCTTTTCTTTGTTTCTTTCAAAAATAAAAACAACAAAAGATTTTCCTTTATTTGCATTTTATTTTCGTATTTTTAGCCCATTTGTTCTTCCCAGACTCGTTGTTCAAAGAACAACTAAGTCTGCTGCTGTCATACGCGCTCAAGCGCTTGTACAGCGCCCCAGCGCGCGACTGCGACTGCAAAGTTGCAGTTTTGCATGATTCGATCTCAACCGGATCCCCAGCTTGCTATTTTTTATCCTGAAATTGAAAACACTTTGAGAAAAATAAGGCAAGCTAGGAGAGGGTTTAGTGAGTCTCAAGGGCAACCGG
Organism: Aeschynomene evenia; assembly: GCA_013621005.1. Lineage (NCBI taxonomy): Eukaryota > Viridiplantae > Streptophyta > Magnoliopsida > Fabales > Fabaceae > Aeschynomene > Aeschynomene evenia. The sequence continues at coordinate 16,648,550 of CM024266.1, forward strand.
AAGGTCCACCGTTTACAACTCTACTTTTCACTGGTCCTGAACTTTCTGATTTGTCTGTTAGTGTTTCAGGTCCAAATTCGATCATGGCAGACTACCAGTCCACCTTGAAGGAACTTGCAGCCCCTGACGTCACTCAACAACCCTTGGGAATCACCTACCCAAGGTTGGACACTAAGTTCGTGCTTAACGGAGCTATTCTCCATTTGCTCCCTAAATTTCCAAGGGGGAAACTGTGTGGAATGATTCGAGAGTGACGAAGTAGCGATTTTGGGTTTCTACTTAGTGAAAGTCGAAGGTAGATGATAACAACAGAAGATAAACCTTGAGGTTCCATTATGAGGGTCGTGTGTCCCTCTGAGTCGTGTAAGTTATGAATGTGAAGAGATTCGGTAAGTAATGGAAGTTTAGTCCTCCATGTATGGGCCTTTGAGATTCTAGAGTGAGCTAGTGCTGTGGATTGGCACCCTCACCTAGATATTTTCAACCTATCCGATATGCCCCTTGTCGATGTTGAGGAAGTATGTATCCGACCAATCTGGTATTCTAAAGCGTTAAGTGTTACCCTTGGTTCAGTGCAAGCATATGAGTAGGAACCGATGTTGATTGGTGATTTGCAAAGAACGAGAGCTCCGTCCTGCAGGTAGTTGTTGGAGTGTGGATGGTTTGTTGGGACCACTCAGGTTACGAGGCTACATGGGAATCAGAGGAAGCCATGAGGGCTAGATATCCTCACCACTTTTATGACTCAGGTCATCCTTCCTTTCCCTTGTGTGTTTGAATTCGTGGACCGAATTCTTTAAGGGGGGAAGATTGTAATACCTCGGGTATTCTGAGTTAGTTTGAGTAAGAGATCACGGTACAACCGGGGAGATAGAACCACGTGGGTCCCACCTCCCCACCCCTTTTTTCCCTTTTTCCTTTTCTTTTCTCCCTCTTTTCTTCTCCTTCCCGTAACTCCTCTCAGTCCCCCCCCCCCATTCATTTATTCTTCTTCTTCCTCTCAACCCTCCCTCTCATATCTCTCTCAAAATTGTTCACCCAACTCCATTAATGTTCAAGATCAAGTTAGCCTTGCTCATCTAGTGTATTGTGGGTAAGTGTAGAGTATTTCTTTTTCTCCATTGATGTCTATTTATCTCTATTTTTTCGGATTGGGGGTTTAGGGTTATATTTGGGGTTTTTGGTTTCGGTATGGATCTGAGGATTTTGATGTGTTCTCTAGGGTGTCAACCATCTAGGGAAGCTCCGGGTAGCTCATCCTAGCTCCGGGTGGTGTCTTGGAGCTCATTGGAGTAATTTGTGAGTAATGGGTTATTTGTGGTTTATGTATGATTTTGATTGATATTATGAATTTCTTGTTATGATAGTTGATAGGGACTGAGATTGGATGATAGATGATTGATATTGTATACTGGTTGTGTTTGATATGGATGGGTTGTGGTGAAAATGTGGATTTGGGGATGATTTTCGAACAATTTTCTGCAGAATTTCGCCTCTAACCCAGGTTGTAATCGATTACAACGACTTGGTAATCGATTACTGTAATCGATTACCAAGACTCTGTAATCGATTACCACGGGTTGGTAATCGATTACAGGCTGCCAAAATTTACAAAAATTTCCTTCCAGTGCGAAACTGATGTTGGTAATCGATTACAGGGGGTATGTAATCGATTACAGGAGTACTAAAACTCTATTTTCAAGTCTATAACTCAAAATTTTCATATTTTAAAGTTAGTTACTCAAATCCATTCGTTCACCACTACCCCAACTTATTACTTGGATGTTATGATGGTCGTTGTATTGATATGATGCTGAGGATGTGATGATGAAACGATGATGCATGAGCATGTAAATGTTGTGAAGATGATGATGATTACTTATGCTGTGATTATGAATGATATGTGCACTAACAGCGCTAAATAAGATAAAAATTGAAGGGATTAAGAGATGGTAAAACGACCTGAGGAGGGGCATAGCTCGCGGGGTCGTAAATGGGAAACCTGATGAGGGGCATAGCTCGCGGGGTTTCTCAGTATGGTGTCTGATGAGGGGCATAGCTCGCAGGACATCCATACTTCCTATGAACATGAGTTGGGGCCGAGCTCCAGGTGTTCATAGGTTAAAAGCTACCAAGATAAAGAGACTGGATAAGAACAACGGAATCGATACATATATGTAATTGGTTTATGTTGTGACTGCATTGCACTGTTATATGATTTATACACTGCTTATAACCTGTTTATTCACTGAGCGTATGACTCACCCATTCATACAAAACATTTTCAGATTCAGTTGCAAATCAAGGAGCGAATCCTTCCGTTCCTCCAAGCTCTTAGCTTTGGTGAGCTTCATTATGTAGAGGCATTATGCTATGTCTGTAGTGTGCTCCATAGGTTTACAAACAGGATTGTGTAAGTTATGTATGTGTTGTAAGTCTAATTAAGACTTGTTGGATTTCTGTTTGATTATGTTAGCTTATGGATTAAGCAGGATGTTATGACCATATTATATGTATTATGGATTTTATGTATGTGTGTATGTTCAAGTAGTTGTGGTTGCTGTTGTTTAGCTGGATTGTTGTGTGGATTACAGGTTAAGGCTGATATGGGACTCGGTGTCCCATGTGCCGGTCACGATCCGAGTTGGGTCGTGACATCCATAAATACATCCATGCAATTTTCAAGAAAATCGGAGAAGATGCTTACCATACATCTTTGGAAAGTACCTGGTGCGTTGCATAGCCCAAACGGCATGCGGCGGTAGGCATATGTACCAAAGGGGCATGTGAAGGTGGTTTTCTCTTGATCTTCAGGAGCGATGTGTGTAACACCCCGATCTTTAATTAAGTCCTAATTAAGAGAAATTAAGGGTAAAGGACCTTAGTTGGGACTTAATTGGATTTGAGTGTATAAGTTTCTCCTAGCTTAAAATATTGTATGCTATGTGTCTTATGTGCCCATGTATGTGATTTTATGATGTTTAAAAGTTAAAGAGAATATATGGATGTTAAGGTACGAGTCGGGACGTTTTAGAAGTGTTTTGGAGCTTTTTCACAGCCCAATAATCGATTACCATCCCGTGGTAATTGATTACAGCTGTTTTCGCCATGTGTAATCGATTACAAAATCGATGTAATCGATTACCATGTGCGCAGAACGCGTTTTTCAGCGTGTTTAAGTGACGTTCGGGCCCCACGGTGACTCCAGAGCATGTTTAACCTAGCCACCACGTGTGTAAACCCTACTACCACTATAATTCCATCAGAAAACCCTCTCTCTCCATCTTTGAGCCTCCATAGGTTTCTCTCTCGAAAATATACAAAGCCATAACCATTCGACGCTAAGAAACACCCACCAATTCTCACCCGATCAAGAAACCGACCACATATTCTTGAACCTCACACCAAAATACACATAACCACCGATTGCCTTTCTTCATCAAACGTCACTGTTGTCACCGTACCGTTCGCGGGTTTAGAGAGAGAAAGAGCATTCACGGGAAACGTCGGGCTAGAGTGTTGTCGTCAAGGTTTTGCTGTTGTCTGCTAAGAGGTGGGGTTTAGGCATTTTGAATGTTGAATTTCATGCATGATGATGATGTTTTTGATGAAATTTATGTCTTTGTCGTTTTTCCCATTAGGGTTCATGAAAAGGGTAAATTATACCGATTGATATCAAAATTAAACATGTTTTCACCGATTAAAAAGTGTTTGAAATGTATTTGTATGATTGATTTTTGTATGGCTTTGTTTTCTAACGATTGGAACGATTCTAGGTTATTATTTTGGCCATTGGCTATGAAAAATCATATTTTGGAACTCTAGAATCGTGTTTTACGACGTTGTAATCGATTACCACAAGTTCGTAATCGATTACAGCAAGTGAATTTACAATCGTCAGAAACGTGTGCTCTCTGTTAATCGATTACAGGGGTCCTGTAATCGATTACAGTAATCGATTACCACCCCGTTGATAGGTGAGCGTTGCAACTCCCATAAATTTAATTATTTATAAACCAAGTTCCCCTAATATAGTTTAGTGGAAACCAGGGTCGTCTCCCACAAGGAATGGCTAAGAGAGCAATACGCAAGACTAGTTGTATGAGGGTTGTCACAAATTGGGGGGTTTTTGTGTGCAAGAAAAAAATAACTTGGAATAAAATAGGAATGATAAAAAACAGTGGTTTATGAGGTAGAACATTTATTAGGGCGTTTATCATTGGCTACAAAAGAATGCATGAGTTGATTAATTACGCCAGAGTTAGATCTAACCCTATTGTTGTGATTCTAAGGATTGATTGCCTAGAACAAGATTAATCAGTGAGATCTCACCTTTAGTTTCGTTTTCAACAATCTTTAATGCCAATCACATTAATCTAATTGAAGAGACTAATCGGCCAATTAATTAATCATTACCAATTCCTGATATGCCATGCATCAATTAATCAATTAACACATAAACACATGCCAATGAATTAGCCTAACTCAATCGAGTAAGCCAAGACAAAGGTTTAACACACAATTTAAGATCTCAAATTATATGCCTAGGTTTGATAATGAAAACTTATGCAAGATTAAGAACAAAGCTTCAATTTACCCTAATGATTGTTCACACCCTCATAAACCACCAAGAGACTTAGTTACTCATGGAGGAAATATAAAGGCAGAAAATATATTGGAATTAAAAGGAATTAAATGACTTAAACAATAAAGAGAAAAGTAAAGAAAATAAAGACTATGGAATATAAATGCAAATTGGTAAGATTGAAGAACGAATAACTGAATTAATTAAGAAAGTAACTTACAAAACCCAAAAGACTTGACGAATAACGTTGAAAGTAAACAATGGAAAAAGAGTGGAGAAAGTTAGAGAATAAAACAAGGAAAATGGTGGAATCCTAATGAGAGAAAAACTCTAACTAAAAAGGAAAAATAAAAGTCTTGGGTTGGAAGTATGAAAGATATGTTGAAGTGTTGGCCAGTGAGTGATGATATGTTTTCTGATGCATTAGCCTTCTTTATATAGAGTGAGTAGCCTCCAAACCCTAGCTAATTGGGCCCCCAGCTCGGCCTTGCAGATTGGTCCTTGTTGTAACAGAATTGCGGCGCGGCGCTGGGGCGCTGATAGCTCGCTAGGGCGTTAGTGCTGTGCACGTGATGAGTTCTGATAAGGTTCGGGCGCTGGGGCGCGCTGAGGACGCTGGGGCGCTCGATGCCAGCCTAGACTCCACTGCTCCACTTCTTACTCAGTTCCTGATGTCTACTGCTCCAATAATTCCTATGACCTGCACCAAAAATATAAAATACCCAAGATCAAGTGCAAGGGTCATCCTTGAATTGCAAAAACATCATCAAACTTATTACTTTAGCCTTTATTTTCATAAGTCCCAAATAAATCCAAATTGTATTTAATACAATAAAAGACTAAGATAGAGTAAAGAAATGCATACAATCATCCAAATTAAGGGCATAAATATATTGGCAAAAACCACGTTATCACCCGTGGTAATCGATTACAGCACTGTTGTTTGTGCGAAAATGAACCGTATCGACCCTTTATGCACCCTAATGTGTTCTACGACTTGTATTAATGATATGTATGAATATCCTATGGATTATATGTGATTCTATATGGTGTTTTGTATGATTATATGATGTATATGATGAATGAGTATATGTTTATTAAAGAGATTAATGTGCAAAGTGAAAAGAATGTTAAAACACACAGAGTAGCCTCTCCGTTCGTGATGAACGTTACAGGGAGCTGGCAACCTCGGTTGTAACGACTCACTAGCGGAAGGTGAATTACCCCCTCTACCCATATGTATAAGATGAGCTCATACCAAGGGTCGGCGATGCGGAGGTTACAGAAGGGTGGTCAGGCCAAAACAATGTAAATGATCCATGGGCACCAAAAGGGCGTGCTTTAATTAAAACAGATCCACAGGCATACTAAGTATGCTTAAAAGACTCAAGATAATTTAAGTAGAGAATATGAGATATGCGTTACAGGCAAGAATGCTATTTTATCTTATGTTTATTTATATTATAGTCAAGCACTTATCACACCACATATTGATGATTGTTTATGTTCTGTATAACTGTTAACTTAAAAGGAACAAGACGCACCTAGGTAGTCGTACCAGGATAAGATCATTTTGGAACTTATAATTGAATTGAATTCATTCATGCTCACTTATTTATTAATTAAACCCGGACGGCTCCCCTACTGAGTTACTTTCAAGTACTCACCCCATGTTATTTCACCCCTTTTAGATGATGAGTATCAGCAGGAAGACGGCGCGAGTTTGGAGCCCGAACAGTCATAGACTAGATTTCATTATTGCTATTTTATCAGATTATTTTATAGACCATGTATTTGAGTTATTTCTTTCATGGATTATATGTTGTTGAGTTATGGTTATATTTCCATTTATTTTCCTAAGTCCGGACCTTTGTTAGCCGGCATGTATTTATATTAATGGATTGTATTAGTGGAGTCTTGTGAGTCTCGTTTTTGGACTCATGAGATTACACCTATTATTATCTTTGATTGATGTATGACCTGGGAGATTTTGATTGATTAATTTATTATATTGAGGTATTATTCAGAATTATTCGCTCTACGTCTATACATGTTGTATTATTTCGCAAGGCCCTTATTTTATATTCCGCAAACGATTTATGAAAATTTCTCCCACGTATTTTCCGCGTATATGTATTTTAAATATAAAAATATTTATGATAACAGGAAGTAACCCTTATGAAATGGCCTAAAATGTCTTAAGCGTTAAGGGCCATATAGTAGGGTGTTACAATGTGGATCTGGAAGTATCCGGAGAACCCGTCCAAGAAACAGTAATGTGACTGGCCTGCTAGCCTCTCCAGCATTTGATCAATGAAGGGTAGAGGGAAATGATCTTTCCGGGTGGCTTGATTAAGTCTCCGGTAGTCAATGCATACCCTCCAACTATTCTGAATTCTTGTAGGAATGAGTTCATTGTTCTCATTGCGCACCACAGTTATTCCTGACTTTTTTGGCACTACTTGAACTGGGCTAACCCATTGACTGTCGGAAATGGGGTAAATGATCCCCGCGGCCAGCAACTTTGTGACCTCCTTCTTCACCACGTCAAGGATCAGAGGGTTCAACCTTCTCTGGGGTTGCCTTACAGGTTTGGCTTCATCATCGAAAAAGATGCGATGGGTGCATGTAGAAGGACGGATACCCTTGATATTTGCTAATGTCCAACCAATCGCCTCCTTATGACCCTTTAATGCATTGACGAGTCTCTCTTCTTGCTCAGATGAGAGGTCATTGGCGATAATTACTGGATGGTTCTGTGCTTCTCCCAAAAAGGCATATTTGAGGTGTGGGGGAAGTGGTTTCAACTTCTCTTTAGGCGTGTTCTGTTCCCCTTCCTTTGAGTCACCTGAAATTGAGAACACTTTGGCAGAAGAACAAACTTTATATCTCGAATTGGAGTGAGGAATAGAAAGGGTTTGTTCAGAGTTACAGACAATATCAGAAATTGAATTTTTTGTACTGCGAACGTGCGTTCCGACGCCCAGGAGGCGCTCGGGCGCGAGACCCTGCTGTAGAAATTCAGCAGTGGTGTCATCGTTCCCAGTACAAGAAGGATCTGTCCCATGCTCGAATCCATCAGTCAAAATTGAGTATTCATGAGGTATCCCCAGGGACAAATCCATTGCTAAACAGTTTTCACAAAGATCCTCACACTTTTCACAGTCTGGACAGTTGAATTCAAAGTCAAAATCTAACCACGAATCTAAGCCATTCGAGATACCATCAATATTGTTTTCAAGTAAAGTTTCCATGATATCTACTGCAAAAATTGAATGGTTCTCGGATGGGAATTTCATGGCCTCTTTCAAATTAAATTGGACTTTGAATTACCCACATTCCATAGAGAGGCTACCAGCATGGACATCAATCTTGGCTTTAGCAGTTTTTAGAAAAGGTCTACCAAGGATTAATGCTTGCTGGTTACACTCTACATCTTGTACCATTTCCAATACATAAAAATCAGCTGGAAAAATTAAATCAATTACCTTAACCAACACATCTTCAAGGAGCCCATCCGGTTGTTGAATGGTGTGGTTGGCCAATTAGATAATCACGCCTGTGGTTTTGAGTGCTCCAATATTCAGAGCTTGATATACCGATCTTGGCATGACATTTATGGCTGGACCCAAATCAGCCATGGCTTCCCGGAATTGCATGTTACCAATGGTACATGGAATGGTGAAAGTGTCGGGATCCTTGCATTTCTGTGGAAGGTTTGGAGTGATTATTAAAATGCATTCACCCCAAATTTTACCTTCTCATTCCCTTTTAGTTTCCTTTCATTGGTGCATAGTTCCTTCAAAAACTTGGCATACTTAGGAATTTGCTTGATAGCGTCAAGCAAGGGAATGTTCACCTCTACACTTCTGAAAATGTCTAACAGTTCCTTATCCAATTCCACTTCCTTTTTCTTCTTTTCTGTCAAGGTGGCTTGAGGTAACGGAATAGGAGGTGAGACTATGTCTGGCTCCTTGGGAGCTGGTTCGGAGACTGTCTCTTCTACAAGTGGATCAGGTGCAGTATTCTCTGTTTCAAGCAAATCATTCTCCTTTGTATCTTGAGATGATTTGGGGTCTTTTAGTGCTCTCCCCGACCTCCATTGAACGACAAGTACACTCCCCTGGCCATTAGAAATATTCTTGCCTCCTCTCATCTGGTTGACCTCATTCTGCAGATTCAACATCATCTTTTGCTGCTCCATGATTAGTCCGATCACATCACTAAGAGATGGTTCAGCAGATACGGGAGGTGCAGGTAAGGCCAATAGTTGGGTTGGTGGAGGTACAGGCATTGGGGCTTGAAGTTGCCTTTGATGGGGAGGTTGGTACCGAACTTGCTTCGGTTGAAATTGGGGCTTTCCCGGAAAGGTGTTTGCATCTGCCACCATTGTTGCTTCTCCTTGAGGGTGTAGGCACTGGTCAGTTACGTGGGAGTCCAAGGAACATACTCCACACACCATAGGCTTGCTTGGGGTTCCCGCTTTGGCTTGGTTGATGGCCAATTGCTTCATGAAGGTTGCAATTTCATCCAGCTTCTGGTAAAGGCCACCATTCTCCTGTTAAGCTACCTCATTCACCCCTTTGGTCACGGCAGTTGCCCTTGTGCCAAATTGCTGTGAGTTCACAGCCATATTCTCGAACAGGATTCTTGCATCTGTCGGGCTCTTGTCCATCAGAGCGCCACCACTAGCAGCATCGATCATGCAACGATCCATTCCCGTCAGACCCTCATAGTAGTATTGGATCAAGAGTTGTTCGGAGATCTGATGGGTTGGACAACTCGCCACTAGCTTCTTGAATCTCTCCTAGTACTCATGGAGAGACTCACCTTGGAGTTGGCGGATGCCGCTCATGTCCTTCCTTATGGCAGCTGCCCTCGAGGCTGGGAAGAATTCCTCCAAGAAGATTTTCTTCATGCCAATCCAAGTGGTGACAGCTCCATTTGGCAGGTTCAAGAACCATTGCTTCGCTTGACCGTCCAGAGAGAACGAAAAATCTCGAAGCTTCACGTGCTCCTCCTTGACTCCTCTTGGCTTGAGAATCTCACACACCACATGGAATTCTTTCAGGTGCTGGTGTGGATCCTCTCCGGCTAGTCCGTGAAATTTAGGGAGCAAATGGAGAATAGCTCCCTTAAGCTCAAACTCAGTGTCCAACCTTGGGTAGGTGATTCCCAAGGGTTGTTGAGTGAGGTCAGGAGCTGGAAGTTCCTTCAAGGTGGGTTGATAGTCTGTCATGATTGAATTCGGACCCTAAACACTAACAGACAAATCAGAAAGTTCAGGACCGGTGAAAAGCAAAGTTGTAAACGGTGGGCCTTCCGGTTGCCCTTGGGACTCACTAAACCCTCTCCTAGCTTGCCTTATTTTTCTCAAAGTATTTTCAATTTCAGGATAAAAAACAGCAAGCAGGGGATCCGGTTGAGATCGAGTCATGCAAAACTGCAATTTTGCACTCGTAGTCGCGCGCTGGGGCGCTGTACGGGCGTTGGAGCGCGTGTGACAGCAGGAGACTCAGTTGTTCGTGGAACAGCGAGTCTGGGAAGAACAATTGGAAATACAAACACGAAAATAAAATGCAAAATAAAAGGAAAATCTTTTTGTTGTTTTTATTTTTGAAAGAAACAAAGAAAAGAAAAGAAAACAGTTATGTACACTATGCACAAATCACACAATTAGTGATTACTTTAATCGCAATTCCCAGGCAATGGCGCCAAAAATTTGATGGGGTGAGCGTCGCAACTCCCATAAATTTAATTATTTATAAACCAAGATCCCCTAATATAGTTTAGTGGAAACCAGGGTCGTCTCTCACAAGGAATGGCTAAGGAAGCAATACATGAGACTAGTCGTATGAGGGTTGTCACAAATTGGGGGGGGGGGGGTTTGTTTGCAAGAAAAAAATAATTTGGAATAAAATAAGAATGGTAAAAACAGTGGTTTATGAGGTAGAACATTCATTAGGGTGTTTATCATTGGCTACAAAAGAATGCATGAGTTGATTAATTACGCCAGAGTTAGATCTAACCCTATTGTTGTGATTCTAAGGATTGACTGCCTAGAACAAGATTAATCAGTGAGATCTCACCTTTAGTTTCGTTTTCTACAATCTTTAAAGCCAATCACATTAATCTAATTAAAGAGACTAATCAGCCAAATAATTAATCATTACCAATTCCTGATATGTCATGCATCAATTAATCAATTAACACATAAACACATGCCAATGAATTAATTAGCCTAACTCAATCGAGTAAGCCAAGACAAAGGGTTAACACACAATTTAAGATCTCAAATTATATGCCAAGGTTTGATAATGAAAACTTATGCAAGATTAAGAACAAAGCCTCAATTTACCCCAATGATTGTTCACACCCTCATAAACCACCAAGAGAATAAGTTCCTCATGGAGGAAATATAAGGGCATAAAATAAATTGGAATTTAAAAAGAATTAAATGACATGAACAATAAAGAGAAATATTAAAGAAAGTAAAGACTATGAAATATAATTGCAAGTTGGAAAGATTGAAGAACGAATAACTGAATTAATTAAAAGAGTAACTTACAAAATCCAAAGGGCTTGACGAATAACGTTAGAAATAACAATGGAGGAGCTAGAGCTAAACTAGAAAAAGAAGATGGAATCCTAATGGAGAAATAAACTCTAACTAAATAGCCTAGGGTTGAAAAGTAAGAGACTAGGAAAAAAAATAGTAAGAAATTGAAGGTGTGAAGAAGAGATGTGTTTTCTGATGCATTAGCCTTCTTTATATAGAGTGAGCAGCCTCCAAACCCTAGCTAATTGGGCCCCCACCTCGGCCTTGCAGATATAGGTCCCTGCAGTAACAGAATTGTGGCGCGGCGCTGGGGCGCTGATAGCTCACTAGGGCGCTGGTGTTGTGCACATGATGAATTCTTATAGGGTTCTAGCGCTAGGGCGCTTGATGCCAGCCTGCACTCCACTGCTCCGCTTCTTACTCAGTTCCTGATATCTATTGCTCCAATCATTCCTATGACCTGCACCAAAAATATAAAATACCCAAGATCAAGTGCAAGGGTCATCCTTGAATTGCAAAAACATCATAAAACTTATTACTTTAGCCTTTATTTTCATTAAGTCCCAAATAAATCCAAATTGTATTAAATACAATAAAAGGCTAAAATAGAGTAAAGAAATGCATACAATCATCCAAATTAAGGGCATAAAATATTGGCAAAAACCACGTTATCAACAACAAAATAAGAAGGCAAAGTACATACTTTTATGTGCTTTACCTAAAGCCGAATATGACAAGATTGTGTCATGTGAAACGGCAAAACAAATATGGGATCGTTTAGCGACCCTACATGAAGGCACGGATCAATTCAAAGAAATGAAGATCTCCATGCTTGTACATAAGTATGAGTCGTTCAAGATGAATCAAGACGAAGACATTGATACTCTTGCTACAAGATTCTTACATATTGGTAATCAATTGAAAGTTCTTGGCAAGACGTATTCAAATGCTAAAATGGTAAGAAAGATTCTTCAGAGTCTTACTACCAAGTGGAGACCTAAGGTCACCGCTATTCAAGATGCCAAGGTCCTAACTAAGTTAGGCTTGGATGAATTGATTCGGTCTCTTAAGACTCATGAAATCGAACTTGAAGCTCAAGAAGAAGCAGCAACATCAAGATCAAGACCTTTAGCGCTCATGACATCTACAACCGAGAAGACTTTGAAGACTAAGAAGAAAGCGTTAAAGGTTAAAGAAGAAGAAGATGAAGAAACTAAAGACGAAGACCTTGACGAAGAAAACATGAGCATGCTCGTGCGAAAAATGTCAAGGGCTTGGAAGAACAGATCTAAGAAGAGTAAAGAAGCCTTCTTTAAGAAGGATAAGAAGAACAAGACGAAGACCGATAACACAACGTGTTTTGGATGTGGCGAAAAAGGCCATTTCAAGAACGACTGTCCTTAAAACAGGCAGTCAATGAAGAAGTTTTTCAAGAAGAAGAAGCCTCTTGCAGCCACATGGAGTGACAACTCCGATTCTGGTTGATCTGAAGAAAACGAAGACACAGAAGAAGAAGTGAACCTCTGCTTCATGGCATATGTTTGGTATGATACAGACTCAGAATCTGATAAAGAAGAATCTGAGGTATGTATTGAAAACTCGGCACCATCGTATGAGGAACTTTCGGACCTCTATGATGAATTGCTAGAGGATTCAAAGAACCTGACGACTCATTTTCTGATGAATAAAAAAGCTTTGAAAAACCTTGAATCAGAAAATAAGTTATTAAGATCTCAAAAGGAGGAACTAGAGAAAGAATGTCAAAAACTCAAAGACAGTAAAGATAAACTGTATGAGGGCTGACAATCTCTAGAGACAGAAGCTACTGTGCTTGTGGAGAAGGCTGAGGAAGCCATGTACCATGCACAGAAGACTAATGCACTTTTCTTTAAAGATCTTGAAAGAATGGTCAACAGATCTTAGATGCTCGATCTATTGTTAGGAGGTTAAAAACCTTACAAATATCATACAGGTCTTGGATATGTTCCAGTCTTTCATGAGGATACTTTGATACCTCCAACAGATAGAGAGCCAACTCCTACATGTCTTTTCTGTTTTAAACATGGACACGGCAGAGAGAAATGTCCACTTCTTAAAAAGGGAAATATCTCCAAAGCCAAGGGGGGCACGTGGAAGGGAAAACCTAAAAAGACGTGGAAGTCTCAAAAGCCGAAACCAGATGCTGGAAAGGCTAACCAGAAAGGACCCAAGAAGGTATGGGTACCTAAAAATCCTTCATCTGTGAATGCAGGAACTTCAGGTGTAAATCAACCATCAAGAGCCACAACAATGGTGGCTGGATGAGAAGTGGTACGTGGATGGCGAGTGCTCAAGGTACATGACCGGAAGCAAGCACTGGTTCAAAGATGTTAAACCAAAGAAGAAAGGAACAATGCGTTTCGGTGATGGAGCTAAGGGCAAAATCACCGGCAAGGGAAATGTTGGTAAGTCCGATGATTATCAGATATCTGAGGTATTACTTGTTGATGGTTTGACTCACAATCTTCTTTTGCATTAGTCAGTTTTGTGACAAAGGGTTAAAGGTTGAGTTTCTAGCCAAATATTGTAGCGTTATTGATCTTAAGACAAGTAAAGTTGTTCTCGAGGGAAGAAGACTAGGCAACACCTATGTTATCTATTCTGAGGACCTTTTTGGTCAAGATGTGAAATGCTTGATAATGTGAGGTATCTCTTGAGAAACACCTCCAAGCTATGATCTCACAACCCAAGAGGGGGGTGAATTGGTTGTGTGTACTTTTTAATTTTTCTTGCTTCCTTATTTATACAATTCTACAAATCTCAGAGATTGATTAAGTTTTTGATACTTGTCAAGAATTAGTCTAAATAACAAGAATTAATATTCTACTTGTGATATCAGAATCTATATATCAAAGTTATGACATACATAGAAATCAATATGTCTATGACAATGATTTAGTTTGCACAGCGGTTTAAACAATCACAAATATATCACAACACTTTAATCTCAAGCTTTCCTGAACAAACAAACACTAATATATCATTAATTAACTTTCAGAAAACTACACTTTATGAATCCACTTTCTGATCTTATTTTCTGAACTATTTCAGAAATCGTATCAGAACTTGTTTCAGAATCAATATGTTTCTGAACAATTATTTCACATCAGAATTAACAATCAATTCTTATAACAATACTCAATATGATACAACTCTTAAATTCAATCAGAAATCTAAATGACAATCACACAGATTTCAATATCAGTTTCTTAAGAAATGTGTCCTTCAGAAAACTAGTTACGGATTTCAAATCTCTTATATTTCTTTATGTAATTTGTTCTTGAAACTGTTTATTTCATATTTCGATTAAACAAACATCTAATATCATATTTAAGAAAGTTTAACACAAAAAGATTCCTTTAACCTTAGTTTCTTTAACTTTCAAGATGATGTTTCAATCTTTGTTTTTCAAACTTTTATCATAAATCAAAACAATCAAATATGATGCACAATTTCTTATGAATTAAAATGATTGAAAACAATTAATGCATGCAAGATAAGGTAAGAGAATTTAAACCAATTGTATACTGGTTCTGCCAATGTGAGCCTACATCCAGTTCTTCAATCTTTCAATGATTGAGTTCCACTAGAAATGCATCAAAAAACACAAGTTACAATCATCCAGATATATTTTGCAACCTTCTCAGGTTCGACATTTCAGAAACTCCCTTTCTAAAGATTTCACTCCCTAGATATCCCCTCTAGAAAGATTGTTGCTCCAAGGATGTACCTTCCAAGAAGACTTTCCTGCCTTGATATCCCCTCAAGGACTTTTCAATAACCTTGTTTCTGATCACCCTTTCTATAAACCAATTGTTGAGAAATTGAATTCACTTCTTCAATGATCTTCATACCCTTGAATCTTCAAGCTCAAACTCATTAAGTTTGATCAATTTCTGAACTCTTCTCTTCAGAAATTCCTTCTCTTTCTCAGCATTAATCTTTCACATAATCTTTTCTGCAATTGATCTTTCCAAGCACAATCTTGAATCAGAACATTATTCTGATCTCTTTTTCTTGGGCTTTCCTTTTCTCTCTTCTTTTTCCTTTTCAGCTCATAGCTCTTTTCTTTCTTTTTCAAATTATATCTGATTCTCTCTCATATTTTTTCTCTTTTCAGCTCTTTTTCTTTCTATTTTCTCATCTGTGTTTTCTTTTTTTTTATTACGACTCAAGACTCTTCTATTTATAGAGAGCTATTTCAAACAAACACATCCTATAGCTATCATTAACGGCTATAAACTTTGGCTGGAAATACTAATGACATGGATAAGTTTTATCCATTTACAGCTTTCAACTAACTTCCCTTTTCATCACATGTGCAAATACATATTTCTAATTTCATACACACACATGCACTAAGTATCAGAACTATTAATCAACACAAATCAACATGGTTCTGATCTTTAAGTTTTTAACCAGAAACTCATTAAGTTTCTGAACCAATTTCTGAACCATTCGGAAATCCAACTTTCTGAACCATCACTAGAAACTCATTAAGTTTCTGAACCATCTTTGAGAGCTTTTTGATCCTTCCTTTCTGCTTCTGAATTTCTTCTCATTGCTTTCTCATGTGTATATTACAAAGATTATACATCATAAATCCTAATACACATCTAATCCTATCATCTATGCTTCTAATACACTTATTACAAATGTTACTATTACAAATGTTACAATTACAATACATGAAGCATATACAAATTACATCCACAATGTAGTTTCTCTTCTAAATTATACACAGAAGCTTTCTGAACCTATTACAATCATTTCACTAGCTTCTCAATACTAACTCACTAAGTTACATGAGTTTTGTTATTATCAAAACCAAATGAGGAATTACATCAACAATCTCCCCCTTTTTGATGATGACAAAACTTATGTAATATTTCAATACTTTTTCAGATTTTCAAAACAAAAACATAGCATTGATATCGTGTTTAGAAAACAATTTTCCAAAATGTACTTTCAGAAACTCATATATGATTATATCAGAAATCATACAATCATAAAAAATATAATGCTCTTTCAAAAAATAAGTTTCAGAAATTAAAACTATTTGTAGTAACTTTCATACTACTTTATGAACATCTCATATATCATAAAGTATCATATGATCTAACATATATCCATATAATGACATATATCTCCTCCTACATGACATATTCATATCAGAAAATACTTGTAGTGTTATCAGAAACATAATTTTTGTTTCAGAAATGTAACTAACTCCCCATTTCTGAACTATCTTCCAGAAAGATTATATCACCATTAATGATTATATCTAATCATTCTCCCAATTCAGTAAAGATTACATCTAATCATTCTCCCCCTTTTTGTCATAATCAAAAAGGTTTAAACAGATATAATATTGAGTTTGTTTATAAGAAATACAAATCTATCTTCTGATACGGGTTTGGTAAAAATGTCTGCCAAATTATGTTCAGTTTCAACAAATTTCAGATCAATGTCACCTTTTAATACATGATCTCTAATAAAGTGATGTTTGATGTCAATGTGTTTAGTTCTAGAATGCAACACTAGATTTTTAGCAATGCAAATAGCACTTGTACTATCACATAATAAAGGTAATGATTTGTACCTCAAATGATAATCTTCTAATTGGTTTCTGATCCACAAAAGTTGTTTGCAGCTTGATGATGCAGAAACATACTCTGCTTCAGCAGTTGATAATGCAACAGTTTCTTGTTTATTGCATGACCAAGTTACCAATTTGTTTCCTAGAAGACAACATCCTCCAGTTGTACTCTTCCTTTCTTGTTTATCACCAGCAAAATCTGAATCTGTATAGCCTAAGACAGAAAAAGTATCTCTTTTCTCATAGAAAAGACCAAGATTAGAAGTACTTTTCAGATATCTAAAGATTCTTTTCACTAATCCCAAATGACAAACTTTTGGTTTCGATTGAAATCTAGCACAATATCCTACACTAAAATTAATATCAGGACTGCTTGATGTTAAGTAAAGTAAAGAACCTATCATGCCTCTATACTCAGATTCATTTACACTTTCTTCATTTTCATCATTTTCAAGAGATTGTGAAGGATGAACAGGTGTAGTCATAGGTTTACAATCTAGCATATTGTATTTCTTTAACAGTTCATTACAATATTTAGATTGATGAACGAATATACCATTTACCAGTTGCTGAATTTGAAGTCCCAAGAAGAATCTAAGTTCTCCCACTATGCTCATTTCAAATTCTTGTTTCATCAACTTAGAAAAATACTGACAAAGACTTATGTTAGTAGAGCCAAAAATGATGTCATCTACATAAATCTGAACAATTAACAGATGCTTTTCTTTGTGCAAGGTGAAAACAGTATTATCAACTAATCCTCTTCTGAACCCATTTTTCATCAGAAAGGAACTTAACCTTTCATACCAAGCTCTAGGGGCTTGTTTTAAACCATATAGAGCTTTTGTCAACTTTTAGACATGATTTTGATATTTCTGATTTTCAAAACCTGGGGGTTGCTTAACATACACTTCTTCAGAAATATAACCATTCAGAAAGGCTGATTTCACATCCATTTGATACAAAATGAAAATTTTATAACAAGCAAAAGATAATAGAATTCCGATAGCTTCTATCCTAGCAATAGGAGCATAAGTTTCATCATAATCAATACCTTCTTGCTGTGTATATCCCTGAGCTACTAATCTAGCCTTATTTCTCACTACTTCACCATATTGATCTAGTTTGTTTTTTAATATCCATTTAGTGCCTATCACAGTTTTTCCTTTAGGTTTCTCAACTAAAAACCAAACTTTATTTTTCTCAAACTGATCTAGTTGCTCTCTCATAGCATCTAACCAGTTTTTATCTTTTAAGGCATCAGAAACTGAATCAGGTTCAACTAGAGATACAAAAGCATGATTTGATTTTAGTGATCTCCTAGTTCTTACACCATGTGAAGTTTCACCAATTATAAGATTTTGATCAAGGGATTTCATTTCATTTTTTCCTCTAGTTACATTTTCAGAAGAAATAACATGATTTATATGGGTTGAGAAATCATTTACTTGATTTGGAGTTACCATATCTGTCATTATAGTATCATCAGAATTACAGATTTCTGAACTTTGATTCTGAGTGGTTTCTGAACTAGCATTCTGATCCGATTCAGAACTGTGTTTCTGAGCAGTTTCTGAATTTTGATTCTCAACATCTTCTAAACTTGTTGAGTTGATATTTAACTCCTCAAATTCTTTTTCAACATCTTCAGAATCTGCAAAATCTCTAGAGAATTCTTTGAAAGTTATATGTATGGACTCTTCCACAGTAAGTGTCCTTTCATTATACACTCTAAAAGCTTTAGAATTCAAGGAATATCCTAAGAAAATAGCATTATCAGATCTGGCCTCAAACTTATCAAGATTATCTCTAGTATTTAGTATATAGCAATCACAACCAAATACATGAAAATATGAAACAATAGGTTTCTTATTAAACCACAACTCATATGGAGTTTTCTTTAGCAATGGTCTAATGAACACCCTATTCTGAACATAACAAGCAGTGTTAACAGCTTCAGCCCATAAATACTTTGCTACTTTTCTTTCCAACATCATGGTCCTAGCCATCTCTTGTATACTTCTATTTTTCCTTTCTACAACTCCATTTTGTCGAGGAGTTCTAGGATTAGAAAAAGTATGAAATATACCAGATTCTTCACAAAGGTTTCTGAACAAATGATTTACAAATTCTCCTCCATTATCACTTTTAATGGTTGAAACTTTGTAACCCTTTTTGTAACACCCTAATAATTACCTCATTATGCTTAAGTCATATCGAGTTAATTATTGGCATTTATCATCCTGTTTCAGAACTCATGTTTGAAAATAAAGATATGCGGAAAATAGGGCCAAAGTTTTTTCAAGATAAAATACGCAGATTTTAAAATCGTGGCTTGTGCGTGATGAGGTATAATCTTTCACACCTATCTGAGAACCTGAATAAAACAACCATTCATAGTATAATAACACACAAAAGTGACCCAATACGTACATATAGTTTCACATACACAAATGTTACACACATAAGTGTGAGCATAGACTAGATATTACAATAGTAGAATATTAAAGTTTCTAAGAAAACCATAAGCTTGTACAATCCCTTATGATTCCCTTATAAACTCAGCTAAGTGTCAGACAATACATAACATAACAATACAAAGAGTAACATAGGAACGAGACTCCAATGCATAAATCTTCAGAATGTCCGAGTCTCCGTCTTCCCGTAGTTTCGGTTCGCTCACCTAGTGGAGGTACCTGTATCCCGATCTGAATCTAAAACAAATAGTGGTGGAATTGGGGTGAGCTCCACGGACTCAATAGGGGGATCACTCCGGTTTATTATGAAATAAGTGAGACATGCAATTTCCGTATTACTGGTGTTTTCGCAAGCATAGCTTTAATCCGGAGTGTCTTAATCTATATGCGTCTTATTTACTGCATAAATTATGCATCAATTACATGCTCAATATCCTTCATTCAAACATAAGTTAAGATGAAATAACATAAATTCACTCATTTGTCATGTGTCATGATCTCTTTACTTTAAATGGCACCACCCTCTTTTCTATCTAACCTCCGCATCTCTGGCCCCAAGGCTATGAGCTCATACCTCTCTAGTCTATACTAAGATACTGGTGGGGAAGAGGGGTTTATTCACTTTCACTCACGAATTGGTGATGGACACTGAGGGTGTGCCAACCCTCCCTTGCCAACCCAATTAGTCGAAGAAAGCTACTTAAGAATCTCATTTATCATTTCACATGACAATCTCATATTATTCTTTACGTACTTGGCATGCATGTAGAAATGTCTATACATATTCTTTTCAAACATCTATTATATACATGATTTCAAACTTGAAACATATAATTTAATTCCATAATACACTATCATAATCACAAGCTCATTTTAGAATTAACATCATAACATAATCATCATCAACTTCAACAATCTAAACAATTGCAGAATTTTGAGGCAGATTCAACATGTTTTACCAATAAAATCACTATAATTATAAAATAATGAATCTGACCATAATATTTTTATGAGATGAACTAAACTGATCATTCTAATATTCCAAACAAACGAAATTCAAAAATAAATTATACAGAGAGAGAAATAAATCTCGAAATATCACACACCGTAAAGAATTCAGCACTGCACGTCTAAATTGAAACTTATAATTACATATTTTTCTGTACTAATCTAGAATTAATTAAGTTCTGAAAATTTTTACCCAACATCCTCCATCTCTTAGCTTTCAAACAAATTTTATTTCATTAAATTTCATTAAGCATATTTTTAATTATGAATTTTTAAACACTGACTGTCCTGTGTAGGAGCCTAATTCTGTTTGTCAACTTTGAAAATTCATAACTTCCAAAATATAAAGCCAAATTAAGTGATATCTTTTGGAAACCCTTCATAATTGAGTTAACTTACAGATAAAATTGAAATGAACGAAAAATACCATCTGTGTAAAAAGAATCGAATTATTTTGTAACAGTTGTCTATACGAGTTCTCTCTTAAGTTTTGGGTAATATAATCTCCTTATAACTTTAAATCATCAAAACCAACTTAATCCTCATTCTAATCACTTAAATACTCACATAAGCATACCAATCAGTCAATAATCATAACATAAAATTATAATTTCATAAAATCTTCAATTTAGGGTTCAAAACCCTCAAGAACACCCAAATTTCATGCAAAAAAAAATCTAAACCCCTACCTCAAATTGCTTCAAGGTTGAACAAAACTTCAACAAATTCTTCAACTCTCTCTCAATCTCGGGTAGCCTCTTTGAAGGGTTAATGGATGAGTTTCTTGAGTGTTTTGGGGCTGCAACTTGTGGGAAATGAGCCTATGGTGATAGTATATGGTATGGGTGGTGAGTTTTGGTGATTAAAGTGGTGGTTTGGGTTGATTTTGATGAAGAAATGGGGGAGGGAGAGAGAGCTACGGGTTAGGGTTAGAAATTAGGGATTTTGGAGAGTGTTTGAGTGTTATGAGGGGTGGTGAGTGTTATAAGAGTGATGGGGGACTATTTTGCAATTTTAGAAGTCTAGGGACCAATTGCAACATTGAGGGAGGGACCTATATGCAATTTTACAAAACTTATGAAATTTCCCCAAAATCATTTCTTTCACTCCTAATCCTCATTTTACTAATCTCTCAAACATAAATATTTGTCACTCTCACCCAAAATACATTTTCACATCTTAAGGCATAAATACTTTATGATTACTTTTAAATCACTCGATATGCTCAAAATCACTTTCATTAAATCCTAAAAATGCTCTAATGTTTCTAAATCATAATTAAACTATTTAACACTTTAAAATCATTTTCTTCATACATCCTTAACACATAAAACTTTATTTTCATTTCATAAAACTTATAATACATAGAACATGCATGGTTCACATCAATCACATAGGTCAAACAATGCACATAGTACACCTTGCATACAATATACACATAAACCAATTGGGCCCTAATCAAGGTTAATTATCATTAATTACCTTTAATTAAGACGTAATTGAAAAGCGGGGTGTTACACATACAATACACATATAAATCAATTATATGCTAACTAAGACTAATTATTGCTAACTACCCTTAATTAAAATATAATTGAAATTTGGGGTCTTACACTTTTCATTCTAAATCCTTTTGATAAACAATCTGAATTTTTCAAATGTTTCATCTTTAGATCTTAGAAAGAAAACCCAGCAAAATCTAAAGTAGTCATCAACAATTACAAACACATATTTCTTTCCTCCTAGACTAGTTGTTCTAGATGGACCAAAAAGATCCATGTGCAATAGCTCTAGAGGCCTTTTAGTAGCAACATCAGAAATGTGTTTGAACGAGGTTTTAACTTGCTTTCCTCTTTCATACTCATTACAAGTTTTATCTTTGGTGTAGAGCATTTTAGGCAATCCTCTTACAAGATCTTTGGTAGAGATTTCAGAAATCAATCTCATATTGATATGGTGTAACACCCTACTAGATAGCCCTTAACGCTTAAGTCATTTTAGGCCATTTCATAGGGGTTACCTCCTGTTATCATGTTTTATCTTTATCTTCAAAATATAATACGCGGAAAATAGGCGGGAGTAAATTTTCGTAAATCATTTGCGGTATAGAAAATAAGGGCCTTGCGCATAAGTACAACGATAATAATACGCGATACAAACATCTACTAAAAATACTTCGTCATATAG
The DNA here is from genome assembly GCA_013621005.1 of Aeschynomene evenia. Classification (NCBI taxonomy): domain Eukaryota; kingdom Viridiplantae; phylum Streptophyta; class Magnoliopsida; order Fabales; family Fabaceae; genus Aeschynomene; species Aeschynomene evenia. Next base: position 16,671,004 of record CM024266.1, read on the forward strand.
ATAACCCCCATCAAGTAACCAACATGAAATAAATACTAGGTCTCACCCCATAAGCCAAAAACTGTGACCTATGAGATTCCACCATAAATACGAGTAAATAAATAGCTGCCGGCTAACAAAGGTCCGGACTAAGAAAACATAATAAATAAATAAACGTAGCGGAAGCATAAAAGTCATAACATCTGATAAGGAAGTAAAACATGTCTCTGATATCTAAGGAACTATATCATAAACTAAGTCTGCACGGGCTCCTCGTGTGCTCCGACATCCTGCTCTGTCTGCTCCTCTAAAAGGTGGGAAAAACATAGGGTGAGCACTGGGAAGTGACTCAGTAGTGGAAGCCGCCCCGGGTTTAATTATAAAATAAGTGAAGCATGAATGAGTTTGATTCGGATATAAGTTGAAAATCAATCTTTCCCCGGAACGTCTTACCTAAGTGCATCTTGTCCATTTTATTTAATTCATATAACATACAATAATTAGAGGTCTTTGTCTAGTGCGCTATGTGCTTCTAAACATCAACAGAACATTTCAGAACATATATCAGAACTTTCTTTCAGAGCATCTTATCATTAACTTTTACTTTGAAGCTGTCAGACATGGCAAAGCCTCCCTCCCATCCTTACTCCTACAATCCGGCTCCTAGGTATGAGTTCATCCTAAAACATACGGGGAAGAGGGGGTATAGTTCACCTTCCTCAAGTGAAGGAGTTGCAGCCGAGGATGCCACCCCTCCCTACAACACTTATCACAAGCTGAAGGCTACAGGGTATCTTAATCTTTCAGAACGTCTTTTAATTATCACAAATCTTTCAGAGTTAACAAAGATATTTTAGAGCATCAGAGTGTCTTTCATAACATCTTTTAACCTTTACCGGATGACAGAGTTAATTCATTTAGAGCATTTCATCACAATATATATATGATTACCTAGCATACACATCATGTAATCATTCATCGTAAACATCTCATACAATAATTATATATACATCATAGCAATTAAATATACATACAACTAGTAACATTACATAATGAACATACATGAATCATATATAACATGCATTATCATATAATCATACTTTTATATTATAAATACATATAAACATATTTTATAGCTCATATAATCATATATAACATTTATACAAGTCGTAGAACGCATTAGGGTACATAAAGGGTCAAAACAGTTAATTTTCGTAAAATCTGCAGTACTGTAATCGATTACAACGGGGCTGTAATCGATTACAGTAATCGATTACACAGACCTTGTAATCGATTACCAGAGAGCCATGTTTTCTCGCGATTGGAAATTCAGCCATCGTAATCGATTACGAACCCGTGTAATCGATTACGAAGTCGTGAAATACGATCCTAGAGTTCCAAAAACACGATTTTCAATAGTCATTGGCAAAAATATGAATCTAACATCGTCCCAATCGATAGGAAACATTGTCATACCAACATCAAACATGAAAATACATTTAAAACACTTTTCAATTCGTAAAACCCCTTTCTTTTTCAAAATCAATTTCATAAATCAACCCTTTCATGAACCCTAATGGGAAAAACGAACAACAACAATAGTCTCAACAAATACACACCTTCATGCATGAAATTACAAAGAATAGAGAATGCCTAGAACCCCTACCTCTTGAAGAAATTCAAATAAAATCATAGAGACAATCCTTTCCCTGTGAAACCCTCGTTCTAGCTTTCTCTCTCTAGACCCACGAATGGTACGGTGATGAATATGAATCCTATTGCTGAATTGCAATTGGTAGAAGGGTGTATCTTGGTGTGAGGATTACAAATATGTGATCGGTTTCGTGAACGGGCAAGGTTTGATGTGAGTTTCGTGGTTTGGAATTGCTATGACTTTGAGTTCTTGAGAGAGAGAAAGAACAATGGAGGCACAAAGATTAGAGAGAGTGTTTGGAGTGTCTCTGAAGTGAAGATTAGGGTTTCTCACATGGTGGCTCGGTTATATATGGTTTGGAGTCATCGTGGGGCCCATACATAACTTAAAACGCACTAAAAACCCTTACTGCGCAGTCTGTAATCGATTACGGCCTGTCAAAATGCACAGATTCGAAAGTCTGTGCAGTGTAATCGATTACCAGCCTTCTGTAATCGATTACTGGGCTGCAAAATAGCCCCAAAACACTTCTAAAACGTTCTGACTCGTGCTATAACCTCTACATATCAACCCTAACCTCAACCATCATCAAAAACATACACATAAACACATAAATCACATAACATACAATGCATACACATATCCATACGCTTAAGCCACATAACATGTAATAAACACACATAGATCGTATAACACTTATACATACACTTAGATCACAAAACACATAATGATTTACTAGAAGAAACTTATCCACCCAAATTTAATTAAATTCTAACCAAAGTCAATTACCCTTAATTTCCCTCGATTAGGACTTAATGAAAATCAGAGTGTTACATATGGCCTAGCTTTATGTGCCACAACCATTTGTCATCAACCAAAGACAATAAACAAACTAGATTCTGAGAATCCAAATCATCTAGATACAAAACATATGTGTTACCAATCCTATGTGCTGTAAATTTAACCTTGTTACTTACAGGATCAAACACTTGAACCTTAAACTTATCAAAAGGAACATTCAAATTAAGATCACAGAACTGACTTACACTCAACAGATTGTGTGTGAGCCTATCTACTAATAATACATTGCTAGTAAAATGTTTGGATGTCTTACCAACATCACCAATACCTTTTACTTGTGCACATGTACCATCAGCAAATCTTGATGATGTGAGGGTCTCTTGAGAAACACCTCCAAGCTATGCTTCACACAACCCAAGAGGGGGGGTGAATTGGTTGTGTATACTTTTCGCGAATGCTTCTTTATAATTTCAACACTTTCTGAAAATCTCAAAGATTGATCAAGTCTTTGAAACTTGTCAAGAGTTAGTCAAAACAAAGAATCAAAACTATGTTTGTGATCTCAAAACCTTAAATCACATATATGACACACACAGAAATGAATATGTCAATGATTTAATTTTTATCTTTTGCGCAGCGGAATATGATCACAAATATCACAACTCAAATATTATATCAAGCTTCTGAAACAATCAAATCAATTATTCAAAATAGCTCTTTCAGAAAGTACAGCTTCTGAACTAATTCCGTATCAGCTTCTGAACTATGTTTCAGACTCTGCTTCAGATTCTGACTTCAGAACCTATTAGCTTCTGAACTAGTATTTCAAATACAATCAATCAACAATTATGCAATATGATATATGTTTCACATACACTCAGAATCTAAGCAACAATTATACAAAGAACAGGATTACAGCTTCTGAAGGTAATTATCGTAACCTACACAGCTTCTGAAGTTAGTTCTTTAATTGTTTATCTCAAATTCAAATTTCCAATTGATCAATATCACATATCACAAAGTTAAACACTTAAATATTCCTTTTACTTAAGCTTCTTTAACTTTTAAATTGATTAAAGATTGTTCTTGATATTTTCCAGAAAACAAATAACACGATTCAAATATGATACCAGCTTTTGATGTAGTTAATTCAGTTTCTGAGCATGCAACAATTAAATTCAATCACACCAATTAAATGCACTTAACACAAACAAATATAAGAGATGAAAGTTTAGAGAATTGGACCGATTTTTATTCTGGTTCGGCAAAACGTGCCTACATCCAGTTCTTCAATCCTCAAGATTGAGTTCCACTAGACTTTGTTCCAAGATTACACAGGTATTCAATACAAGATATATTTTTCAACCTTCACAGGTTCGCCTACTCCAGAATATCCCCTTCTGAAGATTTCCTGCCTCAATATACCCTTGAGGACTTCTCAGAACCTTGTCTTCTTGAACACAAATCTATGAACCAATTCTTCAAGCGATCGATTTAGTCAGCTTCTGGATTCTTGAATCTCAAACCTTTTCTGGCTTGATCAATTTCAGACTTGTATCTTCTGAAATCCCTTTCTTTCTTTCCAATGCACGATTGAATTAATCAGGACTTTATCCTGAGTTCTTGAGAGTCTTCTCTTTTCTTTTCTCTTCCTCAATTTGCACAAGACTCTTCCTTTTTCTCTTCCCTCTCAAAGGGTATCTGAGCTTCTCTCAAATTTCTCTTTTCTCACACTTTCCCTTTTTCTCTTTTTTCTTTTCAGATGATTTTTCTATCTCTCTTCTTTTTGCACTTTTTTGATCGTGTGTGATTCTCTTCTGTGTTGTGTCTAGTTTTCTATTACAACTTTGAGACTCTTCTTATAAAGAGAGCCCATTTCAACCAATCATTACAACGACCATATTTTTAGGCGGGAAATTAAACACAATTACATAACACTTAACTAATTACATTTAAAAATATATTCCCTCTCTTTTCTTTTATGCACGTGACCAATCTTCCATAGAGACTTGCTTTGGCTTCTGAACAGGTTTTAATTAATTCAGAACCTGCTTTGGCTTCTGAACAGGTTTTAATTAATTCAGAGCCTCACGAGCTTCTGACCATGCTTTCTCAGAACCTCAGAATCTCTTTGAGCTTCTGAGCATGCATCCGTGCCTCTGAGATATTTACCAAGCTTCTGGACCCTCTTCCGGGCTTCTGAAGTCTCTTCCGAGCTTCTGACGCTTCCTTCGAGCTTCTGAAGCCTCCTCCGAGCTTCTGAAGCCTTTTTCTAGCTTCTGAATACTCTTCTTAGCTTTCTTAAGTGTGTATTACATGATTATACATTATATAACATAATACAACACTAATCGTATCTCTATGCTTCTCTTACAAATTATAAATATTTCATTTTAATAACCCGAAACATATACAACATAATCTCACAGTGATTTTCTCATACATAAAGCTTCTGAAATTACAATTCATCCACTGTAGCTTCTCAATGTAAACTCACAAAGTTACATTAGTTTTGTTATTATCAAAACCAAATGAGGATTTACATTAACAATCTCCCCCTTTTTGATGATGACAAAACTCATGTAATCTTTCAATGCTTTCTCAAATTTTTAAAATGAAAACGAAGCATTGATGTAGAGTTTCGAAAACATTTTTCAAAAATACTTTCAGAACCATATATGATAATATCAAGTATAACAATGTACAGTATATATCATGTCAGTTTCTGAACCATATATATCACAGTTTCTGAACTATATATCAAAGTTAGTTTTTGAACCATATATATAAACATATCGAAATATATCTCCCCCTACAAATAATATTCATATATGATAAAGATAAAGATATATATCTCCCCCTACATGACATATTCAAAGTAGACAATATATGTATAAACGTCAGAACCTAATATCTTCAGATCCTAACCTCATAACCTAACACCATCAGATCCTACTATCTTCAGATCCTGGAATCGTTAGATCCTAAACTGTAAGACCCCGAAATTCTAATTATACCTTAAATTAAAGGGATTTGGTTATAATCACTCTAATTAAGGTGTAATTGGAATATGTATGTTATTGGGATGCATTTTGATGTATATTTGTTTGATATGTGTTATGTGCATTATGTGTTTTAAGTATATGGAATAATGAAAAATGCATTGTGAATGAGTTAAAATATGATAAAATGGACCGAGAAACTAGGAAAGAAATGTAGGAAGTAATCACAAGAGATTTTAAGCTTTTATGGTGATGTACAAATTTATTTAGGTGGAAAAATATTGATTAGGGTATTAGAAATGGTTTATAGAAGGTTAGGTGTAAATTGGAGTTAAAGATGTAAGAAAATTACTGCTGCTGTCAAGTAGCAGTACTTGCTCGCTAGCGACCGGTTAAGCTCGCTAGCGGGTAAGGCGGCACAGGTCCCTCGCTAGCGACTGGAGGAGCGCGCTAGCGGGTAATGCGGTGACAGCGGTCGCTAGCGACCACGAGACACGCCCTAGCAACCAGCTCGAGGACAGAACAGCATTTCTGCAATTTTTGCATTTTCTGTCAAATCCTCCATCTTTTAAAATTTTCCTTTAACCCCCTCCGTCCCAAAACCCTTACCTACCTCTGAAGAAACCACATAACCATAAGAAACATAATCTCAAAGTGTCTAAACCCTTCAAACACAATTCTCTCAACTCCATATCCTCCAAACTTCATAAAACTCATCACCACACCATCCAAAACTCAGCACACAAAGAATCTGACCCCATATCCGAATTCCTTATCCTACTTCCTTCATTTTAGACCGAACATATATCATCAGAAGCTCTAGGATCATCTCCATCATCAATAAAAGTTAGTTAGAGTGTTAAACAAGTAGCTCAAGGAAGAACAAGGTTATTTTTTGCATTAGAGGACAAAAATACAAGAGGTAAGGGTTTAGATTTATGTTATAATACGTATTTGTGTGTTTTCATGCATAAAAACCGGTTAGAAATCATTATATGCTCGAATATGATTGCTGTTCTAAAACTGGTAAGGATGCAGAGTCGGGACACGCGCTAGCGGCCAAATCGTAGCCTCTAGCGAATGATCACGCGCTAGCGACCATAAATTAGGAGCTAGCGAGTGATCGTGCGTTATTGGGCGCTAGCGGCCACAGAGGACGCGCTAGCGGCCATTTCGCAGAATTTCTGCAGAATTGTTTTAAATGCTGAATTTTGTGATTTTGCATTTTAATGATTTCTAACCCTTTTCTAGGGATCTAAACCACTGTAACATGTTTATTATATATGTTTACAACAGAACATGGTGATTATGAAAAGAAATAAACAAATTAATGAGAAAATGATATGTGATTGCAATTATGTGCATAAGTGGTATGTGTTTAAGTGATTTATGAATCTAGACTGTTATACATGATTTGTACTCATTGCCAGAATGAAATTACCAGTTGTTTATGTGCATATATGTTGTGATATGATAGTGAGTCAGAATATGATATTATGATATTTTGAGTACGGTGGAAATACAACGGAATGTCAAAGTAAGCAAGTGTAACCTTCGGTCACTAGTGCTGTCAGTAAAGGAGGATTGGCAACCTCGGTCACTGACATCACTAGTAAGGGAAGGTGATAGACCCCTCTTTCCCCGTGTGCCTAGTATAAACTAGAGAGATATAAGCTCATAGTCTTGGGATTTGGTGATGTGGAGGTAAAAAGAGATAAGAGGGTTAGTGCCAACTATAAAAAGAGTCAATGTCTTACATACCAGCCAGAAACGAAGGAAGTAACGATGCTTTCAGATTTGTATAGGATGCACGCATATTAATTAAGACGCATATAGGTAAGACACTCCGGATATGAATTAGTTTGTGAAAACCCCAGTAATGTAAATCTTGCATATTACACTGTTTTATAATAAACCGGAGTGATCCCCCTACTGAGTCCGTGGAGCTCACCCTATTCCACCACTTTTGTTTTAGATACAAACAGGGGTACCAGCACGTCTACAGGTTGAGTGACTTGGAGCTTACATGAAGACCGAGCCTGGAAGCTCTGGAGTTTAGGACTTTAGCATTTCTTTTGTTATGTCTTGTATTCGTACTATATGATCTATGTCATCTTTTGGGAACCTTTAAGGGAGTTATAAGTGGTTGTACAAGCTTATGATTCTCTTAAAAGTTCACTACTATATACTTGTATTCCCTATGATATTTATAATATTACATGTATCTCAGATATTGTAATACCATATTTATGTACATGTGGGCCATCGTTGTGTATTCTATTGTTATGTATTTATGATGAGTAGTTTCTTAGCATGATATAATTATTCATATCAGTTATACCGTACAAGCCGAGTTTTTAAACTTCCGATTCTTTTGAAAAACAAATCAGGCCTATTTTTCCGCGTATTACTACTTTAATCAACCTAAATCTCTGAAATAAGATGTTAATTTCCGATAATTAACTCAATGTGACTTAAGCATAAAAAGATAATTATTAGGGTGTTACATTTTGGTATCAGAGCAGGTCGAACCTTAAGGCTTGGGGTTATGGCCATCTATGCTTTTGTTGCATAGTACGATAGTGTTATGCTTATAACTGTGTAACGTGAGCATGACTTGTCTGTTTGGGACATAGGTAGTTGTATGTGCCTATTGTGATTATGGAGACTGATCACCTCTGTGATTATGTTGGTGTGTACAGGTACTAATGGCACCAAAAAGACGACAGGCGAGACCGACCGCGAGTAGTTCTAATGGTGACCAAGGAACAAGTGAAGCCTTGGCAGGAATGGCGAGGGCGGTACAACAATTGGCGGAAGCTATGGGACGTCAGACCCCTCCCACACCACAGCCAGAGACAGACAGGGGAAATGCTCGATTTGCGGAATTCAGAGGGGTAAATCCCCCAGTGTTTACAGGTTCCGTCGATCCGGCAGTAGTAGGGGAGTGGATCGAGGAAATGGAGAAGATCTTTATCGTGGTGCAGTGTTCAGAGTTACAGCGCACTGCTTTTGCCACTTTTATGCTGTAGCAGGATGCCGGAAACTGGTAGAGAGGAGAGAAGGCAAGAATGGATGCTACGGGGATTCCCATTCCTTGCCATAGGTTCAAGGAAATGTTTTATGATAAATACTTTCCCAAGTCCATCAGGGAGGTGAAGGAGCGGGAGTTCATGTATTTGACCCAAGGAAAGATGTCAGTAGCAGAGTATACGACACAGTTTGAACACCTTATTAAATTCTCGGAGATGTTCCAAGGCAATCCAATGGAGTCTTGGAAATGTATGAAATACAGAAATGGGTTAAATCAAAAAATGCAGAAGGCAATGAATCACCTGCAAATTGATAGTTATCCAAGGCTGGTAGAGGCTTGCAGGGTTCATGAACAAGCACGCCAATAAGATGACAGTACCTCGACGGAGAGTTCTAGGAGGAGTTTGGCACCACAGGCTCCTCAGTTTAAGAGGCAAAACCCTCCACCTCGTCGGTTTCCCTCCCGACCTTTTAGAGGCCAAAATCGTGCTAGGCCTCAACAAGGACCACTACCACCTCGTCAGGCTATGATTCCTAGAGCTGTAAAGACACTAATCTGTCCTCAGTGTAACAAAGGACACAGAGGAGTTTGTTTTGCAGGACAGAACGTGTGTTACAGGTGTGCTAAACCAGGCCATATTGCCATAGAGTGTCGTCAGTTCCCTCAGCCACAGACTACAGCTCCGACCCTCTCCAGGCCTCAGCACCAGGGAAGATTCTTTACAGTGAATGCAGAGGATGCTGTCCGGTCAAATGAATTAATAAGGGGTAAGTGTAAAGTTAAGAATCAAGAGTTAGTTGTACTTTTCGATTCGGGAGCTACACACTCATTTATATCATATTAGCATGCTAGGGAGTTGCATTTACCTATGTATGAGTTACCGTATGATTTGCATGTGTCCACACCTACAGCAAAACCCATAAGCACAAACATTGTCTATACTAAATGTCAATTTTTGTTAGGAAATAGGTCGTTTATCTTTGATCTTATATGTCTACCTATGTCAGGTTTGGGTGTAATTCTTGGTATGGATTGGTTGTCAGTAAATAAAGTCTTATTGGATTGTCATGCCAAGTCGGTCATATTCCACGATACCCCCAGTATACCTAATCCTGAGTCACCTACAGCTTCTTTAGTTTGTCAGTACATCCTGTGGAGCTAAGTCAAAGTGGGGTTGCACATAAAGGTCTTGTATTTCTTGCCTCAAATGATGTGGAAACTAAACTGAGCCTAAACGCCATACCCGTAGTAAGAGAGTATCTAGAGGTTTTCCCTGATGATATACCCGAGTTCCCTCCGTCAAGAGAAGTAGAGTTTAGTATTGATCTGGTTCCGGGAACAGGGCCTGTCTCTATGGCCCCTTATCGGATGTCACCCAGTGAGTTGAACGAACTTAAGACGCAGTTGGGGGAGTTATTGGAGAAGGGGTTTATTAGACCTAGTGCTTCACCGTGGGGAGCCCCAGTGTTATTTGTTAAGAAAAAGGATGGGAGTATGAGATTATGTATAGATTATAGACAGTTGAATAAGGTAACAATAAAGAATAAGTACCATTTTCCTACGATAGATGATTTGATGGATCAGTTGAGAGGGGCGAAGGTGTTTTCCAAGATAGACTTGAGGTCAGGATATCATCAGATTAGGGTCAAGGGTGAGGATATACCTAAGACGGCTTTCCGAACTCGCTATGGGCATTATGAGTTTACAGTGATGTCCTTTGGATTAACCAATGCCCCGGCGGTGTTTATGGACTATATGAACATAATCTTTCAACCGTTCTTGGATAAATTTGTAGTCGTTTTCATTGATGACATCTTAATTTATTCCGAGACGGAAGAAGAACATGAAAGTCATCTTAGGTTGGTTTTGGAAGTGTTGAAAGAAAAGAAGTTGTACGCCAAGTTGAGTAAGTGTGAGTTATGGGTGAAGGAAGTCAAGTTCTTAGGTCATGTAGTATCCGCAGAAGGTATAGCTGTAGATCGTTGTAAGGTTGAGGCGGTGGTTAACTGGGAAAGACCAACTATGGTTACTGAGATTAGGAGCTTCCTAGGATTAGCCGAATATTACCGTAGATTTATTAAGGGTTTTTCGCAGCTTGCTTTACCATTGACAAAACTTACTAGAAAGAATGCTCCTTTTTTGTGGTCTGATGAATGTGAAAGGAGTTTTGCAGAGTTAAAGGAGAGATTGACCACAACACCTATACTTGTGGTGCCTGATCCTAATGAACCTTTTGAAGTCTATTGCGACGCTTCAGGGAAGGGGCTAGGTTGCGTATTGATGCAACATCACCAAGTAGTGGCATATGCTTCACGGCAATTAAAGCCACACGAGTTGAATTATCCTACCCATGACCTGGAGCTGGCCGCAATTGTTTTTGCTTTGAGGATTTGGAGGCACTACTTGTACGGAGTGAGATTCGAAGTTTTTTCTGGTCATAAGAGTTTGAAATATCTATTTGATCAGAAAGAACTAAACATGAGGCAAAGACGATGGATGGAATTTTTAAAAGATTATGATGTTGGATTGAACTACCATCCGGGAAAGGCGAACGCGGTAGCGGACGCTTTGAGTCGCAAAATGCTTCATGTGTCTCACTTGATGATAAAGGAGACGGAACTATTGGAGAACTTCAGGAACCTTAACCTAGGGGTTTCTTTTACCCCGACAAGTGTTAGGGTTAGCCACCTCACAGTTTCTAGTAAGTTCAAGGAGGATATTATACAAGCTCAAGGGATTGATGAGGAGTTTTTAAAGTTAGTACAGGCGGCGAATGACGAGAAAGCCGAAGGGTTTAGTAAGGACGGAGATGGTTTGTGGAGATGTAAAGGAAGGATTTGTGTACCCGCTTATGGTGACCTCTGGAGCAGTATTCTGGAGGAGGCTCACAAAAGCCACTTCACCATTCACCCGGGCACAACCAAGATGTATCAAGATCTAAAGAAAATGTTTTGGTGGATTGGTATGAAGAAAGATGTGTCGGATTGGGTGAACCAGTGTTTAGTGTGTCAAAAAGTGAAGATTGTGCACCAAAAGAAACGCGGTATGTTACAACCACTGCAAATCCCTCATTGCAAGTGGGAAAGTATATCTATGGATTTTGTAGTGGGGTTACCAAGAACCCAAGCCGGCAATGATGCCATTTGGGTAATAGTAGACCGATTGACGAAATCGGCTCACTTTTTACCCATTAGGGCAACATATCCTTTAGAGAGGTTGGCGAGTTTGTATATCAGAGAGGTTGTAAGGTTACACGGAGTGCCCGAGAGTATCATTTCGGATCGAGATCCGAGATTTACTTCTCGCTTTTGGGAGGCCTTGCAAGAGGCATTTGGAACTGAACTCCGTATGAGCACAAATTACCACCCACAAACTGATGGACAGTCCGAGCGCACTATCCAAACCCTAGAGGATATGTTGAGATCTTGTGATTTGGATGATAAGGGTAGTTGGGATCAGATGTTGCCATTAGTTGAGTTTTCTTACAACAATAGTTTCCATGCTAGTATAGGAATGACACCCTTTGAAGCGTTGTATGGTAGGAATTGTCGTTCTCCACTGTGTTGGTATGATCCGGGAGAAAAGGGTACTCTAGGACCTGATATGGTAAGAGAAACCACAGAACAAATCCAAAGAATCAGGGAAAAGCTCGTGACGGCTCAAAGTCGTCAAAAGAGTTATGCGGATCATCGACGTAGGCCTTTGGAATTTGAGGCGGGAGATCATGTGTTTTTGCGAGTGACCCCTACCACAGGAATAGGTAGAGCAATAAAAGTTAAGAAATTGAGTCCTAGGTACTTAGGTCCATTTCAGATCCTAAGTCGTATAGGTCCAGTTGCATACCGCATTGCTTTACCCCCAAAATTGTCAAATCTCCATAATGTCTTCCATGTGTCACAACTTCGAAAGTACAATTCCGATCCGAGTCATGTGTTAGAGATCGAAGAGGTACAACTAAAGGATGACTTAACTTTTCCCTTACCTCCCACACATATAGTAGACCGAAGCATCAAGAAACTAAGAAATAAGACCGTTCCATTGGTGAAGGTGGCCTGGGGGCGGGGGAGGGCAGAAGAATACACATGGGAAAGAGAGGAAGAGATGAGAGAGTTACATCCGACTCTATTTACAGGTATTGAATTTCGAGGACGAAATTCTTTTTAAGGAGGGGAGTCCCTCACTGACAGCAATAGTAAGGGAAGGTGATAAACCCCTCTTTCCCCGTGTGCTAGTATAAACTAGAGAGATATAAGCTCATAGTCTTGGGATTTGGTGATGTGGAGGTAAAAAGAGATAAGAGGGTTAGTGCCAACTATAAAAAGAGTCAATGTCTTACATACCAGCCAGAAACGGAGGAAGTAACGATGCTTTCAAATTTGTATAGGATGCACGCATATTAATTAAGACCCATATAGGTAAGACACTCCGGATATGAATTAGTTTGTGAAAACCCCAGTAATGTAAATCTTGCATATTACACTGTTTTATAATAAACCAGAGTGATCCCCCTACTGAGTCCGTGGAGCTCACCCTATTCCACCACTTTTGTTTTAGATAGAGACAGGGGGTACCAGCACGTCTACAGGTTGAGTGACTTGGAGCTTACATGAAGACCGAGCCTGGAAGCTATGGAGTTTAGGACTTTAGCATTTCTTTTGTTATGTCTTGTATTCGTACTATATGATCTATGTCATCTTTTGGGAACCTTTAAGGGAGTTATAAGTGGTTGTACAATCTTATGATTCTCTTAAAAGTTCACTACTATATACTTGTATTCCCTATGATATTTATAATATTACATGTATCTCAGATATTGTAATACCATATTTATGTACATGCGGGCCACCGTTGTGTATTCTATTGTTATGTATTTATGATGAGTAGTTTCTTAGCATGATATAATTATTCATATCAGTTATACCGTACAAGCCGAGTTTTTAAACTTCCGATTCTTTTGAAAAACAAATCGGCCTTATTTTTCCGCGTATTACTACTTTAATCAACTTTAATCTCTGAAACAAGATGTTAATTTCCGATAATTAACTCAATGTGACTTAAGCATAAAGAGATAATTATTAGGGTGTTACATAAACTCCCCCTTTCTGAAATATTTTCCAGAAAGATTATATCTAATCATTCTCCCAATGCAAGAAGAATGATAAGATGAAAGATGACATCTAATCATTCTCCCCCTTTTTGTCATAATCAAAAAGGTTTAAACAGATATCATGTTGAGTTTATTTCTAAGAAATACATATCTATCTTCAGATAGGGGTTTTGTGAAAATGTCAGCCAAATTATGTTCTGTTTCAACAAATTTCAATTCAATATCACCTTTCAAAACATGATCTCTAATAAAGTGATGTTTGATATCAATATGTTTAGTTCTAGAATGTAATACTGGATTTTTAGCAATGCAAATAGCACTTGTACTATCACAAAGAAAAGGTAAATACTTGTACCTCAAGTGATAATCTTCTAATTGAATTTTGATCCACAAGAGTTGTTTGCAATTTGATGATGCCGCAACATATTCTGCCTCGGCAGTGGACAAAGCAACAGTTTCTTGCTTATTCCATGACCAAGTAACCAATTTATTTCCTAGAAGACAACATCCTCCCAAAGTGCTTTTTCTTTCAAGTTTATCTCCAGCAAAATCCGAATCAGTGTAACCTAAGACATCAAAAGAATCTCCTTTCTCATAGAAAAGACCAAGATTAGTAGTACCTTTAAGATATCTAAAGATCCTTTTAACTAATCCCAAATGAGAAACTTTTGGTTTAGATTGAAATCTAGCACAATATCCTACACTAAACTTAATATCAGGTCTACTTGATGTTAAGTAAAGCAAAGAACCTATCATGCCTCTATATTCAGATTCATTAACACTCTCTTCATTTTCATCATGTTCAAGTGACTGTGAGGGGTGAATAGAAGTAGACATAGACTTACAATCTAGCATATTGTACTTTTTCAACAATTCATTACAATATTTAGATTGATGAATGAATATACCCTTTTCTAGTTATTGAATCTAAAGTCCCAAGAAGAATCTGAGTTCTCCCATCATGCTCATTTCAAATTCCTTTTTCATCAACTTAGAAAAATACTCACAAAGACTTGTGTTAGTTGAACCAAAAATAATGTCATCCACATAAATTTGTACAATCAACAAATGCTTTTCTTTATGTAAGGTGAATAAAGTACCATCCACTAAGCCTCTTCTAAATCCATTTTTCATTAGAAAAGAAGTTAACCTTTCATACCAAGCTCTTGGAGCTTGTTTCGAACCATATAAAGCCTTTGTTAATTTTAAAACATGATTTGAATATTTTTCATTTTCAAATCCAGGGGGTTGCTTAACATATACTTCTTCGGAAATGTAACCATTTAAGAAGGCTGATTTAACATCCATTTGATACAAAATGAAGTTTTTATAACAAGCAAAAGATAATAAGATGCGAATAGCTTCTATCCTAGAAACAGGAGCATAAGTCTCACCATAATCTATACCCTCTTGCTGTGTATATCCAGAGCCACTAATCTAGCCTTGTTTCTTACTACTTCACCATGTTGATCTAGTTTTTTTCTGAAGATCCATTTAGTGTGCCTATCACTGTTTTTCCTTTCGCTTTCTCAACTAAGAACCAAACTTTATTTTTCTCAAACTGTTCTAGTTCCTCTTTCATAGCATCTAACCAATATTTATCATCCAAGGCATCAGAAACAGAATTGGGTTCCACTAGAGACACAAAAGCATTAAGTGATCTCCTAGTTCTAACACCATGTGAAGTTTCACCAATTATTAGATTTTGATCAAGGGATTTTCGTTCATGTTTGCCTCTGGTTATATTTTCAGAAGAAATATCATAAGATAATTGGTTTGAAGTTACCACATTTTCATCAGAAGCATGAGCTTCTGGACTCTGCCTCTGAGTAGATTCTGAACTATGAGTCTGCATAGCTTCTGAAGTACCACTTTGTGTAGCTTCTGAAGTGCCATTCTGTGCAGCTTCTGAAGTGCCACACTGCATAGCTTCTGAAGTATGTGTCTCAGCAGCTTCTTAAGTATGAATCTCAGCACCTTCTGAAGTATGAATCCGAGTAGCTTCTGAGTTCAGATTCTGAACTCCCTCAAATTCTCTTACTTCATTGTCACCCTCAGAACCTGCAAAATATCTTGAGAATTCTTTGAAGGTTATGTGTATGGATTCTTCCATAGTAAGAGTCCTTTTGTTATATACTCTAAAAGCTTTAGAATTCAAAGAATATCCTAAGAAAATAGCATTATCAGATCTGGCTTCAAACTTGTCCAAATTATCTTTTGTATTCAATATAAAACAATCACAACCGAATACATGAAAATATGAAACAGTGGGTTTTTTATTGAACCATAACTCATATGGAGTTTTGTTTAGAAAAGGTCTAATGAACACTCTATTTTGAACATAACAAGCCGTATTTACAGCCTCTGCCCAAAAATGTTTTGTCACTTTTCTTTCTAACATCATGGTTCTAGCCATCTCTTGTATACTTCTATTTTTTCTTTCTACAACTTCATTTTGTTGAGGAGTTCTAGGATTAGAAAAAGTATGAAATATACCCGATTCCTCACAAAGGTTTCTAAATAAATGATTTACAAATTCTCCTCCATTATCACTTTTAATGGTTGAAACTTTGTAACCCTTTTCATTTTGAATCCTTTTGAGAAACACTTTAAATTTTTCAAATGTTTCATCCTTTGATCTTAGAAAGAAAATCCAACAAAACCTTGAGTAATCATCAACAATTACAAACACATATTTCTTTCCTCCTAGACTAGTTGTTCTATATGGACCAAAAAGATCCATGTGCAATAGCTCTAGAGGCCTTTTAGTAGCAACATCCGCAATGTGTTTGAATGAGGTTTTTACTTGTTTTCCTCTTTCACACTCATCACAAGTTTTATCCTTGGTATAGAGGATCTTAGGTAGCCCTCTTACAAAGTCTTTGGTAGAGATTTCAGAAATCTGTAACATCCCAAGATGTTAACTTGTCCATGAACATATTTAACTCTTGACATGTTACTAAAACCCGAAAAACCCAAGTTTTTTTTTTTGTAATAGGTAACATACATATTTACGTAACATAAACCCTGTATATCATATAGCATAACCTGTGTATCATGAATAATTTGCAATATCGAAACTCAAGAGCCGTGACCATGAATGTAAGCACGATTAGAATCTCCTGGATAAGCATCTAATATAATAAAACAGTAGGATATGATAAAAAGGGGGCCCAAACATATTGGCCATACATCCTTTAAATAAAGTATACATAAATACATCATGGAAGTCCAATGAATAGAAAGATCCTGAAAAATTACATACAACAGAGACTAAGAGCTACTGATACAGAGTTGAACAGAGAATCCCGGGTCTAGAACATACAAAATGCCTCGGGTAAAGATATACCAACATCCGTCCAACAAAAAATATACAATTGTCCGAAAGGATCCCTCTACGGGGTACAACTCCTAAACAAAATAAATAAAGAGACCCAAGCTATTGATCATCTGCACAATGGGCTTCTGGGACATAACACGGCATCTCCTCCTCATCATCGTCATTCGCCGTCTACAACGGATCGTGCGGTGGACGGTGCTACTCCTGGTGTCCGGGAACATGATTCGCCTCCTGATCTGATTCTATCCCCTCTGAGTCCTCGTCTGACGGCACTACGGCGGCGACAGGAACCATCTGCTCATCCTCGATAACATCCTGTACTGGATCCGACTCATCGGACTCCGAGGCTGGTGGCGGCACGGGTACATGGTCTTGAGTGGGGGTGGGGTACCTCGCAATAAGCTTCGGGACAGAGAAACGATGTACCCCGGAAGTAGTGGATGCTACAGTCACTGCGCCAGTTGCCGGCGTGTAGCTGAACCAGACGTAGCCGACTGCCTCATGATGTGGAGGGGGCGACGGTGGCTGCTCCATCTAGAATCGATAAATCAAAGAGAGCGTAAGGCGATGACGTCTTAGTGAGTCACACTGAGCACGTGGGCCTACGCGCTCGATTACATCGATTCCAGCCAGTCAAAGTAATACCCAAATGAAAACGGTGTTTCTTTTTCTCAAAACGGCGAGTCCTTACTTTGACTGGAACAAAACATCTTACTAGCCCGTTTCTAAGGGAACCTAAAGGTTTATGCTATGTTCTCGTAGGTCCCTCACGATATATATAAGGCTCACTCTCCCGAATATCACAATATGATCAAACACAATTCTACTTCATGCCAACACAACAGAGCAAGCAAAATTGCAGCAATAAAACCCTCAAAAGTTCTCAAAGTAATACCAAGATATTTCAGCCTTATATCAAATATCTCATAATCATAAACATGCTTCTTTTCATAACAATTCACTTACTATCATGGTCTTTTAGTAAACACCATAACATCCTCTCAATCACATGACACAGTATTTAATCAATCAAACATCATATGAACTATCAAATTACACCCATCTCTTAGGTAGTTTTCGAGAGCTCGTAGCCTCACCATACTACACCCAACCCCTAGGTTCTTGGCTGTCCAGAGCTCACAGCCTCACCATACTACACCCAACTCCTATGTTCTTGGCTGCCCTCTCGGAGATACCATAATTCACCCAGCCCCTAGGAATTCGGAGGATTCATCCGGTCGTACCATAATACACCCAACCCCTAGGTAGCCGGGCGTCTATCTGTAATACCATAATACACTCATCTCCTAGGTATACGGTAGAATAATACTTCAATATGTACAATCGATATCTCCTCATAAACATCACAACACTTCTATCATCATGCATCTCTAACATTAACATATCTTTTCATGAATATGTGCTAAACCACTTTGATTTCAATCAAAGGAATGCACTTCACATGTTATCATAACATACTTTATAGCACATTTATTCAACGTATTTCATCTACTTATCTCAATTAATCATAAACTTTACCACCTTCGCAACTTTATAGCACAAATCATAATTCAAATTCCATCATCACATCAAGGTTCATGTAAAGGGCTCGTAATATGTTCACATCATGATATTTTAACATACTTCATATACGACAGCACTTATATTACCTCATTACACAAGCATGTCATCAACAATTAGGTCTCAACCAAGACAAATTCACTTCACATCATAGAAATCTACAACTTTATCAATTCAACATCTCGTCATCCCATCATCTCATCATCTCACCATTTTATCTCGACAATTCATAATAAAAAAAAAACCTCATCGTTCTATCAAATTCACAAAGTCATAATACATTCATGCATATATATTTATCACATAGCTTGTATTCACTTCTCAAAATTCATATCATAATTTTGCCTTTCCTCATTAGTATCAGGTAGGTGTCATAAGTGTTAATATAATGCCATGTATATGGTTCATACAACAATTTAACATTTATACATGCTTATGGACACATAGGTGCTGGATTTCCTCCGAAAACTTACTATTTGCTTCTTAAGTGCCAAGAAATGCACAACTCATAATGCAACATTCAAACATGTATATATAATCATGAATTAACTTCCCTTTTTATTTTATTTTTTTACTACTGCATCATATCACCTTGAGGAGCTGCCCTATACAAAATTCCTCTTTACAGCAATTTTACATGTTTTACAAGCACTAGCATGCAATAGTTCTCCAAAAACTTGTTTTTCGCTCCTATACTCAACCAATGCATCAACTTACAACTAAAAACTGATATGAGTCTTTCAAATAACCAACCATAACAGCCTCTCATGTGTTTCCAATTCAATTCCCTCAAATCATGCCTTCATATGTACATGCACTTGTTAAAAAGCTATTTTCATTCATAAATCAACAATTCATTAGCAAAGACAATTCACTTCATCGCCCTCAAATATACATTTCATAAGATGCACATATCACAATTACATGGCACATAGTATCATATTACATTGTCTAGGATGCTGCCACAAATACATGTCATAACCTCATAAACTTTGCGAACCTGTAATTCACAAAGTAGCACACATAATTGCCAACAGTGTGTTTGACACCTCTAAACAATTCAATTTATAATCCACACTTATTTATACAACATAATCTTTCTTAAACAGACAGGTTCCAACAACATATATCCTACATTCCTTTCAAATTTTCTAAAAAGCCTTTTTGTCCTACTCTTTCACAACTTACATATAATCACCATAAGAAACCATTTGCATTTACAAAGATTTATCAAAGTATCATCCTAGGATGGTAAAAACGGTTTTAAAAGTCTTCAAAAACATTTATCGATGTCCACAGATGTTCAACAAGAGGAAAATCAATTTCGGAGATAACAGGGCCATAAAATGCAAAGTTGTGAAAACCATACTCCAGGCAGACCGCTGGGGCGGTTGGTGCACTGCCGGGGCAGTCACGACCGCTGGGGCGGTGATGATGACCGCCTGGGCGGCCCGACTCTGCAGTAGAGTGCGAAAAAGGCATTCTGCTGCTCTCTTTGAGCTCCATTCTCACCCAATACACTCCCAAGCATCAAAACACGAAATGATCATGATTATACACTTGAAAACACATCAGAAAATTTACAATCCAGTCCAATCCCACACAATCTTGCACAAACACACACATGCATACACTCAAACATCACTCTAACACATCAATGGCTCTCAATCCATTCAATTTCAGCAACCCTTACTATCATGCATCATGGAGCCCGAAATTAGGGCTTGATTTCAACAACATTCAGAGCTTCATAAGCTCTTGCATGTAGGTAAAATTACTGAATTGAAACAGAGGAAGGGTAACTCACTTGATGTTCAAAAAGGAATTGCAATGGATGGTGTTGATGGAGCTCCTTGCTCCTTGGTGGCTTGCTGGCCGAAAATGGCAGCTTGAGGAGGGTAGAGAGGTGCTTCTGGGTTCTCCTTCTGAGTGTGTGGTGTGGTGTGTTTGAGTTTGAAGTATGGTTGGGGGTGGTGGTGAAGCTAGCAACAATGGTGGTGGCTTGAGGGAAGGAAAAGGTGAGGGGCTCAGAACTCCTTTGTGTGTGTGTGTTGTGTTGTGAGAATATCAGAGAAATGAAGGGGGGAAAGGGTATTAGATTATAATGTTTCTGATGGGGTCTTAAAAGAAAACATATATTGTTGTGTGTATAGATGTATGCAGTGCATACATATGTGGGGTGGGGTGGGGTGTTTTTGATTAAATTCAACAATGTGTAGTGTTTAAGTGGTGTGTATGAGCGTGTGAATAAATTGTATTTGAGTGGGAAAATTATGTGGAACAAAATCCAAATAATTTTCGGAATTAGAAGTTCGTTTGGTTGCGTTTCGGATCAAACGCAACTCTTGCCCGGGTTGCTCCGGTGTTCACCGTGTAACACCCTAGAAATTAGCCTTTGATGCTTAAGTCATCTTAGGCCAATCATCAAGTGTCACGTCCTGGTTTCATAGTTTGTTCCTTTCTTTTAAAATAATATACGCGAAAAATATGTGGGAATTTATTTTCGAAAATATAATATCGTGAAAATAGGGGCAATCGTCAATATATACACGATAGGTATAACCATACATAATATATCTATGTAATATATACATGCAATGCAACTCTAACTTTAAACATACATCACAAATATTCCCAAATATATGAATCATAACAATTATTTAATATAATATATTACTAATATAAATATTGCCGGCTAACAATGGCCCGACTTTAACTAAGGATAAAACACATAAATAAGAGAAAAGCGTATAAAATAGCGGAAGCTCTAAGCCCCATCATCTCAGCTACGAGTGTCTTTGACGTTGGTATGACGGCTCCCTCCAGCGGTCGACCGTCTAAGCTCCTTTCGAACAGAGGGACCCTCAAGTCCTTCGGCATCCTACCAGAGCTCTCCATCTAGAGATGGTATGGAAATAGGGGTGAGAAACTATAATTTCTCAGTAGGGTATGCACACATAAGTGTCATCGTATCCATCTCCGCCACTTCGAGTTTATTATGAAAAATGTGATCATACATAAAGACTTGTTCAAGTTTAAGTTAAAAATTCCTTTAGTCGAAGTGGATGGCTTTTAATCATGCTTCTTAATAACATAATAAACATGCTATGCATTGAACATTTTCATAATAAAGATTCACATAATAACTCATTCATAAGACAGTTAGTCACATAAACATTTTCATGACTTCTTAGTTCTTTCTTGTCTTTAACTTTACTTTAGCTTTAACTTTAACTTTAACTTTGATTTAATTTACTTTAACTTTAACTTTAACTTAGTCCATATGGACCTCCCTCAACTTCTTTCTTTCTTGGTAATGATCTCATACCATGGCCGTCGCCACCTTGGGTTCCCTTTCGGGAGAGGGGTACTTTTGAGAGTCACCTTCCCTTACCGAAGGATCGTCATCATCTTGGCTAGAATCACCTCCGCTTACCGGAGGATCATCTCTTTACTTTTCTTATAATCTTTAATTATGGGGTACCTTTGAGAGTCACCTTCCCTTACCGAAGGATCGTCATCATCTTGGCGAATCACCTCCCCTTACCGGAGGATCATCTCTTTACTTTTCTTATAATCTTTAATTATGGGGTACCTTTGAGAGTCACCTTCCCTTACCGAAGGATCGTCATCATCTTGGCGAATCACCTCCCCTTACCGGAGGATCATCTCTTTACTTTTCTTATAACTTTTAATTATCTTTACTTTAATTATGCATAAACTTGAAATGCAAATCATCATCAAACATATAAAATATACTCTTTAACATCATGAAATAAACATAGCACATACACTTACTTACTCTGACATCATGGAGAATAAATAAATACAACTTCTTATCAAATAAACATGATATATAACTACTTATAAATATTATTCTTAGACTTCTATATGTTTTATGTCATATTATTTTATTTACTTATCATATTTAATATTCTACTAATAATTTAATTCTCACTCTTATTACTTTTATTATTATATATATATATATGTTTTGTTACTACTACTACAATTATTACCTATGTCATATAACTATTTTTATAACTGTGATCTTATTACGTTTATTATTATTGTTTTGACTACTATCAATATTAGTATTATTATTGTTATTATCATTTTAATGTTTATTATTATCATTATCATATTAATTTTCATCTACCGTTCTAATTTAACATAACCTTTCCCTATAACTCTATATTTTATTTTATTTTATTTTTTAAAACTTTAAAACTCAAAACTAGACTTCAACTTAAATCAGGGGTATAACTGATTAAGCCTTCACTTGTCTTTCATAGGAACAAACTTTGCCTAAACTTTAATCCTAATCGTACTGCACATCGGGAATCATATATCCTATAATAATATACCTTAATGTAACCTAAGGGTAGTACATTTGCACTGTTAATTCCCAAACCACAATTTCCGATTTTATATCACTATGAGGCTTAACTTTTTCTCTCATTGCACCATTCCGTAAAAGAATTTTAGGAAGAAATGAAAACTGTCACATAGTTACATACATTGGTACACATACCGAACACACATAGATTTAAGATAATAAGAGTAAACGCGTTTTATAACTTCATTACTCATTCATGAAAACGTTAATAGATTGGACTAAATGCTCAATAAAATTGCACAACATGTATTCACATATAGCTACATATACATTATAATAATAAGGCACAAAAATCCCTACCTCAAAAGCTCGAAGATGTAGACAAAAGTTCCTAGACAAAAGCTTCTAGACAAAATCTCTCTCGTCTCTCTCTCTCTTTTTAGTGTTTAAAAAACTCCCCTACTGACTCCTTTTATGAGTATTTAAATAGTAAAGTGATTGGTAAATTTTCTCTAAAAAAAATTAGGGTTTTGATTTAATTGGTGAAGTGATAGAGTTGATTAGTATCCATTATAATCCTACATTTTATCTGTATATATATATCATATTAATTACCTATATATATCTAACCTATATATAACTAACGTGTGTGTGTGTATATATATATATATATATATATATATGAAATCTATATTAATTAATATTATTTCCTTTCAAATTACGATATGCATATATATTAACTACATATCGTACCTACATATATATGAAATGCGATTTATATAGTGATTAATATATATATATATATATTAATCACCTATACATGTTTATATATATATGGAAATCTATATTAATTAATATTATTTCTTTCCTAATTATGTTTTCTATATATATGCATATACATTAATTGCCTATCGTACATACATATATATGAAATACGATTTTTATATATATATATATATTAATTACCTAACGTACATGTTTATATATATATTTGAAATCTATATTAATTAATATTATTTTATAAATCAATTTAATCTTATTACCACAAATTAATAAAAGCTCTAAAATTTGAGGATGTTACATAATCATTCTTAAATTACATCTCCTAAAATGTGCACGTATTATAAGTGCTGCAAATCACATATTCAATGTCCTAAAATAGATACAAGTCTATCTCTAATATAGTTAATCACAATAAATCCTAATTGATACAAGACTATTGGAAACGATGCTAATTGATACTGTGTTACTTTGTTTTAAAAAAAAAACTGATCTACTACTCCTTCTTAAAATGACAATTAAGTGTATTTAAAAGAGTGGGTTGGTGGATATTTAATTATTAAATTATTTATTATTATTATTATTATTATTTTTTAAACATTAAACAAATCCTACGATACCTATATATATATATACAAATATAATATAATAAACAAAAACGATTTTACATATCTATTACTAATTATTATTATTATTAACTAGCTAACCTACGGTACAATACACATATATATATATATACACACATATGATATAACAAACAAACATTTTATTGTGATTACTTATTTATATATATTAACATGTAGATATATTTAATTTACACAAAACATACTTTATTTTGTAAAACAACTAAATTTTATCCAATAAATAAATCAACTAAGAGAGTCCTAAAATTGAGGATGTTCACACCGGGCTCTCAAAAATATAAAAACTTAAATATATAAATGGCACATGATCGTTATTAAAATTTTCGCAACTCTATGAGACTCATAATTTATTTAAAACGATTAATCACTCTATCATTATTTTCTCACATTTCTAATTTATTTAAAAGATCGCTAAATAAATAGATATATATATATATATATTGTGGGAAAATAAATAATAGTGTTATTTTAGGATTCTTTAAACTTTCGAAATTGGCGATATTGCTCCCAATAAATTTTCGAACACCAATTCGAATTTAAAATAATTATTTTGGTCTCATCTAAATTTTATAACGATCACGGCCTATCCCGGGAGTCCGGCAGCTCATGGTAACGATATTACTAGGTTTGCCTCGCTCCGCAAGCAACCTAGATCATTATTCACAAACACATAATGCATGTACATATATACATATACCATCCAACCTCATGTCACTAATATATGTGTGTTTATTCTACATATATATATATATATATATATATGCACCCATATACATATATACATATATATAATAAAATCATATATGTAAATAAAATTATATACATAATTAGTAAACATATATACTTCTAATATATAATTCTAAGCTTGTGCCTCATAATTCAATTTCATAAAATTCGTTAGGTTTTCACAAAGAAGCATTTTATTTTCGGAGAAAACCGGACCATAGGGGGCAATGCTGTCCAATTTGACAGCGAGCAGGCCGCCTGGGCGGTTATGTGCACCGCTGGGGCGGTTACAGCCGCCTGGGCGGTGGCCTGCTGTAGCAGAGTGCGAATTATGCACTCTGCATTCTCCCTTGAGCTCCCATTTCATCAATACAGCCCCAAATTATCACAATGTCAATTACCAATTGATCAACAAACATAACACACACCAGAACTTAATCACACATAATCAACCAACACTTTTAACACAACCTCATCAACAAAACACCATCATCAACACCAATTAAATCCATGATCATCACATAAACTCGTCAATTATCATCTCATCACAAGTTCCACATATGAATCATTAATTTAATTCCTCAGTTCAGTTTCATCATTGTCACATATAAATCCCCATCTCATCACAATTCATATTTTAAGACAATAGCAATACCGTTGCACTTAATTTACATCATTGGGCACACATCACAGACACACATATATATAATTCTCATCATCAAATACCATCATTGTATATAGGTCTAGTCACCCGTCATAAATGTTCATGCTCGTGACCGGAAGTACTATAAACCTGGGGTTGCTGGGTCATGGGCGTTACAATTCTACCCCCCTTAAAAGAAATTTCGTCCCGAAATTTGCCAACCGTTCTCTCGAAGAGGTAGGGGCGCTTCTTCCGTACTTCTAACTTGAGTCTCCCACGTATGATTTCCCCCGAACAATACTTGACCCAAGGAACTTCCTCCTTACGGTCTCGGTTCATCTTACGATTTACAATCTTAACTGTGGGGAGTTCAATGGATCTAGGTTTATACCTTCACACCGTCTAGGCGCACTCTATGTCAATCATAGGTACGACCCGCAAAAATTCGGTTGTCCTTGTGGGCTTCAACTCACACCGCCCCTTTTTCCTCGTGAAACTCTTTTGCCTAACTCGAGGCCACCTTCATCTTGCCCCATCATGGGCCTTAATACCTTGGTTGCACGTGTACTGAATTGAGTACCAACGGCCTCTCTCTCGAGAGTTCGTTACAAAACAGGGATCATTGGTGTTTCCAACCGTAGAAACCTTTATAAGGTTCATTTCCAAGCTGGCATAGTGACTTATTCTTGCATGAAAAACTCCACTCACGGCAGGTGGGTACCTCGATCTTCCCAAGGTCTTGGTGTTGCTGCCTTTGACTCGTCTTCCAAAGCTAGGAGGTTTTCTCTGGTTGGTTATCCACTCAGGTAAGGTATGGTGCCCAAGCTCAACTTGATGTCAAAGTTTGTTAGAATATCCCTCCAAGGCCTAAATGTGAGCCATAAATCACAATTGGAGACGATCTGAGTATGTACTTGATGCGGCCTAAGAAGTCGGTCTATGCATAAATGGGGTCAATCCCTCCGATGAATAACTCTTTGAATGGCAAAAAGCGGGCTGATTAGGTTGGTTCGTTCATAATGATTCCAATAGCGTCCACTCTTGTTGAGCTCAGGTGGTTTCGGCACCAACTTAATCGTGACGTGCTTCCACTTCCATCCCAGATTAGGGGAAAAGTTCTAACATTACGACTGGTTTTCCAGGGTTCTGCTCTGATTCTCCGGCAAACGTGTCGTCTCTCACGAAATATGCTACTCTTCCTTAAATCCCAGTTTATCACAAACTGTTCCTCAAGCTTGTTTTATAACTTTGTCGTCCTTGTGCACGTGACGAGTTTGGCCCTAATACGGCTCTTATAGCACATCTTCCCGCGTCCTATACCCCCACGTGAGTAACCATCGTTCCGTTCAAATCAGGCCTCAAGCCTTGCTCATACCGCATACATTTCCATTCCTCATTAGGGCTCAACTTGCAGGTGATGGAATAGCAACACAACTGATCAAACTTAGTTGTATACTCCAGGACAGTCCTGCCTCCTCGAACCAAGTCAAGGAACTCTCGGTCCTTAACATCACACAACATTCTTGGAAAGTACTTCTCCTAAAGTGCGACTTTAAAGCCTCCCGAACTCAATCGTTCTCCTGTCTGCCGTAGTATCGGCTTCATGGTCTTCCACCAAGATTCGGCCTGCTCCTTTAATTCACGAATGGGATCATAACCTTTCGTGTCTCCGTACAAAGGAAACCTTCAAAAATACGTTCTATTGCTCTTATACATCCGTCCGCGAGATCGAGTTTCAGCTCCTCGTGGAAAGTAGAAGGGTTCCTTTGCTTTAACTCTATGAAATGACGAGATTCGACACTGATGACTGGTAGTCGAACGCATCCTGCTTCCATCGCTTGCACTATTCTAATAGACGCCTCAGCCTGAATCCTAAGAGCTTCCATGACCCCTCGGAGGTCAACATCACGAGGTTTGTCCCGATTGTGTCGTGGCGGCACTACGCTCAACCAACACCTGCATAGCCAATGAGTTGATCAGGCTCACCTCTATGCAGGGCATTGGCGAAGTAGTGGCACCCACGACAGATAATATTCAAAGAAGAAAACCAAGGGTAAAGAACAAACAAGTTCAAGGAAGGAATGGCAAGCTCAGTCCTCAGGCTCAATCGGACCGAACTGCTCTGATACCAAAAATGTAACATCCCAAGATGTTAACTTGTCCATGGACATATTTAACTCTTGACATGTTACTAAAACCCGAAAAACCCAAGTTTTTTTTTTTGTAATAGGTAACATACATATATACGTAACATAAACCCTGTATATCATATAGCATAACCTGTGTATCATGAATAATTTGCAATATCGAAACTCAAGAGCCATGACCATGAATGTAAGCACGATTAGAATCTCCTGGATAAGCATCTAATATAATAAAACAGCAGGATATGATAAAAAGGGGGCCCAAACATATTGGCCATACATCCTTTAAATAAAGTATACATAAATACATCATGGAAGTCCAATGAATAGAAAGATCCTGAATAATTACATACAACAGAGACTAAGAGCTACTGATACAGAGTTGAACAGAGAATCCCGGGTCTAGAACATGCAAAATGCCTCGGGTAAAGATATACGAACATCCGTCCAACAGAAAATATACAGTAGTCCGAAAGGATCCCTCTACGGGGTACAACTCCTAAACAAAATAAATAAAGAGACTCAAGCTATTGATCATCTGCACAACAGGCTTCTGGGACATAACACGGCATCTCCTCCTCATCATCGTCATTCGCCGTCTACAACGGATCGTGCGGTGGACGGTGCTACTCCTGGTGTCCGGGAACATGATTCGCCTCCTGATCTGATTCTATCCCCTCTGAGTCCTCGTCCGACGGCACTACGGCGGCGTCAGGAACCATCTGCTCATCCTCGATGTCCTCCTGTTCCGGATCCGACTCATCGGACTCCAGGGCTGGTGGCGGCACAGATACATGGTCTTGAGCGGGGGTGGGGTACCTCGCAATAAGCTCCGGGACAGAGAAACGAAGTACCCCGGGAGTGGTGGATGCTACAGTCACTGCGCCAGTTGCCGGCGTGTAGCTGAACCAGACGTAGCCGACTGCCTCATGATGTGGAGGGGGCGACGGTGACTGCTCCATCTAGAATCGATAAATCAAAGAGAGCGTAAGACGATGACGTCTTAGTGAGTCACACTGAGCACGTGGGCCTACGCGCTCGATTACATCGATTCCAGCCAGTCAAAGTAATACCCAAATGAAAACGGTGTTTCTTTTTCTCAAAACGGCGAGTCCTTACTTTGACTGGAACAAAACATCTTACTGGCCCGTTTCTAAGGGAACCTAAAGGTTTATGCTATGTTCTCGTAGGTCCCTCACAATATATATAAGGCTCACTCTCCCGAATATCACAATATGATCAAACACAGTTCTACTTCATGCCAACACAACAGAGCAAGCAAAATCGCAGCAATAAAACCATCAAAAGTTCTCAAAGTAATACCAAGATATTTCAGCCTTATATCAAATATCTCATAATCATAAACATGCTTCTTTTCATAACAACTCACTTACTATCATGGTCTTTTAGTAAACACCATAACATCCTCTCAATCACATGACACAGTATTTAATCAATCAAACATCATATGAACTACCAAATTACACCCATCTCCTAGGTAGTTTTTGAGAGCTCGTAGCCTCACCATACTACACCCAACCCCTAGGTTCTTGGCTGTCCAGAGCTCACAGCCTCACCATACTACACCCAACTCCTTGGTTCTTGGCTGCCCTCTCGGAGATACCATAATTCACCCAGCCCCTAGGTATCCGGAGGATTCATCCGGTCGTAGGATAATACACCCAACCCCTAGGTAGTCGGGCGTCTATCCGTAATACCATAATACACCCATCTCCTAGGTATACGGTAGAATAATACTTCAATATGTACAATCGATATCTCTTCATAAACATCACAACACTTCTATCATAATGCATCTCTAACATTAACATATCTTTTCATGAATATGTGCTAAACCACTTTGATTTCAATCAAAGGAATGCACTTCACATGTTATCATAACATACTTTAATCATATCATTTCAAATCATATAACACATTTATTCAACGTATTTCATCTACTCATCTCAATTAATCATCAACTTTACCACCTTCACAACTTTATAGCACAAATCATAATTCAAATTCCATCATCACATCAAGGTTCATGTAGAGGGCTCGTAATATGTTCACATCATGATATTTTAACATACTTCATATACGGCAGCACTTATATTACCTCATTACACAAGCATGTCATCAACAATTAGGTCTCAACCAAGACAAATTCACTTCACATCATAGAAATCTGCAACTTTATCAATTCAACATCTCGCCATCCCATCATCTCATCATCTCACCATTTTATCTCGACAATTCATAATAAAAAAAAACCTCATCGTTCTATCAAATTCACAAAGTCATAATACATTCATGCATATATATTTATCACATAGCTTGTATTCACTTCTCAAAATTCATATCATAACTTTCCCTTTCCTCATTGGTATCAGGTAGGTGTCATAAGTGTTAATATAATGCCCTGTATAGGGTTCATACAACAATTTAACATTTATACATGCTTATGGACACATAGGTGCTGGATTTCCTCCGAAAACTTACTATTTGCTTCTTAAGTGCCAAGAAATGCACAACTCATAATGCAACATTCAAACATGTATATATAATCATGAATTAACTTCCCTTTTTATTTTATTTTTTTACTACTGCATCATATCACCTTGAGGAGCTGCCCTATACAAATTTCCTCTTTAGAACAATTTTATATGTTTTACAAGCACTAGCATGCAATAGTTCTCCGAAAACTTTTTTTTTGCTCATAGACTCAACCAATGCATCAACTTACAACTAAAAACTGATATGAGTCTTTCAAATAACCAACCATAACAGCCTCTCATGTGTTTCCAATTCAATTCCCTCAAATCATGCCTTCATATGCACATGCACTTGTTCAAAAGCTATTTTCATCCATAAATCAACAATTCATTAGCAAAGGCAATTCACTTCATCGCCCTCAAATATACATTTCATAAGATGCACATATCACAATTAGTATCATATTACAATGCCTAGGATGCTGCCACACATACATGTCATAACCTCATAAACTTTGCGAACCTGTAATTCACAAAGTAGCACACATAATTGCCAACAGTGTGTTTGACACCTCTAAACAATTCAATTTATAATCCACACTTATTTATACAACATAATCTTTCTTAAACAAACAGGTTCCAACAGCATATATCCTACATTCCTTTCACAGCATATATCCTACTCTTTCACAACTTACATATAATCACAATAAGAAACCATTTGCATTTACAACGATTTATCAAAGTATCATCCTAGGATGGTAAAAACGGTTTTAAAAGTCTTACAAAACATTTATCGATGTACCACACATGTTCAACAAGAGGAAAATCAATTTCGGAGATAATAGGGCCATAAAATGCAAAGCTGTGAAAACCATACTGCAGGCAGACCGCGGGGGCGGTGATGATGACCTCCTGGGCGGCCTGACTCTGCAGCAGAGTGCGAAAAATGCATTATGTTGCTCTCTTTGAGCTCCATTCTCACCCAATACACTCCCAAGCATCAAAACACGAAATGATCATGATTATACACTTGAAAACACATCAGAAAATTTACAATCCAGTCCACTCCCACACAATCGTGCATAAGCACACACATGCATACACTCAAACATCACTCTAACACATCAATGGCTCTCAATCCATTCAATTTCAGCAACCCTTACTATCATGCATCATGGAGCCCGAAATTAGGGCTTGATTTCAACAACATTCAGAGCTACATAAGCTCTTGCATGTAGGTAAAATTACTGAATTGAAACAGAGGAAGGGTAACTCACTTGATGTTCAAGAAGGAATTGCAATGGATGGTGTTGATGGAGCTCCTTGCTCCTTGGTGGCTTGCTGGCCGAAAATGGCAGCTTGAGGAGGGTAGTGAGGTGCTTCTGGGTTCTCCTTCTGAGTGTGTGGTGTGGTGTGTTTGAGTTTGAAGTATGGTTGGGGGTGGTGGTGAAGCTAGCAACAATGGTAGTGGCTTGAGGGAGGGAAAAGGTGAGGGGCTCAGAACTCCTTTGTGTGTGTGTGTTGTGTTGTTAGAATATCAGAGAAATGAAGGGGGGAAAGGGTATTAGATTATAATGTTTCTGATGGGGTCTTAAAAGAAAACATATATTATTGTGTGTATAGATGTATGCAGCGCATACATATGTGGGGTGGGGTGGGGTGTTTTTGATTAAATTCAACAATGTGTAGTGTTTAAGTGGTGTGTATGAGCGTGTGAATAAATTGTATTTGAGTGGGAAAATTATGTGGAACAAAATCCAAATAATTTTCGGAATTAGAAGTTCGTTTGGTTGTGTTTCGGATCAAACGCAACTCTTTCCCAGGTTGCTCCGGTGCTCACCGGGCTCTCAAAAATATAAAAACTTAAATATATAAATGGCACATGATCGTTATTAAAATTTTCGCAACTCTATGAGACTCATAATTTATTTAAAACGATTAATCACTCTATCATTATTTTCCCACATTTCTAATTTATTTAAAAGATCGCTAAATACATAGATATATATATATATATATATATATATATATTGTGGGAAAATAAATAATAGTGTTATTTTAGGATTCTTTAAACTTTCGAAATTGGCGATATTGCTCCCAATAAATTTTCGAACACCAATTCGAATTTAAAATAATTATTTTGGTCTCATCGAAATTTTATAACGATCACGGCCTATCCCGGGGGTCCGGCAGCTCATGGTAACGATATTACTAGGTTTGCCTTGCTCCGCAAGCAACCTAGATCATTATTCACAAACACATAATGCATATACATATATACATATATCATCCAACCTCATGTCACTAATACATGTGTGTTTATTCTACATATATATATATATATATATATATATATATATATATATATATATATGCACCCATATACATATATACATATATATAATAAAATCATATATGTAAATAAAATTATATACATAATTAGTAAACATATATACTTCTAATATATAATTCTAAGCTTGTGCCTCATAATTCAATTTCATAAAGTTCGTTAGGTTTTCACAAAGAAGCATTTTATTTTCGGAGAAAACCGGACCATAGGGGGCAATGCTGTCCAATTTGACAGCGAGCAGGCCGCCTGGGCGGTGGCCTGCTGCAGCAGAGTGCGAATTATGCACTCTGCATTCTCCCTTGAGCTCCCATTTCATCAATACAGCCCCAAATTATCACAATGTCAATTACCAATTGATCAACAAACATAACACACACCAGAGCTTAATCACACATAATCAACCAACACTTTTAACACAACCTCATCAACAAAACACCATCATCAACACCAATTAAATCCATGATCGTCACATAAACTCGTCAATTATCATCTCATCACAAGTTCCACATATGAATCATTAATTTAATTCTTCAATTCAGTTTCATCATTGTCACATATAAATCCTCATCTCATCACAATTCATATTTTAAGACAATAGCAATACCGTTGCACTTAATTTACATCATTGGGCACACATCACACACACATATATATATAATTCTCATCATCAAATACCATCATTGTATATAGGTCTAGTCACCCGTCATAAAAGTTCATGCTCGTGACCGGAAGTACTATAAACCTGGGGTTGCTGGGTCATGGGCGTTACAAAATCAATCTCATATTGATATGGCCTAGCTTTCTATGCCACAACCATTTGTCATCAACCAAAGGTAATAAACAATTCAGATTCTGAGAATCTAAATCATCTAAATATAAGACATATGTGTTGCCTATCCTATGTGCTGTAAACTTGACCGAATTGTTTATGGGATCAAATACTTGAACCTTATACTTATCAAAAAGAACATTCAAATTAAGATCACAAAATTGGCTTACACTCGACAAGTTGTGTGTGAGCTTATCTACCAATAATACATTGCTAATAACATGTTTTGATGTCTTACCAACATCACCAATACCTTTTACTTTAGCACATGTACCATCAGCAAATCGAACTTGACCTTTGTCCTTTTGTCTAAGTTGGATGAAGTACTCTTTTTGTACAGTCATGTGTCTTGAACATCTGGAGTCTACATACCACCTCCTCAGATCCATGGTTTTGGTTTTCAAGCATTTCTGCAAATAGTTTCAAATGAGCTTTAGGTATCCAAATTTTATTGGATCCTTTGTTGTTAGTTTTCTTTGGATTTCTGATGTGAGAATCATACTTTCCTTTTGATTTATATAAACAGCAATCATCAGAAACATGATTAGTTTTAGAACAATAAAAGCACTTTGCCTTTTTGAAAGTTTTCTTAAAAGACTTTTTTATTTTTGGTAAACTTACTTTCAGGAACAAAACTATAACACCCTAATAATTACCTCTTTATGCTTAAGTCATATCGAGTTAATTATTGGCATTTATCATCCTGTTTCAGAACTCATGTTTGAAAATAAAGATACGCGGAAAATAGGGTCAAAGTTTTTTCAAGATAAAATACGCAGATTTTAAAATCGTGGCTTGTGCGTGATGAGGTATAATCTTTCACACCTATCTGAGAACCTGAATAAAGCAACCATTCATAGTATAACAACACACAAAAGTGGCCCAATATGTACATATAGTTTCACATACACAAATGTTACACAAATAAGTGTGAGCATAGACTAGATATTACAATAGTAGAATATTAAAGTTTCTAAGAAAACCATAAGTTTGTACAATCCCTTATGATTCCCTTATAAACTCAGCTAAGTGTCAGACAATACATAACATAACAATACAAAGAGTAACATAGGAACGAGACTCCAATGCATAAATCTTCAGAATGTCCGAGTCTCCGTCTTCCCGTAGTTTCGGTTCGCTCACCAAGTGGAAGTACCTGTATCCCGATCTGAATCTAAAACAAATAGTGGTGGAATTGGGGTGAGCTCCACGGACTCAATAGGGGGATCACTCCGGTTTATTATGAAATAAGTGAGACATGCAATTTCCGTATTATTGGTGTTTTCGCAAGCATAGCTTTAATCCGGAGTGTCTTAATCTATATGCGTCTTATTTACTGCATAAATGATGCATCAATTACATGCTCAATATCCTTCATTCAAACATAAGTTAAGATGAAATAACATAAATTCACTCATTTGTCATGTGTCATGATCTCTTTACTTTAAATGGCACCACCCTCTTTTCTATCTAACCTCTGCATCTCCGGCCCCAAGGCTATGAGCTCATACCTCTCTAGTCTATACTAGGATACTGGTGGGGAAGAGGGGTTTATTCACTTTCACTCACGAATTGGTGATGGACACTGAGGGTGTGCCAACCCTCCCTTGCCAACCCAATTTGTCGAAGAAAGCTACTTAAGAATCTCATTTATCATTGCACATGACAATCTCATATTATTCTTTACGTACTTGGCATGCATGTAGAAATGTCTATACATATTCTTTTCAAACATCTATTATATACATGATTTCAAACTTGAAACATATAATTTAATTCCATAATACACTATCATAATCACAAGCTCATTTTAGAATTAACATCATAACATAATCATCATCAACTTCAACATTCTAATCAATTGCAGAATTTTGAGGCAGATTCAACATGTTTTACAAATAAAATCACTATAATTATAAAATAATTAATCTGACCATAATATTTTTATGAGATGAACTAAACTGATCATTCTAATATTCCAAACAAACGAAATTCAAAAATAAATTATACAGAGAGAGAAATAAATCTCGAAACATCACACACCGTAAAGAATTCAGCACTGCACGTCTAAATTGAAACTTATAATTACATATTTTTCTGTACTAATATAGATTTAATTAGGTTCTGAAAATTTTTACCCAACATCCTACATCTCTTAGCTTTCAAACAAATTTTATTTCATTAAATTTCATTAAGCATATTTTTAATTATGAATTTTTAAACACTGACTGTCCTGTCTAGGAGCCTAATTCTGTTTGTCAACTTTGAAAATTCATAACTTCCAAAATATAAAGTCAAATTAAGTGATTTCTTTTGGAAACCCTTCATAATTGAGTTACCTTACAGATTAATGGATGAGTTTCTTGAGTGTTTTGGGGCTGCAACTTGTGGGAAATGAGCCTATGGTGATAGTATATGGTATGGGTGGTGAGTTTCGGTGATTAAAGTGGTGGTTTGGGTTGATTTTGATGAAGAAATGGGGGAGGGAGAGAGAGCTACGGGTTAGGGTTAGAAATTAGGGATTTTGGAGAGTGTTTGAGTGTTATGAGGGGTGGTGAGTGTTTTAAGAGTGATGGGGGACTATTTTGCAATTTTAGAAAGTCTAGGGACCAAATTGCAACATTGAGGGAGGGACCTATATGCAATTTTACAAAACTTATGAAATTTTCCCCAAAATCATTTCTTTCACTCCTAAGCCTCATTTTACTAATCTCTCAAACATAAATATTTTTCACTCTCACCCAAAATACATTTTCACATCTTAAGGCATAAATACTTTATGATTACTTTTAAATCACCCGATATGCTCAAAATCACTTTCATTAAATCCTAAAAATGCTCTAATGTTTCTAAATCATAATTAAACTATTTAACACTTTAAAATCATTTTCTTCATACATCCTTAACACATAAAACTTTATTTTCATTTCATAAAACTTATAATACATAAAACATGCATGGTTCACATCAATCACATAGGTCAAACAATGCACATAGTACACCTTGCATACAATATACACATAAATCAATTGGGCCCTAATCAAGGTTAATTATCATTAATTACCCTTAATTAAGACGTAATTGAAAAGCGGGGTGTTACACATACAATACACATATAAATCAATTATATCCTAACTAAGACTAATTATTGCTAACTACCCTTAATTAAGATATAATTGAAATTTGGGGTCTTACAAAAACCAATCCCATTTTTATCAAAATAAGCTGTTTGTGATCCTAAAATCATTTCAAGAATTTTAGTAATATTAACAAACTTTTCCAAATCCTTTCTCAAAAGAATATTGGTTTTTAAAAGATCATTGAACTTTTCAGAAAGCCTTTTAGTTTCTGAATCTACTTCAGAATCTGATCCACTTTCAGAATCTGAGGTGTCAGAAGCTGCGGCAGCTTCTGAAGCTTCCTTAGAAATTTTAAGATTGCTAATATCGTTTTCTAAATCGATTTTTTCAAACATCAAAAGATCATTAGCATCTCTTAATCTTTCTAAATCCCTCTCAAGATCAAAATTAATTTTTCTGAGATTTTCCAAATCATTTTAATTTGTTCATCAGAAAAGTTAATACTCGATTTTGAGTTGGTGCTTCTGAACTTTTCTAAATCAATACTTATTTCAGAATTGATTTGTTTTTGATAATCTAAATCTTGTTTTACTTCAGAAAAATTTTTCAAAACCTTTTTATGATTAATCTGAAGTTTCTCATAAGTATGTAAAAGAGAATTAAAATTAGACATGAGTTCTTCGAAAGTTACCTCATCTTCTTCAGCATCTGAAGTCTCAGCCTCTGAGCTATAGTCAGCCATGAAGCATTTGTGCTTCTGAACCTCATAGTCTTCATTTTCTGAAATTTCAGCTTCTGAGATTTCAGCTTCTGAAGGTTCAGCTTCTGAGGTGTACTCAGCCACGAAGCACATGTTTGAAACTTCTTCCTCATCTTCAGAATCATCATCATCTCTCAATGTAGCTTTGTAAGCTTTCTTTTTCCCTTTATTCTTTGATGATGTTTCTTTCAGCTTTGGGCAGTCGGGTTTGATGTGACCCTTCTCATTACAGTGATAGCATATTACTTGATCTGATTTTGATTTGTCCTTCTTGAAGGTGTTTGGATTCTTTTTGCTGGAACTTCCTTTTCTAAACATCCTTCTTAACTTCTTGATGAACAAAGCCACTTGTACCGGATCAATTTCCAAGTCATCTTCAGAGCCATCCTCTT
Organism: Aeschynomene evenia; assembly: GCA_013621005.1. Lineage (NCBI taxonomy): Eukaryota > Viridiplantae > Streptophyta > Magnoliopsida > Fabales > Fabaceae > Aeschynomene > Aeschynomene evenia. The sequence goes on from CM024266.1 coordinate 16,708,687, forward strand.
CAGATTCTGACTCAGAGTCTTCCTTGAGAATCAAAGCCTTTTTCTTCTTTTTCCTCTTGGAGACTTTAAGAGTCATGTTATCCCTGAAATTGTTAGTGCAAGCAATATTTTGCAATTCTATTTCGTGCACCTTTAAGGACCCGATTAAAGCATCAATCTTTAAAGTTTTTAGATCCTTAGCTTCTGGGATAGCTGTTTGATGGTTGTTGTCGTGACATCCACAAATTTAATTATTTATAAAACCAAGTTCCCCTAATATAGTTTAGTGGAAACCAGGGTCGTCTCTCACAAGGAATGACTAAGAAAGCAATACACAGAACTAGTTGTATGACGGTTGTCACAATTGGGGGATTTTTGTATGGAAGAAATTATAATTTGGAATAAAATAAGGATCATAAAAACAATGGTTTATGGGGTGGAACATTCATTAGGGTGTTTATCATTGGCTACAAAAGAATGCATGAGTTGATTAATTACGCCGGAGTTAGATCTAACTCCTTTGTTATGATTCTAATGATTCATTGCCTATAATGAGATTAATTAGTGAGATCTCACCTTTAGTTTCACTTTCAACAATTGGTTAAGCCAATCACATTAATCTAATTAAAGAGACTAATCAGCCAATTAATTAATCATTACCAAATCCTGATATGCCATGCATCAATTAATCAATTAACACATAAACACATGCCAATGAATTAGCCTAACTCAATCGAGTAAGCCAAGACAAAGGGTTAAACACACAATTCAAGATCTCAAATCATATGCCAAGGTTTGATAATGAAAACTTATGCAAGATTAAGAACAGAGCCTCAATTTACCCCAATGATGTTCACACCCTCATAAACCACCAAGAGTCTTAGTTACTCATGGAGGAAATAAAAGGGCAGAAAATAAATTGGAATTAAAAGGAATTAAATGACTTGAACAATAAAGAGAGAAAGTAAAGTAATTAAATGCAAATGGAAAAACGAATAACTGAATTAATTAAAAGAGTAACTTACAAAACCCAAAGGGCTAGACGAATAACGTTGGAATTACAAATGAGGGAGCTAGAGCTAAACTAGGAAAAAGATGGAATCCTAATGGAGAAAAATAACTCTAACTAAAGCCTAGGGTTGAAAGTAAGTAAAGAAAAGAAAGTAATAGTAGGAATGTAGATGTGTGTAAGGTGGTGTTGAGAGGTCTTGTTTTCTGATGCATTAGCCTCCTTTAAATAGAGTGAGGAGCCTCCAAACCCTAGCCAATTGGGCCCCCAACTCGGCCTTGCAGATAGGGTTTCTCCTGTAACAGAATTGCGGCGCGGCGCTGGGGTGCGTATAGCTCGTTAAGGCGCCAGTGCTGTGCACGTGATAGATTCAAGTGGGCCTCGTGCGCTGGAGCGCGCTGTGGGCCCTGGGGCGCTCGATGCTGGTTCTGAATTTCACTGCTCCGCTTCTTGCTCAGTTCCTGATGTCTACAGCTCCGATAATACCTATGACCTGTGCTAAAAATACAAAATATCCAAGATCAAGTGCAAAGGTCATCCTTGAATTGCAAAAACATCATAAAACTTGTTACTTTAGCCTTTATTTCTATTAAGCCCAAATTAATTCCAAATTGTATTAAGTATAATAAAAGGCTAAAATAGAGTAAAGAAATGCATACAATCATCCAAATTGAGGGCATAAAATATTGGTAAAAACCACGTTATCACTGTTACTTTTGGTAACCATCTAGAATGTAAGCTTCTTAAAACTTTTCTCACGATTTCAGCATTAGGCATGTTATAGTTAAGATCTCTCAATTGATTTATGATACTAAGAAACCTAGTAATCATACTATCTATTGATTCATTCTCATCCATTTTAAATTGCTCATACTTTGATCTAAGCATATCAATTTTTGTTTCCTTAACTTCATCAGTACCATCATGTAATAAAGCTAATCTATCCCATATTTCTTTAGCCGAACTACAACTAATGATCTTATCATACTCACTCTTAGTTAAAGCACAAATAAGCAAATACTTAGCTTTGGAGTTGAGTCTGACCATCTCATTGTGTTCCCTTGTCCATTCGGATTTAGCAATAGGTTTAGTTTCAATAGAGCCATCGAGCAGCACTGTTGAAGTTTCTGGATCTGATCTCCATTTTGAATTATATCTCATAACTCTAGACTATTGTACTCAATGAATAGTTGCATCTTGTCTCTCCAATAGGCATATGCATTTCCATTAAACAGTGGAGGTCTATTTATGGATTGTCCTTCAGAGATTTGACAATTAGCTTGATTCGACATAGCTTGTTCCTTGGATCTTGCTTCTGTTCTTGTTAGAGAACCTTCTTGATTTCACTTTAGCAAAAAAACCGGAGCTCTAGATACCAATTGATGATGTGAGGGTCTCTTGAGAAACACCTCCAAGCTATGCTTCACACAACACAAGAGCGGGGGGTGAATTGGTTGTGTATACTTTTCGCGAATGCTTCTTTATAATTTCAACACTTTCTGAAAATCTCAAAGATTGATCAAGTCTTTGAAACTTGTCAAGAGTTAGTCAAAACAAAGAATCAAAATTATGTTTGTTATCTCATAACCTTAAATCACATATATGACATACACAGAAATCAATATGTCAATGATTTAATTTTTATCTTTTGCACAGCGGAATATGATCACAAATATCACAACTCAAATATTATATCAAGCTTCTGAAACAATCAAATCAATTATTCAAAATAGCTCTTTCAGAAAGTACAGCTTCTGAACTAATTCCGAATCAGCTTCTGAACTCTGTTTCAGACTCTGCTTCAGATTCTGACTTCAGAACCTATTAGCTTCTGAACTAGTATTTCAAATACAATCAATCAACAATTATGCAATATGATATATGTTTCACATACACTCAGAATCTAAGCAACAATTATACAAAGAACAGGATTACAGCTTCTGAAGGTAATTATCGTAACCTACACAGCTTCTGAAGTTAGTTCTTTAATTGTTTATCTCAAATTCAAATTTCCAATTGATCAATATCACATATCACAAAGTTAAACACTTAAAGATTCCTTTTACCTAAGCTTCTTTAACTTTTAAATTGATTAAAGATTGTTCTTGATATTTTCCAGAAAACAAATAACACGATTCAAATATGATACCAGCTTTTGATGTAGTTAATTCAGTTTCTGAGCATGCAACAATTAAATTCAATCACACCAATTAAATGCACTTAACACAAACAAATATAAGAGATGAAAGTTTAGAGAATTGGACCGATTTTTATACTGGTTCGACAAAACGTGCCTACATCCAGTTCTTCAATCCTCAAGATTGAGTTCCACTAGACTTTGTTCCAAGATTACACAGGTATTCAATACAAGATATATTTTTCAACCTTCCCAGGTTCGCCTACTCTAGAATATCCCCTTCTGAAGATTTCCAGCCTCAATATACCCTTGAGGACTTCTCAGAACCTTGTCTTCTTGAACACAAATCTATGAACCAATTCTTCAAGCGATCGATTTAGTCAGCTTCTGGATTCTTGAATCTCAAACCTTTTATGGCTTGATCAATTTCAGACTTGTATCTTCTGAAATCCCTTTCTTTATTTCCAATGCACGATTGAATTATTCAGGACTTTATCCTGAGTTCTTGAGAGTCTTCTCTTTTCTTTTCTCTTCCTCAATTTGCACAAGACTCTTCCTTTTTCTCTTCCCTCTCAAAGGGTATCTGAGCTTCTCTCAGATTTCTCTTTTCTCACACTTTCCCTTTTTCTCTTTTTTCTTTTCAGAGGATTTTTCTATCTCTTTTCTTTTTGCACTTTTTTGATCGTGTGTGATTCTCTTCCGTGTTGTGTCTAGTGTTCTATTACAACTTTGAGACTCTTCTTATATAAAGAGAGCCCATTTCAACCAATCATTACAACGGCCATATTTTTAGACGGGAAATTAAACACAATTAGATAACACTTAACTAATTACATTTAAAAATTTATTCCCTCTCTTTTCTTTTATGCATGTGACCAATCTTCCATAGAGACTTATTAAATCTCTATACAGCTTCTAACCTTCAGAACCTGCTTTGGCTTCTGAACAGGTTTTAATTAATTCAGAGCCTCACGAGCTTCTGACCATGCTTTCTTAGAACCTCAGAATCTCTTTGAGCTTCTGAGCATGCATCCGTGCCTCTGAGATATTTACCAAGCTTCTGGAGCCTCTTCCGGGCTTCTGAAGTCTCCTCTGATGCTTCTGAAGTCTCTTCTGATGCTTCTGAAGTCTCTTCCGAGCTTCTGACGCTTCCTTCGAGCTTCTGAAGCCTCCTACGAGCTTCTGAAGCCTTTTTCTAGCTTCTGAATACTCTTCTTAGCTTTCTTAAGTGTGTATTACATGATTATACATTATATAACCTAATACAACACTAATCATATCTCTATGCTTCTCTTACAAATTACAAATATTTCATTTTAATAACCCGAAGCATATACAACATAATCTCACAGTGGTTTTCTCATACATAGAGCTTCTGAACAATTACAATTCATCCACTGTAGCTTCTCAATGTAAACTCACAAAGTTACATTAGTTTTGTTATTATCAAAACCAAATGAGGATTTACATTAACAAATCTAACTTGACCTTTGTTCTTAGATTTAAGTTGGATGAAGCACTCTCTCTGTCCAGTCATATGTCTGGAACATTCTGAGTCCACATACGACCTTTTCTGATCCATGGTTTTAGTTTTTAAGCATTTCTGCAAGTAATTTCAAATGAAGTTTAGGTATCCAAATTTTATTGGATCCTTTGATGTTAGTTTCTTTGGATTTCTGATATCAGAATCATACTTTCCCTTGGATTTATATAACCAGCAATCATTAGAAACATGATTTGTTTTAGAGCAGTAATAACATTTTGCTTTTCTGAATGTTTTCTGAAAATACTTTTTATGTTTTCCAAATCTGCTTTCTGGAACATAACCAATCCCATTTTTATCAAAATAAGCTGTTTGTGATCCTAAAATCATTTCAAGATTTTTAGTATCATTAACAAACTTTTCCAAATCCTTTCTTAAAAGATTATTGGTTTTCAAAAGATCAGCACACCTATCAGAAACTTCTTTGGTTTCTGAATGCTCTTCAGAATCTGTTTCATTTTCTGAACTTGATGTATCAGAAATAATGACAGGTTCTGATGTTTCTTTAGAATTCTTAAGAATGCTAATATAATTTTCTAAATCAAGTTTTTCAAATATCAAAAGATCATTAGCATCTCTTAACCTTTCTAAATCTCTCTCAAGATCAAAATTAATTTTTCTGAGATTTTCCAAATCATTTTCAACATCAGAAAAGTTGATGGTTTTCGTATGGGCCTTGGGCCTCATACATATTTTGGGTCTTAACTGGGCCTCGAACTACTGATGGGCTTTGGGCCTCAGGCATGCCGTAAAGGCTTATGTCAAGATGATTGGGCCTTATATATTGCTATGGGCTATGATAAAGTCAATGGGCCTCTCATGTCTCTACATGGGTCCCATGGAAGAAAAATTAAAATCCAAGAAGAGCCATATTGCACCAATTTTGTGCCCCACATATTGGCATTTATGGTGAATATATTTTAATTTTTCAAATATTGTTATTTATTATTTAATAATGATATTGAAAATTAAAATTTCTTCTATTTGGATTTAAATGGATATTATCTAGAGTAAATCTAGATTTGGTGGAAGAGATCATTAATGGTAAATCCTTACATATTCTTATTTTCCACACACTATATTTTTTTAGATTTACCCTCATTATTACCACATAATTCGAAATTCTCTCTGTTTCTCTTGAAAAATAAATTTTATTTTCTTAAATTATTGTCATTTAAATTAAATGATGATATTGGAAAATATTCGTTCTTCAAATATAATGTCTTATTTCTAAGAGTATTTGAGAGATATTCACATGGAATATCCTTACAATATTTTTTGAGATTTTCCCTCCCTTTCTGCATCTATAATTCGCACCCTACCCCCTATTTCTCTATCTATACAATTTTTCATCCCTTAACCATCAAACACAACAATTTCTCTTCTACTCTTATTCCTCTCTTGTTTGCGCTACACATACATACATACACCAACCTATACACAACCTCAAACACATCCTTTTAACCTTCAAGCAACCATGGATCTCATTCCACATGGCATACCAAGAAGCAATGAGAAGTATGTTGTTGATGATAAAGTGTTTGCAAATCCGGCATCACAAAAAAAATTTGAAACATACTTCATCATAAGGAAAATCATCATTGAAAAGGTTCTCCATCCCTAGATGCTTTCTAAAATGCCACTTCTTCCTCTTGATTTAAGGCATCAAAGAAATCTACTTTCTTTGATAATGAAAGATGAAGTTGTCTATCCTTTGGCGGTAAAAGTGATGGTGAGCGTCGCAACTCCCATAAATTTATTTATTTTTAAAACCAAGTTCTCCTAATATAGTTTAGTGAAAACCAGGGTCGTCTCTCACAAGGAATGGCTAAGGAAGCAATACCGAAACGAGTTGTATGAGGGTTGTCACCTATTGGGGGGTTTTGTATGCAAGAAAAATAAATTGGAATAAAATTTGAATGATAAAACAGTGGTTTATGAGGTAGAACATTCATTGGGGTGTTTATCATTGGCTACAAGAGAATGCATGAGTTGATTAATTACGCTAGAGTTAGATCTAACCCTATTGTTGTGATTCTAATGATTGATTGCCTAGAACAAGATTAATTAGTGAGATCTCACCTTTAGTTTCATTTTCAACAATCTTTAAAGTCAATCACATTAATCTAATTAAGAGACTAATCAGTCAATTAATTAATCATATATCAATTCCTAATATGTCATGCATCAATTAATCAACCAACACATGAACACATGCCAATGAATTAGCCTAACTCAATCGAGTAAGCCAAGACAAAGGGGTAGACACACACAATTTAAGATCTCAAATTATATGCCAGGAATGATAATGAAAACTTATGCAAGATTAAGGACAAAGTCTCAATTTACCCCAATGATGTTCACACCCTCATAAACCGCCAAGAGACTTAGTTACTCATGGAGGAAATATAAGGCAAAAATTAAATTGACTTAAAAACAAAGATGGAATGAAATAAGTTGACTTGAACAATAAAGAGGAAGTGCAAAGAAAATAAAGACTAATGGAAAGTAAATGCAATAAAGGAAATAAATGAAAAACGAATAACTGAGTTAATTACGAAAGTGACTTACAAAACCCAAAGACTTGACGAATAACGTTGAAAGTAAACAATGGAGAAAGCTAGAGAACAACTAGGAAAAGAAAATGGAATCCTAATGGAAGAAAGAAACTCTAACTAATAGTCTAGGCCTCTAGGGTTTGGAAAGTGATAAAACTAGGAAAATAAAAGTGGAGACTAAAGAGATAGTAAGAGATGTTGAAGTGTGTTTTCTGGATGGATTAGCACTGCTTTATATAGAGGAAGCAACCTCAAAACCCTAGCAATTGGGCCCCCAACGCAGTTTTGCAGATTGGTCCTTGCTGTCAAAATACTGCTACGCGTGCCAGGGCGCCCGTAGGGGGCCAGAGCGCCCATGCGCGCCAGGGCGCCCATACGGGGCCAGAGCGCCCAATCCTGGGAAAAAATCAACTTTTGCTTCCTTACTCTGTTTTTTATGTCCATTGCTCAAATAATTGATATGACCTGCACCACAAACACCAAATACCAAAGATCAAGTGCAAAGGTCATCCTTGAATTGCAAAAACACCATAAAACATATTCAATTAGCCTTTATTTTCCTTAATCTCCAAATAAATCCAAATTGTAATAAACACAATAAAAGGCTAAGAATAGAGTAAAGAATTACATACAATTGCTCAAATTAAGAGCATAAAATATCAGCAAAAATCACGTTATCAAATATCCCCACACTTGAACAATTGCATGTCCTCATGCAAGAAACAGTGATTCTAAGCACTTGAAACAATAAAGCAATGACAAATACATACCAACACCTATATCCTAAAAAAAAAACAAAATACTTCAGATGATGGAAAGTTAATCAAAACAGCACACCTTGGTCAAAATTTTGCAAAAATCACAATCATGTTTCAAGTTGGCATTCAAAAGAAAATCATGAATTAAGAGAATCAGGTCATGTTATGCAGAGCTGGTTGATTGGCCCTCACCAGTGTGTTTATCTCTCAATCACTCAGTGTTTTAGCTCAGCACTCAAACAATAAAAACACACAAGACTCGTATTCCATAAACTTGCTATACTTCTAACATTGTAGTTCCACAAACATGGTGCATCAAGAGGTCTTTGTAGGGTTGTAACGGGGCTTGGGACAAGTATGGCATATATGGGAAGTGGACTAATTCCAAGAACTAAGAATTCATGGTTCGAACAGATGATTTCCAGAAATAGAGAGAAGAGATGAAGAGAAAAGAAAACACCCAAAACCAATAAACCAACACAATTCCCAAGATGATTCCCAAATAATTCCAAAATGATTCCCAGGAACCAAACAACCTTTATTTGCAAACAATCACAATGAACATGTTTCTGCTGAATTTTTTCAGTTTTTTTTTCCTTTTTTTTTTTGTCCTCATTCCAATTCTTTTGAAAACTTGAAATGAGAAAAGAAAAGAAAAGAACAATTGACCACTTATGTACAAAAAACATTACCCTTTACAATTTATTCCCATTCCAACATACAATTCAAATCCAATTTCCCCACACTTAAGACTTTGCCCAATATTCAAACCATATCCTCCTAGTTCTCAGAGGGATTTTCATTGTTTTTCGTTTCTTGGCTTGTAATAAGCTTAGTAAGGAATAAAGGGATAAAGGCTCAAATTGGCTACAAACAATGGGAAATGTGTATCAGATGGCTATTTGGCAAAGTGGCTCACAAATGTAAAACAAAATTATGCATCAATCACACGCAACATGTATAAAACGCAAAACAACACTACAAGAAAATACCCCCTTAGCCCACTCTTAAAAAGTATGGCTTATAGTAGCAAAAAGTGTGGCCAAAGAGAAATGGCCACACTTTTCGACTTTAGGCCACACTTTTTGTGTGGTGGCCTTCTTAGCCGTGGCCCTTGCTCTTTGGCCACGTTTTTTTTTCTAAAGGCCACACTATTTACAAAAACGTGGCCAATGATTCAAAAAGTGTGGTCGAATATCAATACTTTCTGTCACGCTTTTAAATTGTGGCGTATTGTTGCCACGCCTAATAAATGTGGTCTTTTCTTTGAATCTATGACCACGTTTTACGTTTTCTATAAGTGTGGTCTTTTCTTTGAACCTATTACCACATTTTGCTATGCATGGCTTTATCTTTGAATTTATGGCCACATTTTTCTAAGCATGGCCTTTTCCCAAAACTTACAACATCGCATTTGATAACGTGGCTATTCTTTTAAATCTATCGTCACATTGTTCATGAATTTTGTATTCCGCTAGTCAGTAGCCATGATTTTTTTTATTATACCTTCTTATTAAAGTCACCTTAATGCATAATCTATTCCAATACAAATTGAACAATATTTATTTAAAATTAATAAATATTATAATATTGAATATAGTTAGTCTAAATTTCTATATTATATTATATCATCATCATATTAAAAATAAAATATATTAACAAATGCTCATCAATATATTGTATAAAATATTTATCAACATCCAAAAATAACATATTCATCCTACATACGAACAAGTCACAAGTGTTGGAAATAAGAACAATACATATATATTACAAAAATACTAGTAATCATCATCAGTGCCAGCTTCCAATGCTTCAGGCATGTCATCCTACAAAGAAAAAATATATATGGATACAAACAACAAAAATAATTTCATGAAACTCAAAAGAAAGCCAACAAAATGAAATGTGTTTTTAGTGTAGGGATTTCTCTATTCAATCGCTTCCAGAACCAATAGCCAAAAAAGACTCAACTAACACACAACTTCACCTCCAACATATGCCTTCCCTTCCATCTTTGCTATTCCAAATTACTTTTGCAGTTTGATGAGTGCCATTCTCATGACCAAGTTGTCCCCTGCAATCACTGACTTTTTGAATCACACTTTGTCTATTCCAGCGAAGAAATTCTCACAAGAACCTCTCACCTCAGGTTGCAGCAAAGAAATTCTCACAAGAACCCCCCTCACACATAGTTTTATAGTCTTGGTCATAATAATAATCAATCATACATGAGTATTAAGAAACAAAATATGAGCTTGTTGTAGGTCCTAGAATCTATTACTAAGAAACATTGAGTTTTTTCTACCCTATATTATCATATCAGTAATATCTATGAAATTTTAATCCCTTAGATTGATGTATAAAAAAATATTTATGAAAAAAATATAAAAAAATGATTAATGTATAATAAATAAAACTGTTGGTATATCTCTATAACTTTATTTGAAAGTTGTAATTATATTTTGACATCCTATACTCATTATCCCATATAAATCTTAATAATTTTTCACCTTTAAATCTTATGAAATTTCTATTTAAATATGGTTTGTTCACCCTATTCTTTGTATCGTTAGATTGAAGTAATTATATATCAATTAAATAAATTGCTAACTATAATCACTTGTTAGGCTTCACTAGTGACTTCTAGTTCATTTGGTACCATTATACAGTAGACAGTTATGTCGAGTATTTATATTTTGGAAATATGCATATAAAAAGCAGATAGCTAAGTGGTGTATCAGCAATAGTGCCTACAGTGGTGTCCTCAGTCTACTATGTATGTTGTTGGCAACATGATTTGAGACCTGAAACTAACATTTTGTATCGATGTAGCTATGAAACAAAAGCATAATAAAATATCTTTTCTTAAAAAGACTATTCATATATGATTTTATTTTTTTCCTATAAAGATATATCAAAGAGTAATTCTTATGAGTTGAGAGCTTCTAAAAAAACAATAATATTAGAGTCCAATGCACAAATACAAACAGAGAGATGAAGAAAAGTGGAAGTGCATGTTTACCCCTGCCTTCCTATTCTTGTACATCTTTCCCATTGCTGCCAGCAAAACTGTTGTTGCTGCTACTGTTCTCTGCCAAAAAGAATAGCCCTAGTAAGATTAGAGAAGGTCAATAATAAGGCGAGAAAAGAAAAAAGGCTTCATAGATAGGAAATTCAAAAAAAAAAAAAAAAACTTAACAAAAATTCATTTCATGATAAATTAAGGATGTAATCAAAGAAAATCAATACTCATTCACTGCTAAACACAAAGTTTAAGTTCACCAAAAGAAAAAAAAAACACAAAGTTCTAAGCACACAACAGACAACTGAACCACATTTCCTACAGTAGAGTAGCTAACAATTAATTTTAGTTCTTCTTCACAGTTGAAGATTGGATGATGTCAATGAACTCCACCTAATTATAGAAAAGCATGAAAAATAAAGTTAGTTATATGAATGAATGGCAAGAAACCAGCCATAACCAAAATAACAATTACCTTGAGAGAAGCTCCACCAACCGAAAATCCATCAATATCAGGCTATGCTACCAATTCTTTGCAGTTTCCTCCATTTACAGAACCTGCAATTCATGTGGTTTTAAGTATTCATTCACCCCAAGTTTAATAAAGGAGACTTAGACCATTGAGAAGCAAACTTGTAAGTATCCTTTCTTTGTTATTCAAGGTAAAAGGTTCAAATTATAGCAGGCATTTGAGGAAAAGGACGTATCATATGGAGGTAAAGAAATTAAATAAAAAAGAGAAAAACAGGAATCACACATGACAATAATTAATAATCAAGTCTAATATACGAACAAAAAAAGTTCAAGTACATTGCAAAGCATACTTGTGAGTGTTAGAAGAAGAAGGTACAACCTATCTAGTGAGATTTCGTTCCTACTTATAACTCTCTGTTAAGCAAAGAAATGTGGTTATTTGAATGATAAGTGTCCAGTGAAAACAATCATTATAAAACAATAGATGAATTTATATAATCATTAAGAACCAATTCAGGCTGTGATGAAATGGGCATAGTCAATAGTGCTGTTTTGTGAATGATTAACCAAAATATGTTTCTTTCAGCTTTGGATTTAAGGTACCTTCACTCTTAAGTGGGAACACCCAAATGGCGGCAGCCTCCTCTTCCTTCAACCTCCAGAAGTAGCGGTGTGAGGTGCTTCTCCAGCGGATGGGGTTTGGCGCGACAGCACAACAACACGTGACAGAGACAGAAGAAGCGACAAGGCACAGTCGCGGCGCACGGTGGAACGAGGGAGGGCGACACGGTTGAGAGTGTGTGAGTAAGCGATCGAGAGAGGGGAACAAGGGAGGTCACGCGCAGCCCCAATCACCATCGTCACCAAGCAGCAGCGACGACGGAGCCAGCGCCGTCGCGAGCTCCTTCTTCTTCCTCCGCACATCGCTCTCACTCCCTCAACCTCCAATTGCCGCCCTCGACCTCGCTCCTCCTCCCTATTTCAGCCGCCAGACCCCGACATCAGCAGCGGAACGACAGGACCCAGGACAGCCGCAACTCCTCCCCGTGGCGGCTGCCGCTCCTTCCAGGCCATTAAGGGTTGCTGTGAGCAAGAGTTAGGGATTTGGGGGTCTTCTTTAGTGTATATGTGTGTGAGAAAGAGAGTAAGTCATAGAGAGTGTTAGTAATGTAATTGTAGTAGGAATATAATATTTGTTAATAATTAAAAACATTCATTAAAATTTTATTATCAAATAAATATTTGTATCTGAAATTAAAAAATAAAAAAAATTAAGATTATATAAAATAAACTTTTATAGATAGATTGTATAAAATTTAATAAATAAATATTATGTTATAGATGAATGGAAGCCGTCTATAATTTTATAAATATTAAAAAAAATAAATTATAAATTATAAATAGATATGTTTATCTATAATAATGTGTATAGATAAATTTATAAATGAATTTTAAAAATATTGTGGTTTTTGTCCCATTTATAATATTTGTCTAAAATTATCTAAGTTATAGACAAAAATAAACTCGTCTATAATTCTATTTATAATTCGTAAGTTTTTAATAGTAATGATTTGAGAAGGGATGAGGGAAGAAGGTGGCACATTTGATGAGATATAGGGTCCACAGGATGAATTGAGGGAGGTTTAGGGGTTATTTTTTATTTGAGGGTGGTTTTTTAAAAGTGATTTTTTATCATTCTAATGGGTCACACTTTAAAAGTGTGGCATATAACCTAGAAAAATGTGGTAATTTTATCATTAATTGGCCATGCTTGTAAAGTATGGCTTGTTGACCTTTTAGCCACACTTCTTATAAAAGCGTGGCAGAAAGGTCTACGCAAACGCCACCAAAAATTAAGTGTGGCCATAGGCCATTATAGGCCACGATTATAAAGTGTGGTCGAGAAAAATGTGGCCGAAGGTCTGCGCAAGCGCCACCCAAGAATAAGTGTGGCCATAAGCCATTATAGACCACACTTATAAAGTGTGGCCAAGAAAAGTGTGGTTGAAGGGGATATTTTCTTGTAGTGCAAGAATCAAGCAAATTCAGGAATAACAAATACAAGTGTGTGTGTGCTCACAAGAAGAAAGTGATCAATAGATGCATTTAATCACAATAAGGCTCAATTCTCACAAGTAATCCAAACAACCATCAGAGATAACAAAAACAATTCAAACTCATATAAGAATAATATGCCAACAATTTCTGAATTAAAATCACGGGTAAAACCAATTTCAGACCAAAGGGTGCTATAAAGACAACTAGTCAATCATCAAACAAAACACATAAAATAAAACAAAATAACTATACATGCAAGATATACACGAAAGAATATTCTACACCCTCCTCACACTTGAATAAGGCACTATCCTTAGTGACAAACAATAAAAGAACAGAGAGAAGGGTATAAAGAGAAAACCGTCTGAGGCAGAACTGACAGCGTCCCGGACAGGTGCGCTAAGGCGTGACAGGCGCGCTGGGGCGCTTGGACAGGGACCATTCGAGTGCTAGAGCACGTTGTATGCGCTAGGGCGCCAGTGCTGCTGCAGAATTGGCTAGTTGTTGTCATGTACTCAGTGCATGAGACTCCTTAATGCAAAGTTAAGTCTAACAAACATAGAGTGATTAATTATAAGTATAAAATATAAAAAGCTAAATAAAAGGCTACAAAATTAAAATTTGGTGGGTTGTCTCCCACAAAGCACTTTGCTCTAACGTCCCTAAGTTGGACGTTTGGTCAGCCACTCTCGGGCGGCTTTTGCTTGAAATGATCCAGCAGTTTCCACCATGGTGTGCTTTTCACACCTCCACCGGGATCCCATGAGTAACAAACCACTCCAAAGAGAATGGTTCCCTTCTTAGTCCGGAACCCAAGAGTTTTGGTCCTTAGATTGCCCCTTGGAGCACAACACCCGCTCCTGCAAAAAGCATCCCTAAAACCAACAGAATCGAGTGAGGAGGGATGAAAGTCCTCACAAGATGGGTTAGAGAAAACAAAATTGAAATCAGTTAGTTTCCAAGAAATTCGAGTTCGAGAAGATACCGACACCCCACAAAGGGTAAGAAGTTGAACATCGGTCTCGAGACAAGCATACTCATGAGGCCCAAGAGCAAATGGGAAAGGTCCCAATGGTAGCCTCGAAACAACAAGGGACGAGGGAGAGGAATCCATGACTTCTTCCTTGCATGCCTCCTCAATTTCTCCTAGTGAGGGAATCTCTGCAGCGACTCCAGCACTCAAAGAACTTTCATTCGCACACACGGTGTCTAGCACAGTACTGAGTAAGGGTAGAGGGTCCTCATAGACTATCTCCACATTAGAATCTTCCTCGACCTCCCCAGATAATTCTTCCACCATGGACTTCAATGTCTCCCAATCCAATTGCTCTAAATTATAAACATCTTCAACAATAGGGAACTCGGGTTCCTCTTGTGATGGTGGATGTGGAGGTGAAGTTGGTGGTGGTAGAGACGGTGGTGGTGGTGATGAGGTAGCCTGAGTTCTCAATTGTTGGATGGAGTTCCTCTTTCATGCACAAAAGTGCTTGCTGGTTTGTCATGAGCACTTCAAAGATTTGTCTCATCATGGAGCTTTTAGTATCATCGCAAGGAGTAGACGGTGCAAGAGGTTGAGAAGGTTGTGGTTGGTAGAATGGTTCAATGGTTGGTTGATCAAGGTATTCGGCTGGGTATGGGTAAGGATTAGGCTCATGGTATGTGTATGGAAACGGTTCAATGTAGGAGGGTGGTGGTGGTTCATTATATGGCTGGTAGTAGGGGTCGAAGGATGGGTATGGTTCATAGTACGGTTGAGGGTCTTGGTACGGGTATGGTGTTTGGTGAAGGTTTGAGGGTAATGGTGGCACTTGCATCTCACTGCTTGGTTGATAATCTGCAAAACCATGGAAACTAAAATCTTGGAGACTAAAATTGGGGTTAGTGTTCGTGTTAGTTTAGGAAAAGAAGAAAAATAAGAGAAGAAAACATAAAAACATGTTGCAGGACGACGAACGGCCGCTCGGGCGGTCCAAGGGCGCTTGGGCGCTCTCTGACTGGGCGCTGAGTGGGCGCTCGGGCGCTTGTATCGACGCAGAACTTTGCTGTTCTGCGAACAACAAGTTCTGTGGATGCAAATGCTAAATGCAATGCAATGTATAGATGAAATATGCAGTATGCTATGTAATGCAGTGCAAAAATAAATAAAATTTTTTTGTTGTTTTTATTTTTCAAGAAACAAAGAAAAACGATTATGTACAATATGCACAAATCACACAACTAGAGATTACTTTCATCGCCATTCCCCGGCAACGGCGCCAAAAATTTGATGGTGAGCGTCGCAATTCCCATAAATTTATTTATTTTTAAAACCAAGTTCCCCTAATATAGTTTAGTGGAAACCAGGGTCGTCTCTCACAAGGAATAGCTAAGGAAGCAATACCGAAACTAGTTGTATGAGGGTTGTCACAAATTGGGGGGTTTTGTATGCAAGAAAAATAAATAAAATTGGAATGATAAAAACTGTGGTTTATGAGGTAGAACATTCATTAGGGCGTTTATCATTGGCTACAAGAGAATGCATGAGTTGATTAATTACGCTAGAGTTAGATCTAACCCTATTGTTGTGATTCTAATGATTGATTGCCTAGAACAAGATTAATTGGTGAGATCTCACCTTTAGTTCCGTTTTCAACAATCTTTAAAGCCAATCAAATTAATCTAATTAAGAGACTAATCAACCAATTAATTAATCATATATCAATTCCTAATATGACATGCATCAATTAATCAACCAACACATGAACACATGCCAATGAATTAGCCTAACTCAATCGAGTAAGCCAAGACAAAGGGGTAGACACACACAATTTAAGATCTCAAATTATATGCCAGGAATGATAATGAAAACTTATGCAAGATTAAGAACAAATCCTCAATTTACCCCAATGATGTTCACACCCTCATAAACCACCAAGAGACTTAGTTACTCATGGAGGAAATATAAGGGCAAAAATTAAATTGATTTAAAAACAAAGATGGAATGAAATAACTTGACTTGAACAATAAAGAGGAAGTGCAAAGAAAATAAAGACTAATCGAAAGTAAATGGAATAAAGGAAATAAATGAAAAACGAATAACTGAATTAATTCTGAAAGTGACTTACAAAACCCAAAGACTTGACGAATAACGTTAAAAGTAAACAATGGACAAAGCTAGAGAACAACTAGGAAAAGAAAATGGAATCCTAATGGAACAAAGAAACTCTAACTAAAAGTCTAGGGTTTGGAAAGTGATAAAACTAGGAAAATAAAAGTGGAGACTAAAGAGGTAGTAAGAGATGTTGAAGTGTGTTTTCTGGATGCATTAGCACTGCTTTATATAGAGGAAGCAGCCTCAAAACCCTAGCAATTGCGCCCCCAACACGGTTTTGCAGATTGGGCCTTGCTGTCAAAATGCTACTACGCGTGCTCGGGCGCCCGTAGGGGGCCAGAGCGCCCGATCCTGGGCAGAAATCAACTGTTTCGCTTCCTTACTCTGTTTCTGATGTCCATTGCTCAAATAATTGATATGACCTGCACCACAAACACCAAATACCAAAGATCAAGTGCAAAGGTCATCCTTGAATTGCAAAAACACCATAAAACATATTCAATTAGCCTTTATTTTCATTAATCTCCAAATAAATCCAAATTTTAATAAACACAATAAAAGGCTAAGAATAGAGTAAAGAATTACATACAATTGCTCAAATTAAGAGTATAAAATATCGGCAAACACCACGTTATCAAAAAGCATTATACTCTGAGCTTTCTCTTTGATCTATTGGATAGACTAGTCATGTTGGAAGCCAATCCATCTATTTTTCGGAAAATCTTATTTCCGATGCTTGCAACATAGATAATGATGGCATAATAATCAATGGGAATCTGGAATGGTTTATTCAAGATATTCTTCCTAGTGATGTATCTAATGTCCTTTGCGGGAATTACAACATGAACCCCGTTTGTTTGAGAGTTAGTGATCTCTCGGATAAAGCATAGATAATGTTCCAAATATTTCAATTCTATCTCCTACCATGAGTTGAATCAACAAACTTTTTGAACAAAAATGACACTATGCTTCTTTTCTACCTCATGACAAATGTGAAGATCAACTTATCAAGATTAATTCTTGATAACATAATCGATTCTATGAATACAAATCAAGAATATTTCATCGGTCGTCTACCCCATACGAGACTCCTTACTCGCATATTCAAGTTTGCAAATATCAACTTGGGTAGATTTGAATATATTACACCATATTCATATCTCAAGTTCTCAACCGTTCCAAGTATGGTGGGGTACTAGAAGTGAAGATCTTTTTGATGAAACAAAGGGGGAATTGAAGATAAAGGAAGATTTCTCCAAGAACATTGAAACTTATCTAGATCAAGAACTTCAAGAAACTTATCTAGCTCTAGGGGGAGCTTAGTTCCTTTTTCTAAGTTTTTAAAATTCTTTTAAAGTTCTTGCACTTATGTTCTTTAATTTCTTTTATGTCTTATTTTGTATTATGTTTATGTTTATTTTCTTTAATTAATTAAAGTTTTTCTTTTTATTATTTCTTCTCTATTATTGCTTTTTATTGTTATTATCTTGTTTTATTTGAAAATAATTTCCTAAGGCTTCATGTCTTAAGAAAATATTTTCTCTTATAATCAAATCAAAACCTTTATTTCAATTGGAATTATTATCATCAAATTAAAAAGGGGGAGATTGTTAACTCCAAGAACCCTTTACTTCATGGTTGAAGGTTTTGAGTGATAAAATTCTTAATTAAAATAAAAATTTTAATTTGGTTTGACTAATTGTTTGTTAAATGTGTTTTAGGATTTAATTAATTGAAAGTATGAAAAGACACATCTTGACTACAACGGAAGTCCAAAGTGGCGCACAATAAGGCTTGGAGAACAAGCAAATCTAATTTTTGAAGACCATTACAAAGCTTTTCTAATTAAGAAAAGTTTGGTTGGAAGACTCTATGATTTCCCATAATTTTATTTATGAAAAATACATGAAATTAAATAGAGAATCATCTTTATTAAAAAAACTCTATTTAAATATTCATGTATCATATATATATATATATACATATTTTTGAAATTACCTTTATTAAAATAGAGAATCAAAATCAAATCTCTATTTTACATTATCTCTCATGAGATTTTCGAAAATTATATATATATATATATATTTCAAAATTAATAAATAAATAGATAAACAAAATCAAATCTTTATTTTACACATTATTATTAAAGATTTTGAAATTGTATATATAAGGGAAATCAGGAAATATCTTGTATGGAGAATTAAATGCAAATGTTTTAATTATAATAATTATCTAGAATTTATTCTAGAATATATTTTTTGCAATTAAGTAACAGAATATTTTTACGGACACTTTAAAAAGATTTTGTGAGCCTCCTAAAGATTCTATAAGAATCTACAAGATTCTCAAAAGATACCATACGGGACCAAAAGATTCTGTTGAAGATTCTACACGAAGTTAGAAGACCTCAGAAGATTCTGTCAAGTATTTTAATACTAGAAGATTCTCGAAGATTCTGTGAAGATTCCAGTAGATTCCTGAAGATTCTATCAAGATCCCAAAGAATCTCAAGATTCCAGAAGAATCTCAAGCCTCAAGTTTCAAAATTCAAGAATATTCAAGATTCAAGAATCAACCTACAGAAGATTCCTTGGAAAACCATGTTTGGTGTTTAAGGTTTTTCAAAAAATGAGAAATCATGAAATCCTAATTCGTACCAATATGGGGGCACACTTGTGGAGCAAGGGAAGCTAAGAAAACCCTAGCCTCCCCTCTCAAAAGTGGCGCAAGGAATTCTAGTATATCTAGCAAGATTTCCTAAAATAATGATGAAGCAATGCACACCACAAAGATCAAGGCACATTCAAATTCAAGGGCCAAGATGAAGTTTCCTTATTTCTTGTGCTTGGTTATAAAGTTTCCATATTTCAAGATCAAATATTAACCTTTGGATTAAAGGGAAACATTTGAATCAAGAGCCAAGATTAAACTTCCTCTTATTTGATCTTCTTATTTTTGGAAGATCAATTTCATATCAAATCAAGGAGCTCTCACCATTGGATCAAAAGATTTCAAATTCAAATCAAGGGTGGAGATCAAACTCATGGATTTCAAAATTGAGGTGTTATTTTCCCTATAAATAGAAGACCTTTTTAATGCCAAAGAATGCAAGAGACCGCACAAGCTTACAGGTGCTAAAACTCTGTCGAATTGAATCCTTATTTCTCTTCATCTTCAACCTCCAAACTCCTAACCTATCAAAGTTTTTATTTTTATTGGGTTTAAGGGTTGTACATCTCAAAAGAGTGAACATTATTGTTTATCCTAGTTTATACTAGTTATCTTTGAGAGAAAAGCAAACAAGGCTCAAACTTAGTTGCATCTAAGTTCTTGATTGTTTAAAGTTTTCAACTTTTGTACAAAGTCCTTAATTTTTAGGCAAAAGACCTTAGTTGGACTAAGGCAAGGGTAGAAAGTCCTTTGGTGTTAAAGGTAAGGTTGAAGTCCTTTGTTGTTTGCAAGGGCAGTGAGTCACCTTTGTTGGAGATGCAAGCGAAGTCCTTTGTGGTTTTCAAAGGCAGTTAGTCACTTGGTGAAGGTGCGGGTTGAAGTCCTTTGTGGTGAGGCAGAGGCATGAAATTCCACCTAGTTGTTGGTGGTGTTAGTGAAATCTCAGGTGAATCCTGGGGACTGGAGTAGGCACGTTGCCGAACCAGTATAAAAAGTTTGTGTGTGCTCTCTCTCTTCCCTTTCTCTTTATTTAATTGTTTTTACAATTTATCATTGCATACACAACACATAAGGGTTTGCGCAAATCACCATCATATTTGTCTAAGTGTTAGAGGTTAAAGTTTCAACATTTATCACTTAGAAGACCTTAAAAGTAAATATAATTTCAAGATCTAAAATAGCCTTGTCTATAGGCTAGTTTATATTTTATTTACTAACAATTGTTTCCGCTGTGCAAGACAAGTCCAAGACTTGGTCTTTATTTTTAGTAATTTTCAGAAACAGAATTTATTGGTGTAACGTGATTCAACCCCCCTTCTCACGTTTCACTACCTCCACATTTGTGTATGTTTGGTGTGACATTTCTGTATGTTTTGTATGTGTTATTAGGTATGTTTGATGCGTGCACTTCAGTACGTTTGGTGTGTGCAATATGGTATGTTTGGTGTGTACATTTTCTGTATATTTAATGTGTGCAATTGAGTCATTCAAGTAAAAAATTTTAAATTAGTCTTTCATTCAATTCACAAGTTTTTTAACATAACCCGCCATTTTTTTTCTTTTTTTTTTATTTAGTTTGATTTTATTATATATTTTTCAATACATTCTCTCTTCATGATATTAAATACTTCAAAATTAAAAGAAAAAAATGATTTGGAAGGTTAACAATTAGTTATCTCTTTGATTAAAAAAATTATACTTTTGCACACATCTATTCATAATTGCACGTACCAAAATATACATAATGCACACACCAAACCAATCCGGCTACGTGTACACCCAAAATGTATTCACCTATGTATCCACCCACATAAATTAGAAAGTTTGATTATTTCTCTTTCTTTCCTAATTTTTCTCTCTTTTCTTTTATTGATTTTTCTCTCTCACCCACCACGATTTTCTCCAACCTACTTCATAATCGATTTAAAAATTTTCAAGCATGTAACAAATATTTTTAAATTATATTATCCTAAGAAATTCAAAAATCAAATATGATTTTAGAAATCAATTCCAAACTATCATAATTCATACTCATAATTTCAAAGTCAAAGAGATAATAAAGTAAAAAAATAATATAATAAAATATTTGTATAGTATAAAAAAATGTATGTAAATTATAAAAAAATGTGTGTATATTTTCTATGTAAAATATAAAATAAATATATGTACATTATCAATAAAATGTAATTATGTATATTTTTATTAATAAGTGTTTGAGGTAGATAGAATGTACATAAATGTGTGTAGTATTAGCATAAAAATGTGAGTAGTTCGTAACTTGTACATAAATATATGTAGTTTGTGTAAAAATATGTGTAGATTGTACATAAATGTGTTGGTGGTGGTGCAGATAATGATTTCTCAAATATCAAGAACACAACCTAAGAGGGGGTGAATTGGTTTTGTATAATTTCTTGCAATTTTCAAGTCTTGATGCAAAAGATACTTTCTAAAATTGTAAAATCAATCAAGTATTTTGTACTTGTTGAAAAGTTAATTTCAAAACAATTATGATAAGCAATTTGTGATATTAGAATTATGTATCAGAAATTAATAATCTCAAATACTAATATTTTGCAACGAATTAAAGAATCACAAACACTTAATCACATAGCATCATCAAAATATGTATTTTTATTTCAAACTTTCTGAACACTAAAACAATGTTATTTTAGAATGTACTTATCAGAAATATAACATCAATTCTTTAGAAATACTTTTCCAGAATATCAACTTTCTGAACTCTCTTCAGAAACTCTTTCTGAGCTTTCTTCAGAATGTAAACTTCCAGAAACTATCAATCAGAATGTGTTTAACACAGATTTCTTAAAATCTTTCAAGAAACATCCAAAATACCTTTCTTTCAATATTTTTCAATGTGAATCAATATTCAAATAATCAAATACAAACAATCTTTATAACAAAAGATTAATTTTCACATTAATCTTTAAATGTCAAAACTTACTTTATTTTTACCTTTCCTTTCTTAATATTGATTGTAATTCAATTCAATACAAGTCAATATTGATAAAAATCAACAAATCATTAAGCAATAATAGAGTAAAGGTAAGAAAACAAAACCACAAGTTTTTATACTGGTTCGGCCAATAATGCCTACATCCAGTCTTCAACCTCAATGGTCGAGTTCCACTATTTCAGAATCTTTCCACAAGCATACAATGTACACCGATATATTTTACAACCTTCTCAGGTTCGCTACAAGAAACCACTTGCAGAGGTGCTATACAATATCCCCTTGTACAGACTTTTGCTTTAGAAATTCTATCCAAAGACTTTTCCTCCAGAAAACTACACCTTTCTGAAGGTTTTCCACTCCAAGATGTCCCCTCTTGAAGATTTTCCTTGCCTTGAATCCTTCAAAGACTTTTCCTTGTACCTTGTGATGGTGTGAGGGTCTCTTGAGAAACACCTCCAAGCTATGCTTCACACAAACCAAGAGGGGGGTGAATTGGTTGTGTATATTTTTTGCACTTTCTTCTTGTTATTCTAACACTTCTGAAAATCTCAAAGATTGATCAAGTCTTTGAACTTGTCAAGAATTAGTCAAAACAATAAGAATCAAAAATGTTATTTGTGATATCAGATTTCTCAATCAATCATATGACATACAAAGAAATTAATATGCCAATTACAATGATTTATTTTGCACAGCGGATTATAGATCACAAATATCACACAACTTTAGGTATCAAGCTTTCTCAACACTCAAATGATCAATATTAGAAATAACTCTTTCAGAAATATACCACTTTCTGAATCAACTTTATGAACTAGCTTTCTGAACTTACTTCAGAAATTCATCAGAATCTTGTTTCAGAATCAATATGTTTCGAAACAATTATTTCACAAACAAATCAATCAACACAATACAATATGATATGTTTCTTACATGCAATCAGAAATCTAAACAACAAATATTCAGAAAACAAAACACAAATTCTTAAGAATGTGTTCTTTGAGAAAACTAGTCACAGATTTCAACTCTCTAATTTCTCTTTCTGTAAATTGTTCTTTAACTTGTTTATTTCAGATTCCAATTACCCAAATAGCAAATATCATATATCAGAAAGTTAAACACATAAAGATTCTGTTAGCTTTAGTTTCTTTAACCTTCAGGTTGTTGTTTCAAGTTTGTTCTTGAGATATTCAATCAGAAATCAAAATATCTGATTATAATGCACAGTTTCTTATCAATCAAAAACCATTAATGCAAAGGAGTAAAGTTTGAGAGATTAGACCAATCTTATACTAGTTCGACCAATTATGCCTACATCCAGTTCTTCAATCCTTCAAAGACTGAGTTCCACTAGAAATGCACCAGAAAGTACAGGTATCAATACAAAGATATATTTTGCAACCTTCTCAGGTTCGACACTCTAGAATATCCCCTTATAAAGATTTTCCACTCTCCAGATATCCCCTCTGAAAAGATTTCCCTGCCTTGATATTCCCTCAAGGACTTCTCAAAACCTTACTTTTGGTCACTCTTTCTATGAACTACTTCCTTGAGAAATTGACTTCGAATATCTTCTGATCCGGTTTCTCTAAACCTCAAACTCTTTGAGTTTGATCAACTTCTGAAATCTTTAACTTCAGAAACTCCTTCTCTTGTTCAATCTTCACAATTGAATTAGAGCTTTACTCTGATCTTCCTTTCTTGAGCCTTTCTTTCTTTCTCTCTTCCTCTCTTAGCTCACAACTCTTTTTCTTTTCTTTCTCAAATGTATCCGAGTTTCTCTCTCAGATTTCTCTTTTCTTTTCAGCTCTTTCTTTTTTCTTAGATGATTTTTCTTATCACTCTGATCTTTTTTCTTTTCTGTGCTATTCTGATTGTATTATTCACTGTTCTGAAAACCGGACCGGACCGGCCGGTCGGACCGGTTGAACCGGGAACCGGACCCCTGTGCAGTCCGATTAGGCCTTAAAAACCGGTCAAAAACCGGAAAAACCGGTCAAAAACCGGTGAAAATCGGGTAAAAACCGGTTGGACCGGTCAACTTATATAAAAATAAAAAATTTAATTTTTAAAAATTTAATAACTATTTTATAATAAAATTTAATATATAATACACTTTAATTATTAAAATTAAGGATTATTAAACCTCTAAATTTATCTAATGCTATAAATTTTCACTTTTATTAATATTTTCCATGCACTTTAACTTTTCTATATCATATAATTCATCATATATGTATATATTTATAGATAAATATATAATTTATACATATTTTATTATATCCGGTTGAACCTCCGCTCGAACCGGTTAAACCTCTAAACCTCTGAACCTCTCCCTCGTCCGGTTCAATATCCGGTCCGGTTTTCAGAACCTTGGTATTATTCTTCTATTAAACCTTGAGACTCATCTATTTATAGAGAGCTCTATTAATTTGAAAATGTACAGCTGTCATTAAAGCTCTTTTCTTTCTTGGCGGGAAAGCTAACATTATAACTAATTCCCTTTTCTAACATGTGCAAAATATGATTTCCTATTTTACATACACATGCACTAAACATACATCAGAATATAAAAATCAACATTCAACATAATTCTGATTTGACTTTCTCAAAAAAAAACTCATTAAGTTTCTGAGTAGCTTTCTGGACACTTATCAGAAACTCATTAAGTTTCTGGACTTTCCTCTGTAGCTTTCTGATCCTTCTATCTTCTTCTGAAATTCTTCAGCGGCTTTCTCATGCATATTACAAAGATTATACATTATATAATCCTAATACACAACTAACCCTATTAACTATGTTTCTCTTACAAATATTACAATTGTTTCAATACAATACATGAAGCATCTCTCACTTACTTTCTCACAATGGTTTCTCAATACAAAGAAGCTTTCTCATCCTATTACAATCATTTATACTATAGCTTCTCAAAACAACTCACAAAGTTACATGAGTTTTGTTATTATCAAAACCAAATGAGGAATTACATTAACACCTTGCTATCGGTTTCTGAAACTATGATTGAATTGGTGTTGTTCTTCAATCTTCTGATATTACATCAGAATTAAAACTCTCTCAAACTCTTTTCTTTTTAGCTCATTTCTCACTTTTCTAGAGTTTGAAGCTTTCTTTTTCTTTTCTTTTATCTCATAGCATATTTCTTTTCTCTCTGAAATATTTTTTTCTCACAGATAAATTTTCTTTCAAGTGTATGAATGATTATGTCTCTTATAAAATACACAAGAGCATATCTGTATATAGAGATAAGAAGGATAAGATTCTAGCTGTAAGTTCCAACTAGAATAACTAACCTTATCTATAAGAACACTTCAACAATTACCACGTGCTCTTATAAAAAATAAACATAGCAATAATAAAGTTGAAATAGTTCTGAACCATTAAGCTCAATTTTGAACCATTAAGCTCAATTCTGAACCTTGTGTTTGTTCCACTTTCTGAACATCCCAGATAACACTTTCTGAACCAGAATTCTGAACTCTTCCAGAATTCACTTTTTGATGCAATCTTCTGAACTGCATCTCCATTTTCTGAACATAGCTTGATGTTTCTAATAGTTCTAAATATAATTCACTTTTTATATGCAGGAAACTAAATATAGTTATATGAATGATACATCATCATTTCTTCTCTTTTCAAGATCCAATTTTAGAATAATATATATATATATATATATATATATATGATATAATATAATATATGATTACTTATTAATTATTTAGATAATTATTTATATGTTTATTTAGAAAAGTATATTTACATGTCAACTAAATTTAATACTTTCGAGTGAAAAAAATGAAATTTAGAAGTAATATGAGTATTTCATATACCTCTTAAAATAAATTATTTCATTTTACTTATCCTTGAACTTTATTTGTATATATTTTGCAATTATAGGTGGTCCTAAATCCTATTCTTCCACACCTTTCTCGTTTCTTTTGTCGTTCACGAGGTGGTTGGGAGATTGCTGGGTGGGAACGGGTTGAGTACAAATTTGTAATAACCACACACACTAAGGCCCAATCTATATATATTTTTACTATTATTATATTATTATATCTACAATAAAATATATATATATTTTTACTATTATTATATCTACAATAAAAAATAAATCACAAATTATGAGTATCTATTTTATATGGGTGATGCTAAATGCACAATAAAAAATCATTCAATAAATAAGATTTTGGGTCATAACTACTTAACTCATTACAATTTCAATGACTATTTGGACCAAAATCAAAACCAAAAAAGGCTCATTGGCTGCATGGGCCGATTTTTCATTGTACAATTAGCATTATTGATTTTACATTCATCCACATAAAAAATAGAAATGATAAAATATGTTTTATGAGTATGAAATTTAAATGTTTAAAAATATATAATGTATAAATAGTATTATTCATAATATTTTATTATGACAGTGTAAACACATACTATAAATTATGCTAAAAACTTCAGCTAAATAAGTAAATATCCAAGATTTTTTCTATCTTTTGGTTCTCATTTATGCATTATTGCTTCTATAAATAGATCCTCCTTTCTTCTCTCATGTACACCACCCAATACCGTCCCAGTTCACTATAACCAAGATAAGAAATGAAGATTGGTACTACCTTGTTTGCCCTCTTCCTTCTTTCGACTTTGACCTCACACCTTTCTTCTGCTGGAGAATTGGTGGACACGAATGGCCAACCTCTTCGGAACGGCGGCATATACCACATCGTGTCAGCCATAAGAGGAAGAGGCGGGGGAATCACACAAGCCGCCACCGGTACCGAACCTTGCCCATTCACTGTCGTGCAAGCCAACTTTGAGATCGGTTTACAAGTGCAAATCTCAACCCCACCTAAGATATTGTACCTTAACGAGAAACATAATTTAGACTTGGAGTTCACTTCATTCTACTTGTGCGCCCAAGATACAAGGTGGAGTGTTGTCGATGGCCTACCAGAAGGACCCGCTGTTAAACTTCTTGGCAGCTACGATTATACTGTGGACGGTTGGTTTGGAATTAGAGGAGTCGGCTTTGGCGACGCTTACAAGATTGTCTTCTGTCGTAATGACTCTACTGGTAAATGTTCAGATATTGGGTTGTACATTGACGATGATGGAAATAGGCGTTTGGTTGTGAAGGAAAATGATCCACTAATTGTTAGGTTTTCAGCTGTGAATGCTGTTGCTGCATGATGAACATGTAACTGTTTTAATAAATCTTGTACCATCTTGCTAAATATATAGTTCGTGAATTAGTAAGATATGCAGGAGTTGAAATCGTAATGTATAAAGGCTCTCCTTAGCCTTGTTGTGCTTGGCGCATGAATCATGATAAAATAAAAAACTTATGGCTTAAGTTGCTTTATCGGCTTATATATTTCTAGAACTGACTAATATCAATTTTATTAAATTTTGTATGCAATGTATTTCCAAAAGGGAAATAGTTGAGGCACAATAAAAATCTAATCCAAACAGTCAATATATTGTACATAATATATATAATATAAAATACACAATGTATATTATATATAATGCACACTATATATCACTTAGGTAGCGTTTGTTTTAAAATTGATACAAGACACGGTACAAAAATATAGATACAATACAATATAATACACTAAATTTTCTGTATTTTATATTGTGTTTGTTTTAAGGTGTACACGATCAATTTATATCAGGGGACAGTACAGTTAATTTGTAATAAAAGTCTCTATTACCCTTAAAATACAACTCTAAAGTAAAAAATACTAACAACCCCAAATTAAAAAAAAAAATACTCAAATCAAAAGCACCGTAAACCCCAAAAATTCCCAAATTGTGTTTTTCTTACTGAATTTTCTCCAAGTTGCTCTATCACTAATGAAAGGACAAGCCTTCATAAACAACATAAAACAACAACATAAAAAGCAATTAAAACACAAAAATAGCAGCAACAATACAATTAAACAACAATATCATAGAAACGTTCACATCATGAAATTTAACAGCAGCATAAAAAGCAATTAAACATAAAGACAAATGCAAAAAAGCAAATAATATAGCAGCGGCAGATTTCTCAATCAAGAGATGTCCATATAGTAGTAGAACATGTTGCAACATCATCTTTCTTTGCAACATGTAATATATATTGTGCACATTATATCATATATGACGTGCACAACATATAATATTTGTTGTATAATTTATATTATATATATCATGCATAACTTATTCACTATTTTGGTTGATTTTTTGTTGTGTAATTCGAGCTATAATAATAGAAATTAAAGCCATCGTAGGATTGATTTTTGTGCATAAAAAATATAACAAATACCAATAATATCTATCTTTTCTTGCAGGAAGTCATGTGCAAACCACGTGCTCCGTCGAAAACCAATATGTTATGCATAACAAGTATTATATAATATGTACAATATATATTATATGTTGCACACAATATATATTATATATTATGCACAATAGGGGAGTTCTTAAATAAAGACAAGAAACTTGTCTTTACAGTAAAGGAACCAATGAGAATGGAGATAAAATGTATAACACCATACATCTAATTATTTAAAGAACATTATAAACACCTATTTTCCTTCCTCCTCCAACCCCACCCAACTCTTCCACTAATTCTTCAACCAAATTTCTGCAACCAAATCTCTGCAACCACCACTACATCTACCTCTGCCATCCACTCAATGCCATCTTCGTCTACAACCTCTGCTCCCGCCAACACATCTTTCTCTCCTCCCTCCCCTCCGTTGACAACACATGGTTCGGTACCTTCAACATCACGACAAATGATGTCGCCGTCGATCACCTCGGCAACACTTTTGCAACAAACTCCGCTGGCAACTACATCTGCAAAGTCCCCGCCGGTGACGTCTCGATCTTCTCCAAATCGCCGCTTTTCATTGTGAACATTCCAGAAGCTTTAGAGAAGAAAAACTTCCACAATACGAGCTCCTAGTTCTCACCAGCATCACTTATGTCAACAAAGGTTACCTCCTGGTGGTCCAATCTAGCACCCAGAAAATGTTCAAGGTTGACGCGAGGGACGGAACAGTGAGGAAGGTTGTGCTGAGCGAGGATCTCGTCGGTGCCGACAACATCACCGGAGGAACAACAACATTGCGGCGATAGTGGTGTCTCCGGTGGACGAGTTGTGGTTCCTGAAGAGCGGTGATAGCTGGCCGGAAGCGGTGGTGGTTGAGAGGTTTGGTTGAAGAAGAATTAGTGGATAAGTTGGTTGGGATTGATGGAGGAAGGAAGAGAGATGTATCTATAATGATCTCCAAATAATTAGATGTATGATATTCTACAATTTATTTCCCTTCTGATTATTTCCTTCACTATAAAGACAAATTTGATGTCTTTATGTGAGAAAGCACCTGCACAATAATATCATATGTTGTTAAGAAAAATGAAGTTACAATAAGTGATATATGTTGTGCATATTATGTATTATATATTGCACACAGTTTGTTTTAGCAGATTTTTTTTTTGTTGTTCATCAAATTTTTTTTAAATGTTTTATATATTTTTTATTTGTCGAAAATATAGTCAAGTTAACCATCTTACGATGGATTTTCTTTAGTTTTTATTATATATATATATATATATATATATATATATATATATATAGCATATCTCAAAAAATATATAGAATATTTGATAAAAAATACATGATTACTTATTAATTTAAAGACAGACTGATAAATGATATTTTTTTTAAGTAGACGGTAATTCAACTAGCTAGCTAGATCTTGAAATAAAAATTAACAGTTAATTTTAATGTCTAGAAATACTATAAATATTCAAATTTAATACAGATAAATACTATTAATTTAATACAGATAAATACAAACCTAAAAGTACCATAATATTCTCTTTCCCCTCATACACAAACTCCCTTCAACCACACACTGCGTGAATCATCCATTCCAGGCTTTCTCACTCTAACTCTTGAGCTCAAATTCAAGACGTACTCATCACATACTTCCATTTGGCTGTTTCATAAAATCAACCAAGCTATTCAGATCAGAGACGATTTCATTATTCATTGATATTCCATTATATTTCTTTAAAATGGGTTTTGAGTTGGAGGTGTTGGTGTTACCCGATTCACACTACCATTTTAGAGAATTTATAATCAAACTCCTGAAGTGAGATATAACTTGAATAATAAATTCGTAATAGATTACTACTGTCTTTAAAAATATATTAAAATTTTTGTAATCTATAAATAAAATTAAATAATTTTTTAGAAAATAAAAAAATAAAAAATTGTTATCTACAATGAAATAAAATAAATATAAATTATTAAATATAAAAATTAATTAAAATCATAAAAAATTTAATAGATAAGAACTTAACAAAGTAAAAAAAAATTAATTAATTTATTATATTGATATATCATAACTTAAATTTTAGAAGGTTTAATTATAAGTCCATATTGTGATGGAATTCTATGTTTTGTTACTTTCAGAGTTCTAAATCTAATTAAAATAGTAAATTGGTAAGTTTACCCGAGTTTATAATAATGTATTCGAGTTCATCTAAGTTTATTCAAGTTTGTAAGTGAATTAATTCAATTTAAAAATTTAGATTCGTAAACTCATAAAAATCTAAGAGTTAACTAGACAGTATATATAATATCATCACGATAACAGGTCGATAACTTATACGGATGAGGATTAAGTGCACTTGGTATGTTGCGCTCCAAGTTTGCGCCTGTTGTTATATTTGCAAAAGAGTCCCACCTGTTGTGAAATTAATAACAATACCAGAGAGAAAATAGAGGAGAAGAGAAAACTATATTATTGATAGTCTCCAAAGTGTTATCTTCTATTAGGATTCAGAGTGCTATTTATAGTCAAACTAAGGAAGAGATAAGATCAATTCAAATCTTAATAAGGAAAATATAAGATTAAATCAAATCTTATCCAATTTTATTTTAATTTGTTAAAGATACAGATATTCACAATATTATCTCATAACACTCCCCCTTGAATATCTGTTGCTGGAATATGTCTTGTTAAAACCTTACTAAGAAAAAACCCATTGGGAAAAAATCTTAGTGAAGGAAAAATAGTACAATATCCTCCCAATGTAAGACTTTTGTTTGCCTCATTAAAAACCTTGTCAAGGAAAAACCCAGTGGGATGAAAACCTTAATCAAGGAAAAATAATACAGTATTTTCTCCCCCTCTTAAAGACATTATTTGATACACTTCTACCTTCAAGAAATTAGTACACAAGATTGAGATGTGCTGGTAGAAGAATATCAAATAAATTGAGGAGGAACTATGTCTTGCTAATACATTTACAACAAATGTTATATCTAGTTGTGTATAATTAGTAAGATCTAAGAGTGCTCCAATGACACTAAGATATGATACTTTAGGACCAAGTAGACTTCTTCCCAATTTTATTGAGGAAGAGATGGATCTCTCTTTACATCCAATGGCCTTACCACCATTGGGGTACTTAATGGACGTGGTTTATCCATATAAAATCTCTTCAAGATTTTCTCAATGTAAGTTGATTGACGAACTGGAATATTTCATTAGTCAAATGCTCGAACTGTAGGCCGAGACAAAATTTAGTCTTTCAAAGATCTTTCATCTCAAATTCATCTTTTAAATCTTTTATGACTATTATGACTATAGGAATCTCTTCAGGATTTCCAATGATATTTAAATCATCAACATACACAAATATGATGAATTCATTTACACATGGGAAATCATCCTGAAATCCATATTCTCAATCAAATACTCACTAAAACGGTTGTACTGTATGTGCCCAGATTGCTTTAGACCATAAATAGATCTTCACAGTTTGATTGAATAAATTTCACAAAAATGTTCGTTAGACAATGTTGATATCTTTAATCCTTCAGAGACTTCATATAAACATCATTGTCTAATGAACCATATAGATATGCTTTGACAACATTAAGTAGATGCATATTTAGCTTATTATATGCAGATAAGCTAATCAAACATCGTAACATTATTGCATCAATTACATGGAATATGTTTCACCATTATCTATATCAGGTCTTTTGTGAAAAAAAACATTGTGCTCCAAATTGAGCATTATAGTGTATAAATTCATTTTTCTCATTTTGCTTTCACAAACATACCCATATGTATCTCATCATGGGTTTCACACATTTCAGGTATTTGGATTACAACTCCAATCAACAAATGAGTCAAGTTTAGCCTACAGGGCTTATTTCTAATTTGGCCAATCATTTATATATCGATATATTTGTTATTGATTCTTGACTCAAAATCCTCATTTTCTTGCATAAGTGTAGCGCTACACTATTTGCAAATATATTGTCGCGACGTACAATAATTACTTGTCGGTTCCATAGTTTCTTGTGTAGACATGGTTTATTGAGATCTCATCATTTTCAATATCTTGACAATTTTCAGGTACCTGAACGTCTTCTAACGTTTCAATCATGTCAAATTTTGGACCATAATATGCGTCCTTACCATGTCTCTATCCTCTTCAACAGGAAGAGTATCATTTGCCTCCATAACAATATTTTTGTCTATTTGCCCCTTATTTCGAAAATTTTCATTTTGGAACCGACCGGCATATCACGCTTCTGGCGTGTAACCTATTCACTAGCCAATTGCTTAACAATGGGGATCAATTTCGAATAAGGGTATATTCAGTTGGTATATATATTTTAGTCATTCTATTTCATAAAAAAAAAATACATCTGACAATGCATTTACTATTCTTTGCAATAAAATTATGAACTTCTGGTTCATATTGCCTTTTTATGAGGATCTAAATAGAGTAGAGTGATGAATTGCAATTTATTCCAACTGTCATTCTCCCCCTAATGTTGGGAACATTACTTCATTAAATTGGCAATCAACAAATTGAGCCTTAAAGACATCTTCTATTTGTATATCAAAATACTTGATTGTAAAGCGAGAGTCACTTCCAACATTTTAAATGAGAATTGTTTGGTTCCAGGCCAAAACAATTACTGGGAGAGAGAAATAACGACATTTTGTCTTATACAAATAAGCATTTGTAAAATAATTTGCTCCAAACTAGAATATGGAGAATTGTTCTCATAAATAAGTGGTCTAGCAATCAACTTAAGGTCTTTCATAAGTTTATTATGCTAGCCAATTATTTCTATGAACATGCATAATTGGATGTTCAATCTATACAATATTGGCCTACAAGCATTAAAAGCTTGAGAAATAAATTCACCATATCACCATTTCAATTGTTTATCGAAATTAGTGCTCTTAACAACTTGCGCAAGTATATCACGAACTTCAAGTCGCGAGATAATAATGAGCACATATGTGACCATTTCATAGATGCATCTATTATAAGTATTTGAAAGGTCCATATATTGGATTAATTAATACACATATATCACATTGAAATTCCTCCTAGGAATACAAGAGGTTCAAATCCAATCTTTGTTGGTGAAGGCCATATAATATATAAATATATATTTAATTGAGAAAAAATAACAAAAGAAAACTCATTACATTGAAAAAAACTTCTAGTTCTTCAATGAATGTTCATACGAGTTTTCAGTGATCCTTCGCATCACTAATTCTCTGGATGTCCCAATTGATCATGCCAAATGATAAAGTCATTTGAATTAGTAAACTTCTTGTTTACAATAGCATGTGATTCAATTACACTAATTTTAGTGTAACAAAGATCAGATGAAAACGAAGGTAATTTTTCCAGTACAACTTTCTTATTGGAATCACAACTTGTGATATGAAGGTACTCATTATTCCCCTTATTTACTGTCTCAATATGATATTCCTTTCGACGAATATCTTTGAAACTCAATAAGTTTCTTTGTAATTTAGTAGACAGTAATGCATCATTAATGATGAATTTTGTTCCATCAGGTAACAAAATTATAGCTCTTCCAGAGCCTTCAATCAAATTAATGAGTCTTTGGAAGAAACACCGACTTTCGGTGATCATATCTTTCTTCCAGGCTATTCTAGAGATCTGCAGGATCTTCCAGAGTAAGGTATTCAAATTTTAAAGCCTCATGGAGATGACGGCGAAGGAAAACTAATGCTTTAATGCAATCCTTGTGGGATGCAACATTTCCTTGGACAATGGTGTCTTCAAGACCCAATGATTTCAGATGGATTCTACCATCGAGAACATGTAGTTCTTTCCCAAAATTTCAATGGCAACAAATTCAAAATAAAAGAGATTTGACATAATTGAAATACTAATATAATTGATAAAATAATGTTACCTTGAGAGCTTTTCGTGCTGATAACGGTTGTGAAACTAATAACAATACCAGAGAGAAAATAGAGGAGAAGAGAAAACTATATTATTGATAGTCTCCAAAGTGTTATCTTCCATTAGGATTCAGAGTGCTATTTATAGCCAAACTAAGGAAGAGATAAGATCAATTCAAATCTTAATAAGGAAGAGATAAGATTAAATCAAATCTTATCCAATTTTATCTTAATTTGTTAAAGATACAGATATTCACAATATTATCGCATAACACCACCGATTGTTTTTAAGATAGTATCTTCAGGTAGTATTTGTTTTGAATAATTCTCGAGTCAGAGTCAAGGCAGTCATGAAATTAGTGTTAAAGGACTCAGAGTCACATTGACTATAAAATTGACTCCGAACACACCTTTACATATTTGTGTCTTTCTTCCAGCACATAATGACTCACTTTTAATACACACAGACTCCAAAATTGGAGTGAACAAAAAATTGACAATTTTGTTCACTGAGTCATTGTGACTCTGTTCACTGAGTCACTATGACCCTCGCACCAAATACTTGACAAAGTTAATTTTTTACTAACTCTCTACCCCAGAGTCAAAAAAAAAAAAAACGTAACTTAAAGAATTGAATTTTAAAGCTATAAACATTATATTCTTCCCATTTTGCTTGTAAGGCTTCACACCTCTCTATCTCTCTCATAACCCAAAAAAACAAAAAAAAATATGATGTGGAAATTAAAACTAAAATTTTAAGAATCACTAGTATCTTAAATTTGACTTTTATGTGCCTGAAAATTATGCTTAAGCCTCTATCACCCCACCAATAATGCTATATTGACTCTCTATATGAGTGTACTATATGGACATTTATAATAGATATCAAATAATGATATCGTGATGCTAAAATAATAACTCTTGATGTCAAATTATTATGGATGTCCACATGGTACACTCATGTAGAGAATCAATATAGTATTATTGATCACCCCACTATTAGTGATATGAATGTGAGGGGGTCAATAATTTTTGCATAATTTTACAAAATTAAAAAATAAGAAGCTCAGGATCCTAGGGTGAATTTTGTGAGTTTAATTTTTTATTTCGATTAATTTTTAGTTCAAATAAGCTTTTATCGCATAAAACAATAATTGAGTTTTAATTCTTGTAATTTCTTTATTTTCTAGAGTCAATCATAGGCTGATGACTTTTGGTATTTCTTTGTTAGTTTTATTTCATTTAGTGGGTAGAGTAAGTAGCAATTAAAGACATAAATTATTAGGTCGGTTACAATGTTAGTAATTGTGTCGGTAAATGCTACTAACTCCAAACTTATTGTATGAACCTATATAATTTGCATTTTGATCAAATAATGGAGATAACTTGGTTTTCACTAAAATTGTGAAAGCTTATCTCTTTTTGTTCTTGAGTGATTCAAGAAAATCTAAGACTTATTAAAGGTAGAATTTCATCCTTTGTGACGTCTAACCCAAGACTTATCACTCACCTTCTCATCTATTCTTGAGTGTAGCGTCTATATCATTCTTTTACTAAATTAAAAAATCCAAAAAGAAACACATCAAAGGCCAATATGTTGTGCAATTTCTCAATCTGAGATTGCAATCTTTTTTCTTTTTATTTGGTCTGCTGCTACTCTGTTCAATTCCGCCGTGCAATCTGATTTCAACATCCAATTTCGCTGCAAACACTCAGAGATAACCATTTGTTACCTAGAAGGACACTCCTTTGAGATGATCCGCAATTTCAGAGGATTCACCCCAATAGGCCAACATATAGGAGCAATCCTCAAGAGACTCAAGAAATTCAAAAGCAAGTTGGTGAGCTCATGGAAAAAGGGTGGGTTTGAGAAAGCATGAGTCCATGTGCGATACCTGTAATTTTGGTACCAAAGAAAGATGACACATGGAGGATGTACACAAATTGTAGGGCTATCAATAACATCATCATCAACTAAATAGTTCGTTAATTAGTAAGATATGCAGGAGTTGAAATCGTAATGTATAAAGGCTCTCCTTAGCCTTGTTGTGCTTGGCGCATGAATCATGATAAAATAAAAAACTTATGGCTTTAAGTTGCTTTATCGGCTTATATATTTCTAGATCTCACTAATATCAATTTTATTAAAGTAAACTCCATGGTACTTGACAATTTAGTATCATACAAGGTGGTCCTTGATAATTAGAAATATCCTAACTAGTCAATGACAATGTCAAAAGTCGGACATCATAAGGTCCCTAGACGGAAAACGTTAATAATGTTAATGACAATTTCATTTTTTGACAAACTGGTCCCTGACAATTTTATTATTGGAAAAATTGGTCCACAATTTTATTTAAATTTTTTTTATCATTTATCTTCTTTATTACAATATGTATTTTTAAGCACTCTTAAATCAACTTTATATATCTCTCATTTGAATATTACCACTCATTTGTAATGCATTTATTTTACTATTTCTAAAAAGTCACTTATTAAATTTTACTTGTTTAGATCTTCATATTTTAAATCATCTATATTAAAACTTATACTAATAATTGATATTAAATATAAAAATATAACTATTTTAAGTTATATAAAATTTAGAATAAAATAAATCTATTATCTTGTAAGTGTTTTAATATTTTCAATAAAAAGAATGAAAAATTACTTTATTTTTTTTAAACAAGTAAATTAAGAAGTGTAATACTTAAAATTATTAATAAAAAAATTAATACTTTATAAACCAATTTTTTATAGAAATACTAAAATAATTGCACTAAAGAGTGAGTTACAATTTTTAAATAAAAGATATATAGATTTTATTAAAGAATGTTTCGAGTTGAATATATTAATAAACATGATAAAAGATAAAAGAATTTAAAAAATAATTTGGGACTAATTTTTCTAACAGTAAAATTGTTATGGACTAATTTGTCTAAAAATGAAATTATCATTAACATTATTAGTTTTTCCATCCAAAGACATTTTGATATCCGACTTTTGACATTGTCAGGTGTAACACCCCGATTTTTATTCAGTTCTAATTAAGTGAAATTAAGGGTAATTGACCTTGGTTGGAATTTAATTAAGTTTGGGTGGACATGTAAGACCCCAAAAATCTAATTATACTTTAATTAGAGGGATTTAGTCATAATCACTTTAATCAAGGCGTAATTGGAATATGGAGGTTATTGGGATGCATTTTAATGTATTTGTGTTGTTTGACATGTGTTATGTGCATTATGTGTTTTGCATATATGAGATAATGAAAAATGTATTGCATACGAGTTAAATACGATAAAATAGACTAAGAACCTAGGGAAGGAAGTTAAGAAGCAATCATGAGAGATTTTAGGTATTTATGGTTTTGTATAAGTTTATATAGGTGTAAAAAGGGTGACTAAGGTGTTAGAAATGGTTTAGAGAGTGTAAGGTGCATTTTGGAGTTTTAGATGCTTGAAACTACTGCTGCTGTCATGTATCAGCAGCTGCTCGCTAGCGGCCAGTTCTAGTCGCTAGCGGGTGAGGCGGCAGAAGTTAGCCGCTAGCGGCCGTGATAAGGTGCTAGCGGGTAATGCAGTGTTGTTGGTCGCTAGCGGCCGCATGTCCCTCGCTAGCGACCAGCATCGTGACATAACAGAATTTCTGTCATTTTGCATTTTAGACCAAACCCTCCATCTTTTTAATATTGCTTAGATGCCCCTCCGTTCAGAACCACCTTATAACCCCAGAAAAGACTTCTGAAACCTTTCTTCACCCTTAAGAACACTCCATATTCTCTCAAGCCCACTAAACCTATCAACACTCAAACCTCACATCTAGATCACCAAAACTCATCACATCAAAGAACAAACATCATAATCAGATTCTCCTCATCAATCCCTTTCATTCTAACCGAATAGAAACCATCAGAAATCATAGAAACATCATCATCATCATCATTAAGGAAGCTTAGGTAGAGAACTAAGTAAGGAGTTCAAGAAGAGGAAGTGATTTCTAGCTTGGATAGAGAGAAACTACAAGAGGTAGGGGTTTAGATTTATGTTAAGTTATGTATTAGTGTGTTCTCATGCATTAGGTACGATTATATGTCATTAATTGCATAAAAATGGTTTCTGTTCTGAAACTGATATGAGTGCAGAGTCGAGCTGCTCGCTAGCGGCTACAACACAGCTGCCAGCGAGTGCAAACGCGCTAGCGGCATATTTTTGGGAAATCACGCATAAAGGTGCAGCGGAAAACAAAATTTTTTATGCAATTCCCATCCAAGGACCCATGTGAATGAACATGATTCATCTATGAATTACCTGTTGAAGCGTTATCGCAATACAATTTGCGAACAACACTTGTTCTTGAGTTCTTCAAAAGTTCTTGTTCTTGAATTCTTCAACTCTTGAAATCTTGAATTCTTGAACTCTTCGATTCTTGAAGTCTTCAAATCTTGAATTCTTCAAATCTTGAATTCTTCAAATCTTGAACTCTTCAAATCTTGAACTCTTGTACAAAAATTTACTTTCTTTATCCTTAAGTTATTAGTTTAGAAAGTGCTTAGCTCAATTTTAATCTATATGATTTTGTGGGATAATAATATAGGAAATTGAAAATGGAAGAGAATATTGGAGAGGGGAGATGTACCATATTTCTCACAAGAAGAAAGATGGATCATTTGTCAATGATGAGGCCCAAAAAAAGAGTGTAAGTCTATAATAATTTGAATTTAATTTGATGATTTTTAATCTTTGTTTTTTGTTATTTATTGCTTGTAGGAAGAATTAGAAAAGGAAATTGAAAAAGGAACTTCTGAAAATGAAGCATATGTGAAAGTATTTGGAAAAGAACACCCGGGCTATGTTAGAGGCATGAGATTTGGTGTCTGTCCGTCTCAAGTGCATGGATCATCATCTCGCTCGGGAGGGTGCACTAATTCTGATGGGCCATCAAGAGCTGAATACGAGACTTTGAAGCTACAACTAAAAGTGTTACAAGATCAAATGACTTTCTTTATGAGTCAACACGGAGGTCAAGTTCCACCTGGTTTTCCTGCTAATCAGGTAAATGCATGTTTTTTTAGAGTTTGAACAAGATGTATACATGAGCTTGATGATGTTTTTGTGTTTTTGTCTTGATGATTTTGACTTGTCTTGAACCATGCCAAATGAATATATTGAGGAGTACCTTTGTTGGATATATTGCTGTTTTTTATTTTAGTTTTCTAAAATTGGTTAGTCTTGGCTGATTGAATATTTATTTTGTCATAGGAACATGTGTGTGACTTTTCACTTTATTTGCTGTGATATTGGTGTTGTGAATAGTGAGCAATAGGAAGGTGTTTAAGGGTAAATTGGAGTCGATTGATGATGAAAAAGATGAAGTTTTAGTACATGTATATAATGAGAGAAGACAAAGTTTTGGCCAATGGAAAGTAGTTGTTTTCTTTTGGTTGAATTAGTGGACTTGTCATGTTTCTACTGTTGTATTTGTTCCTGTTTGAGGTTGGATGTTTGTTGTTATTTGAAGCTCTATTTTTGTTCACGACTTTACTATTGTCAGCAAAATTTGTAATTTTTTTCCTTCTAATTTCAGGTTACTGACTTAGGCTCACCAGTAGAAGCAAGAAGATCTTCTGGTGCTAGTTATGAACCTCAAGCTCATGGACCATCATCATCTTCTAATCCTTAGAATATGAGATTTTATAGTCTATTTGATATTAATTTGTAATCATGGATTTTTTTGAGTTACATCAAAAATGGTTTGCCACTTGGACGAATTACTTATTTTGTTTACTTAGCACTTTTAACTAAGTAAAGTTTTTTTGATATATCTATTGATGTCAACTTAATTTCTAATAGGTTATTACATACTTGAAACACTTTATTGAAATATATTATTATCAGGTAGATTATTTATATTATTATCAGGTGAATTATTTATATTATTGAAACATATGGATTGCGGCGGTTAAAAAACCCGCCAACAAAAAAGAAATAATACAAACAACACATTTGCGGCAGTGTGAAAACTGCCGCGAAATAATTTGAAGAACAAATTTGCGGCGGTTGCAAACCCGCCGCGAAATAATTTGAAAAACAAATCTGCGGCGGTTGCAAAACTGTCACGAAATAAATTGACGAACAAATTTGCGGCGGTTGCAAAACTGTCGCGAAATAAATTGACGAACAAATTTGCGACGGTTATGTAACCGCCGCTAAATAATTTGAAAAAAAATCTGCGGCGGTTGCAAAACTGTCGCGAAATAAATTGACGAACAAATTTGCGGCGGTTATGCGGTTACATAACCGCCGCTAAATAATGTAACTTTTTTGTTGACGTCAGTTTAGCGGCGGTTTATTGTTCCATAAACCGCCGCAATAAATGTTGCGGCGGTTGTTCCAACGGTTGCCTAAAACCGCCGCAGAATAGCTCGCGACGCTTGGAATTGCGGCGGTTTTAGAACCGCCGCGAATCGTATTTCGCGGCAGTTTTAACCGCCGCGAATACAGTAAATAACCGTCGCGAATAAGCCTTTTTGTTGTAGTCGAACTCTTCAAATCTTGAACTCTTCAATTATTGAATTCTTGAATCTTCACAAAGAGCTATGTCAAACTCTTCCGTTCCAAGTGTAGCAACGACCTAGAGATATCCACACAGCAGTTGTGAGTGTCAAACACTCACCTTGATGCTTTTCTGAAACTCACTATGCTAGTAGCGAGAAACAGAGAAATAAGGATTTCTAGAGAGGAAGACTAAAGTGTATGAAGTCAACAACCAACACAAAAGGCTCCTTAGGTGTGTTATTTATAGCCAACACTTGACCTAAACCTAAGCCTTGTTGGACCCATCTCATGGAAGCCCAATTAGTCACACTAACTTCTCTTAATCCTTATTAGGCCCATCTTATGAATGCCCAATTAAATTAGTCACACTAATTTAATCTTATTCTTTAGTTGGCCCATCTCATGAAGCCCAATTAAATTAGTCACACTAATTTATTCTAATTTAGCATCAATATTAAACTGCTTTGGTGTGCGACCCTATAGGTTCTTACAACGTTGACAATATTATTAAATCTCATTTAAATAATATAAACAGTGAGCGGTATCTAACAACACATCACTGCTATCCAAGTTATAAGAAAGTAAATGGTTTGACACAACCTTTCTATGATTGACGTTACCGTACATTTCAGTCCCTTTGTCCAAATATCCAGATTTAACACAAGCATGGAATTAGTCATCTTGTATAGTTAAATCATTAGTTTCTTGATCTCCGAGTAGACTGATAAAATAAATGACATTAATGTCACACATTAATTCATTTCAGCATGGCCATGCATTTACCCAGTCCTACTCATCAAGGGGCCCACGGATATATCTCTCGTAATGTGAGAGGGACAAATTCTATCTACGTTACTCGCACCGCCCACATGATTCGTGATATGCCTAATGACCGACTTTATAATTACCCTGTTACGGATAACGTTTGACGGTATCAAAGCACACGACTCGTCGTGCAGCGGATCGCAGTAACTTCAAGTCAAAGGACTACATGTACCATCATCACTATGAGAATCACCTATGACATTCACATTACTATCCATGTGGTGTTCTCATGGCGGGTCAGTGTAATATATATCACCATATATACCTATGTGCAGACTTGATATCACATATCCATAACCTGTGAGAAAAGGTTATCAGTCCATACACATACTAGTCTCAACGTATTACTATTGTCCTGTTGTTTACAGTAATACTTGACTAGGGACATTTAAGAATGAAGTCTCACTATTAGGTTATGTACCTAATCTTTATTTCATTCTAAGGACATCATAATGTTTATTAAAATAAATAAACAATTAATGAAAACAATGCCTCATATATATATATATAAAATAAAATGTCATAATATCATAATAAAAAATGCAACTATGATTGGCCCTCTAGGGCATATACCAACACATATTACAGGCGCTAGCGAGTGTAGAGAACCGACCTGGGCGCTAGCTGCCGCAGAGGACGCGCTAGCGACCAGATCGCAGAGTTTCCTGCAAAATTGTGTTTTCTGATATTTTTGGTATTTTAAAGATTTTAAACTTATATATGTTTTTAAAGGAAATATCATGATGAATATATATATATATATATATATATATATATATATATATACATCAGAAATAAATATTGAATATTGGAAATGAGGAACTTAAAGAAAAGATGATATATGAGATCATCTATGTTTTTATGATTACATGTATGTGGTATATGTGATATGTTGAGCATATAATGTATAATATGCATGCTGATATATTAAAAAAGCTGTGAAAGGTCATGTGAATCAGGAAATGAGATTTATGAGTAGCTTTTTGTACAAACGGAATTGGCAAGGGATGTTGGCACCCTCGGTCCCCAATACCGATTTGTAAAGAAAGTGAATAAAAACCCTCTTCCCCATAGAGATCTAGTAGAAAACTAGATAGGTATGAGCTCATAGCCTAGGGGCCAGGTGTATGCGGAGGTAGAAAGAGAGAGGGTAGTGCCATTGATTTACGAAAGTTATAACACATGACACATATAATTGTATGCATGATATTGATTGTGCAACTTTTGTATGAATAGTTATATTTAAACATGTGACCGTATGCATAGTATTGACTATGCAACCGTTGCACGTTAATGAACATATTTTCAGGTAACCAATGTCAGCACAATGTTGATTCTGTATTGTTGCATAGCATTTATATAATTAACAAGAAGCATATAGGTAAGACACTCCGGAACTAAATATATATTTGTGAAAATATTAATAATATGGTCTATGCATGTTCCACTTATTTCATAATAAACCGGAGTGATCCCCCTATTGAGTCCGTGGAGCTCACCCCAATTCCACCACCCTTTGTTTAGATTCAGGTCAAGCTACAGGTACCTCGTTAAGAGAGCAGATTCAGACTTGCATGGAGATAGAAGCTTGGATATGCGAGAAGCTTAGGACTTTACGGATTTTTGTTACCTTCATATATGATATCTAGTTATGTTATGTACTATATGAAAACTCGACAGAATCTATAAGGAAATTATAAGTGATTGTACAAGCTTATAGTTCTCTTAGAAATTCCAGTATTTAAATATTGTAATATCTATTTTGGATTTTACGTTATATGTATTTTCTTATGTATGTGAGACTATATGTATGTATTGGGCCACTTATGTGTTTTATGGTATTTTGGTTATATGTAATCCATAGGTTCATAGTTTGGGTGTATCAAAATATACTTAGTCACGTACAAGCCGAGATTTTTAAATTACGTTTTCTTATGAAAATCATTGGCCCTATTTTCCGCGTATTCTTATTTGCAAACTTGAACTCTGAAACAAGATGATAATTTCCGGTAATTAACTTGATATGACTTAAGCATAAAGAGGTAATTATTGGGGTGTTACACGACAAGTTTCTTTTAGTAAATCATTATATGTTATGTGATCTAAGTGTATGTATATGTGTTATATGATTTATGTGTGTGTTCATCATGTGCTATGTGATTTAGGTGTATGTTCATGTGTACTCATTTTATGTTGGGTGACTTAGGTGCATATATGTGTTTTAATTGATGTTTAGATGATGCATGATGTAAGGAATGATGTATGGATGTTTATAGCACGAGTTGGGACGTTTTTGAGGTGCTTTGAGGCTATTTGGTAGCCTTGTAATCGATTACCACGGGATGCTAATCGATTACAGCACTTTGGTCTTCATATCTGGGCATTTTTGCTGTCGGTAATCTATTACATCCTGTCTGTAATCGATTACCGTAATCGATTACATCCTGTCTGTAATCGATTACTATCACGTGGTAATCGATTACGACGTGCGCAGAGTGAGTTTTTAGTACGTTTTAAGTGTCGTTCGGGCCCCACGATGACTCTAAACCATATATAACCAATCCACCACATCAGAAACCCTAATCCTCACTTCAGAAACACTTTCTTCTTCATCCGAGAGCTTCCATAGCTTTTTTTTTCTCTCAAGAACTCTCATAGCCATACCCATTCCATGCCAAGAAACACCCACAAATACTCACCCAATCCCGAAAACAATCACATATTCTTAATCCTCTCATCGAGCCGGACGTTTCTACCGATTGCTTTTATCTGATAAGGGTCATCGTTGGTGTCAGGCCGTTCGTGAAACTAGGGTTTTGTCTAGAACAAGGATTGTCTTCAAGAGGTAGGGGTTAGGTATTCTAATTGTCATGAAATTTCATGTATGTTAATGAATTGATGGAATTTTGAATGTGTTCGTTGTTTTTCCCATTAGGATTCACGAAAGGGTTTAAATTATAAAATTGATTTTGAAAGAGAAAGGGTTTTTGCGAATTGAAAAGTGTTCTAAACGTGTTTTTATGTTTGATA
The DNA here is from genome assembly GCA_013621005.1 of Aeschynomene evenia. Taxonomy (NCBI): domain Eukaryota; kingdom Viridiplantae; phylum Streptophyta; class Magnoliopsida; order Fabales; family Fabaceae; genus Aeschynomene; species Aeschynomene evenia. The sequence goes on from CM024266.1 coordinate 16,753,662, forward strand.
TTGGTATGACAATGTTTTCTATCGATTGGGACGATGTTAGGTTCATATTTTGGCCAATGGCTATTGAAAATCGTGTTTTGGAAACCCAAGAATCGTGTTTTACGACTTCGTAATTGATTACACGACTTTGTAATCGATTACGATGCCTGAAATCCCAATCGCGAGAAAACGTTGTTCTCTAGTAATCGATTACAGAGCTGCGTAGTCGATTACCAACCCGTGTAATCGATTACGACAGTGCTGTTAGTGCGAAAATGAACTGTTTTGACCCTTTATGCACCCTAATGCGTGCTACAACCAGTATAGATAATATGTATGAGTTAATTACGGTTTGTATGCGAGTTTAGATGCTGTTTGGATGATGATATGTTGATATGAGTTGATTGCATGAGATACACGATGTTAATAAGATGTTTATATGGATTATGTGTTTTATGTGTATGTTGTGTTGTGAACTAAGACGTCACTGGGTGGCGCATGTATATTGTTAAGACGTCACAGGGTGGCGCATAAACATTGTTTGAGACGTCACCGGGTGGCGCGTAGATAAGAAAGACGTCACTCGGTGGCGCAAGAATACATAGTAGCCTTCGGCTTGTGATTGAGAGGCTGTAGGTGGCATCCTCGACGCTACAGATCTTTCACTTGCAGTTGGTGAATATCCCCCTTTTCCCCATTTCGTTAGGATGAGCTCATGCCTAGGGGTCGGTGCAACAGAGGTTTACAGGAGGGTTGATAGGCCAAAAGAGATAATAAAGGGATTATAAAGAGATAAAATGTTATGAAAGTGTGTTACAATAAAGTTTAAGTAAACATAGTATGATATATGATTAAGTTTCCCTATATGACTAGGTGGCACGTAGAGCACGCACACAAATGATATAATTATGTATGACGTATATATGATGTAAAATGAACAAGAGGCACTTAGGTAAGTCGTTCCGGGAAAGATGATTTTAGAACATATAACTGAAATTGAATTTATTCATGCTACACCGATTTTATTAATAAACTCGGAGCGGCTCCCCTACTGAGTTACTTCCCAGTACTCACCCCACGTTCCCCCCCCCCCATTTTAGATGATGAGATTCAGCAGGATTCAGGAGCGGATGAGGAGCCCGCACAGCTTTAGTTTCATAGAGTTTATTTTGTTTCTAGGGTTATCGTTTTCCGTTATTACGTTATGGATTTTATGTCTCTGATTTAATTTTCGTTTCCATTTACTTTTCCTAAGTCCGGACCTATGTTAGCCGGCAAGTACTTATGTTGATGGGTTGTATTAGTGGAGTCTTGTGAGTCTCAGTTTTGGGCTCATGAGATTACACCTATTATTATTATTGCCTGATGAGTATTCCGGGAGACTATGATTTTGTTATTTTATTATATTGAGATTTATTCAGGATTATTTGCTTCCGCACCTATATACGTTGTATTATTTCGCAAGGCCCTTATTTTCTATTCCGCAAAACATTTATGAAAATTTCTCCCACATATTTTCCGCGTATATATATTTTAAATTTAAAGATAAAACATGATAACAGGAGGTAACCCTTATGAAATGGCCTAAAATGACTTAAGCATTAAGGGCTATCAAGTAGGGTGTTACATTTTGGTATCAGAGCAGGTCTATCCTACAGGGCTTGGGGTAATGGACCTGTTATGCTATTATGACATGTACGGTAGTTATATCATGCATATAACCTCTTATGTGTCTTAGTTATTGTTGAGGTGCATGATCGTTTTGCTGGACTGTCAGAGTAATTGTGCATACTTAGCATTGATATGGAGCCTGATCAACTCGATGTTCATTTTTTTGTGTGCACAGGGACATGACACCTAGCAGACGTATTAGGAATGTTTCTTCCACCATGAAAGACCAAGGCGCTCCAGCAAGGACATCTCAGGGCAAGAAGCACGTGATGCAGTCAAGAGTCAGCATAGGCAGCCCGATTGTTACAGTCAGGAAGAGGGTTCTCAACACCTACGAGTCTCTGGTTTCTGTGAGGTTAATTCCCTCATGTACGCCGGGTCTCCCGATACGAGTGTGACTATCAACTGGATCCTCAAGATGGAAGAGGTGGCTACAGATATGTCATATCTAGAAGAACAGAAGGTTGCGCATGCCGTCCTTATGCTAGTAGGTGAAGCTGGAGTTTGGTGGTCAGATGTGTGCAATGTCTTGGAGGTTGTCGGTACCTCCATTGGTTGGGAACAATTCAAGGTCCTCTTTCACGAGAAGTATCTTCCGGAATCAATCATGCACGCCAAGGAAAGGGAGTTCCTCGCACTACAACAGGGTACGATGTCAGTCTCAGAGTATCCTGAGAGGTTCAACGAGTTGATTAAGTTTTCTCGTTTTCCGTCGAGTAATTTGGTTGAGGCCACCAGATGCAGCAGGTACTTGTGTAGGTTGAGGCTTGAGTTACGGAGCATGGTGATTCGTTTGGAGATTCAGGAGTTCCCCGATTTGGTGGCAAGGTGTTGTGCTCTAGAGAGCGTCTTGGAAGTGATCAAGTACACCGAGACTGAAGAAGTGGTAGCAACCGCAGACCCACCAGGCCAGAGCTTACGGTCTAGGCGCCAGCACCGCACCCGTTTTCAGCCTTATGGTCAGTCACCAAGGACCAAGTTTCATCCCCGACCACAGCAGCAGCAGAAGCGCCCAACCATAGTAGCACCCCGGGCTTTACCCGCCTCACCACGATGTGCCACTTGTGGCAAGGGTCACGGCGGAGAGTGTCTCTTTGGGAAGGGCGTTTGTTATCGTTGCGGTAAGCCAGGTCACCTAGCCAGAGAATGCAAAGGTCTACAGTCATCCTTCTCTAGGCCACAGCAGCAGGGACGCGTAATCACAGCCTGTGCAGAGGATACATAGCGGTCAGACAATCTTATCAGGGGTAAGCCTTTTGTTTTTTTTTTTGTATGTTGATTATATGTAGTTTGGTTTTATCATGTTTGTGGTGATGACTAGCCTTAATCATCATTGTTTGGAACTCATTTAGTGCGTGCGTACGATGGGTGTTATGTGATGCATGTCTAGGCCTGAGGTTAAACTACTCGTAGTTTTGCTGAAGCCTAGTCAAGGTTAGTCAAGGGTAGTCAACCTTAGTTAAGAGTTGACTGTCTTAACTAGTTAGCCACAGATGGTTGTACGCCTCTGGTTGACCTTGGCCTCTACATGGTTTCTTGTGCGTTGATCGCACTCTGGTTTGGTTTAAAAATAAAATAAAGTGTTTTTGAAAAGGTTTTGCACAGGAGTTAAAGGATTTATTTTCAGACTTGTCTTCCGCTTATGTTTTTGAAAGGACGTTTTGCAAAAATCGATTTTAGTAAACACAAGTGTTTTTCACTTCGACTTCTTTCAAAGCCTCGATGGGATTGCCCTTACGGAAGGTTTTGCTCTTCTAGTTGGATCCTCTCTCTTTAGAAAAGCCATTGTTCTCCTCACACACCTTGAAACATAAGAACCCTTACACCCTTAAGATTCCCTTCACTGTCAGCTACCAAAGATATTCCTTGACTAAGTCATGTCCCGTTTCACTCCGAGCTCCCAAGACACTATGCACAACTATAAAGAGAGACCACACTCCCTAACTGCAACCCACTCTCTTGTAGGGAACCCTTCGGCTACTCACATACCTACCCACACGAACACTATCACTACAAGCTACCACATATGTTCCAACCCTACCGAACCTTAAGGTATAGTAGCCTCCCAAACACCACACTCCTACCGTTAAGAGTCAAGAAAGAGTCTTCCCTTCCACGTACATCATTAGTAAGATCTAGAAGTATCCCAAACCCTATGCTTCTACCGTTAGGAGTTAAGGACAAGTTTTCCCCTTAGTGAGACCTGAGAGAACCCTTGAGGAGCCACATGTGAGTCAGTTCTACCATACCTCATCATGATATCATAAGCACCTTCTTCCTTGTGGCTTTGGATGTATGTCGAAGTTGTTTACATCTCCTTGCCTTTTCAAAATGATTGTGAAAGTCTACAAAATGGCGTTCTGTTTCCAACCTTGGTTTTTAAAGAGTGATTCCATACCCCCATCGACCTTAAGGGATGAAGTTCCTTAAGGCCCTTTTTACAAATCGTTTAGTTGCGAACTTGAAAATCGTTTTTGTGCTATTTGAAAATACTTTGGGGATTTCTTACTGCGCCAGTTGTAATTATGAGTCATAGGGTCCAATGTGTCTTGTGGTTTTTATGTGGTCAAAAGAATCATCTGTTTTGGGCATGGGTAGATGATTTCTAAGATAGAGATACATATAAGTTGAATAAAGTTTTCGGAAGTGCTTTCATTTTATGTCTTGTGAAAACTTATGTGATTAAAGGATTAAGAGTAAAGACAATATGTTTTCGTTGGAGTGGTTGTGAGGAATCTTAAACCTATTTTGAGAGAATAGAATTGCCTTTGATCGCAAGTTAAAAAGGGTTTTGAGCTTTATGTTTAGTTCTAAAGATGAGGTAAACGTGTTTCGAACTAGTAGGAATTGGGAATTAACTTGGGTTTTTGAAAAATGTCTAAGATGATGTTTTGAATATAAGGATAAAGCTTTTTGAGGAAAACATTTGTTTTGGATCATGGACCCTAGGAACATAAGGATCAACCTGCCTTGTAAGATTATGGAATCATGATTTTATAAAGGAAAATGTATTTCGGTTGTCGTTATGTTTCTGCAACACATGTTTGTTTCTTGAACCTATCTTCCGCACAACCTGTTCACTCGGGTTAGATGCTTGTATGTGAGCCTTCCCTCGAGTCTCCGCGAGCGTAGGAGTTGTCATGTCTTGTGTCTTTGTTGTGATAGTAGTGTCGAATTTCGAGCACGAAATTCTTTTTAAAGAGGGGAGAAATGTAACACCCCGATTTTTATTAAGTTCTAATTAAGTGAAATTAAGGGTAATTGACCTTGGTTGGAATTTAATTAAGTTTGAGTGGACAAGTTTCTTTTAATAAATCATTATATGTTATGTGATCTAAGTGTATGTATATGTGGTATATGATTTATGTGTGTGTTCATCATGTGCTATGTGATTTAGGTGTATGTTCATGTGTATTCATTTTAGGTTGGGTGATTTAGATGCATATATGTGTTTTAATTGATGTTTAGATGATGCATGATGTGAGGAATGATGTATGGATGTTTATAGCACGAGTTGAGACGTTTTTGAGGTGCTTTGAGACTATTTGGTAGCCTTGTAATCGATTACCACGGGATGGTAATCGATTACAGCGCTTTGGTCTTCATATCTGGGCATTTTTGCTGTCGGTAATCTATTACATCCTGTCTGTAATCGATTACCGTAATCGATTACATCCTGCCTGTAATCGATTACCGTAATCGATTACATCCTGTCTGTAATCGATTACGACGTGCGCAGAGTGCATTTTTAGTACGTTTTAAGTGTCGTTCGGGCCCCACGATGACTCTAAACCATATATAACCGAGCCACCACATCAGAAACCCTAATCCTCACATCAGAAACACTTTCTTCTTCATCCTAGAGCCTCCATGGCTTTTTTTATTCTCTCAAGAACTCTCATAGCCATAGCCATAGCCATTCCATGCCAAGAAACACCCACAAATACTCACCCAATCCCGAAAACAATCACATATTCTTAATCGTCTCATCGAGCCGAACGTTTCTACCGATTGCTTTTCTCCGATAAGGGTCATCGTTGGTGTCGGGCCGTTCGTGAAACTAGGGTTTCGTCTAGAACAAGGATTGTCTTCAAGAGGTAGGGGTTAGGCATTCTAATTGTCATGAAATTTCATGTATGTTAATGAATTGATGGAATTTTGAATGTGTTCGTTGTTTTTCCCATTAGGGTTCATGAAAGGGTTTAAATTATAAAATTGATTTGGAAAGAGAAAGGGTTTTTGTGAATTGAAAAGTGTTCTAAACGTGTTTTTATGTTTGATATTGGTATAACAATGTTTTCTATCGATTGAGACGATATTAGGTTCATATTTTGGCCATTGGCTATTGAAAATCGTGTTTTGGAAACCCAAGAATCATATTTTACGACTTTGTAATCGATTACACGACTTTGTAATCGATTACGATGCCTGAAATCCCAATTGTGAGAAAACGCTGTTCTCTGGTAATCGATTACAGAGCTGCGTAATCGATTACAGTAATCGATTACCAACCTGTGTAATCGATTACGATAGTGCTGTTAGTGCGAAAATGAACTGTTTTGACCCGTTATGCACCTTAATGCGTTCTACAACCAATATAGACAATATGTATGAGTTAGGTATTGTTTGTATGCGAGTTTAGATGCTGTTTGGATAATGATATGTTGATATGAGTTGATTGCATGAGATACACGATATTAATAAGATGTTTATATGGATTATGTGTTGTATGTGTATGTGTATGTTGTGTTGTTAACTAAGACGTCACTGGGTGGCGCATGTATATTGTTAAGACGTCACGAGGTGGTGCATAAACATTGTTTGAGACGTCACTGGGTGGTGCGTAGATAAGAAAGACGTCACTGGTTGGCGCAAGAATACATAGTAGTCTTCGGCTTGTGATTCAGAGGGTGTAGGAGGGGGTTGGTATCCTCGGCGCTACAGGTCTTTCACTTGCAGTTGGTGAATATCCCCCTTTTCCCCATTTCGTTAGGATGAGCTCATGCCTAGGGTCGGTGCAGCGGAGGTTTACAGGAGGGTGGATAGGCCAAAAGAGATAATAAAGGGATTATAAAGAGATAAAATGTTATGAATGTGTATTACAGTAAAGTTTAAGTAAACGTAGTATGATACTAGGTGGCACGTAGAGCATGTTGGTGTATGCCCTAGAGGGCCAATCATAGTTGCGTATTTATTATGATATTGTGACATTATATGAGACATTATTTTCATTCATTAATTGTTTATTTATTTATTTTAATAAACATTATGAAGTCCTTATAATGGAATTATTTAAATATTAAATATTAGGTACATGACTGATATAGCAATAATTGTATTGATTATTTCCCTCTTGTATGCATGTAATTTGACCACTTTTGAGATGAATGAGCTACTTTTGCATCATATTAGGCATTTGGTACTTGATTGGAACTTTGTGCATTTTCTCAGCATTTCGTGCTTTGTGACACTATTCTGTAATTTGCCTATAACTTGAGTTCTAGAAATTTGAATTTTGTGTTCTTTGTCTCTTTGGAAAGCTTAGACACAGGTCTACAAAGTTTATGAAGAACTCGAAAGCTGATTCGGACCATAAGGATTCCAAATTGGAGCTTCAAGTTGAGTCAATCTTGCTGCAGCATTCTGGACAGCAATCCTGGACAGCAAGTGTTGCAGAAGCCATAGCTGGAGCTACAGATGTTGAAATCACTCCATTTCAGTTGCATTGGAAACCTAAGGCACAAGGATTCATTTCATCTTCAGAGCTCGAAAGCAATTGAAGTCTCTAATAAGCTCAAAAGTTGACTCTAAGTTGCTGCAGCGAATGTGACAGCAATCTGGAGCAGCAGTCAGTATTTTGCTTATATCTGGAGATATACTTACTGGAATCGGATGATCTTGGTGGCTATGGAAAGCTAAGACATAGAGCTACAACTTTGCTTCAGGGCTCGAGGGCAGAATCATCCATTATAGGCTTCAGATATTGGCTGCAATATTTCGGGCAGAAGCTTAGCCTTGCTGTGTTGCCTTAAGTGTCATAATTTTGTGCATTGTCCATTGTGCCCTTTCCTTATGTGTTGTAATTGTTTAGTGTATGGGCTTTTTAGACATTTCCACCTTCTTTTATGTCTATTTAAGTCCTACATCAGACTTGGAGGGAACACTTTACATTCATTTTTTACAATTCAAGTTTTAGAATTACATTTTCTCTCTAGTTTCTCTCATTTTCGTTTTTCTCTCTTCTTCCATTTTTCTTGCTGATTTCTCCATGATCATGGAGAACTAAGCTCATAGCTAGCTTGAGGATGGAGGATTGTAAAAGATATTGAGATTAGCTATGTGATTAAGGTATTATTGCATTTCTTTCATGATTCATTCAAGAATTTCGAATTCTCTCTTCTCACCTCTTCTTGATTTATGATTCAAGAATTATGAAGATTTTCTAATTCTTGAATTATGAATCCAATTGATTAATAATTCTAGAGATTTCTGAGTTATTGATCAATAAACTTAAGTTGAGAGAACATCTAGATTTAGAGATTTCTGATCTAGAGAATTGAATTGTTGAGCTTCAATCTTGATACCTTGAGTTAGGTTTTGAGATTTCAGATTTAATTCAAGTGTGTTAAGATGAATGTTTGAAGATTTTCATAAGACTTGATCTAAATTCAGATTTGAATTTGGATTTGAAATTCAATTTAATTCTTGAAAGGATCATGAGAGGATAATGAATCAACGATATATGCTTTACAATTCGAATTCCTTGAGCTAGTGTCTTCTACCTATTTGATTAAAATCCTGTTTGAATTTTCTCATTTCTGAAATTCTATGCTAAAATCCCCAAACCTAACCTTGCATAATCACTTTTCATTTCTTGAGTTCCTTGGGAAAACGAACTAGGTATTCCACTTGTCTACAAGTTATCTAGTTTTTAATTTGATTCAATTCGGCAGTTGATCAATGACCTAATAGTGAGAATTCATTCTTAAATGTCCCTAGTCGAGTATTACTGAACCAACAGGACAACAATAATGCATTGAGGCTAGTATGTGTATGGACTGATAACCTTTTTATCACATGTTATGGATATGTGATATCAAGTCTACACATAGGTATAATTGTAGTATACTGGATTGACCCGCCATGAGAACATCACATGGATCGTGACGTGAATGTCATAGATGATTCTCATAGTGATGATGGTACATGTGATCCTTCGACTTGAAGTTATTGCAATCCGCTACATGAGAAACTGTATGTTTTAATACCGTCAAACGTTATCCGTAACAGGATAATTATAAAGTCGTTTATTGGATATATCGCGAATCATGTATGCAGATGTGAGTAACGTAGATAGGATTTGTCCCTCTCACATTACAAGAGATATATCTGTGGGCCCCTTGATGAGTAGGACTGGGTAAATGAATGGCCGTGCTGAAATGAATTAATGTGTGACATTAATCTCATTTAATTTTATCAGTCTACTCGGTAATCAAGAAACTAACGATTTAACTATACAAGATGACTAATTCCATGCTTGTGTTAAATCTAGATATTTGGACAAAAGGATTGAATTGTACAATAACATCGATCACGTAAAGGTTATGTCAAACCGTTGACTTTCTTATAATTTGGGTAACAGTGATGTGTTGCTAGATACCGCTCACTGTTTATATTGTTAAATAATATTTAATTATATTGCCAACGTTATGAGAACCTATAGGGTCACACACTAAAGCAGTTTTAAATTGATGCTTAATTAGATTAAATTAGTGTGACTAATTTAATTGCATTGGGCTTATTACATCATATGGGCCCAATAAGGCACAAACTAGGTTTAGGTTTCTATGAGATGAGAGTGGAGTGTTGGCTATAAATAGCAACACATATGAGCCTAGCCTCACACACAAGAATTTTGAATTCACACACTCTCACTCAGAGAAAGCTAATCTTTGTTTTCTCTGAAATTCACTACTAGCATAGAGAGTCTCAGAGAAGCATCAAGGTGGACGTGTGACGGCCACAGCTGTTGTGTGGACTTCTAAAGGCCGCCGCTGCTACTGCATCGGAAGGATTGACATAGTTTATTCCGTGTAGCTGCCACGCTTCAACAGGTAAATCAAATATGATTTATGATATTTCACAAGGGTCTATGGGAGGGAATTGTATGTAAAATTTTTGTTTTCCGTTGCTTCTATATGCATGATTTCCCAACAGTGGTATCAGAGCCACTTGTGAAAACGTATTTCTGTTTGATGGCATTACCTGTGGTTTATATGATAAACACGGTTCTGTCGTGGTTTTCTTTTTGTTTATGGGATAAATATGGTTTTGATTTTCTGTATGAAAGTGTTTTGTTCATTTGATTATGTGATAATTTCGAATTTCACATGTTATGTGATAACATGATTTTGTTTCTCTGCCAATAAGGATTCATAAGAACATGTTTATGTTGCTAGTGTTATGAGATAACTCTGTAACTCGTTTTATAAATTGATGTGTTTTTGTCAAAATTTGATTTTGGTATATGTGGTTTAAGAAACACTCTTGTATAAATTTGATTTTCATAAACATGTGAGACATATAGATTCAAGAGTTGAATTTATGTGTTCAATCATTGTTTTCAAAAATTTTGAATTCTTGATGATGAATTAGAATTTTTGAAATCCATATGGCTATTTTCATGATGATGAATTAGTATTTTCGAATCCATATGGCTATCTCAAATTTCAAAATTTATTTCTTTTTCGAAATCTTGGCCAAGAATGGCTAAGATTGGCCATTATTGTATTTCGAAATTCTTGTATCCATACCAAGATAATTCGGTTTTGAAGTATGGTTATTTTGAAATTCGAAAAAAAAAATTTAAAATCCTTTCAAATCGTGGAGCCAAACGCATGTCGTGAAGCTGCTTCAACAGCTATTGTGGAGCCTAGTGAATCGGAGTAACAACAGCTTGGACAAGCTGCACGTTATGTTGTAATTTCCGTGTACTTCCGATTAAATCTCACTTCTTGTGCGTAAATATATCCATTCACGTGAAGCTTATAAATGCATGCTTCTTATATAAATATGCATGTTTCTTATATATGCATGTTATGGCTCATATATGCATGTTTCTTATATATGCATGTAATGGCTAATACATTCTTGCCTATGTTCCGTGAAGCTTGCGCTCTGTAATATATATATGGCTGATACAATATATATCTATATTTCAAATTTTGAAATATTTTAGTTAATGAGATTAATTAAAAACAGAACACCTATATATATGGAGCATCTATATTTCAAATTTTGAAATATTTTAGTTAATGAGATTAATTAAAAACAGAACACCTATATATATGGAGTATCTGTATTTCAAATTTGAAATCATTTTAATTAATGAGATTAATTAAAAACAGAACACCTATATATATGGAGTATCTTATTTCAAATTTGAAATCTTTTTAATTAATAAGTTTTGTTAAAATGGAACACCTATATATTTTAATTAATATGTTTAATTAAAATTCGAGAATCCCGTGCTATCTATTCCGAGCGCGTGTTTGTGATTGATTAAAATGATATAAAGTATTTCTTTTATCAGGTCATGGGATGCATGTATATAAGTTCTCATATACTTTATTTATTTTATTCTATTATTACATGTATATTGCATTTGCATGTTTTATATATGTGTATGAGATACATGTATAGATTTTATATGTTAAATGGTTTAACATTATATGGTGAGATCTATTTATGAAAACCCCTCATTATAAAATATTAAGTCATGATAGCCTTCCAATGTCTGACACTCGTCAAGACTGTTATCGATGTAGTGTGGGTCTGCCAAAGTAGGGCACTCTTATCTATAGCAGTAAGGCGCGATAGGACAAGCAAGTAATGTCCGACTGCCAACCATTGGGTTTGACTTAACTAAGTGAGATTCAATAAGATTGAGAGGCTTAGAGGTAATGAAAAGTTGGGCTTTAATTCATAAGATGAATTAGAATAAGGTGTTATTCACCCAACTATCCAAGAGTTGTATAAGATACAATTGGAAAGAGTTTCCTACCTAAACAGTCGAAACTTTAAGCGATCAACCAAAGTTGACTTAAAGCTAGATGAAATATGGATCTTGGCCCACTATAAAATATTCCAAAGGAAAATTTAACGAATCAATGTAGAGGGTCATTGGTTTGAGTAAAATAGTGGGAGCAATATTTAATTAAAGTGCTAATTAAATATTATATGTCATTATACTCACTTTTCATATTTTATTTCTGTGGTTTATATGGCATCACACGTATCAAATAACGTGTCATTGCGATTTATCCTTGAGAAGGATAAGTAGTCTCGAACAAATTTTCTAGATTGGTATAGAAACTTGAGGATTGTCCTCAAGCATGAAAATAATTTTATGTCCTCAAAGGATCTATTTCTAAGGAGACACCAGCTGCAAGTACTTCTAGGGCTGACCAAGATGCTTATAAGAAGCATCATGATAAAGCTTTAGATGTTTTGTTGTCTTATGCTTACTACCTTGACCCCGAGTTGTAGAAACATCATGAGAGTCATGAAAGCATGGAGTGTGTATGATATGATCATACACCTCAAGCAACTCTATCAAAGGGAAAAGGTAAGGCCATCTTGATGGTTCAAGATGGAAAGAGCAAAAGAAGCAAGGCAGCAAGTCCAAGGGCAAGGGCAAGAGCAATGAGATTCCCATGCTGGAAGCCTTGAAGCCTAAGGGCGATGCGTCTAAAGAGGATACCTGCTTCCATTCCGGTGGGATCGGACATTGGAAGATGAACTGTGCAAAATACTTGGAAGAATGAAAGAATAAAAAAGGAAGTGAGACTTCCAGTTCACGTATGATTGTTATAGAGGTCAATTTATCTACTTCTGCATCATGAGTATTAGATACTCGATGTAGTTCTCACATTTAGCACTTGTTTATTTGTGCAAATGAGATTAGATCATTGACGAAGGGTAAAAGTCGACCTACGAGTTGGAAATGGAGCAAGAGTTGATGCATTGACTGTAGGGACTTATGATTTGACTTTGCCCATTGGGCTCATTATTCAGTTAGAGAACTGTTATAATGTATCTACCATTAGAATAACATCGTTTCTAATTCAAGTTTGGATAAAATTGGTTTTAGTTTTATAATTAAGAACAAATGTTGTTCTTTTTATTATAATGATGTGTTTTATGGTAGTGCACCTATGTTAATGGACTTTATGTATTTGATCCCGAAAAGTCTATCTATAACATTAATACCAAGAGGTTCAAACCAAATGAATTGAACCGTTCTTACCTTTGGCATTGTCGTTTAGGCCATATAAATGAGAAGCGCATTTCAAAACTCCATAAGGATGGATTAATGGACTCATTTGATTATGAATCATATGAGACATGTGAATCTTGTTTATTGGAAAAAATGACTAAGGCACCATTCACTAAAAAGGGTGAAAGGGCCACTGAGCTTTTGGGCCTAATACATACCGATGTATGTGGACCCATCAGTGCCTTGGCACGAGGTGGTTTTCAATACTTCATCACATTTATTGATAATTTCAGTAGATATGGATATGTGTATCTTATGAGACACAAATCGGAATCCTTTGAAAAGTTCAAAGAATTCGAGCATGAAGTAGAAAACGAACTTGGCAAGAGTATTAAAATCCTTCGATCAGATCGAGGAGGTAAATACTTGAGTCAAGAGTTTGATGACTATCTACGAGAGTGTGGGATACTATCCCAACTGACTCCTTCTAGAACGCCACAACGGAATGGTGTTTCTGAGAGAAGAAATCGAACATTGTTAGACATGGTTCGATCAATGATGAGTCATGCAAACCTTCCAAATTCTTTCTAGGGACATGCTGTCTTAGCAGCAACATTTACACTTAACCGTGTTCCAACCAAAACGGTAGAAAAGACACCATATGAGATGTGGACTGGTAAACGAGCCAGTGTGTCTTTTATGAAGATTTGGGGTTGTGAAGCTTATGTGAAACGTCAAGTCTCTAATAAGCTTGAATCTAAATCTGAAATGTGCTTCTTTGTGGGATATCCTAAAGAAACCAAGGGATATTATTTCTATAGCCAATCTGACAACAAAGTGTTTGTTACACGACCTGGTGTATTCCTTGTGAAGGAATTCATTGGAGCCAGTGGGAGGAAAGTAGAAATTGAAGAGATACTTCAACCACAAGAAGAGACTGAGGTGGAACAAGAGCAGAGTACACAAGTCGTTGTGGTACAACAACCTGCTCAAGTAACGCAAGAACCACGTATGTTAGACAGAACACATCACCCACCTAAGATATATGGATTTCTCATGACTCAACAGGGTGATGTGTTGCTCATAGATGAAGATGAGCCTGTCACCTATCAGGAGGCCATTACTGGGCCTGAATCTGAAAAGTGGCTAGAAGCCATGAAATCTGAAATGGATTCCATGTACACTAACGAGGTATGGACCTTGGTTGATCAACTTGAAGGGGTAAAACCCATAGGTTGCAAGTGGGTTTTCAAAAAGAAAACTGACATGGATGGTAATGTGATTACTTTTAAAGAAAGACTGGTTGCAAAGGGTTTCAAGCAAACTCATGGTATAGACTATGATGAAACTTTTTCACCTGTCGCAATGCTTAAGTCCATTCGGATTTTACTTGCTATCGTTGCATACTATGATTATGAGATATGGCAGATGAATGTCAAAACTGCTTTCCTTAATGGAAATCTCCTTGAGGATGTGTACATGACACAACCCGAAGGGTTTGACATTGGAGATGATACTGCAAAAGTATGCAAGTTACAGCGATCAATCTATGGATTGAAGCAAGCTTCTAGAAGTTGGAATCTTCGTTTTGACGAAACTGTAAGATAGTTTGGATTCGTTAAGAATGAAGATGAACCTTGTGTTTACAAGAAGGTTAGTGGAAGCACAGTTGCATTTCTGGTCTTGTATGTAGACGACATACTTCTCATTGGAAATGACATCCCCACATTACAGTCTATTAAGACTTGGTTTGGGAATTGCTTTTCAATGAAGGACTTGGGCGAAGCCACCTACATATTGGGTGTAAGGATCTATAAAGATAGATCAAATCAATTGCTTGGCTTGAGCCAGAGTACATACATAGATAAAGTGTTGAGACGCTTTAATATGCATGATTCAAAGAAAGGGTTCTTACCTATGTCACATGGTGTGACACTCTCAGAGAATAATGTCCCCTTTCACAAATTGATAGGGATCGGATGAGTAAGATTCCATATGCATATGCAATTGGATCTATCATGTATGCTATGTTATGTACTGTTGGTGTATGCCCTAGAGGGCCAATCATAATTGCGTTTTATTATGATATTGTGACATTTTATTTTATATATTTATATATATATGAGGCATTGTTTTCATTAATTGTTTATTTATTTTAATAAACATTATGATGCCCTTAGAATGGAATAAAGATTAGGTACATAACCTAATAGTGAGACTCCATTCTTCAATGTCCCTAGTCAAGTATTATTGTAAACAACAGGACAACAGTAATACGTTGAGACTAGTATGTGTATGGACTGATAACCTTTTCTCACAGGTTATGAATATGTGATATCAAGTCTGCACATAGGTATATATGGTGATATATATTGGACTGACCCGCCATGAGAACATCACATGGATCGTAACGTGAATGTCATAGATGATTCTCATAGTGATGATGGTACATGTGATCCTTCGACTTGAAGTTATTGCAATCCACTACATGAGAAACTGTATGTCTTAATATCGTCAAACGTTATCCGTAACAGGATAATTATAAAGTCGATTATTGGATATATCGCGAATCATGTATGCAGATGCGAGTAACGTAGATAGAATTTGTCCCTCTCACATTACGAGAGATATATCTATGGGCCCCTTGATGAGTAGGACTGGGTAAATGCATGGCCGTGCTGAAATGAATTAATGTGTGACATTAATCTCATTTATTTTTATCAGTCTACTCGGTAATCAAGAAACTGATGATTTAACGATACAAGATGACTAATTCCATGCTTGTGTTAAATCTAGATGTTTGGACAAAGGGATTGAATTGTACAATAACATCGATCACGTAAAGGTTATGTCAAACCGTTGACTTTCTCATAACTTGGGTAACAGTGACGTGTTGCTAGATACCGCTCACTGTTTATATTATTAAATACTATTTAATAATATTGCCAACGTTATGAGAACCTATAGGGTCACACACTAAAGCAGTTTTAAATTGATGCTTAATTAGATTAAATTAGTATGACTAATTTAATTGCATTTGGGCTTACATTAGTTGGGCCCAATAAGGCACAAACTAGGTTTAGGTTTTCTATGAGATGAGAGTGGAGTGTTGGCTATAAATAGCAACACATATGAGGCTAGCCTCAGATACACAAGAATTTTGAATTCACACTCTCTCACTCAGAGAAAGCTAATCCTTGTTTTCTCTGAAATTCACTACTAGCATAGAGAGTCTTAGAGGAGCATCAAGGTGGACGTGTGACGACCACAGCTGCTGTGTGGACTTCTAAAGGCCGTCGCTGCTACTGCGTCGGAAGGATTGACATAGCTCATTTTGTGTAGCTGCCACGCTTCAACAGGTAAATCAAATATGATTTATGATGTTTCACAAGGGTCTATGGGAGGGAATTGCATGTAAAATTTTTGTTTTCCGCTGCTTCTATATGCATGATTTCCCTACAGTGGTATCAGAGCCACTTGTGAAAACGTACTTCTGTTTGATGACATTACTTGTTGTTTATATGATAAATACGGTTTTGTTATGTTTTTGTTTTTGTTTATGGGATAAACATGATTTTGATTTTTTCTGTATGAATATCTTTTGTTCATTTGATCATATGATAATCTCGAAATATACATGTCATGTGATAACATGGTTTTTGTTTCTCTGTGAATATGAATTCATAAAAGCATGTTTCTATTGATAGTGTTATGATGTGTTTTTGTCAAAAATTCGATTTTGATATATGTGGTTAAGAAACACTCTTGTATAAACTTGATTTTCAGAAACATGTGAGACACATAAATTCAAGAGTTGAATTCATATGTGTTCAATCATTATTTTCAAAAATTTGAATTCTTGATGATGAATTAGAATTTTTGAAATCCATATGGCTATTTTCATGGTGATGAATTAGTATTTTCAATCCATATGGCTATCTCAAATTTCAAAATTTATTTCTTTTTCGAAATCTTGGTCAAGAATTGCTAAGATTGGCTATTCTTGAATTTTAAAATTCTTGTACCCATATCAAGATGATTCGGTTTTGAAATATGGTTATTTTGAAATTCAAAATAATTTTAAATCCCTCAAAATGGTGGAGCCAAATGCATGTCGTGAAGCTGCTTCAACAGCTACGTGCACGAAGCTGCTGGTGATCGCTTGCCCATCCGAGAGTGAAGGAGCTTCAACGCTGCTCGTGACTCCAAGTCTCCTATTTTAGCGCCTAACGAAGCTGCTGGACATTTGCTTGCAACAGCTCTTCAACAGTGCCCTATATATACATTATACATAACCTTTTAACATATCTTGCACCCTATATATATATTTCATATTTTAAAATACTTTAATTAATGAGATTAATTAAAAATAGAACACCTATATATATGGAGTATCTATATTTCAAATTTTGAAATCCCTTTAATTAATAAGATTCATTAAAACGGAACACCTATATATATGGAGTATCTATATTTCAAATTTTGAAATCCCTTTAATTAATAAGATTGATTAAAACGGAACACCTATATATATGGAGTATCTATATTTCAAATTTTGAAATATTTTAATTAATGAGATTAATTAAAAACAGAACACCTATATATATGGCGTATCTATTTTTCAAATTTTGAAACATTTTAATTAATGAGATTAATTAAAAACAGAACACCTATATATATGGAGTATCTATATTTCAAATATAAAAATCCTTTTAGTTAATAAGATTGATTAAAACGGAACACCTATATATATGGTATATTTATATTTCAAATTTGAGATCTTTTAATTAATATGTAATTAATTAAAACCATGTGCTATCTGTTCCGAGTGCGTGTTTGTGATTGATTAAAATGATATAAAGTATTTCTTTCATCATGTCATGGGATGCGTGTATGTAAGTTCACATATGCTTTATTTATTTTATTCTATTATTACATGTATGTTGCATTTGCATGTTTTATATATATGTATGAGATACATGTATGAATTATATATGTTAAATAGTTTAACATTATATGGTGAGATCTATTTATGAAAACCCCTCATTATAAAATATTAAGTCATAATAGCCTCCCGATGCCTGGCACTCGTCAAGACTGTTATCGATGTAGTGTGGGTCTGCCAAAGCAGGGCACTCTTATCTATAGCAGTAAGGCGTGATAGGACAAGCAAGTAATGTCCGACTGTCAACCATTGGGTTTGACTTAACTAAGTGAGATTCAATAAGATTGAGAGGCTTAGAGGCAATAAAAAGTTGGGCTTTAATTCATAAGATGAATTAGAATAAGATGTTATTCACCCAACTATCCAAGAATTGTATAAGATACAATTGGAAAGAGTTTCCTACCTAAATAGTCGAAACTTTAAGCGATCAACCAAAGTTGACTTAAAGCTAGATGAAATATGGATCTTGGCCCACTATAAAATATTCCAAAGGAAAATTTTACGAATCAATGTAGAGGGTCATTGGTTTGAATAAAATAGTGGGAGAAATATTTAATTAAAGACCTAATTAAATATCATATATATGTCATGATACTCACTTTGCATATTTTCTTTCTGTAGTTAACTATGGCATCACACGCATCAACTAACCTGTCACTACGATCTATCCTTGAGAAGGATAAGTTGTCTGGAACGAATTTTCTGGACTGGTACAGAAACTTGAGGATTGTCCTCAAGCATGAAAAGAAATTTTATGTCCTCGAAGGACCTATTCCTGAGGAGGCACCAGCTGCAACTGCTTCTAGGGCTGACAAGGATGCTTATAAGAAGCATCAGGATGATGCCTTAGATGTTTGTTGTCTCATGCTTGCTACCATGACCCTTGAGTTGCAAAAACATCATGAGAGCATGGATGCGTACGATATGATCGTACACCTCAAGCAACTCTATCAAGGGCAAGCAAGGCAGGAGAGGTTTGAAGCTTCCAAAGCCCTTTTCAGCTGCAAGATGTCAGAAGGAAGTCCTGTGGGTGCTCATGTGCTCCAAATGATTGGATACATTGAGAACCTTGAAAGGTTGGGCTTCCCTCTAGGCCAAGAGTTGGCCACTGACCTGATCTTACAGTCATTGCCTGAGTCATATGGACAGTTCGTCATGAACTATAACATGAATGACTTTAATAAGACCTTGCCTGAATTGCTGAGCATGTTGAGAACAGCTGAGCAGAATATAAATAAAGGCAAAGGCAAGGCCATCTTGATGGTTCAAGGTGGAAAGGGCAAAAAGAAGCAAGGCAGCAAGCCCAAGGGCAAAGGCAAGGCAAAGGGCAAGGGCAATGAAAAGCCCAAGTTGAAATCCTTGAAGCCTAAGGGTGGTGTGTCTAAAGAGGGCACCTGCTTCAATTGCGGTGGGACCGGACATTGGAAGAGGAACTGTGCAAAATACCTGGAAGAATGCAAGAAGAACAAAGGAAGTGAGACTTCCGCTTCAGGTATATTTGTTATAGAAGTCAATTTATCTACTTCTGCATCATGGGTATTAGATACTAGATGTGGTTCTCATATTTGTACAAATAAACAGGTGCTAAATGAGAGTAGATCATTGACGAAGGGTGAAGTCGACCTAGGAGTTGGAAATGGAGCAAGAGTTGCTGCATTAGCTGTAGGATCTTATGATTTGACTTTGCCCACTGGGCTTGTAATTCAGTTAGAGAACTGTTATTTCGTACCTTCCATTAGCAAAAACATCATTTCTATTTCCAGTTTGGATGAACTTGGTTTTAGTTTTATAATTAAGAACAAATGTTGTTCCATTTATTATGATGATGTGTTTTATGGTAGTGCACCTATGTTTAATGGACTTTATGTACTTGATCTCGAAAAGCCTATCTATAACATTAATACCAAGAGGTTCAAACCAAATGAATTGAACCCTTCTTACCTTTGGCATTGTCGTTTAGGCCATATAAATGAGAAGCGCATTTCAAAACTCCATAAGGATGGATTATTGGACTCATTTGATTATGAATCATATGAGACATGTGAGTCTTGTTTATTGGGAAAAATGACTAAGGCACCATTCACTCAAAAGGGTGAAAGGACCACTGAGCTTTTGGGCCTTATACATACCGATGTATGTGGACCCATCAGTACCTTGGCCAGAGGTGGTTTTCAGTACTTCATCACATTCACTGATGATTTTAGTAGATATGGATATGTGTATCTTATGAGACACAAATCGGAATCCTTTGAAAAGTTCAAAGAATTCAAGAATGAAGTAGAAAACCAACTTGGCAAGAGTATTAAAATCCTTCGATCAGATCGAGGAGGTGAATACTTGAGTCAAGAGTTTGATGACTATCTACGAGAGTGTGGGATACTATCCCAACTCACTCCTCCTGGAACGCCACAATGGAATGGTGTTTCTGAGAGAAGAAATCGAACATTGTTAGACATGGTTCGATCAATGATGAGTCATGCAAACCTTCCAAATTCTTTCTGGGGACATGCTGTCTTAACAGCAGCATTTACACTTAACCGTGTTCCAACCAAAACGGTAGAAAAGACACCATATGAGATGTGGACTGGTAAACTAGCCAGTGTGTCTTTTATGAAGATTTGGGGTTGTGAAGCTTATGTGAAACGTCAAGTCTCTAATAAGCTTGAACCTAAATCTGAAAAGTGCTTCTTTGTGGGATATCCTAAAGAAACCAAGGGATATTATTTCTACAACCAATCTGACAACAAAGTGTTTGTTGCACGAACTGGTGTATTCCTTGAGAAGGAAATCATTAGAACCAGTGGGAGCAAAGTAGAAATTGAAGAAATACTTAAACCACAAGAAGAGACTGAGGTGGAACAAGAGCAGAGCACATAAGTCGTTGTGGTACAACAACCTGCTCAAGTAACGCAAGAACCATGTAGGTAAGACAGAACACGTCACCCACATGAGAGATATGGATTTCTCATGACTCAACAGGGTGATGTACTGCTCATAGATCAAGATGAGCCTGTCACCTATCAGGAGGCCATTACTGGGCCTGAATCTGAAAAGTGGCTAGAAGCCATGAAATCTGAAATGGATTCCATGTACACTAACGAGGTATGGACCTTGGTTGATCAACCTGAAGGGGTAAAACCCATAGGTTGCAAGTGGGTTTTCAAAAAGAAAACTGACATGGATGGTAATGTGATTACTTTTAAAGCAAGACTGGTTGCAAAGGGTTTCAAGCAAACTCATGGTATAGACTATGATGAAACCTTTTCACCTGTCGTAATGCTTAAGTCCATTCGGATTTTACTTGCTATCGCTGCATACTATGATTATGAGATATGGCAGATGGATGTCAAAACTGCTTTCCTTAATGGAAATCTCCTTGAGGATGTGTACATGACACAACCCGAAGGGTTTTGACATTGGAGATAATACTGCAAAAGTATGCAAGTTACAGCGATCAATCTATGGATTGAAGCAAGCTTCTAGAAGTTGGAATCTTCGTTTTGACGAAACTGTAAGACAGTTTGGATTCGTCAAGAATGAAGATGAACCTTGTGTTTACAAGAAGGTTAGTGGGAGCATAGTTGCATTTCTGGTCTTGTATGTAGACGACATACTTCTCATTGGAAATGACATCCCCACATTACAGTCTATTAAGACTTGGCTTGGGAATTGTTTTTCGATGAAGGACTTGGGCGAAGCCACTTACATATTGGGTGTAAGGATCTATAGAGATAGATCAAATAGATTGCTTGGCCTGAGCCAGAGTACATACATAGATAAAGTGTTGAGACGCTTTAACATGCATGATTCAAAGAAAGGGTTCTTGGCTATGTCACATGGTGTGACACTCTCAAAGAATCAATGTCCCCTTTCACAAGCCGATAGAGATCGGATGAGTAAGATTCCATATGCTTCTGCAATTGGATCTATCATGTATGCTATGTTATGTACGCGACCAGATGTCTCGTATGCTTTGAGCATGACGAGCAAATACCAGTCAGATCCCAGTGATAGTCACTGGACAGCCGTCAAGAATATCCTTAAATACTTGAGAAGAACTAAGGATTCATTCTTGGTATACGGCGGTGAGGAAGAGCTTGTTGTAAAAGGTTACACTGACGCCAGCTTCCAAACCGGTAAAGATGATTCCAAATCGCAATCAGGTTATGTGTTTTGTCTTAATAGCGGGGCTGTGAGCTGGAAAAGTTCAAAGCAGGAGACAGTCGCCGATTCTACTACAGAGGCTGAGTATATTGCTGCCAGTAATGCAGCAAAGGAGGCTGTTTGGATCAAAAAGTTCATTGCTGAGCTTGGTGTGGTTCCTTGCATCGAGGACCCAGTGGATCTCTATTGCGACAACAATGGAGCCATTGCACAAGCTAAGGAACCCAGATCTCACCAACGATCCAAACACATACTTAGGCGTTTTCATCTCATTCGAGAGATTATCGATAGAGGAGATGTGAAGATATGCAAAGTACCGACTGATGATAACATCGCTGACCCACTAACCAAGCCCCTTCCTCAGCGGAAGCATGATGGGCATACTAGATCATTAGGCATTAGGGATATGCCAGATTGGCTCTAGTGCAAATGGGAGACTGTTGGTGTATGCCCTAGAGGGCCAATCATAATTGCGTTTTATTATGATATTGTGACATTTTATTTATATATTTATATATATATGAGGCATTGTTTCATTATTGTTATTTATTTTAATAAACATTATGATGCCCTTAGAATGGAATAAGATTAGGTACATAACCTAATAGTGAGACTCCATTCTTCATGTCCCTAGTCAAGTATTACTGTAAACAACAGGACAACAGTAATACGTTGAGACTAGTATGTGTATGGACTGATAACCTTTTCTCACAGGTTATGGATATGTGATATCAAGTCTGCACATAGGTATATATGGTGATATATATTGGACTGACCCGCCATGAGAACATCACATGGATCGTAACGTGAATGTCATAGATGATTCTCATAGTGATGATGGTACATGTGATCCTTCGACTTGAAGTTATTGCATCCACTACATGAGAAACTGTATGTCTTAATATCGTCAAACGTTATCCGTAACAGGATAATTATAAAGTCGATTATTGGATATATCGCGATCATGTATGCAGATGCGAGTAACGTAGATAGAATTTGTCCCTCTCACATTACGAGAGATATATCTATGGGCCCCTTGATGAGTAGGACTGGGTAAATGCATGGCCGTGCTGGAAATGAATTAATGTGTGACATTAATCTCATTTATTTTTATCAGTCTACTCGGTAATCAAGAAACTGATGATTTAACGATACAAGATGACTAATTCATGCTTGTGTTAAATCTAGATGTTTGGACAAAGGGATTGAATTGTACAATAACATCGATCACGTAAAGGTTATGTCAAACCGTTGACTTTCTCATAACTTGGGTAACAGTGACGTGTTGCTAGATACCGCTCACTGTTTATATTATTAAATACTATTTAATAATATTGCCAACGTTATGAGAACCTATAGGGTCACACACTAAAGCAGTTTTAAATTGATGCTTAATTAGATTAAATTAGTATGACTAATTTAATTGCATTTGGGCTTACATTAGTTGGGCCCAATAAGGCACAAACTAGGTTTAGGTTTTCTATGAGATGAGAGTGGAGTGTTGGCTATAAATAGCAACACATATGAGGCTAGCCTCAGATACACAAGAATTTTGAATTCACACTCTCTCACTCAGAGAAAGCTAATCCTTGTTTTCTCTGAAATTCACTACTAGCATAGAGAGTCTTAGAGGAGCATCAAGGTGGACGTGTGACGACCACAGCTGCTGTGTGGACTTCTAAAGGCCGTCGCTGCTACTGCGTCGGAAGGATTGACATAGCTCATTTTGTGTAGCTGCCACGCTTCAACAGGTAAATCAAATATGATTTATGATGTTTCACAAGGGTCTATGGGAGGGAATTGCATGTAAAATTTTTGTTTTCCGCTGCTTCTATATGCATGATTTCCCTACAATGTACACGACCAGATGTCTCGTATGCTTTGAGCAAGACGAGTAGATACCAGTCAGATCCCGGTGATGGTCACCGGATAGTCATCACGAATATCGTTAAGTACTTGAGAAGAACTAAGGATTGATTCTTTATATATGGAGGTGAGGAAGAACTAGTTGTAAAGGGTTACACTAATACTAGTTTCCAAACCGACAGAATCGGGTTATGTGTTTTTGTCTTAATAACGGGACTGCGAGCTGGAAGAGTTCCGAGCAAGAGATAGTGGCTGATTTTACTATAGAGGCCGAGTATGTTGCTGGCAGTAATGCAGCAAAAGAGATTATTAGGATCATAAAGTTCATTTTGAACTTAGTACGGTTCCGTGCATTGAGGACCCAATAGGTCTCTATTGTGACAACATTGGAGCCATTGCACAGGCTAAGGAACCCAGATCTCACCAGTGATCCGAACACATACTCAGGCGGTTTCATCCTATTCGATAAATTATCGATAGAGGATATGTGAAGATATGCATAGTACCGACTGATGATAACATCGCTAACCCACTGACCAAGCCCCTTCCTCAGCGGAAGCATGATGGGCATACTAGATCATTAGGCATTAGGGATATGCCGGATTGGCTCTAGTGCAAGTGGGAGTCTGTTGGTGTATGCCCTAGAGGGCCAATCATAGTTGCGTATTTATTATGATATTGTGACATTATATGAGGCATTATTTTCATTCATTAATTGTTTATTTATTTATTTTAATAAACATTATGAAATCCTTAGAATGGAATTATTTAAATATTAAATATTAGGTACATGACCTAATAGTGAGAATTCATTCTTAAATGTCCCTAGTCGAGTATTATTGAACCAACAGGACAACAGTAATGCATTCAGGCTAGTATGTGTATGGACTGATAACCTTTTTCTCACAGGTTATGGATATGTGATATCAAGTCTACACATAGGTATAATTGTAGTATACTACTGGATTGACCCGCCATGAGAACATCACATGGATCGTAACGTGAATGTCATAGATGATTCTCATAGTTATTATGGTACATGTGATCCTTTGACTTGAAGTTTTTGCAATCCGCTACATGAGAAACTGTATGTTTTAATACCGTCAAACGTTATCCGTAACAAGATAATTATAAAGTCGATTATTGGATATATCGCGAATCATGTATGCAGATGTGAGTAACGTAGATAGGATTTGTCCCTCTCACATTACGAGAGATATATCTGTGGGCCCCTTGATGAGTAGGACTAGGTAAATGCATGGCCGTGCTGAAATGAATTAATGTGTGACATTAATCTCATTTAATTTTATTTGTCTACTCGGTAATCAAGAAACTAACGATTTAACTATACAAGACGACTAATTCCATGTTTGTGTTAAATCTAGATATTTGGACAAAGGGATTTAATTGTACAATAACATCGATCACGTAAAGGTTATCTCAAACTGTTGACTTTCTTATAACTTGGGTAACAGTGATGTGTTGCTAGATACCGCTCACTGTTTATATTATTAAATAATATTTAATTATATTGCCAACGTTATGAGAACTTATAGGGTCACACACTAAAACAGTTTTAAATTGATGCTTAATTAGATTAAATTAGTGTGACTAATTTAATTGCATTGGGCTTACATCATTTGGGCCCAATAAGGCACAAATGAGGTTTAGGTTTCTATGAGATGAGAGTGGAGTGTTGGCTATAAATAGCAACACATATGAGCCTCGCCTCACACACAAGAATTTTGAATTCACACACTCTCACTCAGAGAAAGCTAATCCTTGTTTTCTCTGAAATTCACTACTACCATAGAGAGTCTCAGAGAAGCATCAAGGTGGACGTGTGACGGCCACAGCTGCTGTGTGGACTTCTAAAGGCCGCCGCTGCTACTGCGTTGGAAGGATTGACATAACTTATTCTGTGTAGCTGCCACGCTTCAACAGGTAAATCAAATATGATTTATGATATTTCACAAGGGTCTATGGGAGGGAATTGCATGTAAAATTTTTGTTTTCCGCTGCTTCTATATGCATGATTTCCCAACAGAGCACACACACGAATGATATAATTATGTATGACGTATATATGATGTAAAATGAACAAGAGGCACTTAGGTAAGTCGTTCCGGGAAAGATGATTTTAGAACTTATAACTGAAATTGAATTCATTCATGCTACACCGATTTTATTAATAAACCCGGAGCGGCTCCCCTACTGAGTTACTTCCTAGTACTCACCCCACGTTCCTGCCCCCCATTTTAGATGATGAGATTCAGCAGGATTAAGGAGCGGATGAAGAGCCTGCACATCTTTAGTTTCATGCAGTTTATTTTGTTTCTAGGCTTATCGTTTCCCGTTATTCCGTTATGGATTTTATGTCTCTGATTTAATGTTCATTTCCATTTACTTTTCCCAAGTCCGGACCTATGTTAGCCGGCAAGTACTTATGTTGATGGGTTGTATTAGTGGAGTCTTGTGAGTCTCGGTTTTGGACTCATGAGATTACACCTATTATTATTGCCTGATGTGTATTCCGGGAGAATATGATTTTGTTATTTTATTATATTGAGATTTATTCAGGATTATTTGCTTCCGCACCTATATACGTTGTATTATTTCGCAAGGCCCTTATTTTCTATTCCGCAAAACATTTATGAAAATTTCTCCCACGTATTTTCCGCGTATATATATTTTAAATATAAAGATAAAACATGATAACAGGAGGTAACCCTTATGAAATGGCCTAAAATGACTTAAGCATTAAGGGCTATCTAATAGGGTGTTACATAATGGACCAGTTAGGGTATTTCTGATTGTCAAGGACCACCTTGTTGAATGTTAATATGTGCACGAGAAGGGGGGGGGGTTGAATCGTGCTTGTTTCTAAAAATTTGCCTTTGAATATTTCTCTTAGAAAGCTGGTTACTCAGAAAGTAGTATTAGAGAATGCAGTGGAATCAACTTTCTGAGACAGTTTAAGAAAATGGTTTGAAACTTAAGTTCCTTAAATGCTTTCTGAGGTTAACTTAAATATATTTTCACAAATAAATCTAAGTTAAAAATGTGTCAAATATTTTCTCAATAATTTGCGTAATTTAAGAGTGAGGGAGAAAAGCTTTAACACAAGAGAGTTTTTATAATGGTTCGGTTTTAACTAACCTACTCTAGTCCTCAACCTTCAGTTGAGAGTTCCTTTAGATATTCTTCTTATAGTGCCTTCTCAGACAACACTGTCTTTACCAAGTAAAGGACTTCCACCACTTCACAACCCAAAGTGGATTTTCCTTGCCTCCAACACTACAGGACTTTCCTTGCCTCAAACAATTAAGGACTTTCAAATGCCTCACACCAGAGGACTTTACTTGCCTTAAACAATTAAGGACTTTATCTTGCCTCAAACAATTGAGGACTTAAAACTGCCTTCAAACAGCGAAGGACTTAGCAATTTTATTTAGAAATTGTTTTGATTTGAAAACAACTACTAAGATTAAGTTACAAACTTAATTTTACTCTTAGTAGACTTCTAGATTTAACTTACAAATGTAAGAATTTGCACAAATACAAAGCTAGAAGATTTTTGCAAAGTTTGAAGAACAACTTAAGATAAGTTGTCTTTCTGAGAAAGTTCTTTGTTTTCGCAAATGATTTCAATTCAGCAGAGTTTTTGCACGTTTAATTTAAGAGTTTTAAGCGCAAGAATTTCGTCACAATGCTCTGCAGTTGAACTCATATATATAGGCGTTAAAGAGCCGCGAAAATAGAAGCTTTCACTTTGCTGATGTGGCTGTTTCTTTCTCGGAACGACTCCCTGCTACAGTCAGCGCAAAATGAGGAACTTTTCAGAACTCCACAGTGCGCGTGTTCTCACGTCCTTGGCTTGTTGTAGCGAGCTTTCTGAGAATGAATGCGAATCCATTGAGTGTAGGCACATGGTTGCTTTTGAGTCCAACTTTCTGAGAGTTGTACGGACTTCTGAGGCGAACCTTCTGAGGGAAGATCCTTATGAGAACCACCAGTCGCTAAGGTCTTCTGAGACCTTTCTGAGGCAACAGTGTTCTTTCCTCAGAAACACACTTTCACCTTTTGCGTTTTGTGAACTGCCTTTCACGCTATGATTTCATTGAGGCTACTTGTTGTATGTCTTGATCTTACTCATGGAGTGCAATAATTTTAACCTTTCTGAGACACTTAGCACACATATTAGCAATACCTTAAGTAAAATTTTTATACTTATGGCTTACTTTGTTATCATTAAAACTCATATACCAATAAGAGAAATATATCAATTTCTCTCAGAAGGGTTCTGGAGTTTACAATCTCCCCCTTTTTGATGATAACAACTTATATCTTAAGATAATAATTTTGCTTAAGATCTGAAGTGTTTCTGATTAAGTTGGTTACTTAACTTAGAATGCACTTTTGCTTTCTTAGAAAGTAACATAGCTTTCTGAGTGAAGGCGTTGTTATTTTCATAGAAGGCTTTGATAATCAACAGTTATAACATGCAATGTATGAATAATGTATACGATTATCAGAATTGTAGCGTGTATTTCTTGATGATTCAAAATATGTGCTAGTAGAAATACAAAGCTTATAATCAGAGATGCCAAAATAATACTGATTTTTCATTGATACCAATATGAAGTTACAAAATTTTTTGGCTCCCCTAAATGTTTGCTCCCCCTAAGTCCTAGCCTAGTGTTTACATTTAGCCATTGTACAAAATATTATCATATATCTACTCCCCCTTTGTTACATAAAAAAGGGTGGCTAATATAAACCCCATCATAGACTTAGAACTATTGCTTCCTAGCTATGTAGCGAAGGAGCCTGCAGATCTCCATCTGAATCTCAGCTTGACCCACGTTTGGAGGGCATTCTAGGGGAATCTCAGAAGAGATAGAAGGCTATTGTGAAGTGGAGGGTTGAGTCGAAGGAGGACGAGAGACTTCAGCCTCAAGTACAACATCCACTATATCCCTATTTTGATATTCAGAAATAGGGTCTTCTTCTGGCACAACTTCTTCTTCAACAGCAGCGACTTCAGTAGAAGGCTGCCTCTGAGTATCCTCAGAAACCGGAACAAGTCCAAGATCAGAAGGTTGGGATTCTGAGGGTTGCTCCATAGCACCAGAAGTTTGTGCATCTTCTGAGAGTTTGAATGAGGAGAGTTGCTTGTGAATGGCTTCAATAGCCTTCACCTTCTAGGATCGACTAAGAAATGGCCGAAAGTGCACGAAGGGTGGAGTTCGGACCATCCGTCCTAGTTGAAATCCGGATCCAAGCATAGAGTCAGTGAGGGAGAAGGTTGGACCGGGTTGATCAAACAGAGGAGGAGGAATCTCAGTAACATTTAAAGGTTGAACCTGTGGTTCCTTCTGAGAGTCTTTCTCAGATTGAGTCCCTTCTAAGGAACTTCCGGCAACAAATGCCTCAATGATAGAGCTTCGGCAAGTGCACCGAATCGTACAAGTAATAAAGTCCACGGTGAGTGGGTATCGTTCCCACGAGGATTAAAGAACTGAGCAAAAATTTCGTGATGTGAGTTTCTAATTAGACGAATCGAATTACGAGTGATGAATGGATTGAAATCATAAATTCAAAAGAGTATTAAAAGTAAAAGACAGTAAACTATTTATGAAAAATCAAAGGATGCGAGGTTAGGGAATCGGGTTCACGTATCTTCTGAAATAATTAAAACAATTGCTCGCCTTCAAATTCTAAACTTTAATTCAATGAACGAATCTTAAATTGTCAATTCCAATTCCTTGGTAATTTAACACTTTTTCTACAAACAATCAGTCAATCCCTTGATCAAATCGTTTCACAGAAAAGAAAATATGTTTGATTCAAAGTTCATAAAAATCTTGACTCTATTCCTAGATATCAATCTTTCCGGCAATTTCCCTTGAGCTAATTCACACACTTATTTTCCTAAATAAACGTATGAATCCTAGGTAAGTTGAAAAGCGATTTCCCAATCTTCAGAACAACACAATACAAATAAGGTAGTTACCTGAATCGAAGAAGTAGAATTCAAAGGTTTGCAATCATCGGATTAAGTCATAGTGATACGATTCCCCTATCCCTAACAAGGAATTAGTTGCTCATAATCAAAGTAAATAAAACAAAGAAATTGATAGAAAACAGGTTAATGAACGAATAACTCATTGTCTTGAAAAACAGAGTAAAAACAGACTACTGGAATGAAAAACAAGCTGCTGCTGAAAAATAAGGATTCAAGATGAGCGATCCGATAATGGATAACCTCAAAGCCCCCTATTCTAGTCCTATATATAATCAGATAGACCTAGAAATTCAAATTGATTACAGAGGGATTTTGTTTAAAATGACTAAGACAGTGTAATATCCAAACAGATTTAATCCTGAATTATACATGCTCTGTTTCCATTTTTATCCGGACGCAAGGCGTAGAGTGGACGCGAGGCGCTGCATGGATGGCTTCTTCAGGGCGCAACGCGTGCGAGGGGCGCAAGGCGCCAGGCCAGGAAGGCAAATCGTGCGCAACGCGTGCAAGATGCGCAAGGCGCCAGCCAGTGGAGGGCTCACGGGCGCAAGGCGCTAGCAGGGCGCAAGGCGCCAGCAGGTGGAGAGTTCACGGGCGCAACGCGCTGGCAGGGCGCAAGGCGCCAGCCGGTAGATATCTCACGGGCGCAACGCGCGCGCAGGGCGCATGGTGCCAGGCTTCCGCACAACTTCCGAATTGTTTCTGACTTTGAGGCGCAGTGCGTGCATCAGGCGCAAGGCGTCAGCATTGGTACTTCGAACGTGCTTCTCTGGTTGCTATTACTTCATGAATTATCTGCCCATTTCCTGAAATCAACACCAAATAATACCCAAAACATAATATAACCAGGAAAAATCCATTTGATTCTAAAACACTCAATTCACCCTAAAAACATACTAAAAACATACTGAGTTTACTTTAAACTAACAAAATTTATTAGAATTCAAATCACAAAATTAGATAAAAATGCCAAGGCATCACAACACCAAACTTAAGGTGTTGCTTGTCCCCAAGCAACCAAAACAATACTAAAATAAACCAGTAAAAATAAAGTAACAAAGTAGTGGAATCAAAGAACAATTATTTTGAAACATCACACTTTTTTCAGGTTAACTAAAAACTGTATGATTCATGCAACTATACACCCTTTTCTACCAATTCAGCATTACATTGAGCAACATTAGACTTGACAATCAAGATTAAAATCCGGATCAAATTATAAGAATTTTTTCACAGCTCCTGAACACCAAACTTAGTGTTTGGCCCTCGTTCCATAGATGTAATGCAATGCCTTTCAAAATATTTAACCTTTGAAATGAATCAATTTACCACAAACGGTAGGGGTAAGACACTTGCAATTTTTTCAATCACACTTGCACTCTTTGCACAGAACTTTTGACTCTAAATGCTTTGTCTCGGGGCAACCTTTTAAAGTAAGCTTTCGACCAACGTTCCCGGTCCAGTTGGCCCAAGACGCTAGGTGGTGAAGCACCCCTCGGATCTACTTGCCCAAGTCTCTCCCTGACACGAAAACACCACAAGCACATAACTAGGTTCTAATGATTTTTAATAGAGATATCCCCTAGTCATTGGTGCTCAGAGCCTTGGATGTTTATCTTTCACTTCATTTGGAACCTTTATGCAACATCTTTTATTGCAAGGCTCACCCCCTCCTTAAATCAATTTCCAAATGATTCAATCAATTCACAAACAATATTGGCATCACACTGCATTCACATGAACAGGGACTCACACCAAACTTAGTTATTTAGAATTAGTCCAAAAACGCTTATAATAATTCTCTAGAAATCAATCCTAATCATCTCCTCACGTTGCACAAATAATAATTAACCACACAACAATTCAAGGTGCATAGACATGTATTCACACAGTTTATGAATCAACCAAGACAAATTCAAACACAGTCTCATGCAAATTTATTCATCAATTCCACCACCATGCACCTAAACAAACGACAAAGAAATCGAAAGACATGACAATTAAAAACTAAAGAAAATAAATAGAGAGGATAGAAAACTTCCCTGGGTTGGGTTGCCTCCCAACAAGCGCTTCTTTAACGTCACTAGCTTGACGTATGGATGCCAACTTAAGGTGGGTCATATGATTCTTGTTGATCAATCCTCCTCCAGCATGGTGCTTTAGGTTGTGCTCCTTCATGCTCACATTTTTCTCAGATTCAACCTTAGCCTTTTTGACATCTTTGAATGGTGGCGCATAGACTCCATTGTTAGTATTTGTTAACAAGAACTCCTCATCAAACCACGGTTCGATCTTTTCATCATCAAAGGGGGGAGGAAAACCATCCCTCCTAAACTCCTCATTCATCTTGAAGTACTCCACACACATTTGCCATCCTTCAATGATTGCATTCTTTAGTGTTTGAGGTGAGGGTTTCAGCTCCAACCCATATTGCTTTTTCTTCTTAACCTCTGTTGTAGCCACAACTTTTCCTTCACAATAGCAATCTATTTCAAAGGTGGTGGATTGTCAAGGGTGTTCACATTAAGCATTGAATTCTTGGATTCTTGAATTGCAATGGGGTTCACTTCTATTTTCAACACATCCTCCTTTTTTACTTGAGTTTTCATACCCCTTGACATGCAAAAAGTTACCTTTTCATCATGCACCCTTAATGTTAACTCACCTTTTTGAACATCAATCAATGCTCGCCTAGTAGCTAAAAATGGCCTTCCAAGAATGATTGGGACATCTTCACTTTCATCCATCTCAAGGACAACAAAATCAGCAGGAAGAAAGAATTTGTCCACCTTAATAAGCACATTTTCCACAACCCCATATGGAAACTTGACAGATCTATCAGCAAATTGTAGGGAAATCATGGTGGGCTTCACATTCTTTATCCCTAACTTCTTCATCATAGAGAGAGGCATCAAGTTGATGCTTGCCCCTAGATCACACAGTGCCTTTTTAATTTAACATTACCAATTGCACAAGGAATATGATAGCTACCTGGGTCCTTTAGCTTTGGTGGCACTTTGCTTTGAATGATAGCACTACACTCCTCATTAAATACCACTGTTTCATCTTCTCGGAGTGATCTTTTTCTTGACAACAACTCCTTCATAAACTTGGCATAGCTAGGCATTTGTTCCAAAGCTTCAGCAAAAGGAATATTGATTTGGAGTTTTTTGAATACCTCTAAGAATTTGGAGAGATGCTTGTCTTGAGTTTTCTCTTGAATTCTTTGAGGGTAAGGTAGTCTTGGCTTGTAAGGAGCAACCTCTTTCTTGGGTGGCTCACTAGCTTGCTTTGCCACTTGTTTATTTGACTTTTCAGTGAGCTTTTGTTGGAAATTCTCCACCTTTGTTGGTGCCTCCACTTGAGATTGCACTTCAATGCTTCTGCCACTTCTTAAATTGATTGCCATGCATTGCTCCTTCGGGTTTGGTTCTGTATCACTAGGAAGTGATCCCAAGGGCCTTTCAGAGAGTTGCTTAGCTATTTGCCCCACTTGTACCTCTAAATTTCTTATAGAAGCCTCATGATTTTTTAAACTTGCTCTTGTCTCTTGCATGAAGCTTGAAGTTTGTTGCACAAACATAGAGGTAGATTGAGTGAGCTTTTCCATGGCAATCTCCAATGAAGATGGTTTAGGGGGTCTTGTGGAGGAATGAATGGAGCTTGCTGTTGAGTTGGGGTATTGAATTGTTTTTGCCCTTGATTACCCCAACCAAAGTTAGGATGATTCCTCCACCCAGGATTGTAAGTTTTAGGATATGGATCATTTTGTTGTCTTGGAGGGTTCCCCATGTAGTTCACTTGCTCAGGTAAAGTTTCTTTGAAAAGATCACAGTCTTCATTTTTATGGGCTCCCCCACAAAGCTCACAAGATGAACTTGGAGATCCTACTGCAGCAACTTGCATTTGTCCCATTTGCTTTGTGATTGCAGCTAGTTGTTGAGACATCAACTTATTTTGTGCCAACAGAGTATCCAATGTGTCCAACTCCATCACACCTCTTCTCATAGGCCTCTCATTAGAACTTATGAAATTGCTTTCAGCCATAGTCTCAATTAATTCAATAGCTTCTTCAGGAGTCTTTCTATGAAGAGATCCTCCAGCACTTGCATTAATCATGACTCTTGAACTTTGAGAAACTCCATCATAGAATGTTTGAATTTGTAGCCAGTCAGGGATTGCATGGTGTGGACATTTTCTGAGCATCTCCTTGTATCTTTCCCATGCTTCATAGAGTGATTCTCCCTCCTTTTGAGCAAATGAGTTGATGTCATTCCTTAGCTTTGCTAGCTTCTGTGGAGGGAAATACTTAGCTAGAAATTTGCTAACTAAGTCATCCCATGTACTGATGCTTTCCGGTGGCTGTGATTGCAACCATAGTTTAGCTCTGTCCCTAAGTGAAAAAGGGAAGAGTCTCAACTTAATTGCATCTGAACTCACACCATTGCTTTTGATCGTATCACATAACTGGAGGAAGGTAGCTAAGTGAACATTAGGATCATCAAGAGCTCCTCCACTGAATTGTTCTTGCTGCACCAATTGGATGAGTGAAGGCTTGAGCTCAAAGTTGTTTGCTTGCACTGGTGGTGGGACAATACTATTTCCACACCCATTAGTGGTAGGTGTGGCATAGTCTCCCAAAGTCCTTCTTGGCCCATCTCCTTCTTCTGCCATTGCTGCTCTTTTCTTCTCTTGTCTCAACTTCCTCAGAGTCCTTTCAATTTCAGGATCAAAGTATAGCCCTGTTTGTTCTATTTTTGCATGCAGAAACAAACACCAAACTGAATAAAAGTGAGGTCTAGCACTTCCCAACGTCACAGTGAAGGGAGTACTAGAGTAAAATTTTAAAAAAATATCTAATTTAGAAATCACACGATTACTCTAATTGTCAGTTTCAATTAATCCCCGGCAACGGCGCCAAAAACTTGATAGAGCTTCGGCAAGTGCACCGAATCGTACAAGTAATAAAGTCCACGGTGAGTGGGTATCGTTCCCACGAGGATTAAAGAACTGAGCAAAAATTTCGTGATGTGAGTTTCTAATTAGACGAATCGAATTACGAGTGATGAATGGATTGAAATCATAAATTCAAAAGAGTATTAAAAGTAAAAGACAGTAAACTATTTATGAAAAATCAAAGGATGCGAGGTTAGGGAATCGGGTTCACGTATCTTCTGAAATAATTAAAACAATTGCTCGCCTTCAAATTCTAAACTTTAATTCAATGAACGAATCTTAAATTGTCAATTCCAATTCCTTGGTAATTTAACACTTTTTCTACAAACAATCAGTCAATCCCTTGATCAAATCGTTTCACAGAAAAGAAAATATGTTTGATTCAAAGTTCATAAAAATCTTGACTCTATTCCTAGATATCAATCTTTCCGGCAATTTCCCTTGAGCTAATTCACACACTTATTTTCCCAAATAAACGTATGAATCCTAGGTAAGTTGAAAAGCGATTTCCCAATCTTCAGAACAACACAATACAAATAAGGTAGTTACCTGAATCGAAGAAGTAGAATTCAAAGGTTTGCAATCATCGGATTAAGTCATAGTGATACGATTCCCCTATCCCTAACAAGGAATTAGTTGCTCATAATCAAAGTAAATAAAACAAAGAAATTGATAGAAAACAGGTTAATGAACGAATAACTCATTGTCTTGAAAAACAGAGTAAAAACAGACTACTGGAATGAAAAACAAGCTGCTGCTGAAAAATAAGGATTCAAGATGAGCGATCCGATAATGGATAACCTCAAAGCCCCTATTCTAGTCCTATATATAATCAGATAGACCTAGAAATTCAAATTGATTACAGAGGGATTTTGTTTAAAAATGACTAAGACAGTGTAATATCCAAACAGATTTAATCCTGAATTATACATGCTCTGTTTCCATTTTTTATCCGGACGCAAGGCGTAGAGTGGACGCGAGGCGCTGCATGGATGGCTTCTTCAGGGCGCAACGCGTGCGAGGGGCGCAAGGCGCCAGGCCAGGAAGGCAAATCGTGCGCAACGCGTGCAAGATGCGCAAGGCGCCAGCCAGTGGAGGGCTCACGGGCGCAAGGCGCCAGCAGGTGGAGAGTTCACGGGCGCAACGCGCTGGCATCGCGCAAGGCGCCAGCCGGTAGATATCTCACGGGCGCAACGCGCGCGCAGGGCGCATGGTGCCAGGCTTCCGCACAACTTCCGAATTGTTTCTGACTTTGAGGCGCAGTGCGTGCATCAGGCGCAAGGCGTCAGCATTGGTACTTCGAACGTGCTTCTCTGGTTGCTATTACTTCATGAATTATCTGCCCATTTCCTGAAATCAACACCAAATAATACCCAAAACATAATATAACCAGGAAAAATCCATTTTATTCTAAAACACTCAATTCACCCTAAAAACATACTGAGTTTACTTTAAACTAACAAAATTTATTAGAATTCAAATCACAAAATTAGATAAAAATGCCAAGGCATCACTCAACTGCCGCAACTCCGGCAGCCACGGTGGCGTCAGAAGTCACCTCTAAGCTGAGCCTAGTGCTGGTGGTTTCTGGCACCTCAACGAGTGTTGAGACATGAGTTTCCTCAAGTTCGATAAGGGTCTCAGAAGAGACATGACCAACATCAGAAGTTGGTTCTTTCTGAGATGAGGGGGGAGGAGTGTGTGGTTGTTGTTCCTTTTCTTGAGCTTTCTCAGCCCCTTGCTGAGATTTTGGAGGAGATGGTGGTGGTATGGCAGCTTCAACTTCTTAGGTCTAAGAAGGTTGATCAATTACCTTCTGGACATCCAACATTTTCTGAGTCAGAGACTCAGCATCTACCCCAGCAACCTCAGTTGTGGTTGCCTCAGAAAGATCCGTCACAGAAGCTTCAGATTGCTTCTTCTTGGGCTCCTTCTTTGAGCTTCCAGCATCTGGGGTGCGGTGTTCAATTCTGAACCTTGTTGTGTCTACTTCCTCAGATGAGGAATCAGCAACATTGCCTCCTTGCCCCTGAACATCTTTTCTGGGAGGAGAGACATCCTCAGAGGGGGAGGAGTGA
The DNA here is from genome assembly GCA_013621005.1 of Aeschynomene evenia. Lineage (NCBI taxonomy): Eukaryota > Viridiplantae > Streptophyta > Magnoliopsida > Fabales > Fabaceae > Aeschynomene > Aeschynomene evenia. The sequence continues at coordinate 16,790,627 of CM024266.1, forward strand.
TGAGAAGTTTCCTTCTCTTCTTTAGCGGTGGTGGCGGCAGCGGTGGTGGCGGCAGCAGTGGTGGTAGCAGGTTCAGAAGTGACTGCTACAAGTTCCTTTCTCGTGTCCTTTGGCGGGCTCTGTTTCTAAGTGGTTTTAAGACTCACTCCTTTGTGTGTTTTTCCCTGAAAGTTCAAGGAATGAAGGAGTTTAGTTTTAAATTTAGTGAGTATAAAACCAGAAACAGGATTGGAAACAGAAATAGACGCAGGAGAAGATTTAAGAAATGAAGGTGGAGTTTGAGAATATGCTTTTACCAATCGACCGCGCTTTCTTTTGCTTTCGATTGGGATGTCAGGGACTTTAAGAGTTGGAGGAGCTTTCCTCTTTCTGACCAGAAGTTGCTCAGAAGTGGTTTCTTCAGAATCTTTAGCTACCTCAGGTTCCTTCTAAGGTGTCTTTTGAGGCTCTTCTGAAGCCATGCTTCTTGTAACCCTTTTTGGAGAGGGATGAACAAGCTTCTTCTTCTTCTTCACTTCAGAAGGGTCAATGGCTTTGCCCTTTCCTTTTTCTGACTTTGCAGGCCTTTTGGAGCTGGCATCAACCTTAGAAGATTTTGTTTCCTCCTTCTTCTTAGGTGCCTCAGTCTCTGGTACCTTTTTCTTCTTGATGTTGTTGAAGGTGACCATCGTGAATTTGTTGTTGTTGAAGACATATTCGTAGTCTTGAGAGGGAAGGATAGATGAGAGAAGATTTTGGTAAGAAGGCTCCCATATGGCAGACTTGTCAGCGCCCTTTTGGGATGTGCTTGATACATCATGTAGTTCAGCATCATTCGTCCAAAATCTACCTTCTTTTTCTTCAGAAGGTGATACAGTAGGGAGGCATCCATGGTGGTGATGTTTCCCATATCACCGATCCTTGGTAGCAGCGTGTGTTGGACCACAAAGAATATAGTTCTTGCTTCAGGAGTGAGGTGAGGGACTTTCACCGATTTCAGTGGTAGATCACCACTGCCAGTAAGAAGAATGACAATGTCTTCTTCATTGTCCTCGACTTCCTTCACCCAGTCAGCTTCATCTGCAATGACGGCGCCACCATTTTGCGTTCTGAAGATTTGGTTAATATCAGTAGATGAGAACCAGATTTGGTGATCTGCAACAACGCTCTTTACCCCCTTGTTTGTGGACCTCTCTATTTGCGAGTAGAAGGCCCTAACAAGATTTGGGTAACAGACTTCTTCTGAGCACATCATAGCCCCCCACCCAGGTTGGCTATGGAAGTAAACTTGGAGTTCTTCTACTTGATTGTAGATGTTTAAGGGAAGAACTCTTCCCATTGCCAGATTTTGAGGCAAGTAGGAACGTTTGAAGAGCTCCTGCATCTCTTCATCTTCATACAGAATGTCTTCACAGACATCTCCAAGTGTGTTCCTCATCATTCCTTTGATTTCACCAGTGGAGGCCATTTGGGATGGAAAAGTTTCAAGTTTTAGAAAGGAATGAGAGAAGATAGAAGCAAGATGAGAGCAGAGTTCATGAAGAACTGAGAGAGAGATGAAAGAACGAAGGTTGGATTGAGAGATAATTTTGACAGCGATTTGGTAAGGTTTGGAAAGCAAAGTGCTCGAATGGAGCAGTGCTTTGCGTATTTATAGCATTAGCTGGTTACTATCCGTTGCCAACACTTATCGCAAAAGTTACCGTTGGTAACTTACTCTCGGAAGGCATCCTTCTGATAGAAGTGATACTTCTGAGAGATGCATCTTCTGAGAGAAATTTTCAGAAGACTTCCCTTCTGAGAGATGACTCTTTTGAGAATGGATTTTCTTAGAAAGGGTTTTTTGTATATTCCATCATTATGCTCAGAAGCCTAGTTCTAATCTTTGTGTCTCAGATTCTAGACTAGGACTAAGGGGAGTTTCTAAGAAAAATATTTTCAAGTTAAGGCACTTAGAAACGTCTTAGGTTCAGAAGCCCCTTCAGAACATTGTAATGATCCTCGGGTAAAGGCTTTGTGAGTATATCTGAGATTTGATCTTCAGTATTCACAAATTTGATTTTAACATCGCCTTTTTGCACATGATCCCGAATAAAATGATGTTTTCTATCTATGTGCTTGGATCGTGAATGTTGAATTGGATTCTTAGCTAAGTTAATTGCGCTAGTATTATCACAATAGATGTGAATTTTCTCATACCTTAGCTGATAATCACGCAATTGGTTCCTTATCCATAGCATCTGAGTGCAGCAATTTGCTGCTGAAACATACTCAGCTTCTGTCGTTGATTGTACGATCGTGTTTTGTTTCTTGCATGACCAAGTGATCAAACACTTTCTGAAGAAACAGCAGCATCCACTTGTACTCTTCTGATCGATCTTGTATCCAGCATAATCAGCATCACAGTATCCTACAACATCAGAGGAACAACCCTTCTCGTACCATAAACCAAGATTAGTAGTCCCAATTAAAAATCGCAGAATCCTTTTAACAGCAGTTAAATGTGATTGCTTAGGCTTTGATTGAAATCTAGCACAGATGCCAACGCTAAGTTGAATATCTGGTCTAGAGGCTGTAAGATAGAGAAGAGAGCCAATCATGCCTTGGTAGTTGCTTTCTGAGACTCTCTCACCATCTTCATCCAAGTCAATTACTTGAGAAGGATGCATGGGAGTGCTCATAGGCTTGGCCTTATCCATCAGAAACTTCCTTAGAAGCTCTTTGGTATACTTCTCTTGATGAATGAAAGTCCCTTCAGACTCTTGCTTGATTTGCAATCCTAGGAAGAATTTTAATTCTCCCATCATGCTCATCTCGAATTCACCTTGCATTAGCTTGGAGAATTCTTTGCAGAGGCGTTCGTTGGTTGCACCAAATATTATGTCATCAACATATATTTGAACAATTAAGAAGCCAGAGTCTTCTGAGAGGGTAAAAAGAGTTGTGTCAACTTTCCCTATTAAGAATCCGTTTTTAAGCATAAAAGAACTCAATCTATCATACCAAGCTTTGCGAGCTTGTTTTAGACCGTAAAGAGCCTTTGTAAGCTTAAACACGTGTTCTGGGAATGTATCATTAACAAAACCAGGAGGTTGTTTTACATAAACTTCCTCAAAAAGGTATCTATTTAAGAAGGCGGATTTTACATCCATTTGATAAAGTTTGAAACCTTTGTGTGCAGCAAAGGCTAGCAACATTCTAATGGCTTCCAATCTTGCGACAGGAGTGAAGGTTTCATCATAATCAATTCCTTCTTGTTGGTTGTACCCTTGAGCAACCAATCTGGCCTTATTTCTCACGACTTGACCATTTTTGTCAAGTTTGTTTCGAAACACCCATTTTGTCCCAATGACACTCTTGCCTTTGGGTTTCTGAGTTAATTTCCAAACTTGATTTCTCTCGAATTGGTCTAGTTCTTCCTGCATGGCACTTACCCAGCTAGGATCATCTAATGCTTCTTGTATGGATTCTGGTTCAAGATCAGAAACCATAGCAAGATTTGTGTAGTTCCTTCTGGTTCTCACGCATTGATCAGGATTGCCTAATACCTCATTCTGAGAAACATTTTTCAAGTCTCTTGAACCTTTATGCCCCTTAGGGATAGGGTTCTGAGAGAATGGCACAGAAGGTTCTCCTTCTGAGTCATTAGAAGCTTGCTTTTCTGAGAATCTAGATTCCATTTGAATTGGAGAGGTAGATTCATCAGGTTCTGGAGCTCCAATGATGATTTTAGATTTTTCTTTAGATGGAAATGAGTTTTCCATGGGCTGGATATCACTCTCAGCATCTATAAGATTTTTCCTTTCGGCTTTCTTAGAAGAGATATTGAGTTTCTCAAATTCATCTTCTAAGTCAGCAACCTTCTGAGACAGATCCTTACTAAGTTCTTTGAACTTAATATGAATCATCTCCTCAACACACTTGCTCCTCTTGTTGTAAACTCTATAGGCTTTAGAGACAGAGGAATATCCTAGGAAAACTCCATCATCAGATTTAGGATCAAACTTTGCTAGTTTGTCCCTTGTGTTGAGTATGAAGGATGAAGAATCAAAAACATTGAAGTATGATATGTTGGGTATTTTTTTCTTCCAAAGCTCATAAGCTGTTTTCTTCAGAATTGGTCTCAGAAAGACTCGATTCTGAATGTAGCATGAAGTGTTTACAGCTTCAGCCCAAAAACCTTTCGAAAACCCACTTTCTAAGAGCATTGTTATAGCCATCTCTTGGAGGCTTCGATTCTTTCTCTCAGCCACTTTGTTGAGGAGTTCTGGGGGAAGAGAATTCGTGAGCAATGCCCAGATTTTCACAAAACTTTTCAAAAGCGTGATTCTCAAATTTACCTCCATGATCAGCCGTATGGTGTGAATGTGAGAGTCTTTTTCAGTGGAAACTCTTTTCGCAAAAGCTTTGAATTTTTCAAATGTTTCTTCCTTAGAAGCTAGAAAAAAAATACCCAAGTGAATCTAGAATAATCATCCACTATGACAAGACCATAGCATTTTCTAGAAAGGGAAGTCGTTCTAGTTGCTCCAAAGAGATCCATGTGAAGTAGCTCAAGTGGTTTCTGAGTAGAGATTCCACTGTTGCTAGGAAAAGAAGCCTTGGTTTGTTTTCCCTTTTCACAGAAGTCGCAAGTTGCATCCTTCTGATACTTAATGTTGGGAAGACCCTTTACAAGTCCTTTATGAGACAGCTCAGAAAGAAGCTTCATGTGGGCATGACCAAGTTTCTTATGCCAAAGCCACTTGTCTTCTTGGACAGAGACAAGGCATTTCACATTCTGATCCTGCAGATCATCTAGATGGATAACGTAAATGTTACCAACTCGTTTTCCTTCCAGAACGATCTTGCCGTCAGTGAGATTAATCACATGACAGTATTTGGCATAAAACTCAACCTTTAAGCCTTTGTCACAAAATTGACTAAAGCTTAACAGATTGTGTGTTAAACCATCAACTAAGAGTACATCAGAGATTTGGTGAGAATTATCCTTACCAACATCTCCTATAGCAGTGACTTTTCCCTTGGCTCCATCACCAAAGCGCATGGTTCCGACTTTCTTGGGCTTGAGGTTTCTGAACCAATGCTTGCTTCCAGTCATGTGCCTCGAGCAGCCACTGTCCAAGTACCACTGCTCATTGTGGTGGTGGAGCAGCGCTTGTTGATGCACCTACAGACACAAAGTTAATTTGTTTAGGTACCCATGTTTTATTGGGTCCTTGCTTGTTAGCTTTCTTGGCCTTTTGTCTTTTCTTCTTAGAGGGGTTGTGGTTTTGAGACTCAGAAACTTTTTCTTTTCCCTTGTTAGAAGCCTTGACTTTCTGAGACTTTCGAGCCTTCTTAGCCTTCTCAGGCTTAGAGGTTTTTCCTTTCTCACGCATAGGGCAAGTCTCAGATCCATGACCTTCCTTAAAGCATGTAATACACATGCGAGGTGACTTGGTTAATGATGGATCAAGGTCAAGGGGTTCGAAAACTTCTTCATAGCCTAGACCACTTTTATCCTTGTAAGGTCTTTGACCTCCAAGTAAAAGGGTCATCATTTTCCCGCCATTGACCATCTTAACCAGATTGGAGGCAAGAAGTTCATTTGTCTTTTGCAGCTCTATTAAGGCTAGTTCAGCCTTTTCAACAGTCACAGAAGACATATTTTCTAAAGCTTGATAGAGATCATGACTTTCAAGATATCTGTTTTTAAAATCATCTCTTTCAAGTTTTAGATTCTTAACTTCTTGAGTTAGTTTCACATTTTCAGCTTCTACTATTTTAAGAGACTTTTTAAGGGTGCTGAATTTGTTAGCTAACTCGTTTGAGACTTTCAGAAGATCATAATAAAGTTCTGAAAGCTCATCATAAGAATAAGAGAGAGGAGGAGAGTTAGGTACCTCTTCCGATTCTGATTCTGTCTCCAGAATGTAATAATCATCGGCCATGAAGCATACATTTGCTTCTTCATCACTGGCATGCTCAGAGGTTTCTCCTTCTGAGTCACTCCACGTAGCAGCCATGGCCTTCTTCTTCTTTTTGGGGATGAATTTCTTCTTCCCTTTGTTCTGAGGGCACTCCGTTCTGAAGTGGCCCTTTTCTCTACAGCCGTAGCAAGTGGCTTCTGAAGGCTTTAGCTTTCCTTTCTTGGGAGCAATCTCATTGCCTTTGCTTGGTCTTCTTTTTCAAGCTTTCTTCATTTTTCTGACCAAGAGGGAGATATCATCGTCCTCAGATTCTGAGTCTTGTTCATCATCAGACTCAGAAACTTCTTCGGCCTTGAGGGCTTTAGAAGGTTTTTTGACTTGGCTTTTGAGTGCCAACCCTTTCTGAGGTTTGGAGGACGAAGATGGTCCACCAAGCAATCCTTCTAGCTTTATCTCATGTGTTCTGAGAGAGCCAAATAACACATCCAAACCAAGCTGGTTTAGATCTTTAGCTTCTTGGATTGCAGTGACTTTTGGTCGCCATCTTGAGGAGAGGCTTCGTAGGATTTTTCTTACCATCTCAGCATTGGAGTAAGTCTTCCCCAAGACTTTTAACTGATTGATGATATGAAGAAAACGAATTGACATACTGTCAATTGTTTTATCCTGTTGCATGCTGAAGGACTCATATTTGTGTACGAGCATGGAGATCTTGGTATCCTTGAGTTCATCATTTCCTTCATGTAGCATGTGTAGTCTTTCCCATATCTCATGTGTTGTATCACACAACACAATCTTGTCGTATTCTACTTTGGGTAGTGCACAAAGAAGAATGTATTTTGCTTTGAAGTTTAACTGAATCTTCTCCTTCATATCTTGAGTCCATTCATCCTTAGGGACTCGTCTTGTGTAAGTTCTGGGTGCTGGGGGTGCTGCTCCTTCCTCTGCATCAGCCGCAACAACAGCTTGTTCTGTTATTGTTTGTAAAGGCTGATAATCTCCATTCTCGATCCTATCCCATAGATCGAGACTGGTATGTTTGATGAACCGGGTCATCCTGTCACGCCAGTAATCAAAGCTGTCTCCAAGAAACATTGGAGGTCTGTTGATTGAGGCTCCATCTGAGATAAAGGCAGGTGATGAGTCCATGATACCTTCTTGGATCTTTTTCCTTAACACTGTGAAGTGCTCAACCCTTTAAGGACCGAGCTCTGATGCCAATTGAAGGGTAATATGTGCACGAGAAGGGGGGTTGAATCGTGCTTGTTTCTAAAAATTTGCCTTTGAAAATTTCTCTTAGAAAGCTGTTTACTCAGAAAGTAGTTTTAGAGAATGCAGCAGAATCAACTTTCTGAGAAGGTTAAGTTTCTGAGACTTTGTCCTTCTGAGAAAGATCCTTTCTGAGACAGTTTAAGAAAATGGTTTGAAACTTAAGTTCCTTAAATGCTTTCTGAGGTTAACTTAAATATATTTTCACAAATAAATCTAAGTTAAAAATGTGTCAATGGTTTTCTCAATAATTTGCGTAATTTAAGAGTGAGGGAGAAAAGCTTTAACACAAGAGTTTTTATACTGGTTCGGTTATAACTAACCTACTCCAGTCATCAACCTTCAGTTGAGAGTTCCTTTAGATATTCTTCTTATAGTGCCTTCTCAGACAACACTGCCTTTACCAAATAAAGGACTTCCACCACTTCACAACGCAAAGTGGATTTTCCTTACCTCCAACACTAGAGGACTTTCCTTGCCTTAAAAAATTAAGGACTTTCAAATGCCTCACACTAGAGGACTTTACTTTCCCTAAACAATTAAGGACTTTAACTTGCCTCAAACAATCGAGGACTTAAAACTGCCTTCAAACAGCGAAGGACTTAGCGTTTTTAGAAATTGTTTTGATTTGAAAACAACTACTAAGATTAAGTTACAAACTTAATTTCACTCTTAGTAGACTTCTAGATTGAACTTACAAATGTAAGAATTTGCACAAATACAAAGCTAGAAGATTTTCGCAAAGTTTGAAGAACAACTTAAGATAAGTTGTCTTTCTGAGAAAGTTCTTTGTTTTCGTAAATGATTTCAATTGAGTAGAGTTTTGCACGTTTAATTTAAGAGTTTTAAGCGCAAGAATTTCGTCACAATGCTCTGCAATTGAACTCATATATATAGGCGTTAAAGAGCCGCGAAAATAGAAGCTTTCACTTTGCTGATGTGGCTGTGTCCTTCTCGGAACGGCTCCTTGCTACAGTCAGCACGAAATGAGGAACTTTACAGAACTGCACAGTGCGCGTGTTCTCACGTCCTTGGCTTGTTGTAGCGAGCTTTCTGAGAATGAATACGAATCCATTGAGTGTAGGCACATGGTTGCTTCTGAGTCCAACTTTCTGAGAGTTGTACGGACTTCTGAGGCGAACCTTCTGAGGGAAGATCCTTCTGAGAACCACCAATCGCTAAGGTCTTATGAGACCTTTCTGAGGCAACAATGTTCTTTCCTCAGAAACACACTTTCACCTTTTGCGTTTTGTGAACTGTCTTTCACGTTATGATTTCATTGAGGCTACTTGTTGTATGTCTTGATCTTACTCATGGAGTGCAATAATTTTAAGCTTTCTGAGACACTTAGCACACATATTAGCAATACCTTAAGTAAAATTTTTATACTTATGGCTTACTTTGTTATCATTAAAACTCATATACCAATAAGAGAAATATATCAATTTCTCTCAGAAGGGTTATGGAGCTTACACTTGTCCGATGCTAAAATTTTGTCAGGGACCAGTTTGGGGGTTTACTCATTTTATTAAATTTTGTACGCAATGTATTTTCCAAAAAGGGAAATAGTTGAGGCACAACAAAAATCCAGACAAAACAGTCAATATATTGTGCACAACATATATAATATAAAATGCACAATGTATATTACATATAATGCACAACATATATCACTTATTGTGCACAACATATATGACATGTTGCAGCATCATCTTTCTTTGCAACATGTAATATATGTTATGCATATCATATGATAGATGACGTGCACAACATGTAATATTCGTTGTGCAATTTATATTATATATGTCGTGCACAACTTATTGAATATTTTAGCTGGTTTTTTGTTGTGCCCTCAAACAATGCTCTAATAATAGTAATTAAAGCCATCGTAGGATTGATTTTCGTGCATAAAAAATATGGCCAATACTATGGTGTAGTTGTTTTGAAAGTTGTAGTGTTGTGCAATTTTGCAGCAATCCTGGGAGAGACACGTGGGTGATTTTAGTTTAAGTGGGGACAAGTGTATGTAAGGGCAGAATGGGAAAGTAATATGATTAAATGATATACATGAATATTAATTTTTTAATTATATTATGATAAAAGATAAAAAGTTTATTTTATTTAAAGATCGTGTTGTTGAGGGTTCCCGTTGTACTGGTCTTTTCGACGGTGGTGGGTTAGCTGCGACAAAGCTATTCCGTCCACTCCTTGGTTGCATTCTTGGCTTAGATTACACTTGTTTGAGTAGTTTTTATTTTGCTGTATTGGCGTTGTACGCAGGGGTAAGTTCTTTGTATTAGTAGTTTGAATTTATGATAGTGTAAGGGGTTGTTTGTAATCTGTTGTACTTTAGCCAGTGTGTCGCTTTGTGCGACTGTGTGTGGCTTCTTCGTCATTTTGTGTGTGTTTCGTTTTTTTATATTTTGGTTGGGGTTATTGATGTGCGTTGTAGGGATTATTTTTGGGTAGTCAGGGGTAGGTTTGTAGTGGATGTTTGAGTGAGAAAGTCTTATGGTTTGTGTTTGTTGTTGCTGGATGCTAATTAACTATGGGTTGATTTCTTTTCAATGGTTTAGGATTTTCTTGATGTGGTTTTGTGTTTTGATTTAATTTGTGATTTAGATTAAGGTAATAGAAGAGAAAATATGGTTTAGTGAAGGTCAATGTTCTGTTGTGGTTGGTGTTTTGTGAAGTGATTTTGGGATATTGGGCATTTGTATTTAGTTCTGTGATTTAGTGGTGGTTGGAAGAAAAGACTTTTGGTATTTCGTTTCATAGTAGAGATTGAGTCTATAGGGATTTATATTCAATCGTAAAACAATTCAGTCATCGTTCGAGAGGATCATGTTGGAGTAGAAGGCATATTTGAGAGCCCTTTGCTTTATTTAATTTCATCCCCGTGTGAAAATAAGAGGTTTTGTGTTTGCTTCGTTTGTTTAGCGTATCTACAGAAATGATTTTGCGATTTGTTTGTCCTTGCTGGATTTGTGAGTTCCTTAGAGTGGGACAATTAAAAATTTGAATAAATAAACTTACATAAAATAGTGTTTATGTAAGTTTATCAGTGACATATATAAAGCTAATAATTTGTGCCAAGTTTAGAGTTCAATTTTCACTCAAGGTCCAATTCAAGTTAATGGTATCCTCAGTATCAAGCACCTTCTTATGCACAAAGCCAACATCATGAGCCACATCGTGGTGGCTATTATCATGGCCCATGGCCATGTATCTGAAAGGTATGTTTGTGGTGGTGGTGGTGTGTATGGTACAGAGCAGAAAAAGAGGTTGGAGAGGAAGTTTTCAAGGATAGATGATAATTATAGTAGCTTGGGCCGGGTAACCTTTTTGTGTGCTTTCTGATTCTCTATGGTGTTTGAAATTGTTGTCATTGCAGAATATATTGATTCTTAGGTGTCCATTTTTGTTGTTTAAGATGTGAAGTTTGTGAATTTAGAAGAAGAGACAATGACGTTTTTGGATCTTAGGTGTTCTTAGGTGTGCATTGATAGTAATTGCTTATATCTTTTAAAGAAGAGACAGTGGAATTTAGAAACTAAGTGAAACATTTTTGGTTTGTCTTGGGATTAATTCTTTTAGTTGTTATCTTGACATTGTCATTATAAATTTGGTGATGAGTTTTCTATAAGAAGTAATTTCCTTTTCTAGAATTAGTCTATTTTCTACAAGTTTTTTACAAATGTGGAGTGACAAAAGGGTTATCATTTTGAACAAATGTTAATTTATAGCTACTATTTTCATGTCATCACTGTATTTGGAGGATGTAAGTTTTAGATAAATTTGCTGACTTTTTGGATTATGTCAGTAATTATTTTATATCCACGCGTCAATTTTGACATTATGACGTAATTTTGCATGGTAGAAGGTAATTGAGGCGCTAACAGGTGCTGACCTAGAGCCATCCAATCTCATTGTTGGTATTGATTTTACAAAGAGTAATGAGTGGAAAGTTTATTGCAGGCACTTCCCTAACAAATTGAGCAACCCATGTTAGAGGTTGGGTAGTATAGGTGAAATTGGTTATTGTGGCAAACATGGTCATCATCAATGGTAGACATATTCATTGATGCCGAAAATTTCACTTGAGTTTGGTTCTATTGATTCATGTTTTACTGTGTAATTTATAATTTATAATTTTCTGTCCTTTTAATAGTTTTTGCATTCCATTTGTAGTTGGGTTGTAATTATCTGGAGTGGATAGTCGTTGATGGGGAAATTGTGAGCGGAAATTGAAATGTCTCTTTTTGCAGAGATAGATGATCTTTTTTAAATTAAAATGGATGGTCTTTTGCATGTACAAGAAAATTAAAAAAGCATGCTCATTTTGGTTTAGTGTTGGTACTATGTTGTTAGGCCCTTTATAAGTTAGGCAAAATTGATTGTGCAGGAACTTTAATTTTGGTTTTGTGTTTGTATGTATAAGATTTTCATGTTCGTTATGTCATTGCAATTTAGTAATTTGTTAAGTTTATGTTTGTATTGAATGGTCAACGATGTTAATGATATGATTTTGAATGTGACTTGTTTGTGTAATTCTATGATTTGGTTATTGGTGAATCAGATGATTTGATTTTTTTTTGCAAAGGCCATTTTAATTGTGGGACTTCCATGAGTTGGGTTTTAATGAAGTCAATAGCAATTTGGGCTTTGTTATGTACGCTATAAAGTCCATTACATTTTAGTGCATTTCTTTATAGGTTTGATGCTTTAACCCTTACTAAATTTATTCAAGTAGTGTTTTGACCCTTGCGATGAAGGAGATAAAAAGAAATGATAATAATAATTAAATGGTTTTTTTGAAGTTTAGATTGTATGAATTTAATTATAAAATAAATTAAAATAAAATGCATTAATGTTAGATAAATTAGACTAGAAATATCTACGTTAAGCCAAAGGTGAGAAACATATAACAGTAAAAATCTAATCAATTACATATATGTAAATTTTAAAATATTAATGTATAAGCATGGTTTATGGTTTAGGGTATATTTAATGATAGTTGTATTTAATGATATAATATATTAAATGAAGCAAAGGAATTAAAAGATTATTTAAAAAAATAAAATAAAATTGTGATAAATTGACACGTGGCAGGAAATTTAATGCATGTGGTTTGTAAATATTATATATATATATATATATATTAAATCAAAAAACCTAATTAAAAGATCATTTAAAAAATTTTATAAATTTTAAAATTGTGATAAATTAGACACGTGGCAGAGATTTTAATGCATGTGATATGTAACTATTATATGCATTGTTCTGAAAATCGGACCGGACCAGCCGGTTCGACCAGTTGAACCGAGAATCGGACCACTGTCTGGTCCGAGTGGGCTTTAAAAATTGGGAATCTGAAAATCGGTCAAAACTGAAAAAACTGGTCAAAACCGGGAAAATTGGCAAAAATCGGGTAAAAATCGGTTGACCCGGTCAACTAATATAAAAATAAAAATTTTAATTTTTTAAAATTTAATAACTATTTTATAATAAAATTTAATACATAATACACTTTGATTACTAACAATTAAACCTATAAATTTATCAAATGCTATATATTTTAACTTTGACTAATATTTTTCATGCACTTTAATTTTTCTATAGCATATAATTCATCATATATGTATATATTTATAGATAAATATATATTCTATACTATTTTATTATATCCGATTGAACGTTCGGTCGAACTGGTTAATCCTCTAAACCTCTGAACCCTCTCTCGTCCGGTTCAATGTCTGGTCCAGTTTTCAGAACCTTAATTATATGTATAGATATTGATATTTGATTGTTAAATAATTGGTTCTTGAATTTGTTGATTTAAATGTGTCGGTAGGTTTGATTAGGGTTATAAAAAAGAATCTTAATGGGACACATAATATATAAGTAAACTGAAAACTTTTTAAAGTCTACATTATATATTTGTAAATGTGGTTTGTAATAGCTAATATTTGACAATAGTTATAATAAAATAAATACGCAAAAGCAACTTATAAACGTATACAAATTAACTTATTTACAGTTAAATATTGTAATTAGATGTTCGTATTCACTTTTTCAAACTAAATTCTCATAATGGTGATTGACAAAATTTAAAAATTGTATAATAGTATTTTGATAGTACTATATATTTTTATTTGAATGAGTTGAAATAAATTTTATATTTATAGTGATCAATGTAATCTATATAAAATAGTGTCTAAGTACATAAAATGATCCTTATTTTATAGTTGAACATAAGAAGCAAAAAATTTGTATGGGATTTGGTGAAAATAAACAAATAAAATAATAGAAAGCTTTGCAGGAAAAAAAATAAAAAATAACAACCAAGTTGGTGGAAAGAAGAAAAATGAACACACTTTAATATTATCGGTTAGTTTCTAGAATCGAAACCAAGTACACAAATAAGAACATAGTAACATGGGAATGCTAACCATCTATGCGGGCAACTACGACTAACCCGTGTTTTTATTTATATTTTTTTAAGATTTAAGCAGGTTCATAACGAAGCTCTATACATATATCCTTCGTGCATGACTAACTAACCAACTATATAATATTAAACTAATGATTGTTTTTTTTTTTTGTAGCATAATAGGTTCATGTTATTCATAATATTAAATTGACAAAGTACATAGGTAGCAAACACAACATTTTCATAGGCACTAAGTTGTGGTCAACATAAACAACATTAATGCTACGCATTACACATAGTAGTAAAGAAAGACATAGATAATATCGTTAGTAACACACATGACATAACCAGGTTACAACAAGAACATGATGACAAACTTATTGTGAAAAAGACAACACCAATTGAATTCCTAGTTCATGTGGATCAACACAAACACAATGTATTGGATCCATATCCCACATTAAGTACACACCTCCTGCGATCCCTCGATGACACAACGACATGTAGTTGTTAAAACCTAGGGCATCAGTAGAGTTGAAGTCGTCTAGATAGACTCTTCTGGCATGTGTAAGTAACAACATGTCGGGTTTGTACTGAGCACATAAAGTGTGTGCCTCCGTAAAGAACTGATCAGGATCAACCTCGCAACAGTTCCAAACAGCGATGGTTGGTCCAAAGTCTCCATTGTAGTGCACATTTAGTGGGATTGATTGGTTGGGCTCAGGCATGGGACCATGATGGATCCACTGAAACCATGAAAGGACACGTCGAGTTGAAGTTCTGACGATCAACGACTGGCAGTTGATGTCGGTCCCAATTGAACCCTCATAATCATCAATTATATGTTGAATGAATAAGTCAGGATGAAGACACAATGTGACATATAATGTGAATACAAGTTTCGTAATTGAACAGGTACCTCTCTATTACACAGCTCCAATCCAATTGACTGGATTTCCTTGATAGACTTAAAAAGCTTAAGTTTTGGAACATTAGCAATGAGTTCCTTCACCTTAGGGTAGTAAAAAATGTTCACAATCTCCGGCTTTAATGGTGCGCTTGAGTTTTCTAGCCCTTGTAGTTCTAATGGACGTGCAATCGGTTGTGCTGCGCCGTGTGGACAAAGAATCTTGTGCTCCCACAAACAATCAATGATAAAGAGAGGAATTTCATCTAGATCAAAGGCTGATGTAATAACACACAAGTTGTCTAATGCTTGATGCATTTCGACAGAAAAGCACCCTCGTCCATGTGGAGCATTGGACGAAAATGATTGTAGAACATCATGATCAAGACGATAAGCTACCCCTCGGAAGACAGTCCCACTTGTCTCATGCAAATTAGGGTACATGATTCCTGAAAATAAAAAGGAAATAATGGATGATGATCATGGTGTATGTTGCCGTTGCCGTGACCCGCAGGTGGTGCTGTAGGTGGAGTAGTGCGCTGCTGGGTCATATGGTCCACCATGCAGTGCATGGCCTTGGCCATCTCCATGAAAGCCTCAGGAGTAACATTGTTGTCTTGTCCTGCATCCTCGTGATCGTCAGCATCGTCCCTATTACGTCTACTAGGTGCCATGTCCCTGTGCACACAAAACAATTAACATCGAGTTGATCAGGCTCCATATCAATGCTAGGTATGCACAGTTACTCTGACAGTCAAGCAAAACGATCATGCACCTCAAAACTAACTAAAACACATAAGAGGCATACGCACGATATAACTACCGTACATGCAGTAATAGCATAACAGGTCCATTATCCCAAGCCCTGTAGGATAGACCTGATCTGATACCAAAATGTAACACCCTACTAGATAGCCCTTAACGCTTTAGTCATTTTAGGCTATTTCATAAGGGTTACCTCTTGTTATCATATTTTATCTTTATATTTAAAATATCATACGCGGAAAATACGTGGGAGTAAATTTTCGTAAATCGTTTGCGGAATAGAAAATAAGGGCCTTGCGCATAAATACCACGATAATAATAATAATCATGAATTAATACTTGAGTAATACTTAGAACATAATTCAAACCATAAATAATCTCTCATACACAGTCAAACACAATGAAATAAATACTATGTGTCATCCCATAGCCCGATAATGAGACTTATGAAACTCCACAGTAAATACGGATAAATAAATAGTTGTCGGCTAACATAGGTTCGGTCTCTGAAACCATAACTAAATAAATATAGCGGAAGCATAAAATCATGACATATGCATAATGGAATAAAACATGTCTCTGATATCTGAGGAACTAAATCATAAACTAAGTCTGTACGATCTCCTCGTGTGCTCTGACATCCTGCTCTGGCTGCTCCTCTAAAAGGTGGGAAAAACATAGGGTGAGCACTGGGAAGTGACTCAGTAGAGGAAGCGGCCCCGGGTTTAATTATAAAATAAGTGAAGTATGAATGAGTTCATTTCAAATATAAGTTTAAACAATCTTTTCCCGGAACGTCTTACCTAAGTGGCACTACAACAAATCATGGCTACGGCAACGCAAACTTTTACAACGCCTAAAAAACCGTTGCGTCAAAGTATCTATGGCTACGGTTTTACACAACTGTTGCATAATCTTACTATTTTTCAATTTTCGTTTTACAACACTATAAAACCGTACTCTTATCATATATATGCAACGGTTTTATGACCGTTGCATAGGATTGATGTTAGACAACGGTTTTATAAGTGTTGTTTTTTTATTTTGTAAATATTACACATAAAAACCGTTGTTGTTTTATTGTTAACTTAAGCCACACTTAAAAAACCGTTGTCCTTTGATATTAGACAATAGTTTTATAAATGTTGTGTTTAATTTGTAAATGTTAAAAATCGTTGACATTCTATTAATAACTTAAGTAACATGTAAAAGTTGTTGCTATTTTATTTTTAACTTAGACCACACTTAGGAAACCATTGCCCTATCTATTACTCCCTCCGTTTTTTTTAATTGTCCAGTTTTAATTGCGCGCGGGTATTTAGGAAATGATTGGTGTAGTATAAAAGTTAACAAAATGTACACCTACTTTACTAATTTATCCTTTGTTACTCATCTCTCCTCAATTATTATTGCTATTAGTGAGTAGTATTAAATAGGGTTAAAGAGGAAAAAAATAATAAATGTTGTCTCAAATTTTGAAATGGACAATTAAAAAAAAACGGAGGGAGTATAACACATGAATTAAAATAGTGTTAATAAATTTTTATTTTTCACCGTCTCATTAATTCATTTTTCGTTAAAACATACTCCTAAAAAAATTTATTTGTTAACCTTTCAATTACATGAAGTTACTATTATATATTACAAAATTTAATTCTAATTCAATATTTTTACTTTTTAATAATTATATTTTAGATGGATTAAACTGTTTGCAGCCTTAATTTTATAAAAAGTATTTAAATTTTGTTTTCAAAATGAATTAATTATAAATAAATATATCTGTATGTAATACTATCACTACAAAAAAACAAGCAATACTATCACACTTTTTTGTGACATTTTTTAAAAAACTCCCGTAATATGTTTTGTTAGTGATATTTGTTTAAAGTGCTTGGATTGCCATTATTTATTTAAAATAAGATATTTTTTTATTAAACAAATATCTTATTCAATTTTTTGATATGTTTTGATGCTAATTTCAAGTAAAAGCATAATTTCTAAAAAACTATAAATTTTTTTTTTTAGAAGTTATAATTTCCATCTTTTGAAAAAAGACATTTTATATAACATAAAAAAATGTTTACGATTAAATAAATTTTTTTATATAATACATCCAAACAAAATTAATTTTGTATCCAAACATAAAATTACTTCTACTTTTATCAAAAAAAATTTAATTAAAAATATAAATTAAAAAAATAATCAAAAACCTTGTTCATAACACATCTTAGCCATTCTCTTAGAATCTCATTCTCTTTGTGGCTTCGTGACCCATCGCCGCCTCTTCCCTTTCTGGTTCCAGATCTGCGTCGCCGACGTCCAGAAATCATTGTCGCCGTCGTCATCGAGGTGCCCCGCACTGGCCTCCGAGCGGTCGATTCTGCTGCTGCTCACTACTAAAGACAGAAAGCGAGAGTCGCGAGGGATCAAGACGGAGGAGTTGCGCGACTGCGCGATCGAGGTGATGATGGCTGGATGAAACTCGATGTTGCAGAGAGCTCGGGGAAGGGATGGTAATCGTCGGTAACTCCACGGTGGTTTTGGAACGAGAGAGAGATCGAATTCGGTGCTCACCGACGAAGCCATTATCGATATGTTTTGTTTAACATTGTGCTTCTTCTTCTTGCATTTCTGGTTAGTACATTTGAATAATTTCAAGTATTATTATTATTATGTACATGCCTATCAAGTGAACTCCAGAGGATTAGAAATATTCTCTAAAAGTTGGATGCCATAGAGATCTCCTTTGGAAGCCCTAATTTTTTATTGTCATGGTTATGCAGACACCTGCACATTTTTCTTTGAAGGCAAGAACATATTTCTAATAAGTAACAGTTCTTGTATTTATATATATAGAAAAGAAATGTATAATTGGTCATGTCATTAATTTTACTTAATTAATTTTTTTTCCATTAGGAGTTGCAAGGAAGTTAGCATCATCAGGTTATGGAGCATTTGCAATGGATTACTCTGGATTTGGCCTCTCTAATGGTCTTCATGGCTACATTCCCAGCTTTGAAAATCTAATTGATGATGTTGTTGAGCATTTCTCAAAAATTAAGGGTATAGTCTATAATTTTTAGTACCATAATATATATACAAAATTTTATTTTTGTTTTCCTTCTATGGTTTTCGTACATGAAATTTTCTGCTTGAGAAAATCCTTATATTAGCTTCTCAATTTCATATTTACATTGATGGCATGATTATTTTACTTCTATAATACTTGAAATCAAGGATTCAATTCACTAACTTCTAGTGAGGTTTGAATGACAGAGCAAAAGGAATATCAGCATTTACCAAGCTTCTAGTTAGGTGAGTCTATGGGAGGAGCCATTGCTTTGAAAATTCACTTCAAACAACCTAATGAATGGAATAGTGTTGTTCTTCGCTCTCTCTATGTGAATGTTTGAATATAGCACAGAGCAATGTGTATAATAATAATATTATGAATAACTGAACTGATAAAACATGTAACAACAATTATTTCTTAAAAGTTCACTATTATTCTTAATCATTGTGTATGATTTCCTGCATGTGTAAAAGTTAAACCTGTTGATACAGTTGGTGCTGATGATGCATTTGTTAATGGATTCTCTACAATATAGCTCCTGATCTAAGCATATTTTAGGTAAGTTGGAACTTCAATTCCTATCTATTATCCCTATTACTGTTATATAATTATAATAATGTCTATACACTAGTCTTTGATCGGAGGAGCTAGGTTGGATTTATTTTAAATTGGAGAGGATGATGATTTGAGAGAATTATATATCAAATCAAAATATATGTGGTATGATTTTTAATTTTTTACAGGAGTAACTTACAAAATTAAAAATGAAAAAAAATAAAGAACTAACAAGATGATTTTTTCCTCTGAGTTTCTCAGTCAAATACAAAGTCTTTCATATCACCAAGCTGACATAATGTTCATGTGTGTCTTTTGGGGTGAACTACCTTTTTTCCATTATTATGACTATCATGTCTAATAATTCTTATTCTTATTATCATAATTCTTATTTACTTTTTTTTGCTGAATTTCCAAGTTTTAAGTTGCAGCAAACTTAGATCTAGCTTATCTTGAAAGATTCTTGCTCATTATTTAGGTATATGGTAAGATCATTGCAAAGTCCTGTCTGAAAGGGATTACAAAGGTGACCTTTGACTTCTAGTTGCAATTGTTAATCTGTTAAAGTATATATGGATGACTCTAATGTCAATATTCCTTTTTGACTTCTTACTTCTTCTTTTTTTCCCCTCTGCCATGAAAGCTTCATGTATTTTTGTTGTAATTTTGGATAAGGTTCGACTAAGGCTTAGGGTCCTCACATGTATATGCAGAGCTCAAATAAATTGACATATATGTAAGATGTGCTCTGCCATTGTAGTGTCTAACATTATGTATTAATTCAAACACTGTCTATCTTTGTTTCCTCTCTTGGCACATACTTGAAGTTCATAAACAAAGCTTATGATCTCACATTTATGCATATAAAAGGAAGCTAACTATTGTGATAAGAAGCTCAAGCTGAAAAAGTACTCTGTAGCATCAGCAATAGCTGAATCAGCATCAGAAGAAGAGAATAAGGAAAAAATCAAAAAGTTCAGTGATGAAATTGACGATGGTGCTAACTATGTATCTCTCTCTCTCTCTCTCTCTTCTTAATTGGATCTTGTTAGATTAAACTAGAAAGTTTAGAAGCTATGATAAAAAAAAAAGAAATCTCTTGGATTTTGCAATGTTTCCTTGATCTGAGTTTCTTTTAAAACTTTTTTTTCTCTGTTTTGTATAGTTTGGAATGTTTGATTGTCTTATCTAAGCTTATTATCTCTTCTTTTTCTTAGCTTTTGGAACTTCGTTTAAGGAAAATATGTTTGGTCGTGATTTTAGGCTCAAGAGCTTAACAAGTCATAAAGAACACATAATCTTGCTACCAATAGTTGGCAGTGCAGCTGAACATGTTGGAGCAATCATTTTTGCTTTCAAGAACAAGTTGGTGAGTACCTTGGAGAGTGCTACAAATTAATTTCTACAATTCCTTTACCTTAACATAAATTCATTTTTGCCATTTTTCTTTATTACTAAATTTCATTGAAAGTAATTTACAGCTATAATAATTGTTGATTTATTGGTCTTATATAGTTATATGCATGAAACTCTTGTAAGTTTGTGATATTTTTTGTTTTGAGATGGTTTATTATAATACATTTCCTTTCATTAGTGTTATTTTGGTTAATTTTGTTCCTATAAATTCTTGGTAAATTGTGTAAGTTTATTAAATTTCATTTTGTAATATCTTACAGGAACCTCAAGTTGAAAGAGTGAAAGAAAATAACCACAAAAAGAAAAAAGATCAAATAATTGAAGAGTAGATAAATAGTTGAAGACTTGAAGATGTTGATGATGTTTTTTGATGTAACATATGTTAACTTTTTGCTTTTACGAATATTATTTTGTTAGATGTTATTAAATTCTATCTTGATCCTTTGTTAGGTAACTTCATAGTTGTATTTGGTATTAAATGTGACTTGGATATCATTTATTAGATTAATAATGTATATAAAGATGATATGATCTCAATAGATAATATTTGAAATATATATTGTGATTTTATTAAACAAAATTTAATATTTATATTGCTTTTTTAAATAGATTTAATAAAATAGGCAACACTAAAAATTATTACCTATTAGGAAATATAACACATAAAAAACCGTTGTCTATTAGGAAATAAAACACTTAAAAACAGTTACTTTAAATCAACTTACAATATGCAAAACCGTTGCTTATATAGTTTTACAATTGTTACTTATGAAATAAAGCAACGGTTTAGAAGTGTTGCTACTAAAAAGCAATGGTTGAAAATAGTTGCCTATTGTTGGAGAAAATTTTACACTTAAAAACCGTTGCAAACTAGAGGCAACAGATTAAACCGTTGCTAAATGCTTAACAACAAAACCGTTGTCATTCTATTGTTAATGACAACGGTTTTTTTTGTTAAGTGTTGCCTAAAGTAAAAAACCGTTGCCTATACAAATAGGTAACGGTCGCATACTCCACGGTTTGAAAACCGTTGCTTTAACTTAAGCCAACGGTTTTTTGCTATATAGCCACGTTTTTCACAGCCGTTGCTGTAGAACGAAAATGTTGTAGTGTAGGTCTTGTTCATTTTATTTAATACATATAACATATCATAATTAAAGGTCTCTGTGTAGTGTGCTAGTGCTCTCAAATCATATACAATAAATACATCATAAAGAAAATACATATTAACATGTTAAGCATCTTTATCTTTCTTTAACTGTGAGACATAGCCGCCCTCCTGTTCTATCCTCCACATCACCGGCCCCTAGGCATGAGCTCATCCTAAACTAATGGGGAGAGGGGGGTAATTTTTTAACATAGCGTCACTTCGTGACGTTTTAACATAGCGTCACCTAGTGGCGTTTTAACATAGTGTCACTTCGTGACGTTTTAACATAGCGTCACTGAGCGCGTTTTGGTTATTAAACTTTAACAGTACATAATCATAGGCATATAACATTCATCACACATATATCATCATTAATCATTATATAAATCATATAACCATGTCAACAATTTAACTCATCATAAAAACAACACATATACTCAGTATAACATATATATGTCATACAATAATTATATTTACATCATAGCATTTAAACATACATACAACTCGTAACATTACATAATGAACATACACGAATCATATATAACATATATTATCATATAATCATACTTTTATATTATAATAACATATAAACATATATTACATCTCATATAATCATATATAAATCATGCATAAGTCATATATAACACTTATACAAGTCGTAGAACGCATTAGGGAGCATAAAAGGGTCAAAACATGTCAATTTTCGTAAAAGGGGGTGAGAGACAGCGCGAAAACGCGTCGGGGCGGTCTTCTGCCGCTGGGGCGGTAACTATCACCGCTGGGGCGGTAAGTTCCACCGCTGGGGTGGTAATGCGTCGTCCTGTTCGCAGAACTTCGCGATTTCAACAGTGTTTCTTCCCAAAAAGCCATTTTTAAACATCCAATTGATGAAAAATTTTTCTCAAAACACATTTAACTCATATAAACACTTTCCCAACACTTTTATTCGATAAAAATGTTTTCTCTTTGAAATAACTTTACAAAAAGGTAACCCTTTTATGAACCCTAATGGGAAAAACAACCATAACATCAATTTCATAAAATCATCATCAATATGTACGAAAATATTATGCCTAAACCCCTACCTCTTGAAGACAATTACGAAATATGCAAAGAGAAACCCTTTCCCGACGTTGCTCTCGTTGGAAACCTCTCTCTCTAGCCCCACGAACGGTCCGGTGACGCCGGAGACTCTTAACGGAGAAACGGAATCGGTAGAAAGCTCCGACTTGATGAGAGGATTAAGAATATGGGATTATTTTCTGGATTGGTTAAGGTTTGATGGGTGTTTCGTGGTTTGGAGTATCAATGGCTTAGGGAGCTCTTGAGAGAAAGATGGCTATGACGGCTTAGAAGAAGGAGAAGAGTGTTTTTCTCAATTGGAGAGGGTTACTAGCGTTTATATAGGGAGTGGCTAGGTCAAGAGTCATTGTGGGGCCCACCATCACTTAAACTACTAAAACACTGCAAATCCCCCCAAATAATACTATAATGCTCATATAACTTTTCTAATATTTAAATATAAATTAAAATACACACATAGGCACATAAAATAAAATAAAATAAAGTAAATAATAATATATAACACTAACATTATCTAGTAACATCATGTAACTCATATAAACATTTCATATCATCATTCCTAACCTCATGCATCATCTAAATATCAATTAGAATTCATATATGCATCCAACATACTCTTCCACACACAATGAACACTCACATAGATACACATAATTATCATGACATATAATTTATACTCGTAATTCACATAGCATAGAATGAACACATATATACACACTTAAATCACGTCACACATAAGGGTTTGACTAGAAGAAACTTATCCACCCAAACCGAATTAAATCCTAACCAAGGTCAATTACCTTTAATCTCACTTAATTAGAACTTAATAAAAGTCAGGGTGTTACATCGCACATATATATCTGATGTCACTGCAGATGTAGACACCAATGTGTTGGTCAGTGGGGGTGGCAGTTGTGGCGAGGATAGCTTCACGACGACTAAGGAACTCTTCAGAGCCTAACAAATTCAACAGTGATGGATCGACTCTCTCGGCGCCGGAAACCTCCATTCACGACCAAAAGAAACAAGGGTCCTGGCTGAAAAAGCATAAAAAAATAATGCCTACTTATTAAAATCAGGAAAAAAAAACGTGTTTAGAGATGCATGGTTAGATGAGGAGTAAAGGAAATCTAATGGCCCATATTTACTATCACATAAAGGCATAATGTTAACTCAGTAATGCTACACGTACAACTAAAATACATCCAACTCTCATCCAACGTATGTCATTAATATAAAATTTGACCTCATTTGCCTCATTAATAAGAAAATTGTATATTTTCAATCTCTCTCACTCCCCAAAATTTCTCTCAATCCCCCAAATATCTCTAACTCTTAAAAACTCTCATTTCAATAGAACAAAATTAGGAAACAAACACAAAATAAAAAAATCAATAAAAAATATGGGAAAGAACACACATTAAGGCATTCAAAAAATGCAAAAGCATACCGATTTTGTTGATTCTTTTGGAGCATACAGATTATACTGAATATCACACATCATCATTTCGTAAATGACACACATATATCCATACAATTTTAGTTATATGTCGCCTCAATACAATAGCATACATCATCATCTGTATAGTATTAGCACACATTCATTGGATAAAAATAGCACACCTTGCATACCAACTAGACAGATTAAATTATATTACAACACACAATACATGTTAACATTGTGCATTATTTCAATTAGCATCGTATAATGTATTTTAAATAGATACCACACATTTTTAAATAGAAAAAAAATAGTATACATTCAATTCACAACAGTAGCACACATTGTATATCATGAACGACACACATTATCTTATGGTAAAAAGCACATGTTGTATTTTGACCAAAAAATAACACATAAAAAATAGTTCCCTTTATGCAATTGCACGTGTTAAAAAACGTTAGTTAGTGACACACACCTTAGAAACCATTTTAAAAAGCACGTGTTAATATTTCATTTACAACACTCATTAACTTCTAGTAAAGAGCACACATTGTATTCTTAGAAACATTATATAATATGTATAATATGTACCCTTTATGCACTTGGAAGTGTTAAAAAAAATATTGATACCGCACACCTTATAACCATTGGCGTTTTATTAAAAAAATATAAATAAAACAATGCTCTTGTTGCCCAGTTCAATAAATTTAATAGCACACACTAATTTACACTATATTAAAAAAACAAAATTGACAGGCGTTTTCAACATCGAACACCATTTTTAAATAAAAAACAAGAATTATTTATATCACTTTTATCAAATTAAAAAAAAGTTAACAAATGATTAAAAAAGGCTTGCACAACACTGGATGTAAAAAAATTTCAAAACTGTTCTTATACCTGATACACCACTTCACTCAATTTCATACTCTATGTATTTTCACCTAGAAATATCCACACCATAGGCTGAACCATGTATGACCTGGTGTGTTATTAACAATTGATTTGAATAAAAAAATAATCTCGATACCTGTGTTGCACTGCACCTCCCTTTTATTGATATCTATATACAAAAAAAGGGAAAAAAATATACCGTCCATGATGTAAGCTCTAGAACCCTTCTGAGAGAAATTGAAGTATTTCTCTTAGAGAGATAGAAAGTTTTAATGATAACAAAGTAAGTCATAAGTATAAAATTTTACTTAAGGTATTGCTAATATGTGTGCTAAGTGTCTCAGAAAGCTTAAAATTTTGCAACTCCATGAGTAAGATCAAGACAAACAACGAGTAACCTTATGAATTACAAGAAGAAATCATAGCGTGAAAGACATCATAAAGGATGCTCAAGAAACGCAAAAGGTGAAAGTGCAGTTCTGAGAGAGGAACAGTCGCCTCAGAAAGGTCTCAGAAGACCTTGCGACTGGTGATTCTCAGAAGGGTCTTCCCTCAGAAGGTTCGCCTCAGAAGTCCGTACAACTCTCAGAAAGTTGGACTCATAAGCAACCAAGTGTCACGACTCAATGGATTCTGCAAACACTCTCAGAAAGCTCGTTACAACAAGCCAAGGAAGTGGGAACACGCGCACTGTACAAGTCAGAAAAGTTCCTCATTTCGCGCTGACAGTAGCAGGGAGCCGTTCTGAGCCAGACACAGCACATCAGCAAAGTGAAAGCTTCTATTTTCGAGGCTCTTTAATGCCTATATATATGAGTTCAATTGCAGAGCATTGTGACGAAAATTCTTGTGCGAAAAACTTTTGATTAAACGTGCCAAAACTATGCTGAATTGAAAATCATTTGCGAAAACTTAGAACTTTCTCAAAAGACAATTTTACGGAATTGTTCTTCTAACTTTGCGAAAATCTTCTAGTTCTTTATTGGTGTAAATTCTTACATTTGTAAGTTAAATCTAGAAGTCTACTAAGGGTCAAATTAGTTGGTTTTCGAAGCAAAAACAAATTTCCGAAAAACGCTAAGTCCTTCGCTGTTTGAAGGCAGTTTAAGTCCTCGAGTGTTTTGAGGCAAAGTTTAAGTCCTTAAGTGTTTAAGGCAAGGAAGTCCTCGGTTGTGAGGCAAGGAAGTCCTTAAGTGTTTAAGGAAAAGAAGTCCTCTAGTGTTGAAGGCAAGGAAGTCCTCTAGTTTGAGGCAAGGAAATCCACTTCGGGTTGTGAAGTGGTGGAAGTCCTTTACTTGGTAAAGGCAGTGTTGTCTGGGAAGGCACATTAAGAAGAATATCCAAAAGAACTCTCAACTGAAGGTTGAGGACTGGAGTAGGTCAGTTAGAACCGAACCAGTATAAAATTCTTTGTGCCTAGCTTTTCTCCCTTACTCTTTACTTGTGTAAATCTTTGAGAAAATCTACAAACACGTTTTAACTTATTCAGAATTGTGAAAACTCATTAAGTTGAAATCAGAAAGCGTTTAAGTGACATTAACTTGAAATCACTTTCACAAACCTCTCAGAAAGGAACTTTCTCAGAAAGGTAAAGTTCTCAGAAACTTAACCTTCTCAGAAAGTTTATTCCGCTGCAAAAACTCAAATCATCTTTCTGAGTAAACAGCTTTCTACGAAAAGTTTTTAAGAAGTAATTTTTAAAAACAAGCACGATTCAACCCCCCTTCTCGTGCACAAATACACCTTCAATTGGCATCAGAGCTCGGTCCTTAAGGGGTTGAGCACCTAACAGTGTCAAGGCAAAATATTCAAGAAGGGACCATGGACTCACCAGCTGGGTTCATATCTGATGGGGCATCAATCAACAGACCTCCAATGTTCCTTGGACATAGTTTCGACTATTGGCGTGATAGGATGACATTGTTCATCAAGCACACCAGTCTCGATTTATGGGACAGGATTGAGAACGGCGATTATCAACCTCTGCAAACAATAACAGAACAAGTTGTTGTTGCAGCAGACGCTGAACCTGGAGCAGCACCTCCAGCGCCCATAACCTACACCAGACGAGTTCCCAAGGATGAATGGACTCAAGACATGAAGGAGAAGCTTCAGCTGAACTTCAAGGCCAAGTACATTCTCCTATGTGCACTACCCAAGGTAGAATACGACAAGATAGTGTCGTGTGATATAGCACAGGAGATATGGGAAAGGCTTCACATGGTGCATGAAGGTAATGACGAAGTCAAGGAGACAAAAATATCTATGCTCGTACACAAGTACGGATCCTTCTACATGAAACAAGATGAAACCATTGACAGTATGTCAATTCGGTTTCTTCACATCATCAACCAGCTCAAAGTCTTGGGAAAAACTTACTCAAACACTGAGATGGTCAGAAAGATTCTCAGAAGTCTCTCTTCAAAATGGCGGCCTAAGGTCACAGCAATTCAGGAAGCCAAGGATCTAAATCAACTTGGTTTAGATGTATTATTCGGCTCTCTTAGAACACATGAGATTGAGCTTGAAGGGTTGCTCAGAGGACCTTCTTCTTTATCTAAGCCTTAGAAGGGTCTGACTCTTAAAAGTCAAATAAAAAGACCTTCAAAGGCTCTTAAGGCCGAAGAGGTTTCTGAATCAGAAGATGAACAAGATTCAAAAACAGAGGAAGATGACATCTCTCTTCTGGTCAGAGAGATGAGGAAAGCTTGGAAGAAAAGACCAAACAAAGGCAATGAGATTACTCCCAAGAAAGGAAAGCTAAAGCCTTCTGAAGCCACATGCTACGGCTATGGAGAAAAGGGCCACTTTAGAACAGAGTGCCTTCAGAACAAAGGGAAAAAGAAGTTTATTCCCAAAAAGAAAAAGAAGGCAATGGCTGCTACTTGGAGTGACTCAGAAGAGGAAGGTTCGGAGCCAGCAATTGAAGAGGAAGCTAACGTCTGCTTCATGGCTGGTACTGACTATATTCTGGAAACAGAATCTGAGTCAGAAGAGGTACCTAACTCCCCTCCTCTCTCTTACTCATATAATGAGATCTCAGAACTCTATGAAGAGCTTCTGAGAGATTCAAACGAATTAGCCAACAGTTTCAGCAATTTAAAGAAATCCTTTAAACATTTAGAAGCTGAAAATGCTAGACTAATTCAAGAAGTTGAGAATCTAAAACTTGAAATAGATGATTTTAAAAACAGATATCTTGAAAGTCACAATCTCTATCAAAC
Organism: Aeschynomene evenia; assembly: GCA_013621005.1. Lineage (NCBI taxonomy): Eukaryota > Viridiplantae > Streptophyta > Magnoliopsida > Fabales > Fabaceae > Aeschynomene > Aeschynomene evenia. Next base: position 16,818,731 of record CM024266.1, read on the forward strand.
TTTAGAAACAATGTCTTTTGTAACTGTCGAAAAGGCTGAACTAGCCTTGATAGAATTACAAAAGACCAATGAGCTTCTCACTTCTGATCTAGTTAAGATGGTCAATGGTGGGAAAATGATGACTCTTTTACTTGGAGGTCAAAGACCTTACAACGATAAAAGTGGACTCGGATATGAAGAAGTTTTCGAACCCCATGACCTTGATCCATCCTTAACTAAATCACATCGCACGTGCATCTCATGTTTCAAAGAGGGACATGGATCTGAGACATGCCCCATGCTCAGTAAAGGAAAAACTTCTCTTCCCAAAAGGGCTAAGAAAATTAAAAACTCTCAGAAGGCTAAGTCTTCTTAGAAGACAAGTCCTTCTCAGAAGGGTGAGTCTTCTCAAAAAGCAAAGGCTTCTGAAAAGGGCAAAGAGAAGGTTTCTGAGTCTCAGAACCACAATCCTTCTAAGAAAAGAAGACAAAAGGCAAAGAAAGCTAACAAGCAAGGACCCAACATAGCATGGGTACCTAAATCAGTGAACTTTGTGTCTGCAGGTGCATCAACAAGCATTGCTCCATCACCAAGATGAGCAGTGGTACTTGGATAGTGGCTGCTCATGGCACATGACTGGAAGCAAGCACTGGTTCAGAAACCTCAAGCCCAAGAAAGGAGGAACGGTGCGATTCGGTGATGGTGCCAAAGGGAAAGTCACTGCCATAGGAGATGTTGGTAAGGATTCTTCTCACCAAATCTCTGATGTACTTTTAGTTGATGGCTTAACACACAATCTATTAAGCATTAGTCAATTCTGTGACAAAGGCTTAAAGGTTGAGTTTTATGCCAAATATTGCCATGTGACTAATCTCACTAACGGCAAGATCGTTCTGGAAGGAAAACGAGTTGGTAACATCTACGTTATCCATCTAGATGATCTAAAGGATCAAAATGTGAAGTGTCTTGTCTCTGTCCAAGAAGACAAGTGGCTTTGGCATAAGAAACATGGTCACGCCCATATGAAGCTTCTTTCTGAGCTCTCTCAGAAAGGACTTGTAAAGGGTCTTCCCAACATCAAGTATCAGAAGGATGCAACTTGCGACTTCTGTTAAAAGGGAAAACAAACCAAAGCCTCGTTTCCTAGCAAAGGTGGAATCTCCACTCAGAAACCACTTGAGCTCCTTCACATGGATCTCTTTGGACCAACTAGAACCGCTTCCCTTTCTGGAAAACGCTATGGTCTTGTCATAGTGGATGATTATTCCAGATTTACTTGGGTATTCTTTCTAGCTTCGAAGGAAGAAACATTTGAAAAATTCAAAGCTTTTGCGAAAAGAGTTTCAAATGAAAAAGACTCTCACATTCACACCATACGATCCGATCATGGAGGTGAATTTGAGAATCACGCTTTTGAAAAGTTTTGTGAAAATCTGGGCATTGCTCACAAATTCTCTTCTCCCAGAACTCCTCAACAAAATGGAGTGGCTGAGAGAAAGAATCGAAGCCTTCAAGAGATGGCAAGAACGATGCTCTTAGAAAGTGGGCTTTCAAAAGGTTTTTGGGCTGAGGCTGTAAACACCTCATGCTACATTCAGAATCGAGTCTTTCTGAGACCAATTCTGAAGAAAACTCCTTATGAGCTTTGGAAGAACAAAATACCCAACATATCTTACTTCCACGTTTTTGGTTCTTCGTGCTTCATACTCAACATAAAGGACAAACTAGCTAAGTTTGATCCTAAATCCGATGATGGAATATTCCTAGGATATTCCTCTATTTCTAAAGCCTATAGAGTTTATAACAAGAGGAGCAAATGTGTTGAAGAGACAATCCATATTAAGTTCAAAGAACTTAGTAAGGACTTGCCTCAGAAGGTTACTGACTTAGAAGATGAATTTGAGAAACTCAACATCTCTTATGAGAAAGTCTATAAGGAAATTCTATTGGATGACGAGAGTGATTTCCAACCTATGGAAAAATCATCTCCATCTAAAGAGAAATCTAAAAACATCATTGAAGCTCCAGAACCTGATGAATCTATCTCTCCAACGTCAATGGAATTTAGATTCTCAGAAGATCAAGCTTCTTATGACTCAGAACGAGAACCTTCTGAGCCACCTTCTCAGAACCTTATGCCTAAAGGACATAGAGGCTCAAGAGACTTGAAAAATGTCTCTCAAAATGAAGTCTTGGGTGATCTTGAGCGTGGTGTGAGAACCAGAAGGAACTACACGAATCTTGCTATGGTTTCTGAACTTGAACCAGAATCCATAGAAGAAGCGTTGGATCGTTTTAATGTTCTGAAAGGGCTTCTTAATCTAAGAAGTTTCTAAGTATTCAATTAAGGAAAACTATTTTCTTAAAAACCCCCCTTAGTCCTTAGCTTAGAATCTGAGACAGCAAAATTAGAACTAAGCCTCTGAGTAAAATGACAGAAAATACGTTCTGAGAAAATCATCTCTCAGAAGACCCACCTCTCAGAAAGGAAGTCTTCTGGAAATTTTCTCAAAGGTGAAATTCTCAGAAGAGTGGGTTCCGAGAATAAGTTACCAACGGTAACTTTTTGAAATACGTTCCGACAACGGCTAGTCTCTTGGCAGTTCTATAAATACGCAAAGACCTACTCTAGTCAAATACCTTGCTTTCGAAACTCCGTCAAAACGTTGTCATCTCTCCCCTCTCCTGCTCAAATTCTCTCTTCGTTTTTGTTTCTTTCCACTCTGATTCTGTCTTATCTCTCCGTCTTCTATATCCAAAATCTCTTCTCTCAAATGGAAACTGCCGCTGAAATTAAGGGTGTGATGAGAAACAAATTGGAAGATGTTGTCGAGAACATCCTCTATGCGGATGAGAAGATGCAAGAGCTTTTCAAAAACACCTATCTTCCACGAACCATAGCAATGGGTCGTGTTCTTCCTCTAAGCGTCTTCAAAGATGTGGATGAACTTGGATTTGCATTCCAGTGCCAGCCTGGCTGGGCAGCACTTATGCTCTCGGAAGAAGTTTGTTATCCTAACTTAGTACGAGCCTTCTACTCCCAAATCGAAAGATCTACCAACAAAGGCGTGAAGAGCTTCATGACTGACCACAACATCAGATTCTCTTCTGCCGAGATCAACCAAGTCTTCAAGACCTTAAATGGCGGAGCCGTCATATCAGATGATCCAGATTGGTTCAAGGAAGTAAAGGACTCTGAGGAAGAGATTGTAAAGATTCTCACAGGCAGTGGTGACTTACCACTCAAAGCTGTGAAGGTTCCCAATCTCACACAAGAAGCAAGAATCATCTTCTCCATCGTTCAACACACACTCCTTCCCAGACTTGGTGACATGGGCAACGTCACCACCATGGATGCATGTCTTCTCTATCATCTGCTAAAGAAGGAGAAGATAGACATTTGGCAGAATGATGATCAATTATATGATGCGACAAGCACACCCCAAACGGGCTCTCACAAGCCTTCCATACGGAAGCTTTCTCACCAAAATTTTCAAGTATCTCTCTCTCCCTCTTGAAGACTATGAGTATATCTTCAACCCTAGCAAATTCACCATGGTTACTTTCCACAAAATCAAGAAGAAGAAGGTTCCAGAGACTGAGGAACCAAAGAAGAAGGAGAAGGCTATGCCTTCTAAGATAGAAGCAACCTCCAAACGGCCTTCTAGGGCCGAGAAAGGAAAGGGAAAGGAAGCTGATCCATCTGGAGGAAAGAAGAAAAGAAAAATCATCCACCCCTCTCCTACGAGAATCACGCGAAGCATGGTTTCCGAGGACACCCAGAAAGATCCTCCAAAGGAGCCTGAAGTGGCTGAGGACTCAAAAGAGACTGCCTCTGATCGACCTTTGGTCAGAAAGAGGAAAGCATCTTCATCTCTCAAAGTTCCAGACGTTCCACCAGGCGGCAAGAAGAAGCGTGGTCGTTCGGTAAAAGCCTATTCTAAAACTCCACCCTCTTTTCTTAAAACTTCTTCTTGTTCTAGACCTATTTCTATTTCTGTTTCTGGTTTAAAACCCACAAAATTTCGAACTAAACTCCTTCATTCCTTGAATTATCAGGGAAAAACACACAAAGGAGTGGGTATTAAAACCGCTCAGAAACAGACCCCGCCAATTGTGACGGGAAAAGAACTTATTTCTGTGGCTTCTGATCTTGCCACTGCTGCTGCCGCTGCTGCTGAAGATGAGAAGGAATCTTCTCATCAATCTTCCCCCTCTGGACATGTCTCTCCCATCAGAGAAGACATTCAAGGGAATGGAGGAAATATTGCTGACTCCTCCTATGAGGAAGGAGACGCAACAATGTTCCGAATTGAGCATCGGACCTCATATGCTGGGAGCTCAAAGAAAGAGCCCAAGAAGAAGCAACCTGAAGCCTCTATGGCCGAACTTTCTGAAGCCACCACTACTAAGGCGGCTGGTGTGGATGCTGAGTCTCTGGCTCAGAAAATGCTGGATGTTCAGAAGGAAATACAGCAACCTTCTAAGAACCCAAAAGTTGAAGCTGCAAATCCACCACCATCACCGACACAGACTCAGCCAGAGGCTGAAGTCATTCAAGAAGAACAATAACAATAATTGGAAGAGCAACAACATCAACAACAAACTCCTCCCTCTTCCTCTCAGAAAGAGCCAACTTCTGATGTTGGTCCTATCTCTTCTGAAACCCCCAAAGAACATGAGGAAACTCATGTCTCAACACATGTTGAAGTGGCAAGGACCACCAGCACTGGGCTCAGCTCAGAGGTGGGCACTGACGCTACCATGGCTGCCGGAGTTGCAGCACTTGAGACATTTGTTGCCACGAGTTCATTGGAAGGGACTCATGCTGAGAAATACTCTCAGAAGAAGCTTGAAGCTCAAACTTTTGACGCTACTGAGATTCCCCCTTCCAACTTCGATCAACCTAGTCCAACCTTCTCCCTCACCTCCTCTATGATTGGATCTGGTTTTCAATTGGGAAAAATGGTCCCAACTCCTCCCTCTGTGCAATATGGGCCGTCTCGGGGTCCATCTGAGAAAGTGCGTTTTCTTGATGCACTTCACACACAACTCTCATCCTTCAATCTCTCAGATGCTGCACAATCCTATGAAGCTACAGAGCAACCCTCTGGATCACAACCTGCCCTTCTTGAAATTGGTCCAGTTTCTGAGGATGCTCAAAGACAGCCCTCTTCTGAGGTTGTTGTCACTATAGAAGAAGCTCAAGAGGAAGCTCATGAGGAAGCACATGCAGCAGCTCTAGAAGGAGCTGAAGACAGAGCTGAAGAACGCGCTAAAGAAGAAGCTGAAGCAGAAGAAGAGCGCCTTCGTGAATATCAAAAGCTGGATATTGTGGACGCTGTACTTGAGGCTGAGGTCTCTCGTCCTCCACCTCCATCCTCTTCGCACCAGCCTTCTACCTCTTCACAAGAGATCTCTCCAGAATGCCCTCCAGGCATGAGTCACACCGAAATTCTGATGGAGATATGTAGGCTTCTCCGCTACATTGCTAACAAGCTGTAGTTCTAAGTCTATGATGATGTTTATGTTAGCCAACCTTTTTGATGTAACAAAGGGGGAGAAGAAAAATAGATAATATTTTGGCTATATAAACAACTAGGCCTAGGATTTAGGGGGAGTATCAAATTAAGGGGGAGCCAAAAATTTTGTTGTAACCTCATTTGGATTTAATGAAATATAATTTATGTTTTTGGCATCTCTTGTTTTACTAGCTTGGTATTTCTGAAATTCACATAATTACGCATCAAGAAATACATGCTATATATTTGATAATCTAAAACAGTACTCGTAAATTGCAAATTTATCTGTTGATTATCAAGGCCTTATAAGAAAATAACTAAGCCTTCTCTCAGAAAGCTAAGTTAGTTTCTAAGAAAGCAAAAGTTCCTTCTGAGTAAGTTGTGAACTTAATCAGAAACACTTCAGAACTTAAGCAAAATTATTATCTTAAAACTTAAGTTTTTATCATCAAAAAGGGGGAGATTGTAAGCTCCAGAACCCTTCTGAGAGAAATTGAAGTATTTCTCTTAGAGAGATAGAAAGTTTTAATGATAACAAAGTAAGCCATAAGTATAAAATTTTACTTAAGGTATTGCTAATATGTGTGCTAAGTGTCTCAGAAAGCTTAAAATTTTGCAACTCCATGAATCAGATCAAGACAAACAACGAGTAACCTTATGAATTACAAGAAGAAATCATAGCGTGAAAGACATAAGAAAGGATGCTCAAGAAACACAAAAGGTGAAAATGCAGTTCTGAGAGAGGAACACTGTCGCCTCAGAAAGGTCTCAAAAGACCTTGCGACTGGTGATTCTCATAAGGGTCTTCCCTCAGAAGGTTCGCCTCAGAAGTCCGTACAACTCTCAAAAAGTTGGACTCAGAAACAACCAAGTGTCAAGACTCAATGGATTATGCAAACACTCTCAGAAAGCTCGTTACAACAAGCCAAGGAAGTGGGAACACGCACACTGTACAAGTCAGAAAAGTTCCTCATTTCGCGCTGACAGTAGCAGGGAGCCGTTCTGAGCCAGACACAGCCACATCAGCAAAGTGAAAGCTTCTATTTTCGCGGCTCTTTAATGCCTAAACGTGCCAAAACTCTGCTGAATTGAAAATCATTTGCGAAAACTTAGAACTTTCTCATAAAGACAATTTTACGGAATTGTTCTTCTAACTTTGCGAAAATCTTCTAGTTCTGTATTGGTGTAAATTCTTACATTTGTAAGTTAAATCTAGAAATCTACTAAGGGTCAAATTAAGTTTGTAACTTAATCTTAGTAGTTGGTTTTCGAAGCAAAAACAGTTTTCCGAAAAACGCTAAGTCCTTCGCTGTTTGAAGGCACTTTAAGTCCTCGAGTGTTTTGAGGCAAAGTTTAAGTCCTTAAGTGTTTAAGGCAAGGAAGTCCTCGGTTGTGAGGCAAGGAAGTCCTTAAGTGTTTAAGGCAAAGAAGTCTTCTAGTGTTGGAGGCAAGGAAGTCCTCTAGTTTGAGGCAAGGAAATCCACTTCGGGTTGTGAAGTGGTGGAAGTCCTTTACTTGGTAAAGGCAGTGTTGTTTGGGAAGGCACATTAAGAAGAATATCCAAAAGAACTCTCAACTGAAGGTTGAGGACTGGAGTAGGTCAGTTAGAACCGAACTAGTATAAAATTCTTTGTGTCCAGCTTTTCTCCCTTACTCTTTACTTGTGTAAATCTTTGAGAAAATCTACAAACACGTTTTAACTTATTCAGAATTGTGAAAACTCATTAAGTTGAAATCAGAAAGCGTTTAAGTGACATTAACTTGAAATCACTTTCACAAACCTCTCAGAAAGGAACTTTCTCAGAAAGGTAAAGTTCTCAGAAACTTAACCTTCTCAGAAAGTTTATTCCGCTACAAAAACTCAAATCATCTATCTGAGTAAACAACTTTCTAAGAACAGTTTTTAAGAAGTTATTTTTAAAAACAAGCACGATTCAACCCCCCCCCCTTCTCGTGCACAAATACACCTTCACATGATACTCTCCTACATGAATCCGAAAGGGAAACTGTCCGCATTAATCATGCGATATCAAACTGGTTTTAATTGTAATTAATTAGATTCGTGATTGCACACGCTTTAATATTGGGTCTTTGATGTAGTCAACTATTAATGGTGTGTGGGCCATGGCTGTATTTTATACGTTGGATGAGAGGTTGGATGTATTCTGGTTGTACGTCGAACATTTCTCATGTTTAACTATATGATGCAAAAGCAAAATAGATTAAGTGTGTTAAACCTTTGTAATAAGTCGCACATTCCTTACGATATAAAACTACTCCCTTAGAAGTCCCACATTGCTTAGATGTTGAAGTCATTCCCCCTTAGCACTAGTATAAATAATCCCCTGTACCCCTTTGTTTGACAAGTTGAATTGAAAGTATTATTTGCTCTATATAAGCTTTATTTGTGCTTATTTCCTCTAAGCTCTTAACAAAGAGTAAGAGGTCTAGTTAAATATCTTTGGCTTGGCCAACCAAGGTACATGATTTAAGTGACTAATCTCACCATAGTGGGGTTATTAACCTCGCCACGATTGGTGACTCATACGATGTCCTAGTGTTAGTTTGGCATCAGAGAAAGGTAGATCCTGGTCTTGCTCCTTCAGTTCGGGTGGTTGGCTACCGCTTTTTCCGGTAATATCTATGATACCGCGTATCACAGTATCCCTCAGGAATGATTTAGTTTGGATGCGTCAGAACACATCACTCTTTTGTTGTCAGCGAGGGGCTCTCTAGCGAGCATGCTTAGCCCGCTAGCGACGAGAGCGAATTCCACATTACTCAGCGCATAGTGTCGACTTTTTCCCCTTCCCCTATATATATGAGTTGTCATGTTTGCATTTCCCCTCACACCTCATACTTCTGCCTTATCAGAGCAGTGCTTTCAGCATTCTTAATATTTAGAGGAACTCTAGAGGAGTGTGAGTCTGACGTTTTGGGAATATCTCTGTCCGATTCCCGACGGTGAGTAAGAAAAGATGTTTTTTTCCTTTAGCGCGCTGGCTGCTAGCGAGCAAGGGAAGCTCGCCAGCGATCAGACCATTGCTAGCGAGATGTTGTAGCTCGCTAGTAAGGGCATCACATTGTGCATCCTAGTTTAAAGTCTTGTTCTTTCTTTCTTTATATGATCTTGATGGGTCTTTTGCACGTCAGGTGCAAACGCAATGCCGATAGTTGGAGCCGGAGCTAGCGGTGCTTTCCAATCTCAAGACTTTCCAAGTGAGTGGAGGTTTTAGGGTGGATGTGTCATGTGTTGCCACATAGTAGCATTTATGTTTGCTTATCTGTTTGTTTATGTTTATAAGCTTAGGTAGATAACATGCTTAGGTAGATAACGTGCTACTTAGTAGATAACATGCTTAGGTAGATAACTAGCTTAGTAGATACCATGCTTAGATAAATAACATGCTCAGATAGATATACCTTAGTAAGATAACATGTTAGGAATGGTTAGATGACTTCGAGACCCTTGTGACTATGTTATGCGTTACGAGTTATGACTATCCCTATGTGCTGGAATGATTTATGCTATGATATGCTATGCTGTAGAACATGATAGAATCCCATGATATACGATCAGTATGATAGTACGTATTGTTTTAGTAAAATGTTCGTAGAATTGTTTGATGACTATTTACGAAGTCTGCAACCCGTCGTAGTATGTATTTACGCTATAGCCCAGATGTAGCTCTCAGTCGAGTTTAGCAGTGACATGCTACCAAGTAGCGCCTTGAGTCCCACCCTAGACACAATATGTTATAGATGAGATTATGATCAGTTGGACGACTCATGTTCCGTCACAGTACATATACAGTTTATGTCTGGCTTCACTCGAGTGGTTGTAGAGGTCCAGAGCACAAATAGAGCAGGGCGGCTCATGTTCCGTCATAGTTGTTGGTGTATGCCCTAGAGGGCCAATCATAGTTGCATTTTATTATGATATTAAGACATTTTATACTATATGTTTATATATATATTTGAGACATTTTATTTATTAATTGTTTATTTATTTTTTAATGAACATTATGAAGTCCTTAAAATGGAATTATTTAATATTAGGTACATGACCTAATAGTGAAACTCCATTCTTAAATGTCCCTATTCGAGTATTACTAAAACAACATGACAACAGTAATGCGTTGAGACTAGTATGTGTATGGACTGATAACCTTTTTCTCACAGGTTATGCATATTTGATATCAAGTCTACACATAGGTGTAATGGTAGTATACTGGACAGACCCGCAATGAGAACACCACATGGATCGTAACGTGAATGTCATTGGTGCTTCTCATAGTGATGATGGTACATGTGGTCCTTTGGCTTAAAGTTATTGTGATCCGCTATATGAGAAGTTGTATGTTTTAATACCGTCAAACGTTATTCGTAACAGGGTAATTATAAAGTGGGTTATTGGACATATCGCAAATTGTGTAGGCAGATGCGAGTAACGTAGATAAGATTTGTCCCTCTCACATTAAGAGAGATATACCTGTGGGTCCCTTGATGAGTAGGACTGGGTAAATGCATGGTCGTGCTGAAATGAATTAATGCGTGACACAAATCTCATTTAATTTTATCAGTCTACTCGGAGATCAAGAAACTAATAATTTAACTATACAAGATGACTGATTCCATGCTTGTGTTAAATCTAGATATTTGGACTAAAGGGACTGAATTGTACGGTAACGTCAAGCACGGAAAGGTTATGTCAAACTGTTGACTTTCTTATAACTTGGGTAGCAGTGATGTGTTGCTAGATACCGCTCACGGTTTATATTATTAAATAAGATTTAATAATATTGCCAACATTATAAGAACCTATAGGGTCGCACACTGAAGCAGTTTTATATTGATGCTTAATTGGAATAAAATTAGTGTGACTAATTTTATGTTGGGCTTGCATGAGATGGACCCAATAAGGCACAAATAAGGCTTAGGTTTTCTATGGGATTTGTGTGGAGTGTTGGCTATAAATAGTAACACCCATGAGCCTAGTAAGGCATCCTTTTTCACATACACTCATAGTCTCCTTAAGAAACCTAATCCTTATTGTCTCTGATTCTTGCTACTAGCATAGAGAGTTTCAGGAGAGCATCAAGGTGGGCGTTTGACGACCACAGTTGTTGTGTGGATTTCTTTAGGCCGCCGCTATTATTGCATCGGAAGAGTTTGGCATAACTCGTTTTGAAGAATTGAAGAACTCAAGAACAGGTGTTGTTCGCGAATTGTGTTGCTGTCACGATTCAACAGGTAATTCATATATGAACTATGATCTTTCAAATGGACCTATGAGTGGGAATCACATAAAAGTTTTGTTTTCCGCTGCGCCTTTATGCGTGTATTCCCCAACAGCAGTATCAAAGCCACTTGTGAAAACATGGTTCTGTTTGAAGGAACTATATGCGTTTTGATCATATGGAGATATGGTTATTCGTTTTTCCTATGTTATGAGACTAACTTTCTTGTATAACATTGGTTTTCTACAACATGGTAGACACATAAGTTCATGATTTGAACTAGTGTTGAATCCTTGTTCATCGAAATCCATTGTATAACATTGGTTTTTAGAAACTTGGTAGACTCATAAGTTCATGATTTGAACTAGTGTTGAATCCTTGTTCATCAGAATCCATTGTATAACTTTAGTTTTCAGAAACATGGTAGACTCATAAGTTCATGATTTGAAATAGTGTTGAATCCTTGTTTTTCGAAATTGTGTGTTTGATCCTTATTTTCGAAATTGCTTTTAGAATGGTCATGATTCATTTACTTTGATCTTGTTTCCCTTTATCAAGAATTTCTATTTTTTATTATGGCTATTTTTGTGATAGAAATATATGGTATGTCGATATCATATCTTTTTCAAATTTAGAAAGCTTTTTAATTAATGAGATTAATTAAAAATGAGATATGTGTATCATATCCTTTTCAAATTTGGAAATTTTTTTTTAATTAATGAAATTAATTAAAAACGGGATATTTATATCATATCTTAGCTTTTCAAATTTGGAAATCTTTTTAATTAATGAGATTAATTAAAAATGAGATATGTGTATCATATCTTTTTCAAATTTAGAAATCTTTTTAATTAATGAGATTAATTAAAAATGGGATACGTGTATCATATCTTTTTCAAATTTGGAAATCTTTTTAATTAATGAGATTAATTAAAAACATGATATGTGCATCATATCTTTTTCAAATTTGAAAATCTTTTTAATTAATGAGAATAATTAAAAACGAGATATGTGTATCATATATTTTAAATTTTGAAAATCCTTTTAATTAATAAGATTAATTAAAATGTATCATATATATATATATATATATATATATATATTTCCATATTTGGAAATCCTTTTAATTAATGAGATTGATTAAATCGATACACACATATATATAGCGTATATCTATTTCCTTTTTAGGAATCGTTTTAATTAATCAGATTAATTATATTGAATAATATATATATATATATATCACGGATTCGAAATTTGTATTAATGAGTTTTATTAAATAATTTAATTGCTCACATATATGGTGTGTTATGTGTTGAGCGATAAAATCATTTTACATATAAAACTTTTGTTTTGAATTGGATAAAATGATTTAAAGTATACATTTTATCATGTCATGAGATGCATGTATATAAGTCCTCATGTGATTTATTTATTTTATTCTATTATGTAGCATTTACATGTTATATATATATATATGAGATACATATATGGATGTTGTGTGTTAAATGGTTTAACACTATATGGTGAGATCAATTTATGAAAACCCATCATTGTAAAATATTTAGTCATGATAGCCTTTCAATGCATAGCACTCGTCAAAACTGTTATCGATATAGTGTGAGTCTGCCAAAGCAAGGCACTCTTATCTATAGCAGTAAGACGCGATGGGACAAGCAAGTAACTTCCAATTGCTAGCAATTGGGTTTGACTCAACTAAGTGAAATTCAATAGGATTGAGAGGCTTAGAGGCAATGTAAGTTGAACTTTAATTTATAAGATGAATTAGAATAAGATGTTATTCACCCAACTATCCAAGAATTGTATAAGATACAATTGGAAAGAGTTTCCTACCTAAATAGTCGAACTTTAAGCAATCAACCAAAGTTGACTTAAAGCTAGATGAAATATGGATCTGGGCCCGCTATAAAATATCCCAAGTGGAAATTTTACGAATCAATGTAGAGGGTCATTGGTTTGAAGTAAAATAGTGGGATGAATATTTGATTAGAGTCCTAATTAAATAATATATGTCATGATGCTCACTTTGCATATTTTTCTGTAGTTTATTATGGTATCACATGCATCGACTAACTTGTCACTACGATCTATCCTTGAGAAGGATAAGTTGCTTGGAACAAATTTTCTAAACTGGTATAGAAACTTGAGGATTGTCCTCAAGCATGAAAAGGAATTTTATGTTCTAAAGGGACATGTTCCCGAGGAATCACCAACTACAAGTGCTTCTAGAGCTGACAAAGATGCTTAAAAGAAGCATCAAGATGACCCTTTAGATATTTGTTGTCTTATGCTTGCTACAATGACCCAAGAGTTGAAGAAACATCATGAAAGTATGGAGGCGTATGATATGATCATACACCTCAAGTAACTCTACCAAGGGCAAAGGCAAGGCGACCTTGATGATTAAAGATGGAAAGGGCAAAAAAAAGCTTGGCAGCAAGACCAAGGGTAAAGACAAGGCCAAGGGCAAGGGTAATGAAAAACCCAAGTCAAAAACCTTGAAGCCTAAGGGTGGTGTGACCAAAGAGAGCACCTGCTTCCATTGCGGTGGAACAAGGACATTGGATGAGGAACTGTGCAAAATACCTAGAAGAATGCAAGAATAACAAAAGAAGTGAAACTTCCGCTTTAGGTATCTTTGTTATAGAAGTCAATTTATCTACTTCTGCATCATGGGTATTAGATACTGGATGTGGTTCTCATATTTATACAAATAAAAAGGTACTAAATGAGAGTAGACCATTGAGGAAGGGTGAAGTCGACCTACGAGTTGGAAATGGAGCAAGAGTTGCTGCATTAGCTGTAGGAACTTATAATTTGACTTTGCCCAATGGGCTTGTTATTCAGTTAGAGAACTGTTATTTTGTACCTGCCATTAAGAATATCATTCTATTTCCTGTTTGGATATACTTGGTTTTAGTTTTATGATTAAGAACAAATGTTGTTCTATTTATTATGATGATGTCTTTTATGGTAGTGCACCAGTGGTTAATGGACTTTACATTCTTGATCTCGAAACGCTCATCTATAACATTAATACCAAAAGGTTCAAATCAAATGATATGAATCCTTCTTACCTTAGGCATTGTCATTTAGGCCATATAAATGAGAAGCGCATTTCTAAACTCCATAAAGATGGATTATTGGACTCATTTGATTATAAATCATATGAGACATGCGAGTCTTGTTTATTGGGGAAAATGACTAAGGGGCCATTCACTCAAAAGGTGAAAGGGCTACTGAGGTTTTGGGCCTTATACATACCGATGTGTGCGGACCCATTAGTACCTTGACAAGAGGTGGTTCTCAATACTTCATCACTTTCATTGATGACTTCAGTAGATATGGATATGTGTATCTCATGAAACACAAACCTGAATCCTTTGAAAAGTTCAAAGAATTCAAGAATGTAGTATAAAACCAACTTGGCAAGAGTATTAAAATCCTTCGATCCGATTGAGGAGGTGAATACTTGAGTCAAGAGTTTATTGACTATCTACGAGAGTGTGGATAATATCCCAACTCACTCCTCTTGGAATGCCACAATGGAATGATGTTTCTGGGAGAAGAAATCGAACACTGTTAGGCTTGGTTCGATCAAAGATGGGTCATGCAAATCTTCCAAATTCTTTCTAGGGACATGCTCTGTTAACAACAACATTTACACTTAACTGTGTTCCAACCAAAGCGGTAGAAAAGACACCATATGAGATGTGGACTGGTAGATGACCTAGTGTGTCTTTTATGATGATTTGGGGTTGTGAAGCTTATGTGAAACGTCAAGTTTCTAATAAGCTTGAACCTAAATCGGATAATTATTTCTTTGTGGGGTATCCTAAAGAAACCAAGGGATACTATTTCTACATCCAATCTGACAACAAAGTGTTTGTTGTGCGAACTAGTGTATTCCTTGAGAAGGAATTCATTGGAACCGGTGGGAGTAAAGTAGAAATTAAAGAAATACTTCAACTACAAGAAGAGACTTTACCAGAGGATGAACAAGAGCAGAACACATAAGTCGTTGTGGTGCAACACCCTGCTCAAGTAACACAAGAACCACATAGGTCTGACAAAACACGTCACCCACTTGAGAGATATGGATTTCTCATGACTCCACAGGGGGATGTGCTGCTCATGGATGAAGATGGGTCTGTCACCTATCAGGAAGCCATTACTGGACCTGAATCTGAAAAGTGGCTAGAAGCCATGAAATCTGAAAACAGATTCAATGTACACTAACCAGGTATGGACCTTGGTTGAGCAACCTAAAGGCATAAAACCTATAGGGTGCAAATGGGTTTTCAAGAAGAATACTGACATGGATTGTAATGTGATTACCTTTAAGGCAAGATTCGTAGCAAATGGTTTCAAGCAAACTCATGATGTAGACTATGATGAGACCTTTTGACCTGTCGCAATGCTTTACGGATTTTACTTGCTATCGCTGCATACCATGATTATGAGATATGATAAATGGATGTCAAGAATACTTTCATTAATGGAAATCTCCTTGAGGATGTGTACATGACACAAGCTGAAGGGTTTGACATTGGAGATGATGTTGCAAAGGTATGCAAGTTACAGCGACCAATCTATGGATTGAAGCAGACTTCTAGGAGCTGAAATCATCGTATTGACGAAACTGTAAGATAGTTTGGATTCGTTAAAAATGAAGATGAGCCTTGTGTTTACAAGAAGGTTAGTGGGAGCACAGTTACATTTCTGGTCATGTATGTAGACGACATACTTCTCATTGGAAACGGCCAGATGCCTTGTATGCCTTGAAACGAGTAGATACCAGTCAGATCCCGGTGATAGTCACTGGCCAACTGTCAAGAATATCCTTAAGTACTTGAGAAGAACTAAAGACTCATTCTTGGTATATGTAGGTGAGGAAGAGCTAGTTGTAAAGGGTTACACTGATGCTAGCTTCCAAACCGACAAAGATGATTCCAAGACGCAATCAGGTTATGTGTTTTGTCTTTATGGCGGGGCTGTAAGCTGGAAAAGTTCCAAGCAGGAGACAGTCACCAATTCTACTGCAGAGGCCGAGTACGTTGTTGCCAGTAGTGTGGCAGGGGAGACTGTTTGGATCAGGAACTTCATTGCTGAGCTTGGTGTGGTTCCTTGCATTGAGGACCCATTGGCTCTTTATTGTGACAATAATGGAGCCACAACACAAACTAAGGAACCCAGATCTCTCTAGCGATCCAACACATACTTAGGCGTTTTCATCTTATTCGAGAGATGATTTGATAGAGGTATGTAAAGATATGCAGAGTGCCAACTGATGATAACATCGCTACCCACTGACCAAGCCACTTCCTCAGCGGAAGCATGATGGGCATACTAGATCATTAGGTATTAGGGATATGCCAGATTGGCTCTAGTGAAAGTGAGAGTCTGTTGGGATATGCCCTAGAGGGTCGATCATAGTTGCGTTTTATTATAATATTATGACGTTTTTGAAGGTGTGTGTTTACACGAGAAGGGGTAGGGGTTGAATCGTGCTTGTAATTTAAAAATCTTTTCCAAAACAAGTTTTCTTTCTAAAATAGAACTCAGAAGCAAAGCCTTCTAAGTCACAGCGGAAGACCTTCTAAGAAGATAAAGCTTCTAAGAGACTTTGTCTTCTGAGAAGATTACCCTTCTAAGACAGTGTGAAGCGAAGTTCTAAGATTGTTTTGGAAAAACACTTCACACTCGAATATCTTAAGTTTCAAGTTATGTTCAGAAGGTTGATTTTCAAAGAGATAGTTCTTAAACAGTTTATAGAGTTTAAAGAGTTTAAGGGAAAAGAGAGAAATCACACACAAGAATTTTATACTGGTTCGGTTCTAACTTAGCCTACTCTAGTCCTCAACCTTCAGTTGAGATTTCCTTAGATATTCTTCTTAATGTACCTTCTCAGGCAACACCACCTTCACACCCATAAAGGATTTTCACCACCTCTCAACTCGAGGGGGATTTCTTTACCTCTAACAAGTGTATCATATTTTCTTTCCTTGCCTTAACTTAAGGACTTTTAATGCCTCACACTCGAGGACTTTACTGCCTCAACACTAGAGGACATTCAATGCCTCACAACCGAGGACTTAGAGTTTCACAAAGAGGTGTTTTTAATTTAAAACACTATCAAGTTCTTAGACGTAACTAAGTTAAAATCCTTGATAGATTTCTAGAAATCACTTACCCTAAGGCAAGAATAAATAAGAAATGAACTAGAAGATTTTTACAAGTTTTTCTTCTCAAGTATGAGAAGTCCTTCTGAGAAGGTTTTTCAAAGTTTTCAAACAGATTCTAATTTCGCAGTGTTTCAGCACTTTGATTCAATATTTTTCGCTACTGAACTCAAGTATTCTTTTTCTATTTATAGAGGAAGAATCTGTTGATGTTTGAAGACTTTTTGAGTGCTGATGTGGCTTGTGTGAATCTTTCTCTGGAAAGATAAACACTTCCTTGTAACCAAAGAAAATATCATTGCTCTAGCAAGTCATCTTAGGAGTGTCATTATTTGGGATTAAAGTTTAGTTTCATCTAAACTCTCAAATAATCAATCTGAGAGTCTCTTAGACTCCAACCATCAATTTGTTTAAGGTCAAAAGTCTTTCTCAGTTGAGGAAGCAAGTGAGAAGTCCAGCCTCTGAAGTGAGATTGGCAAAAGTCCTTTTCGAGTGAACAGAAGGCAAAAGCCTTGCCTCTGAGGGAGGTGAGCAAAAGAAGTCCACCCTTTGGAGGAGATTGGCAGAAGTCTTTCCCTAGTGAAAGGGAAAGCAAGGTTTTTGGATTGAAGAAAATATCAATCCTGGGTTGTAAATTTGATTGAAAGTTAGTGAAACTCAAACTAGTTGGTTTGAGAACTGGAGTAGGTAACAGATTGGCCGAACCAGTATAAAAACACAAGTGTAAAATGTCTCTAAACCTTAAACTCTTTGAATTACATGTTATAAATTGTTATATTAACTCTTGAATTAATTCAAAGGTTCTTAAGGGGTTCATAAGCTACCTCAAAAGCTTCTGAAGTCACTTATCTAAGATTTAAAGTAACTACAACCTCTAAACATATCTCAGAAGCTCAATTACTCTTAAAGCTTAGAATCTTAGCCTCTGAAATAATTCTGTTGCTATCTACAGTGTCAACAAGCTTCTTAAAGCTTGAAAAGACCATTTTTATATTTCAGAGAAAATTTTAATAGGTCAAGAAACACGACTCAACCCCCCTTCTCGTGCAAAACTTTACTTTCAATAGCATCATCAGATTTTGCATCAAATTTATCCAAGTTATCTTTTGTATTTAACACAAAACATTCACAACCAAAAACATGAAAAAAAAATTGGTTTCTTTCCTTTCCAAATTTCATAAGGTGTGACCTTAAAAATAGGTCCTATAAAAACTCTATTCTGAATATAAGATGCAGTATTTACTGCTTCTGCCCAAAAGAATTTAGCAATATTGCTTTCAAGCATCATGGTCATAGTCATCTCTTGTATACTCCTATTCTTTCTGTAACACCCCAATAATTAATCCTCCATGCTATAGTCATTTCGGACCAACTATTCGAGTGTCACCTCTTGAACATCATAGCATATGTTATGTTTCTAAAATAGATATTGTGAAAATACGTGGAAATTAATTTCGCAAATATCATACTTCAAAAGTAGGGGCAGCGTCATACATATAATCGTTATAATACATCATGTATCAGGATTACATAATAATATACATACAACTCTCTAATTCATCAAAATACAAATAGTCTCCCACATCATATATCAGCAATGAAGCTAGTAATAATAATAGTAATACAACTACTTAAATATCCCGGCTAACATAGGTCCGGAAATAATTTAACATACATGAACTGGAAGGAAACTAAACAGGGCGGAAGCTTAAAGCTTCCGTCTTCAAGTCCACCTGGCGTCTCCGTCTCCAAGTACACCTGATTACCTAAAATATATATCCACGATAGGGTGAGCAACTAAAAGTTACTCAGTAGGGGCGGCTATCTCGGGTTTATTATAAAAGGATGAAGCATTTTAAATTCCAATTCAGTAATTAGTTCATAAAACTCTGTATCCCAAGATAACCTCAACCTAGGTGCGTCTTACTCATTTTAATAATGCATACATATATAATTATAAGTAGATATTAGTCCATATAAGTGTGTGAAGACATATGTGCGTCTAAACATCAAAAATACATAATTGCCACAATATTGAGTATGAAATTACAATTAAAAATATAAGAACATAAATCTCTTAGGTGTCATGTGTCATGATCTCTTTTACTTGTAATGGCACCACCCTCTCTCTTATTATCCTCCGTCCTGCCTGGCCCTAGGTCATGAGCTCATACCTCTCTAGTTTCTACTAGACATCTGTGGGGAAGAGGGGTTTATTCACTTTCACTCACAAAACTGGTATTGGGGACCGAGGGGTGCCAACCCTCCCTTGCCAATCCAATTTGTGGAGAAAGCTACTCATAAATTCACTTCCTCTTACACAATGGTATTGGGGACCGAGGATACCAACCTCCCTTGTCAATTCCATTTGTGGAGGAAGCTATTATTAAATTCTTTTCTCATTTCACATGACAACATAGTAATATCTTTATACATTCAACATGACTATCATATATACGTCATCCTTATATCTCATGTATCTTATAATCATCATAATGCACCTATACTCATAAACTTACTCATTTATCGTCCTTTTTCATAAATATTCATTCGTACATACTTATTTCTATTATTATATATAATAAACATATTTAGATAACTAATACTTCGTACGTATAAAGTGAAATCAGGAAAATACTAAAAATATGAGGAATGCATAGAATCTGCAATAGTACTGCGGCCTGGTCGCTAGCGCGCTCCTTGTGGCCGCTAGCGCCCGAGGCGGTGTAACTGCTCGCTAGCGCCCGAAATCTGGCCGCTAGCGCCCGTCATGTGTCTGCTCTTGAGCCAGCTTCTAAATCAATAATCATTTTATGCTTATGATGAATTTAACATAACTATATGCAAGAGTATAGATTTCTACATGCTTAGACATTAGTATATTCATTTAAAAACTCGATTGGTAATGGCATATTATTTTAAATCCACTAAAACTCATCAAGAAAATACTTTTCTCAGTTCTGTTCTGCACCCGGTCGTTAGCGCATACATACTGGTCGCTAGCGACTGAGGCGGTGAAACTCTGTCGCTAGCGCCTAACTTATGGGCGCTAGCTCATGCCTTCTCGCTAGCGGCTACCATGTTGGTGGCTAGCGAGTAGCTCGATTCTGGCTCAAGAAAAGCAAAGCAGAACACAACCAACAAAATCCCAAAAATCTGGTTTTCGATCATTTAACCTCCAGAAATCGTTAATATATTTTAAACATAACATTAATACTAAACCCCTACCTCTTGTAGACCTCCAAAACAAGCTCTAATCCTCTTCTTGCTCTAAGATCCTTGATGAACACTCCTCCAAAGACTTCCTAAATGATGGTGATGATGATTATGAAGTTTCCTAAGGATTCTAATCAACTGGAATGGTAGGGAACTTTGTAAAGATCATAGATACGTGTTCAGATCTTGTTTTGGTTGAGGTTTGATAATAGAATTTGAAGCTTGAGTGTTTATGGATTTGAGAGTGTTTGAGAGGATGGGAGTATGAGAGTATGAGAGAATTGAGTTTCTGAAGTGTTTGGGGTGCTTCTCTGGAGTTATAGGCGATTTAGGACCGGAGGGGCTTATATGCAATATCAATAAGATGGAGGACCAACGATTACAATGAAAAAAGCAGAACTTGTTGTTCTGTCTCGACATGGTCGCTAGCGCCCAACAACGCTCGCTAGCGACCGGCCACGCGCTAGCGCACACATATTATGCGCTAGCGGCTGGTCCTGTGGCAGAAAGCAGGTTATGCAGAATGCTCCTCCTAATTGTCCCAATATGCATCCTATTCATCCTCGTTCATCCAAACATGATCCGAACCTCACCCAAACTTTAAATATACTTAGGGACACTATATTCTAATCCGTAATATACTAATTCATCATCCTCGCATCCAATTCAACACTAATTATATTACTAACCTTCCAAATTTCCTATTATGCATGCGTGAACTCTTCTAAACCTCTTAATACTCCATCTACCATGATTCCAACCACGCTCCACTCTCCAAAACCTCAAGGTCATTCTCAATCCTTATTCTCGTTTTCAAAACTCAATTATAAACTTTCGCAATACATTTTCTAAATCAGAGAATCATATAATGTGTGAAAATCGTGTATACATTTACTCAATCATCCTTGCACATAATCCATATATCAAACAAGTCATCAAAGATGCATACAATTCAATTAAGTCTTAAATAAGGTTAATCATCATTAATTACCCTTAATTAAGACGTAAATGAAATCTAGGGTTTTACACTTTCTTTCTACAACTTCATTTTGTTGAGGAGTTCTAGCACAAGATAGATTATCAGATATACCAAGGTTTTCACAAAAAGATTTGAAATATTAGTTTAAAAATTCACCACCATGATCACTCTTAATGGATGAAATTGTAAGACCTTTTTCATTTTGAATCTTTTTCACAAAATTGATAAATTTCTCAAAGGTTTCATCTTTTGATTTTAGAAAGAAAACCCAACAGAATCTAGAGTAGTCATCAACAATCATAAATACATATCTTTTTCCTCCAAAACTAATTGTTCTAGATGAACCAAATAAATCCATATGCAATAGTTCAAGAGGCATTTTAGTGGCAACCATGTTAATGTTATTGAAAGAGGTTCTAGTTTGTTTACCTTTTTCAAATTTATCACATGTCATATCTTTTTCATATTTGATTTTAGGTAGTTCTCTCACTAGTTCTTTATTAGAGATTTCAAAAATGAGCCTCATACTACTGTGTCCTAGCTTTTTATGCCATAACCACTTATCATCAAACAAAGACAAAAAAAGAAATTTAGATCAGAATCATCTAAATCTTCTAGATACATAACATATGTGTAGCCTAATCTATGTGCAGTGAATTTAACATGTTTAGAAATATGATAAAACATTTTAGCATGAAATTCAACAAACAAAATATTTAATCACAAATCACAAAATTGACTGACACTTAACAAGTTATGTGTAAGCTTTTCAACCAATAGTACATTGCTAATAAAATTCTTGGAAGTTTTACCAATGCTTCCAATACCTTTTACCTTAGCAAAAGTACCATCAACAAATTGTACATGTCCTTTACTTCTTGACTTTAGTTGGATAAAAGAATCTTTTTGACCTGTCATGTGTCTTGAGCATCTAGAATTTATGTATCATTTTCTTTGATCCATTGCTTTGATCTTCAAGCATTTCTGAAATTTGATTTAGACAAGACTTATGTATCCAAATTTGTTTGGATCCTTCCTGGTTAGTTTCTCTTGGATTTCTGATATCAAAATCAAATTTTTCTTTGGATCTAACATAGAAACAATTTTCAGAATTGTGATTAGTTTTAGAACAATGTTTGCATTTCTTTCTGAACTGCTTTCTAAAAGCAGGTTTTTAAGCTTTGCTTTCTCAACAAAACCAATTCCATTTCTATTAGATAGGTTTTTTGAGATCCCATCATCATTTCAAAATTTTTAGAACCATGAAAAAATCTTTCTAAATCTTTTATGAGCAAAGCATTAAATTTCTCAAGTTCAGAAGCCTTTTCTGATGTATCTTCTGATTTAGAAACTTTAAAAATGCTAATCTCATTTTCTAATTTTTCATTTTTTAAAACAGATATCAAAATTTACATTCTTTAAATTTTCTAATTCAACTTTGAGTTCAGAATTAATGTTTCTCAAGTTTCAATTTCTTTCTCAACTTTATTCTATAACTTGTTATGAGCTTTCTGAAGCTTTAGAAATCTATCAGAAAGTTTCTTTGAACTTGTGAGTAATTCATCATACATTTTAGATAAGGTTTCAAGATTTACCTCATTACCATCATCCTCATTTGAGCTTTCTGAATCTGAGATGTATTTTTCCATAAAACACATATTTGCAATCTCATTCTCACTAGCATATTCATCATCACTAAATGTAGCAGCATATGTTTTCTTCTTGCCCTTTAATTTGGTGATGTTTTCTTTTAGTTTTGGACATTCAAGCTTGATATGTTCTTTCTCATTGCAATTGAAACATATAACTTGGTCATAGTTCCCTTTTTCCTTTCTGGTATCATTTGAGCTTCTCTTTCTGCCTTTACCTTTCTTGAACATTCGTTTTATGCCTTTAATTAGTAAAGTCATATCCTCTTTGTAAACATCGTATTTTGTCCGGATTTTTTTATTTAAAAATAGAAAAAATAAAAAATAAATTTCAATCATAATCTCATTAAATCACAAAATCAAATCAATCAAACATAATCTCAATTAATCAAACACAATCAACATAATCAATTAACTCAAATCAGGCATAATCAGAAAAATTATCCAATTTCCATCAAAATAAAATCAAAGCAAATAAAATCAATATTATACATAATCAATTAACATCAAACTCAAATCAATTACATTAATTTCATATTAACCTAATTAACTAATATAAGGCAACAGAAAGATCAACAGAAGGGGGGACTTGAACACTGATAGCCACCACCATGTGAGAGCATCCTCACCATCCTCATCACCGCGGTCATCGAAGGCAGCGGCGGCGGCGGGACAGACCAGCAACCACGACAGCAAAGCAAGAACACCTGCAAGGCCTCCTCCCTCCACGACACCCCTCGGGGACGTTGTGACAGTTTGGCGACTCCACTGGGGATGGATAGAGAGTCAAGCCTATTTGAGTTAACTATGCAAATATTTATAATTTTAATAATTTTTATTTCCCCATTTCACTAACCTTTTATTTATTTGTTTATTCATTTATTTTATTTATTCTTGTTCATGTGCTTTATTTATCATCTAGGGAATGTCGTTTATGTACGAAGTGCAAAAGCTCCTCACACACTGAGCACCATCACAAACACGGCTCTATACCCGAGCCTTAGAAACCCGTAGGACTAGAAGGTGATTCATCGTTGACCTTGTGAGGCTTATGCTTCTCTGACAGTTGATGACTCATCGCTCAAGTTGTTACCGGAGCTATGGATTGCTATCTTGTGACATTACATGTCCTTGTGGTTAATTCCGTAGAATCGGGACTTTATCTCATCGATAAAGGCAACTTGGGGACCATAATTAATTAGAGGTCTAGATCCAACCCATCACTAGCACAACTCTAGCACACCGTCAAAGTTAGGATGACCTTTAGTTTTACCAACTATAGGCGCTATATCATTTAGGACACAAAGGAGCATGTTCTTTTATTTCTTACCATTATGTTGTCTCATACATGATTTAAAAAATATTTCCATGCCCCACTCCGATCTTGAGTCGACGTTCTAAAAAAATTAAAAAAAAAAATTCATTGATCTAAGTAACAATATGAGACAAAAGCAATGACGCAAAAGGACCAAGCAGATTGTGAAGCAAGTGAGCAACCTCACAAAAAGGTCTCTAAAGTCATACACCATTCGTAGTCTTGATGATCAACAATTACCAGTTCAAGGGAGCCTTAGAAGCACAGAGAAGGCTTTTTTTCAATAAGCAAACATAAAAAATAATGAAAAACAAAAAAAACCAAAAAAGATTTGAATTTGACTTCAATCAAATCATTCGAACGAACATGGATGCTCTTCTCATCTTATCACCATTCACTCCCTCTCCACATCATCTTCTTTACTGTTCCTAAAATCACCCCTTCTTCCTTTCACATAGACTTACCCCATGCAGATGATTTTGAGAACCCAGGTACTGATCTTTGTATTATGATGGTCTTGATGGAAATCCAAAGGTATGCAACTGAACGGCCCATGGATTCAACATAGCGACAGATGAGCAAGCAACTAATCGCCAAGGAAAAATTTCAAGCAACTCGACTTAATCACTAATCAGGGTAATTCATCAACTTCTAGTGTAATAGTTGCGACTCCATTTTCTCCTATTTTTAGTCACGGCACCCCTCGGGGACGTTGTGACACTTTTCACATAAGTATTGTGCTTCATTTTCTAATAAATTTGAATCTTCAGAAACTTTATCTCCTTTAGACACAAGAGCCTTTTGCTTTCTTCTTTTCTTAGTAGCCTTCAAAGTCATTGCATCATTTCTGGTGGAGTGTGTTAAAGATAGATTTTGCAATTCGATCTCATGTACCTTTAGTGAGCCAATTAAAGAATCTAATCCAAGAACCTTTAGATCCTTTGCTTCTGTAATTGTTGTAACCTTAGTCCTTAGGTAATCATTTAGAGGGTAAACTTCTAAGCACTTTTCTAACAAGATCCACAATTGGCATAATGCATCCAAGATCTTTTAATTGATTGATGATTCTCAAGAACCTTGTAATAATACTATCTATGTTTTCATCTTCATCCATCTTGAATTGTTCATATTTTGACTTCAGCATATATATCAATCTTGGTTTCTTTAACTTCAACAGTTCCATCATGCAACAAAGATAATTTATCCCGAATCTCTTTTGCAGTTGCACAACTAATGATCTTATCATATTCAAATTTTGTTAATGCACATATCAACAAGTATTTTGCTTTTGAATTCAATTGAACATGTTCCTTGTGTTCTTTTGTCCAATCCTTTTTTGGAATATCTTCGACTTCAACAGATCCATCCTGCAATATATTTGAGGTTTTTGGAAACTGATCACCATTGATGATTCTGTCCTAAAAATCAAGGTTGTTGTATTCAATAAAGAGTTGCATCATCTCTCTCCAATATGAATAGGTCTTTCCATTGAATAAGGGACTATTGATTGATTGTCCTTCTGCAATGTGAAAGATAATTGCTTGATCTGCCATAGCTTCTTGAATGAGTCTTGAATCTTTCTTTCAGAAATATTTCTAAAAACCTAAGCTTAGAATACCAATTCAGAATTCTTTCCAAGAAACTAGAGCTACTGATACCAATTGTTATTGGCTATGACCTCCCAAAAAAGGGGGATTGAATCAGGTGAAAGTGAATTGTTTTTATTCCTCAACTCACCGCCTGATATGATCTATCTTTTTCTTGTAACGAAAACAACTCAAAACTTATTAAGTCTTTCAAACTTGAAAGGTAGAATTGGTAAGCAAAGTGAATAAGCATGCAAAATAAATTTTGAGCTATGTATATTGTGTGTGAATAAAGAGAATAAAAAAGTAAGGTGCACAAGCGTTTAACAAGGTGTAGAAAGATTAAGTATTGTTATCGCTTTTAGTGGGATGTGTGGGTCCACACCGCTATGTTATATAGTGGATATATATGATATAAATTTGAGCATTGCTAGAGACACAACAAAAATAAGCCAAAACAGTCAATAAATAGGAATTTGTGTCACAATCACCCAATTCATTAAAAATATATTTATAATTAAAAGTATTATTTGGGCCATAAAGTGTTAAATGGACTTTATTGATTGTTTTGACTGGTTTTTTATTGTGCCCAAGCATTTGTGTATAAATTGTAATATCATCCTTCTATATATTGAAAAAATTCTCTTTCTAAAAACTATTAAAAAATAAGTCTGAATTCATAAACCAATAATAAAATCAAATCAATTATTTTAAGTATAATAATGTATTTATCAACTTAGTTTAGTCTTTTATAGTAGATTAAGAAACTCAAAACTCATCACTCACAAGCCAAATCTCTCTCTCTCCCCCCACTCCACCCCAACCGTTTCTCTAATTCTATACAAAAAGTAGAAAAGAAGACAACAAAAGTAGATAAAAATAAATTAAAAGAGATTTGTGTTAAATTATTATTCTATTAATAGTATATCTACTCCTATAAATTAATTAATTTAATATATTTTTATTTATTTCTCTATTAAATTTTACCTATAGTTAATATTAATTTTTATTAATCCTTTATATTGATTATATTTTTTATATTTATATTATAATAAATAAATAAATAAAAATAGATATAAAAAATAATATTTATATATAGATAATATAAAATATTTTAGTATCCATTCAATTAATGTTATTATATTTATTATGATAATTGGTTTAATTAATTATGACTTTAAGGTTATTTAAATGAATGAAATTATAATTTTTTATATTATATATATATTAAATTAATTAAAGTCATAATAATCTTTTATATATTAATATATAGCTCAATTGTATTGATCAATTTAATTTATCTCTTTATTATTTTATTGTTAATTAATTTTTTCATCATAAATCAAAGAATTATAATATATTTATGGTTAATTGTTATATACAATATATAACTATGACATAATTATATATTTATTTACTATATAACAATTAATATATTGAAAATTTTTATTGCAAATATAGTATATATATATATATATTTGGAATAAATATTTACATTTGTTCATGATTAAAAATTGTTCTCTAAAAAGTATTTCTTTACTATTAAGTAATGATATATGAACACCATGAAATCAATCATTATCAGTCACTATATATAATAGTTCAATCGTTTAAAATTATTAATCCAATTTTTATAATGTTGGATAAATATATAATATTAAAAGTTAGACGAATAATTTAAAAAAGTTATATTATTATATATGGTGACAGATGATGACTAATTTTATTATATATATAAATATCTCTCAACAAAAATATATTGCAAGAATATTAATTTTACTTAAGAGAATATAATTAAGATAATAATATTTATTTTAATACTCAAAAAATATATCAACTTCATCTATATTAAAAGTTTGGCCCCTTCTCCACTAGCTCCGCCCCTACTTTCATCATATCTGCTTTCAGCCTCTCTTCAAAACTTTTCTGGATATATTTGGTGTGGGATACGTTAGCTTAATTATAAATATTAAGTATTCACTATCTAGAATATATAAATGATTAATTACTTATTATTAATTATTAGCAATATATAGCTATTTATATGTTTATTTAGAAAAGTGTATTTACATGTCAACTAAATTTGATATTTTCGAGTGAAAAAAATGAAATTTTGAAGAAATATGAGTATTTCATATATCTCTTAAATAAATTATTTCATTTTACTTATCCTAGATTTTTATTTATGTGTTTGCTATTAAAGGAGTTGGTCCTATACACTCCTGTCTCATTTCTTTTGCCGTTCATGAAGGGAGATAGTTACGGTTTGGGAGATTGCGGGGTGGGGACCGGTCTGTATGTATGTACAGACAAATTTGTAATAGCCACACACAGGAACCAATCTATATGCACGTGAAAAATCACCAAAAATAAAATAAAAAATCTATATGCACGTGAAAAAGGAAACATTAATTAATTAGTATGGTCAACAAATTAGTCTTTATAACTTTAAAATTTTCAAGTTGAACTCTTATAATTCAAAAGAAAATATAAATTATTCTATATATACAAATTCATTAAATTAATGTACAAAATTGTATAGCAAGAGAGATTAGTTTATCAATTTTTAACTCTAAATTCGACATTAAAATTTGTCTCCTAATAAATTTATGATGAATTAAAATGAGTATTTACCAAACTTTAAATTTCAATATAAGAAATGCTATATATACAAGTTACGATTAAATAATATCGACTTAATTTTAAGTAATTATTACACAACTCAATAAACCTACTTAAAATTTGTCATTCAAAAATTTTGAAAATTAAAATACTTGATATATGTCTACATTAAAGATGCATGAGTAGAGATGTCGAAAAGATAAATTAAAAGAAAAATAAATAATAAAAGCGGTAAAATCTAATATACTAAAAAATACATAAATATTTGGGAACAATATTTTTTAAGCCAAAACAGCTAACAAATCTTATTTTAGTACTTTTGGCCCAAATAACATTATTAACCATGTATATTTTTTTAATGGACAGAGTGATTTAGGTCCAATTTTCTATTGTTAACTGTTTTGACTAGTTTTTTTTTGTTGTATTTCGCAATGCTCTAAAAAATAATAGTAAAATACAAATGCTGGGAGAACAACAATTTTTCAGTCAAAACAGCCAACAAAGTTCATTTAACACCCAAATAGCACTCTTAATCATGAGTATATTTTTATTGGGCTGAATGATTGTGGCCCAAATTCCTATTTGTTGACTGTTTTGACTGATTTTTTATTGTGTCTCTAGCCGCTCATGATAAAATATTATGATATTTGAATTTTGAAAACGTATGATCGATGTATAGATAACATTGCTAAAAAAGTTTTTATTATGACAGTACAAACGTATGTGGTAGAATTATGCTGAAAACATTAGCTAAATATCCAAGATTTTTTCTATCTTTTATTTCTCGTTTGTGGATCATTGCTTCTTTAAATAGATCATCCTTGCTTCTCTCATGTACACCACCCAATACCAAAATTAATCTTTCAGCAGTTCACTTAGCCAAATTATGAAATGAAGATTGGTACTACCCTGTTTGCCCTCTTCCTTCTTTCGGCTTTGACCTCTCACCTTTGTTCTGCTGGTGCACTGGTTGACGTTGATGGCCAACCTCTTCAGAATGGCGGCCTATACTACATCTTGCCAGCTATAAGAGGAAGAGGCGGCGGAATCACGCTAGCCGCCACCGGTAATGAACCTTGCCCATACACTGTCGTGCAAGCCCCCTTTGGCAGCGGTTTGCAAGTGAAAATCTCAACCCCACTTAAGATATTGTTCCTCTCAGAGGGACATTTGTTAGACTTGGACTTCACTTCATTCTACTGGTGCGCCCCAGTTCCAAGGTGGAGTGTTGTCGATGGCCTATCTGAAGGACCTGCTGTTAAACTTTTAGCCAGCTACGAAAATACAGCGGACGGTTTGTTTGGAATTAGAGCAGTCGACGGATTTGGCGACGCTTTTAAGATTGTTTTCTGTCGTAATGACTCTACTGGTAAATGTTCAGATATTGGGTTGTACATCGACAACAACGGAGTTAGGCGTTTGGTTGTGAAGGAAAACGATCCATTAATTGTTGTGTTTAAGAATGTTGCAGCTGTAGATGCTGTTGCTGCATGATGAAGAAGTATCTGTTTAATAAATATTTTACCATCTTGCTAGTTAGTTAGTTAACTAGTAAGATATGCAAGAATCAAAATAATTATGTATAAATAAATGCTTCTATTAGCTGATTGTATTTGGTACAACAATCTATTTAGTTATTTAAAAAACAAAAAAGCGCACTGTATATCGAAAATATATACTCCCGTATGTACTCCGTATGTACAGTAATTAAGTGCAAAAGCAAAAAAGTCAAAAGACAGAAGGACCATATTTACCCATATTTTTTTTATAACTATTTTAAGCAAGCAGTCAAAGGACGAAAGAACCATACTCACCTATTTTCTTTATTAACTATTTTAAGCAAGCACATTAACTTCATTTTTTTTTATCCTCTTTTCTTTTTTTAATTTCTTGATCGTTCTCTTTCAATCTCATCACACTCATTGATTTTTTTTGTATTGAACATTTATTTTTCACCTCACTCATTTATATATTTATCAAATTATTGCTTATTTATCTATACTACTATAAAGAGAATTGGAAAAAATTAGTTATTTTGGTCTCTACAAATAAGTTCAAAAAGAATTTAAAATAAATTAAATAAATAAAAAAATAATTACTCTCTCTATTCAAATCATTTTAACTGCTTTTTTTTCTCTTTCTATATTTACTTCTTCTATGATATTTTGTTTTTAAATTTATCATTCCTTCTATAATCATCTTCAATATTATTTGTTTTTTTACCTATTATCATTACAAAAAATTTAAAAACGTATATAACTTAACATAAAAATTAAAATGCGGCTAATTTGTCATAAAGAAAGAAAAAAGAGAAATGTATTTTAAGTTTTGCTTCGATGGAGGAAATTATTGCTTCAACTAGAAGGATGTAGCACAATTTTATTCACAACATTCACATATTAACACATTTTTCTTCACCCACAATATACACAGATTGTTCACAATATAATGCATGTTTGCTAACACAATTTACATAAGTTGCTCATAGTTTATTGCAAGTTTGCTCACACATTATACAAGTTGCTCACAGTAACGTACATGTTTATGCATTTTACATAACTTGCTCACAATATAATGCAAGTTTACTCACACATTATTTTACAAATTTTTCTCACAATATAATTAATATTTGCTCACACATTTTACACAACTTGCTCACAAATTTCACTCACAAATCACAAACATAACAAGATTGTTCACAATCTAAAATAAATTCCTGACAAACATCTATCACAAATTAATACATTTTACCCACAAATTTCACTCACAAATCACAATTATAACAAGATTTCTCACAATATAAAATAAATTACTGACAAACATTTATCATAAATTAGCATACATTTTTATCGACAAACATTCATCATAAATTGTTCACGTACTTCATTTAATTTACTCATGTATTTATATGTTTTTTCTCATAGAAGTTCGAAAATGATTTCTTTTTAGCATCTAGAACAACAAGAGTAGAAGATATGTCTTTTTAGGTGTCGGTAGAAGGGGTAAAACTCATATAAATTTGCGCCTGAGTTACTACAACAAAAAGGATTGTTTTCAACATGTAAAACTCATATACATCAAAACATTTAATTTTTGAAAGAGGACATGTTATTTGTGTTTCTAACACATATAATTTACTGAAGGTTCAAAGGGGAAAGTAGCAATAAATTAAAAAATAAAAGCAGAAAATAATAAAAAAAAAAGAGCAAAGAAATGATGAAGACAAACCTCTCAGTAGTCTTGAGTTATGGAGAAAAATCTAATAAAGAAGAGTGTATGTCAATTGGGCTCGAAACAAAGAGAATGAGATGAGAAAATTTCTTTATTTTTATTAAGTGTGAGTAAACATGCATGTTACTGTGAGCAACTTGTGTGAAGTTTATGTGCATACTTGTAATAAATAGTGAGCAAACATGTATTATATTATGAGCAACGAAGTGTTAATATATGAACAATGTTGTGAATGAAATTTCGTTACATTATGATAAAATAAAAATTGAATTGTAAAATTGTGAATAATTTATGTAAATTATGTGATCAATTTGTGTTATATTATGAGTAATTTTTTATTTGATACTTCAACAATCTCATCATTATAACAGTTAAAATTTATAGAAGAAGTATTAACAAGACGGTGATCAAAGAAATTTTTTTGATATATCCATTGAAGTAGTCATTCATATTTTTTTAAGAGAATTAAGAAATTTAAATAAAATTAAAAAAGTAATCAAAGGTTTTTATAGAAAATAAAAAATAATTTTGATTAAAAAAGTTACAAATTTAGTTATAAAAAAATAATTGAAAATTTTTATAAAAAAATAATTTTGATGGAAAATTATAAAATTAGTTATGAAAATAAAATAAATAAAATAATTATAAAAAAATAACAAGAAGAATAAGAAGTAGTAATGTAAAAAAAAAGTACGAGAAAGAGGGAAAGAAATAGTAGCACAAAGAATTAAAAAACCGAAAAAAAGTAAGGAGCACTTAGTAGCAATACAAAAATAGAGGAAGAGAAGAAGAAAAAAAAGGAGTGTTGATGTAAATCCTCATTTTGGTTTTGATAATAACAAAACTCATGTAAAAAAATGTTTATGGTGTTATAAATCTGGAAGGAAATATGTATAGATGATTCAGAAGATTGTACATTAGCATAAGAACTATGTATGTCTATCTAAGAAGGTTAGATTGATATTCAGATACTTCTGTAATAGTTTAGATAGATGATATATGATGTAATAGCTTCAGAAGATTGAACAATATGTATTTTAGATTTAAGAAACTTAGATTACAGGTTTAGAAAGTGTATTAGGCTTTATATTGTAAATTCTATATGTAATTGATAACGTGGTTTTTGCCAATATTTTATGCCCTTAATTTGGATGATTGTATGCATTTCTTTGCTCTATTTTAGCCTTTTATTGTATTTAATACAATTTGGAATTAATTGAGACTTAATGAAAATAAAGGCTAAAGTAATAAGTTTTATGATGTTTTTGCAATTCAAAGATGACCCTTGCACTTGATCTTGGGTATTTTATATTTTTGGTGCAGGTCATAGGAATTATTGGAGCAGTAGACATCAGGAACTGAGCAAGAAGCGGAGCAGTGGAATTCAGGACTGACATCGAGCGCCCCAACACCCTCAGCGCACCCCAGCGCCCGAACCGCCCTACTAGAATTCATCAAGTGCACAACACTGGCGCCCTAGTGAGCTATAAGCGCCCCAGCGCCGCGCCGCAATTCTGTTACAACAGAGACCTATCTGCAAGGCCGAACTGGGGGCCCAATTAGCTAGGGTTTGGAGGCTGCTCACTCTATTTAAAGAAGGCTAATGCATCAGAAAACAGATCATTACTCACCTACCACCACTTTTACATCTTTTAATTTCATACTCTTTCCTTTTCCTAGTTTCTTACTTTCAACCCTTGGCTTTTAGTTAGAGTTTATTTTCTCCATTAGGATTCCATCTTCTTTCCTAGTCTAGCTCTAGCTTCCTCATTTGTATTTCCAACGTTATTCGTCAAGCCCTTTGGGTTTTGTAAGTTACTTCATTTAATTAATTCATTTATTTGTTTTTCCATCTTTCCAATTTGCATTTATTTTCTTTACTTTACTCTTTATTGTTTAAGTTGTTTAATTTCTTCATTCCATCTTTGTTTTAATTTCAATTTATTTTCTGCCCTTATATTTCCACCATGAGTAACTAAGTCTCTTGGTGGTTTATGAGGGTGTGAACATCATTGGGGTAATTTGAGGCTATGTTCTTAATCTTGCATAAATTTTCATTATCAAAACCATGGCATATAATTTGAGATCTTAAATTGTCTGTTAAACCTTTGTCTTGGCTTACTCGATTGAGTTAGGCTAATTCATTGGCATGTGTTTATGTGTTAATTGATTAATTGATGCATGACATATCAGGAATTGGTAATGATTAATTATTTGGCTGATTAGTCTCTTTAATTAGATTAACGTGATTGGC
Organism: Aeschynomene evenia; assembly: GCA_013621005.1. Lineage (NCBI taxonomy): Eukaryota > Viridiplantae > Streptophyta > Magnoliopsida > Fabales > Fabaceae > Aeschynomene > Aeschynomene evenia. The sequence continues at coordinate 16,852,527 of CM024266.1, forward strand.
TTTTAAGATTGTTGAAAACGAAACTAAAGGTGAGATCTCACTAATTAATCTTGTTCTAGGCAATCAACTCTTAGAATCACAACAATAAGGTTAGATCTAACTCTGGCTTAATTAATCAACTCATGCATTCTTTTGTAACCAATGATAAACGCCCTAATAAATGTTCTACCTCATAAACCATTGTTCTTATCATTCAAATTTATTTCTCTTGCATTCAAACAAAAACCCCCAATTTGTGACAACCCTCATACGACTAGTCTTGGGTATTGCTTTCTTAGCCATTCCTTGTGAGAGACGACCCTGGTTTCCACTAAACTATATTTGGGGAACTTGATTTTATAAATAATTAAATTTATGGGAGTTGCGACGCTCACCCATCAAATTTTTGGCGCCGTTGCCGGGGAATGTCGATGAAAGTAATCTCTAGTTGTGTGATTTGTGCATATTGTACATAATCATTTTTCTTTGTTTCTTGAAAAATAAAAAACAACAAAAAGATTTTATTTATTTTTGCATTGCATTACATAGTATACTGCATATTTCATCTGTACATTGCATTGCATTTAGCATTTGCATCCACAGAACTTGTTCGCAGAACAGCAAAGTTCTGCGTCGATACGAGCGCCCGAGCGCCCACTTAGCGCCCTAGCGCCCAGTCAGAGAGCGCCCGAGCGGCCGTTCGTCGTCCTGCAGCATGTTTTTATGTTTTCTTCTCTTATTTTTCTTCTTTTCCTAGACTAACATGAACACTAACCCAAAGTTTAGTCTCCAAGATTTTAGTTTCCATGGTTTTGCAGGTTATCAACCAAGCAGTGAGATACAAGTGCCACCATTACCCTCAAACCTTCACCAAACATATTACGCGTACCAAGACCCTTCACCGTACTATGAACCATACCCACCCTTTGACCCCTATTACCAACCATACACATACCATGAGTCTAATCCTTACCCATATCCCATCGAATACCTTAATCAACCAACCATTGACCCATTCTACCAACCTTCTCAACCTCTTGCACCATCTACTCCTTGCGATAATGCTGAAAACTCCATGATGAGACAAATCTTTGAAGTACTCATGACAAACCAGCAAGCACTTTTGCGCATGGAAGAGGACCTCCAACAATTGAGAACTCAGACCACCTCATCACCACCACCACCTTCTCCATTACCACCTTCTCTACCACCACCAGCTTCACCTCCACATTCGCCATCACAAGAGGAACCAGAGTTCCCTATTGTTGAAGATGATTATGCTTTAGAGAAATTAGATTGGGAGACATTGAAGTCCATGGTGGAAGAATTATCTAGGGAGGTCGAGGAAGACTCTGATGTGGAAATAGTCTATGAGGACCCTCCACCCTTACTCAGTACCGTGCTAGACACCGTGTGTGCGAAGGGAAGTTCTTTGAGTGTTGGAGTCGTTGCAGAGATTCCCTCACTAGGAGAAATTGACGAGGCATGTAAGGAGGAAGTCATGGATTCCTCTCCCTCGTCCCTTGTTGTTTCGAGGCCACCATTGGGACCTTTCCCATTTGCTCTTGGGCCTCATGTGTATGCTTGTCTCGAGACCGATGCTCAACTTCTTACCCTTTGTGGGGGTGTCGGTATCTTCTCGAACTCGAATTTCTTGGAAACTAACTGAATTCAATTTTGTTTTCTCTAACCCATCTTGTGAGGACTTTCATCCATCCTCACTCGATTCTGTTGGTTTTAGGGATGCTTTTTGCAGGAGCGGGTGTTGTGCTCCAAGGGGCAATCTAAGGACCAAAACTCTTGGATTCCGGACTAAGAAGGGAACCATTCTCTTTGGAGTGGTTTGTTACTCATGGGATCCCGGTGGAGGTGTGGAAAGCACACCATGGTGGAAACTGCTGGATCATTTCAAGCATAAGCCGCCCTGAGAGTGGCTGACCAAACGTTCAACTTAGGGACGTTAAAGCAAAGTGCTTGGGGGAGACAACCCACCAAAGTTTCAATTTATGTACCTAGATAGTTTCTTCTTTATTGTTTTCTCATTTATTAATATTTCTTTTCAGTTAATTAGTTAGCCAAATGGCAAGCCATTCGCAGCGCAGTAGCTGTCATGGAAATTGCAGCAGACCTGCGCTCTAGCGCCCGTAGCGCGCTCTGGCGCACGAGATGACACGGCCTCAGCGCCCTAGCGCGCGTACCTCGCCCCGGCGGCCTCTGCAGGTCCTTTCTATAACCTTTTCTCTGTTCTTTTAATTGTTGACACTGGGGACAGTGTCTCATTCAAGTGTGGGGAGGGTGTAGAAAAATTGGCTTTTGTAAATATTTGCATGCCTAACTTTTTTCTTTTCTTTTGTTTTTATCTGTTTTTAGGTGGATGATTGGGTAGTTTTCTTTATAGCACCTTTTGGTCTGAAATTGCTTTACCCTGTGATTTTAACTCAGAATTGTTGGCATGTTATCTCATAAGAGTGTGCATTGTTTGTGTTATCTCTGATTGGTTGTTTGGATTACCTGCGAGATTTGAGCCTTATTGTGATTAAATACATCAATTGATCACTTTCTTTCTGTGGGCACACACACACTTGTATTTGTTATTCTTGAATTTGCTTGATTCTTATTTTGCGTTTTATACATGTTGCGTGTGATTGAGGCAATATTTTGTTTTACATTTAAAAGCCACTTAGCCAAATAGCCAACCTATACACAATTCTCATTGTTTGTAGTCAATTTGGGCCTTTATCCTGTTATTGTTACTAAGCTCATTACAAGCCAAAGACAGAAAAACAATGAAAAATCCCTTCTAAGAAACTAGGAGGACATGGTTTGATTGTTGGGAAAAGGTCTTAAGTGTGGGGAAATTGGGTTAAATTGTGCACTGGAATAAATTGTAAGGTATGGGAATATAATTGTAAGGGTAGCTTTTGTACATAAGTGGTCTTTTGTTGTTTTCTTTTCCACCTCATTTCAATTACCAAAGGAATTGAGATGAGGAATTCATTCAAAAAAAAAATAAAAAAATGCAGAAAAATCAAAGAAAATATGTGAATTTTGCAAATAAAGGTTGTTGGGTTCCTGGGAATTACTGTGAATTCATTTGGGAATCTTGGGAGTGTTAAAATTAAGAAATTGTGGGTTTATTGATTTTGGGTGTTTCTATTCTCTCCATCTCTTCTCTCTCCATCTTTTCTTTAGTAATAGAAGTCATCTGAGATTAATCGAACCATGAAGTCTTAATTTCTTGGAATTGAGTCCACTTCCCATATATGCCACACCTGTCCCAAGCCCCGTTACAACCCTGACAAGACCTCTTGATGCACCATGTTTGTGGAATTGCAATGTTAGGAGTATAGCAAATTTATGGAATGTGAATACTTGTGTTATTTATTCAATTGAGTGCTTAGCCAAAACACTAAGTGATTGAGAGAAAAACACACTGGTGAGGGCCAATCAACCAACTTTGCATAACATGAACTGATTCTCTTAACTCATGAATTTCCTTGATTGCCAACTTCTAATATGATTGTGGGTGTTGCATAATTTTGACCAAGGTGTGCTGTTTTGAATAACTTTCCATCATCTGTAGTATTTTATTTTTTCTTTTAGGACATAGGTGTTAGATGTGTTAGCCAATGCTTTACTTTGAGAGATGCTTGGAATCATTGCTTTTGCATGAGGACATGCAATTGTTCAAGTGTGGGGATATTTAATAACATGGTTTTTGCCAATATTTTATGCCCTTAATTTGGATGATTGTATACATTTCTTTACTCTATTTTAGCCTTTTATTGTATTTAATACAATTTAGAATTAATTGGGACTTAATGAAAATAAAGGCTAAAGTAATAAGTTTTATGATGTTTTTGCAATTCAAGGATGACCCTTGCACTTGATCTTGGGTATTTTATATTTATAATGCAGGTCATAGGAATTATTAGAGCAGTAGACATCAGGAACTGAGCAAGAAGCGGAACAGTGGAATTCAGGACTAGCATCGAGCGCCCCAGCGCCCGAACCCTACTAGAATTCATCACGTGCACAGCACTGGCGCCCTAGCGAGCTATAAGCGCCCCAGCGCCGCTCAACAATTCTGTTACAGCAGAGACCTATCTGCAAGGCCGAGATGGGGGCCCAATTAGCTAGGGTTTGGAGGCTGCTCACTCTATTTAAAGAAGACTAATGCATCCGAAAACAGATCACTACTCACCTACCACTACTTTTACATCTTTTAATTTCATACTCTTTCCTTTTCCTAGTTTCTTACTTTCAACCCTAGGCTTTTAGTTAGAGTTTATTTTCTCCATTAGGATTCCATCTTCTTTCCTAGTCTAGCTCTGGCTTCCTCATTTGTATTTCCAACGTTATTCGTCAAGCCCTTTGGGTTTTGTTAGTTACTTCCTTTAATTAATTCATTTATTTGTTTTTCCATCTTTCCAATTTGCATTTATTTTCTTTACTTTACTCTTTATTGTTTAAGTTGTTTAATTTCTTCATTCCATCTTTGTTTTAATTTCAATTTATTTTCTGCCCTTATATTTCCTCCATGAGTAACTAATTCTCTTGGTGGTTTATGAGGGTGTGAACATCATTGGGGTAATTTGAGGCTCTGTTCTTAATATTGCATAAGTTTTCATTATCAAAACCATAGCATATAATTTGAGATCTTAAATTGTGTGTTAAACCTTTGTCTTGGCTTACTCGATTGAGTTAGGCTAATACATTGACATGTGTTTATGTGTTAATTGATTAATTGATGCATGACATATCAGGAATTGGTAATGATTAATTAATTGGCTGATTAGTCTCTTTAATTAGATTAATGTGATTGGCTTTTAAGATTGTTGAAAACGAAACTAAATGTGAGATCTCACTAATTAATCTTGTTCTAGGCTAAGTCTTATCCATTTACAATTTACTTAACCTCCCTAATATAACATGTGCTAATTAAAATACATTTAACTAACTCATATTAACACATCTAAACTTCAGCAATTAATATATCGAGCTTTTTCTGAAGTTTCAGATATGTCTTTTCAGAACTGTTTCAACACTCAACACAGTTCTTTAACCTTCTGAGATTTTCATCCTTCTGACTTTGGCTTTCATACTTCCGATTCTTCTCTGAACCAGCTACCGAAGCTTCTGAACTATCTTCTTAAGTGTATTACTGCTGGGTCAGCGTCGCAACTCCCATAAATTTAATTATTTATAAAATCAAGTTCCCCTAGTATAGTTTAGTGGAAACCAGGGTCGTCTCTCACAAGGAATGGCTAAGAAAACAATACACTAGACTAGTCGTATGAGGGTTGTCACAAATTGGGGGTTTTTTGTTTGAATGCAAGAGAAATAAATTTGAATAATAAGAACAGTGGTTTATGAGGTAGAACATTCATTAGGCGTTTATCATTGGCTACAAAAGAATGCATGAGTTGATTAATTACGCCAGAGTTATATCGGTAAAAACTCATAGAAACACTTTCCCAACACTTTTAATCGGTAAAAACGTTCTCTCTTTGAAATAATTTTACAAAAAGGTAACCCTTCCATGAACCCTAATGGGAAAAACAACCATATCATTAATTTCATAAATTTATCATCAATATGCATGAAAATAGAATGCCTAACCCCTATCCCTTGAAGACAATTATGAAATATGCAAAGACAAACCCTTTCCCGACGTTGCTCTCGTTGGAAACCTCTCTCTCTAGCCCCACGAACGGTCCGATGACGCCGGAGACTCTTAATGGAGAAACGAAATCGGTAGAAAGCTCCGTCTTGCTTAGAGGATTAAGAATATGAGTTTATTTTCTGGATTGGGTAAGGTTTGATGGGTGTTTTCTGGTTTGGAGTATCAATGGCTCAAAGAGCTCTTGAGAGAAAGATGGCTATGGCGGCTCAGAGGAAGGAGGAGAGTGTTTTTCTGAAGTGGAGGGGGTTACTAGGGTTTATATATAGAGTGGCTAGGTCAAGAGTCACCGTGGGACCCACCATTACTTAAAAATTACTAAAACACTCTAAAACATCCCAAATAATACTATAATGCTCATGTAACTTTTCTAATATTTAATCATAGATTAAAATACACATATAGGCACATAAAATAAAATAGATAAATAACATATATCACATAACATTTAAATAAGGAGAAATTCATCCACTCAAACCCAATTAAATCCCAACTAAGGTCCTTTACCCTTAATTTCTCTTAATTAGGATTTAATAAGGATCGGGGTGTTACATTTCTCCCCCCTAAAAAGAATTTCGCCCTCGAAATTCATACCTGCAAACATAAACGGAAACTAGCAACGCATCTCGTCCTCCAGCTCCCATGTGAAGTCCCCTAGCCGACCTCCGCCCCAGGCCACCTTGACCAAAGGCACATCCTTCCGTGTTAACCTCTTTACGCTGCGGTCGACGATACTCATAGGGGGCAACCCAAAACTCAAATCATCCCTTAGTTGGACACTCTCCGGCTCTAGGACATGACTAGGATCAGACACATACTTTCTCAACTAAGAGACATGAAAAACATAATGCATATTTGAAAGAATGGGAGGTAAGGCCACTCGGTAGGCGACTGGCCCGACACGGCTCAGAATCTCAAAGGGACCAAGGTACCTAGGGCTAAGCTTCGTAACCTTCATGGCTCGTCCTATACCTGTCGTGGGGGTAACCCGCAAAAAGACGTGCTCGCCTACTGAGAACTCTAATGGTTGTCTCCTCCGGTCAGCATAGCTCTTCTGGCGGCTTTGGGCCGCGAGCATCCTCTCTCTAATCCTCCTCACCTGCTCCGAGGTCTCTCTCACTAGGTCGGGTTCTAAGACACTCGCCTCTCCCGGGTCATGCCAACACAAGGGTGATCTACACTTCCGTCCATATAAGGCCTCGAAAGGCGCTATCCCTATACTTGCCTAGTAGCTGTTGTTGTAGGAGAACTCTATCAAGGGCAGTAACTTATCCCAACTTCCTTTCTCGTCCAGTATGCATGCCCTCAACATGTCCTCCAGGGTCTGGATAGTCCTCTCCGACTGGCCATCCGTCTGCGGATGATATGCCGTACTCATGCTCAACTCCGAGCCGAGCGCGTTCTGGAAAGCTCCCCAGAAGCGAGACGCGAACCTCGAATCACGATCCGAGACTATCGTCTTCGGCACACCATGCAACTTCACCACTTCCCTGATGTAAATCTCAGCTAGCTTCTCCAATGGGTAGGTCATCCTGATCGCCTGAAAGTGAACCGACTTGGTCAGTCGATCAACGATAACCCACACGGCATCGTGTCCCACCTGATTCCTTGGCAATCCGGACACGAAGTCCATGGATATGCTCTCCCACTTCCACTCAGGCACACTCAGCGGCTGTAGCAATCCTTGCATCCTCCTCTGCTCCGCTTTCACCTTCTGGCAGACTAAACACCTACTAACCCACTCCGCTACATCCCTCTTCAGTCCCTGCCACCAGACCATCTTCCTCAGATCCTGATACATCTTATCTATGCCAAGATGCATGGTGAAATGGCTCTTATGAGCCTCCTCCAGAATCGCTTTTCGAAGGTCACCACTCGCAGGAACGCAGACTCGTCCATCGAACCTCCACAGACCATCCCCATCCAACCTGAAACCCTGCAACCTCCCTTCACTGACAGCCTTCAGCACTTTCCCGAAGTCCTCATCTTCCTGCTGACCTCTAGCTATATCCCTCAAGAACACACTCGACACCTGAAGCTGACTCACTCTCACACTAGTGGGGGTAAGGGTAACTCCTAGGTCAAGGTTTCTAAACTGCTCTATCAGCTGCGCCTCTCTAACCATCATGTGGGCTACGCTCACTGTCCTACGACTCAACGCGTCTGCCACCACATTCGCCTTCCCTGGATGGTAGTTCAGCTCAAAATCATAGTCCTTCAGGAACTCCATCCAGCGCCTCTGCCTCATGTTCACCTCCTTATGATCGAACAAGTACCGAAGGCTCTTGTGATAAGAAAACACCTCGAACCTGACTCCATACAAATAATGCCTCTACAAGTCATGAGTCGGGTAATTAAGCTCGTGTGGTTTCAACTGCCGTGAAGCATATGCCACAACGTTGCAATGCTGCATTAGCATGCAACCCAACCCCTTCCCTGAAGCATCGCAGTAAACCTCGAAAGACTCACCGGGGTCCGATAATGTAAGCACTGGAGTCGAGGTCAACCTTCTCTTCAATTCCGTGAAACTACTCTCGCACTCATCCGACCAAACCAAAGCAGCATTCTTCCTAGTAAGCTTCGTCAAGGGTAATGCTATCTGGGAGAAGTTCGAAATGAACCTACGGTAATATCTGACTAACCCAAGGAAAATTCGAATCTTCGTCATCGTAGTAGGTCACTCCCAGCTCATCACAACCTCTATCTTACTAGGGTCCACGGAGATACCTCCCTTCGACACAACATGCCCCAGAAACTTCACTTCCTCCATCCAAAACTCGCACTTCGACAGCTTCGCAAACAACTTCTTCTCCTTCAGCACCTCCAACACTATTTTCAAGTGACTCTCATGCTACTCATGCGTCTTCAAATAGATAAGAATGTCGTCAATGAAGACAACAACAAATCTATCCAAATAGGGTCTAAAGATCCTGTTCATGTAATCCATGAACACTGCAGGAGCGTTGGTCAGCCCAAAGGACATGACCGTGAACTCGTAGTGACCATAACGAGTCCCAAAAGCCGTCTTCGGGATATCCTCATCCCTCACACGAATCTGATGGTACCCTGACCTCAAGTCTATCTTCGAAAACACCTGGGCACCTCTCAGCTAATCCATCAAATCGTCAATCCTAGGCAGTGGGTACTTGTTCTTGATGGTCACTTTGTTCAGCTGCCTGTAATCGATGCACATGGCGATACACTCGGCCTAATGATAGGATGCGAAATTCTGAGCATTCTTTGCCCTTATATGTACATCTTACATTCCTTAAGTGTGTTAATTGTAGTTGTTTGCATTGTTATTGCATATTTTGCATTTTGGTGGTTGTTGTGGAATTTCGTTACTTTTTGAGGCTTTGAGTAGACTTTAGTCTTGTTATCTTTTGATGCACGTTTAGGTAGTGCTTTGGTATTTCAGGGACCTAGGCTGGAGCTACTTCAAGTCTCGAGAGCATCGGGAGCGTCGGAGCGTCAAAGCGAGCAAAACGGAGAACCGGAGAAAGAAGCAGCAAAATTTTGCATAATTCTGCAACTGACCAGCATTATGCTTGCTGTGGCCGCTAGCGACCTCCTCGTGACAGCTTCCCCAATTTTATGTTTTTTTTGCTATTTAGTCCCTACTCCCTTTTTTGTAATTAAGTTCCTTTATCTGATTAGGCTGACACAATTGACATCATTCTAGTTCATTTCCAAATTAGGCTAGGGCTTTTAGAGAGAAAAGCTCCACCTTCTCTCTAGGTTTTTCCATTTTTGTTCTTGCACACTACTACATTGTTCTACTCTTCTCCAAGTTCAAATATAATTTCATTTTCATTTTCCAGCATGATTATGGTTCTCATTTCTTTATTTCATTTGTTATCTTTGATTATGTGTGAGTAGTTTTATCATTCTTATGTGTGTGTTTTCTTTATTTCAATTGTTTTCTTGCTTCTCATTCTCTTGGGCTTTTGAATGTTATTAAAGTTGGATTGTGTGGATTCATGCTTGCTGATTTTTATCATGCCATGAATGTACATTAATTTCTTAATTAAGGGATTAAAGTGCATTTAGGGGTTTATGGGTCTATGTGTTGATTAATGCATTGGCTCAATCATTGAGAGAGTGTGAATAATTCTTGATTAAGAATTAGGTTTGCATGTGCTTGGGGTGATTAGATTATTTTGGTTTTGATCAAAGTCAATTTGGTTTAGTAATTCTTGAGCATGTGTAAGTTGCATTCTAAGTGTTTGATAAAATGCCTATGTGGGTTTAGGATAGGGAAATTGTGATTTTGTGCATAACTCAATACCAAGACTCTTTTTGCATTGTTAATACCTCTTGCTTTCATTGCTTGCATTACTCCCTACACAATCCCAACACTACATATACTATACATACTTAATCGACAATTTAAGTCCTCTTTGGGAAACGACTTGGGTTGACTAGCTATACTACTATAGCTAATTCATTCAATACCTTTTTGGGAACTTGTTTTTAATTCTAAGTTGGTTGTAGCTAAAAGAATTTACGACGCTTTTAGCTACATCACCTAACGAACCTCTTCTCCAAAAGCTCCTCCATTTGCGTCTTAAGCTCTGCTAACTCTCCGAGTGTCATCCTATAGGGTGCTATGGATATGGGTCCCGTCCCGGGCATCAAGTCTATGGCAAACTCTACCTCTCTAGCTGGAGAAACTCGGGTATGTCCTCACGGAAAACCTCTGGGTAGTCTCTCACTATGGGTATCTCATCTAACACCTGACCCCTCTCTATCTCACTAGCGGCGAGAAGCACATAGGCATTGCTCATAACCCCACAACAGTTAAGCCTAATAGCACTAACATATAAATCTACAGGGGTGACACATGCAGAAGGAATATAAGGAAAGATAAAAGATTTCGCATGACAATCAAGCAAGACTCGATAGGCGGACAACCAATCCATGCCTAAGATAATCCCTAGATGTCTCATGGGCAAGAAAATGAGATCAAATGTAAATGCCCTATCGTCTATATGAAACCTACACTTTATGCAAACTAAGCATGTCCTAATGGGTGTAGCAGTAGGGGTAGATACTAATAAATCAAAAGGTAGCTCTGACATGTGCAAACCTAGGCTCCTAGCATGATCATGTGAAATGAATGAATGCGTAGCACCAGAGTCATATAGTACAACTAAGGATCTACCATAAATCATACACGTACCCCTGATGAGATCGTCGGACCGCTCTGCGCCCTCCGCTGTAACCGTAAAAACCCTGCCCTGGTGCTGTGGCCTGTGAGAGGAAGAAGGTTGTGAGCCTGTAGCTCTGCAATCTCTGGAGATGTGACCTTGCTGGCCACAGCGGTAACAGACACCTTGCCCGGCGCGACAAACTGCAAGGTGAAGCTTGCCGCATGTGGCACATGGAGGTCGTGGTGCTGCTATCGCCTGACGTGGCTGCTGTTGCTGCTGCTGTGGACGTGGCTGGGTCTGTGACTCGCGAGATTGGCCATACGGCTAAAAGCGAGCAGGGGCGGGGCGGTTGGTCTGCTGAGGTGCCGCACCCCTCCTCTGAGTCTCAACCCTCTGTAGAGCCACTAGGCGGCTCGTCTCCTCTACTATCCTGCAGGTGTCCACCATCTCTCTGTAGTCTCTGATCTTCATATGCTTAACCATCCTCTTGATGTCTTGATAAAGCCCAGCACAGAACTTCATGCACTTCCAGCTCTCCTTTGGGTTCTCCTGGTAGATCTCCAAAAACCTGATTAGCTCCTCGAACTTGGCGATGTACTCCGGGATAGTCATGGTGCCCTGACGGAGATCCATAAACTCCATCTCCTTATCCTGATGAACAGTCTCAGGAAAGTACTTATCATAGAACATGTCCCTAAACATGTCCCATGTGATAGCTACACCCGCATCAGGAGCGCGACGAGCGTCGTTCCACCAAGAACGCGCCTCCATCTGTAGCATGAAGGTGGCTAGCTGCATCTTCTGAACCTTTGTGCACTGGACCACTGTGAAGATATCCTCAATACCTCTCAGCTAATCCTCGGCTTCAGAAGGATCCGTAGTGCCAAGAAAAGGAGAGGGATTGGCCCTCTTAAAGTCAGCAAAGTAAGAGCTGCTGTTACCCGCAGGTGGCGCTGCAGGTGGAGTGGTGTGCTGCTGAGTCATGTGATCAACCATCCTGTTCATGGCCCTCGCCATCTCCATGAATGCCTCTGCCGAAACCCCGCTGCCCATTCTCCTCATGACTGCCGGCATCGTCCCTAGTACGTCTGTTCTGTGGTGCCATGTTCCTGTGCACACAAAACAAGAAACATTGAGTTGATCAGGCTCCATATTACAGTTGTGTATGCACAGTTACCATGACAGTTAAACAGATTGATCATGCACCTCAAAACTAACTAAAACACATAAGAGGCATACGCATGATATGACTACCGTACATGCAACAATAACATAACAGGTCCATTACCTCAAGCCCTGTAGGATAGACCCGCTCTGATACCAAAATGTAACACCCTACTAGATAGCCCTTAATGCTTAATTCATTTAAGGCTATTTCATAAGGGTTACTTCCTGTTATCATATATTATCTTTATATTTAAAATAAATGTACGCGGAAAATACGTGGGAGAACTTTCGAAAACATTTGTGCGGAATATAAAAATAAGGGCCTTGCGTAATAAATAAGCGATAATACTCGTAACATAATATAGTCTGAATAATACCTCAATATAAATAAATAAACTAAAGTAATCTCCCAAAACATCCATCAAAGTAATAATAATAGTGTCATCTCATGAGCCTAAAACAGAGACTCACAAGACTCCACAAATACAACTCATAAATAAAATAGTACTTGTCGGCTAACAAAGGTCCGGTCTCAGAAACATAAACTAGAAAATAATAATAAATCCATAACAAAATCCATGAATGAAACAAATCAAATAACAATGTCTAATAAATAATGCGGAAGCTAAAACTAAGGTTGAACGGGCTCCAAGCTCGCTCCATCATCCTGCTGGTGCTCATCGTCTAAAATGTTTGAAATAATGCGGGGTGAGTACTTGAAAGCAACTCAGTAGGGGAGCCGCTCCAGGTTTATTAATTAAATAAGTGAGCATGAATGAGTTCATTTCAGTTATTAGTTTCAAAACAGTCTTGTCCCGGAACGACTACATAAGTGCATCTTGTTCTTTTTAAATTAAAGACATACATAACATAAATAATAACTCAGGTGTAGTGTACTATGTGCTCAACTATAAATTATTAAAATATATATAGCATAAAGTAACATTCTTTAATTGTAAATTATATCTCTTGGTTATTTATCTTGAGTCTTTTAAGCATACTTAGTTTGCCTGTGGATCAATCTTGCTTAGAGCACGCCCTTTTGGTGCCTGTAGATCATTTACATTGTTTTGGCCTGCCCACCCTCCTGTAACCTCCGCATCGCCGACCTTAGGTATGAGCTCATCCTATACTATTGGGTAAGGGGGAAAATTCACTTTCCGCTAATGAGTCGTTACAACCGAGGTTGCCAGCCCCCTGTAACGTTCATCACGAACGGATAGGCTACTCTGTGTGTCTTAACTTTCTTATCACTTTGCACATTAATCTCTTATTATGACATATACTCGTATAATCATTCATTGCATATATCTCATCATTAATCATCACATAAATCATATAATCATATAATCATATAAACAATTTAACTCATCATAAAAGCAATACATATACTCAGTACAACATATATATATATATATATATATATATATATATATATATATATATATTCCATAAATAATTATATATTCAAATACACGAATGGTATAACGCATTAGGGAGCATAAAAGGGTCAAAACAAGTCAACTTTCGTAAACCAAGTGAGGGACAGCGCAGGACCACCGCTGGGGCGGTCCATGGCCTCTGGAGCGGCCAACGCGCTGAGTCGCACCGCCAGGGCGGTGCATGACCGCTGGAGCGGTACTACACCAGAACCGCACCGTTAGAGTGGCAAACAGCCGCTGGGACGGTCTCTGACCGCCTGGGCGGTCGTGCGTCGTCAGTTTGCAGAACTTCGCGATCTTTGACAGTTTTCTTCTCCAAAAAGCCATTTTTAAACATCCAATTGATGAAAAACTTTTCTCAAAACACCCTTAACTCATAGAAACACATTCCCAACACTTTTAATCGGTATAAACGTTCTCTCTTTGAAATAATTTTACAGAAAGGTAACCTTTTCATGAACCCTAATGGGAAAAACGACCATAACATTAATTTCATAAATTTATCATCAATATGCATGAAAATTGAATGCCTAACTCCCACCTCTTGAAGACGATTATGAAATATGCAAAGAGAAACTCTTTCCCGACGTTGCTCTCGTTGGAAACCTCTCTCTCTAGCCCCATGATGTAGCTAAAAGGGTCGATATTTCTTTTAACTACAATCAATTTAGAACTTAAAGAACAAAAAGAGTTTTCCCAAGAAAAAGGGATTGAATTGAATAACTATAGTAGTATAGCTAGTCAACCCAAGTCGTCTCTCAAGGCGGCTTATATCATTGATCTAGTATGTATAGTATATGTAGTGTTGGGATTATGTAAGAAGTAATGCAAGCAATGAAAGCAAGAGGTATTAACAATGCAAAAAGAGTCTTGGTGTTGAGTTATGCACAAAATAATATTTTCCCTATCCTAAACCCACTTAGGCATTTTATCAAACACTTAGAATGCAATGTTCACATGCTCAAGAATCATTAAACCAAATTGACTTTGATCAAAACCAAAATAGTAAAATTATTCTAAGGACATGAAACCCTAATTCTTAATCAAGAATTATTCACACTCTCTCAACTAATGAGCCAATGCATTAATCAACACATAAACCCAAAAAAACCCTAAACACAATTTAATCCCTTAATCAAGAAACCAAAATGCATTCAAGGCATAATCAAAATAAGCAAGTATGAATCCACACAAGCAAACTTTAATAGCATTTAAAAACCCAAGAGAGTGAGAAGCAAGAACACATTCAAGTAGTGGGTTTCAAGAGAAAATGAGGTTTTGACATTCCCCAACACCAAGAATGAGAGAACTACTCAACCATAATTAAAAAGAAGAAATGAAATGAAGAAGTAAGAACAATCACAATGTTGGAAATGAAAATGGAAATATATTTAAACTTGGAGAAATGTAGAGTGATGTAATAACAAAGTGCAAAGAACAAAAATGGAAAAGTAAAGTATAGAGAAAATGGAAATTCTAGAGAGAAGGGAGAGCTTCTCTCTCTAAAATAAAATAATCTAAACTAAAACTAAAGATAGGTGTAAAAAGTGTCTCAGCAAAATTACAAAAGTTTCATTAATACAAAGCTAGAGGGACCAATTTGCAAAATTATGCAAAATTTGCTGATGCTGTCAGGACTTGGTGGCTAGCGACCAAAAAGTGGTGGCTAGCGACCAACACAGCATTTTCAATATTAAGTTGCTTTCTCCGACTTGCCGATGCGTCCACTCCTTCGCTCTAATGCTCCCAAGACTCGAAGTAGCTCCGGCCTAGATTCCTGAAATCACAAAGCACTACCCAAGAGTGCATCAAAAGATAACAAGACCAAGGTGCCACTAACAAGCCTAAAAAAGATGTAAATTTGCCACACAAACCAAGAAAGTGAAAATATGCATAAACAGTGAAAAGAACCATTATTAAAGTAACAAAAGATGCAAGATGCACATGTAAAGGTAAAGAATGCACAAAATTTCGCATCTTATCAAATACCCCCACACTTGCCACTTGCGTGTCCTCATGCAAGAGATCCTAAAGCTAAGAAATCAAAACAAAAGAAACAAGGTTCTACATGACTTTCAAAGATTGCTCAAAAGTGTTCTGGCTTAAGACCAAGAAAACAAGTAAAGAGCAAGAAATTCCAATAACCAAGCATTTCAACATCAAGAGGCACAACATCACAAGCCAAGCAGAAATCCCTTAAAATGCATAGATGAAATGGAAGGACCTCAGGGGAGTGTGTATGCTCTCAACTCACTTATATAGTAGCTTGGTCTTCCTCTCAATTCTCTTGTTAGACCAAGCATTCGACATAGGTTTGCCAAACCTCTAGATCTCCATCACTAACATTCAATGCACCCAAGAATCAAGAGGTCTTTGTTTTGGTTGTAATGAGGCCAAGGTTAGGTGTGGAATGTATGGATAAGTGAGCTAAAGGACCCAAGAAAGTTAGACTAGCATTGGTTATGTGAGTCTCAATCAAACACAAGGGGGAGTTCCAAGCACACAAAAGCATAAGCACAAGAGTTTTACTTTTTTTTTTCTTCGCTTTGAACCTTTAAACATTTACACATGAGGTCTTTGACCTTGAATTTACTTTGATTTTGAGTGCTTTTCTTCCTTTGCTCATTATTTTTTCAATTACATATTAATTACATACAATTCACACCATTTTTCACATCAACACATCAAGATGTCCCTCCCCCACACTTAAAAGTTTGTCGTCCACGACAAACCCCCACACTTAGACTCAGGCACACAAAATGATAAAACCAATGCTACTCCACTTTCCCAAGGTAGGGTGTTAAATGGTTTTTCATTTTTTAGGGTAAAGATTGTAAGCTCCAGCACCCTTCCAAGAAGTGTTAATGATTGGAAATCATTAAAGACTTGGTTTTGAATGATAACAAATTAATATAAAGAAAATATTTTGTTAGAATAATTTAATGGGTGTTGATATGTGCAGTGAAAAAGCTATTTGAGATAGCTAAAATACACAAGAAAGTTGGAACTACAAGCACTCAAAGCACATGGCTCTATAAGCGCAAGAAGAAAGAAGAACAAAGCCTCTCAAAAGGAAATCAAGGCATGAGAATGCTATTGAGCAACCTGCGAAGAAGACATGAGAAAGCGCTATGAGAAATGCACTCAGAATCTTCTTAGAAGGATTGCATGAGTTGTCATTCATATGTGGAAGGCTAAAATTCAACACTAAGTAACCTCAAGTATCAAGACATATTCAAAGCTAAGAAGGCATCAGAAAGGGTGTCTCGAAAGCAACAAGGTGAAAGAGTGTTTCTGAGAAGGAAACAAAATTTACTCAGAAGGGTCTCAGAAGACCATGCAAATTTTGTTTCTCAGAAGGATGTTCACTCAGAAGGGTTCCTCTCAGAAGGCTATGAATGATTGAGTTCTCATAAGGCAACCTCATCCAGAAGATTGGAGAAAGCTGCAATATCAGAACACTTCAAGAATAGGTTTCTGGAAATTAAGAAGTTCAAGTTTCTGATAAAGAAACTGTTCATAAACCGAGAAGATATCAAGACCATGAAGTCTTCTCGAAAGCATCCTCCAAGAAGCCAAGAAAGTCTTCTAAGAAGACTTGAAAGTTTTTGAGAAAGCCGAGCTCCAGAAAGCTGTCCTAGAAGATTAAATGGAAGCATCGGATTCTGATAAGAATCATTCAGAAAGCACTCAAGGAAATCAAGATCTATACTAAAGTACTTTCTGAGGCAGCATAAGAGACTTTCTGAGTAAGTATCAGAAGATACACCTTTCGGAGAAGGTTCAGAAAGCCAGCATCTGAGAAGCTCTCAGAAGCTGTGAGCTTATGAGAAAGCTGTCCAAGAAGTTCCTTCAAGAAGCTGAGAAAAATCTACATCTGAGGAATCACCCTCTGATCTAATCAAGGCATCTTGAATGAGAAGATACATCATTAAGGAAGGAAGAAATTCTTTCAGAAACTTCTCATTGGGTTAGTCAAGACACATCAAGAAGATGCATCAGCCTTCTCATGAAGTGCTGACTTGGTTATGAGAGAGCAGTTTTCTCAGAAGGCTGAATAGAATTTGTGAGAAGCACAAATTCTCAGAAAGCAGTCCTCTCAGAAAGCTCTCAGAAGGCAGTCATCTCAGAAAGCTCTCAGAAGGCAGTACTCTCGGAAAGCTCTCAGAAAGCAGTCCTCTCAGAAAGCTCTCAGAAGGCAGTCCTCTCAGAAAGCTCTCAGAAGGCAGTCCTCTCAGAAAGCTCTTAGAAGGCAGTCCTCTCAGAAAGCTCTCAGAAGGCAGTACTCTCGGAAAGCTCTCAGAAAGCAGTCCTCTCAGAAAGCTCTCAGAAGGTAGTCTCTCAGAAGGACATATCAGAAAGTCTTGGGAACTGTGCACAACGGCCATAATCTGGAAAAGGCTATAAATAAGCTCCCAACAAGACACAAAGTGAGCTTGCACGTTGCTGCAATGCTGCCAAATTTCCTAGTGGTGTTAGAACATTAATTCAACTTTGTAACACATCACTAACAGCATCTAGGGTCACTCTAAGGAATTAAATCAAATCTTTTCTACTCATATTCCTTGAGAAACCCGAGATTCTGTAGAAGAGAAATTTTCTCTCAAAAGAAAATTTCTTGAAATCTTCTATTCTTATCCTTTCACTAGATAATATTCTTGCTGTTGCAAGCTTTGAATAGGAGTTGTTTAAGGATATCCTTTGTTCATTCAAATCCTTAAGCATTTGTTTGTAAGTGCTTTACGCACACACTTTTCAAACACAAATCTGTATTTATTTGTAAAAGTCTCACTCATGTGGAGCTGAGCAATTAGAGCCTGAAGAGGCTAGGAAAAGAATACTTGTAAAAGTCTCATGGTGAATGAGCAAGTAGCCTGAAGAAGCCAATCAAAGAATACTAGTCTTGCTCATGGTGTTGAGTTAAGCAAGAGAAGCCAGAAGTGGCTTGATGAAAGAATACTAATCTCTTACTCATAAGAGTGGAGTAAAAAGTCCTTAATTGTTTAAGGCAAGGAAGTCCTCGTAATGAGGCAAGGAAATCCACTTTGGGTTGTGAAGTGGTGGAAGTCCTTTACGTGTTAAAGGCAAGGTTGTCTGGGAAGGCACAATAAGAAGAATATCCTGAGGGAGCCTGGGAAGGCTTCGATAGGAAAGAATATCCATGCTTAGCCTCGAAAGGCTTGTGGAAAGAATATTCACTGCAAAGCCTGAAGAGGCTAGAAGAAAGAATACTTGAGAGAGCCTGAGAAGGCTTGATAATATCTGTAACTTTGAAGAAAGTTAGTGGAACTCAAACAATTGTTTGAGAACTGGATGTAGGCATCATTGGCCGAACCAGTATAAAATTGTGTTCACTTTCTATACTTCTCTCTGAACTTGATTGCTAGTTTAATTTCTAGTTGCTTAATCTTTATCTTAATTCACACTCTATATAAAGTATAAGATGCATGATATTAACTAGTTTTTTTCTATCAGAAAATTACATCAGTGAGAAACACAACTTTTGAAGTGAAAACGTGCAAGAACATAATGAGTTCTTAGAGCAGATTTTCTGTAAACCAGTCATCGTAATTTTTCATATACGGATTCGTTAACCGTTGGATCGAGCTGAAAATTTGTGAGAATGTTAAGGACACATAGTTCTAACATTTGAACGGTTGGATCATTTGATTCGAATACTGGGGTGAGAGATATTAATAACGTAATGAACCAGTAGAAATTATGCTCTCACCAGAAAGTAATATCAGAAACTTCTATGAGGGTTCTGAGTCTCTATGACCATTTCTCTTTGAACTAGAATGTGTTTCTGAAGTTTATAGTATATTATTATGTGCGTAGATATTATCTAGAATAAGTTCCTAATTCTTCATATTAGATAACTTATCTAGAAAGTATCTCTATACATGGTTTCTAAGTGCTACAACTATGTTAATATCTCATGTATATATTGAATATATTATCATGTTAATATAGTTATTATTATACTAACTCTCTTTCATTATGACTTCAAGTATTTACACTTGATAGTTATAATCTACAAGTTTCAGAAATCACCAAGAAGGTTGATCTTCTCAGAAAGCAAAGTTTCTGAGAAATGTTACTTTCTCAAAAGGACTCTCCGCTGCGACTCAGAAGGATACCCTTCTGAGAAGTGTTTTTGAAAGAAAGAGTTTTAGAAGAGTATTTTGAAAATTTAACCACGATTCAAACCCCCCTTCTCGTGCTAACACACACCTTCAATTGGTATCAGAGCCAGGCCTCTGGGGTTGAGCAATCTCACGATTGCAGAGGTTAAAAGGTCCAATGAAGGATTGAGAAAGCTAATTCATCATATGTGTGAGAATACTTTTTCAAAACAAACACTTTCTTATTCTAGTTTCTGAGAATTGTCTTTATGAGTTAAAATTCTTTTTTTTCAAAAGATATATCAAGTCGACTTCGACTACACTATGCTCTCTTGCACTTTTATATCTCTTGAGAAAGCAGAATTGCATCTCCTGCATATCTTACTCTCTTGACCAATCCAGATTTGTAAATTATTTATTTTGAATCTAATTTCAAGATCATTCTTTTACAAATATACACTTACTGATAACTATCTTGAAAATGCTTTCTTGCTCGCATGAGCTTTATGATAAGTGTAAGTAAGAGCTGTCATCAGGCTAATTCAAAAACTGAGAACACTTTACTTCTCACCTATTCTAAAATGGTGTATCTTTTCAAGAAGGTGATAAACATGTATGAGAAGATTATTTCAAAGCTTAACAAATTCAACTTATTGAATGTTCTCATTCATAATTGAACATCTAAGGTACCAGAGAACCTCTTAGGTTTCTGATATACAATTTGCTCCATCTTCTCTACATTATTTTCTAAGTAAAGTGAGTGTTTCTAAAAGGTACAGATGATCTAGGTTTCTTAACCTTAAATCTGACCTTCTTGAGAAAGCCAGTTGAGAAATCTTATTCTCACTTACTTTAAGAATTCATTGTGTGTACCTTCACTTGAAAACAATTTATCTAGTGTATTTTCTTGGTTTATTATCTTAATATATATTCTCTCCAACTAACCAAGGAAGGACCCAATTGAAATTCAGTGGGTACCAGAAACTTCTTTATCTTGCAGGTTCAACTAAAGTGAAAAGAACTCAACACACAAATGAGTTCAGTGGAGAATTCAAGAGGGTTCTGAAGAATCTCTTATGAGAACAAGCTGAGATGGATCAAGCTTATAAAAAGTCTGATTTATCATTCTTTACAATAGCTACAAAACTCTTTCAAGAAGAATTGTCTAAGGAACTTGGAGTGCTCATCTCATTCTCATCAAGCAAATCATAAATTCAGAAAGTGGTGATGCCTTCTGAAAGGAAGTCCATCTAAGAAGCTCTCCGAAGCTTCTACAACAACTTCTGAGAAACCTAGCAAGATGAGAAAGCAACTATGGGCAATTCCTGGAAAGAATTATTTCAAAAAAGACTCTGAATATTCCCCTCAAGCAACAAGTCTCAGAAAGTGAACTCAGAATCACTTTTGGCACCAGAAATCAAAATCCTCAAGGATCACATTCAATTCCAAAGTGAGGTATTTCTGAAACTAAAACATTATATGCAAATTGTTGTTGTGCATGAAATATGTATGAACTATGTATATGCATATTTGATTTAATTGTGTGAAAACATTTTTCAAATTAAATGCATTGCATCAACATGTCATCAACAGGTGGTGGTGCGCCACGAGCAGGATGGTGGCTAGCGACCAAGTGCTGATCGTTTCTTTGGCAGAATAATTTCCACGGCGCGCGACGACGTTTTTTGTGGCTAGCGACCAACTCATCCTAGGTGCAGACTTTATGTAGAAAATTGAGTTAAATGAAGCTAAACTACCCTAAACTACCAAAATATTGTAAGCTCCAGAACCCTTCTGAAAGAATTAGGCATAATTCTCTTAGAGCAATGAAAGTTTTAATGATAACAAGGTAAGCCATAAGTATAAAAATTTTACTTAAGGTTTTGCTAATATGTGCGCTAAGTGTCTCAGAAAGCTTTAAATTATTGCAATACCATGAGTAAAGACCAAGACAAAACATCAAGTAGCCTCGAGACCAATTGATAAAATCATAGCGCCAAAAGATATCAGAAAGGATGTCTCAGAAGCGCAGAAGGTGAAAACATGTTTCTGAGGAAAGAACACTGTCGCCTCAGAAGGGTCTCAGAAGACCTTGCGACTAGTAGTTCTCAGAAGGGTCTTCCCTCAGAAGGTTCGCCTCAGAAGTCCGTACAACTCTCAGAAAGTTGGACTCAGAAGCAACCAAGTGTATAAATTCAAGGGATCGCAAGAAGTCTCAGAAAGCTCGCTACAACTAGCTAAGGAAGTGGGAACACGCGCACTGTGCAGTTCTGAAAAGTTCCTCATTTCGCGCTGACTGTAGCAGGGAGCCGTTCTGAAAAGGACACAGCCACATAAGCAAAGTGAAAGCTTCTAATTTCGTGGCTCTTTGATGCCTATATATATGAGTTCAATTCCAGAGCAATGTGACGAAATTCTTACGCTAAAAACTCTTGATTAAACGTGCAAAAACTCTGCTGAATTGAAAATCATCTGCGAAAACTTAGAACTTTCTCAGAAAGACAATTTTACGGAATTGTTCTTTCAACTTTGCGAAAATCTTCTAGTTCTGTATTGGTGTAAATTCTTACAATTTTAAGCTAAATCTAGAAGTCTACTAAGGGTCAAATTAAGTTTGTAACTTAATCTTAGTAGTTGGTTTTCTAAGCAAAAACAACTTTCCGAAAAACGCTAAGTCCTTCGCTGTTTGAAGGCAGTTTAAGTCCTCGAAGTGTTTTGAGGCAAAGTTTAAGTCCTTAAGTGTTTAAGGCAAAGAAGTCCTCTAGTGTGAGGCAAGGAAATCCACTTCGGGTTGTGAAGTGGTGGAAGTCCTTTACTTGGTAAAGGCAGTGCTGTCTGGGAAGGCACTTTAAGAAGAATATCCAAGAACTCTCAACTGAAGGTTGAGGACTGGAGTAGGTTGGTTATAACCGAACCAGTATAAAATTCTTTGTGTTAAGCTTTTCTCCCTTACTCTTTACTTGCATAAATCTTTAAGGAAAACTTTGCCACGATTTTAATTAAGAAGTCTCATGAAAACTTTATTGATTAAAATCAGAAAGCGTTTAAGAAATTCTAACGTAAAGTCATTTTCTTAAAATTGCTCAGAAAGGAACTTTCTCAGAAAGACTAAGTCCTCAGAAACTTAATCTTCTCAGAAAGCAATTTCCGCTGCAAACTCTTAATTCTACCTTCTGAGTAAAAACAGCTTTCTAAGTAAAAGTTTTAAGAAGTAATTTTTAAAACTTGCACGATTCAACCCCCCCTTCTCGTGCACACATACACTTTCAAATATAATTCCTAACAAATGGAAATGCAAACAACAAGACTAGAACAAGAAAACTCACTGAACAAGTCACTAATTCAAACAACCAAACAACCTAAACTATCATAGCAACATGTGAGAATTTACCTAAACACCCTTTATTGAATTTAAATGCAAAACATAAAGTAAAAGAGTGATAGAAACTCCCTCAAGGCGGCTTATGCTTGAATTGGTCCAGGAGCTTCCACCACGGAGTGCTTTCCATACCTCCGCCGGGATCCCACAAGAAGCAAACGGAACCACGAAGGATGATCATCTTCTTATCCCCGGACCCATGCATCTTGGCCCTCAATTTGTTCCTTAGGGAGTGAGAACTCCCCTTTGACCAAGCATCCCAAGAGCAACCAACTTCAAGTGAGGAGAGATGGTGAACCTCACAAGAAGCCTTCACATGGACAAAGCAAAGAGACTTTGGTTCCCAAGATGCCTCAAGTTGAGAAGATGTTGACTCCCCACAAATGGCTAGGAGTTGTGCATCCATCTCTAGGAAGGCGTACTCATGGGGAGAGAGGGAGAATGGCCTCAAACTAAGGAAAATGAATCGATCGAAGGTAGGGAAGGCATTACCGCAACGCAAACCGCTTCACATGGCCCCATGGGGAAATCCTCCAATGAAGAAGCTCCTACAGTAGCCTCGACACAAAGAGGAGAACTCTCCATAATTCCACTTCCTTTTTTCTCACATGGTAGCGGCGGTGGGTCCTCGTACACTATCTCATCATCATCGGAGTTCTCCTCGGCATCCACTCCAAAGTCACCATCCAAGGGGTCACGAGGCTCCAAAACGTAAAATACCTCAATGGGTGAAGGCTCATGAAATTGTGGACAATCCTCCAAGGGAATAGAGGGTGGTGAGGGTGGAGGTGGAGGCTCCTCAACTCCCCCGGCTAGCTCTTCCACCATGGACTTCAAAGTTGTCCAATCCAATTACTCTAGAGCATAATCCTCCCCATGTGGTAGTGGTGAGAGTGGTGATGGCGGTGCATGTGACAATTGGGGTGAGGGGCAAGGTTGTGGGTTGGATAATGGTGATGGAGATGCGGGTAGTGATGCTTCTTGGTTGCTAGAGGATGTGGCTTCAGCATTCTCCAATTGCATAAGCTTCCTTTGCATTTCATCTTGTTGGCGCAAGAGCTCTTCATTTCGTTGCTTTTGCTCCCTAAGAAGCTTTATGATTTGGGTCATTGTGGAGCCTTCCGCCTCATTACACTTAGAAGGAAATGCAAGAGGTTGAGATGAGGAAGATGGGTCTATGGGTGGTGGGGTTGGATTTTCGGTTGGGTATGGGTATAGGGTGGGCTCATGATAAGGGTATGGAGATGGTTCAAGGTAAGAGGGTGGTGGTGGCTCATAATATGGTTGTTGATAAGCATCGTTATATGAAGGGTGTGGGTAAGGGTTTGGGTGTGGTGATGGTTGAGTGTATGATGGTGGGTATGGTGGTGAGGTGTAGGTTTGTGAGTATGGTGGTGGTGGTGAAAAGAACTCATCATACATCCTCCTACATGTATCCAAAAGCTCATCCAACTTGACACTATCTTCAAGAGACAAGTAGTATACCTCACATGGAAACCTCATTGCCATATTCATCATATGAGAAACATCCAACTCCAAAGAAGGTACTGTGGCTAACTCATGAAGAATGTCCATTATCTCCGCCATTTTTCGGTCCACCTCTTGTTGAAGGGCCTCACCAAATGTCATACTCTCATGCCTTACATAGCCATAAGAAAAAGAATCTTGGGCACCAAAGTAAGCATTAGTATCCATGTTAGTTTCAAAATAGGAAAAATATCAAAGAACAAAAATAACAAAAGAGAAAAACAAGAAAAAAAAAAGAGTTAGAACATATTTACACCTAACACTCCTATGTCCTCAACACTGCCAACCCTCTAGAACGCCTTTAGTTCCTTAAGGTTCTTCCATTTTCGGGTCAAAACGTTCTAGCAGTGGATCGGGGTGAACCGAGTCATCCATAGATAGCATAGAAGGTGTAAACAACATAAAAAACTAAATATTGCAGAAAAATTCTGCACTAAAATGAAAACGTGCAGAAAATTATTATATTTTTTAGTGTTTTTGTTTATGTGAAAGTATAGACTAGTAATAGATATGCAAAGAAAAGAAAATACTATAAACTATGCACAATGATCAACTCTTAAGCCTCCCCAGCAACGGCGCCAAAAATTGATGTAGCTAAAAGGGTCGTTATTTCTTTTAACTACAATCAATTTAGAACTTAAAGAACAAAAAAAGTTTTCCCAAGAAAAAGTAATTGAATTGAATAACTATAGTAGTATAGCTAGTCAACCCAAGTCGTCTCTCAAGGAGGCTTATCTCATTGATCTAGTATGTATAGTATATGTAGTGTTGGGATTGTGTAAGAAGTAATGCAAGCAATGAAAGCAAGAGGTATTAACAATGCAAAAAGAGTCTTGGTGTTGAGTTATGCACAAAATCACATTTTCCCTATCCTAAACCCACTTAGGCATTTTATCAAACACTTAGAATGCAATGTTCACATGCTCAAGAATCATTAAACCAAATTGACTTTGATCAAAACCAAAATAGTAAAATTATTCTAAGCACATGAAACCCTAATTCTTAATCAAGAATTATTCACACTCTCTCAACTAATGAGCCAATGCATTAATCAACACATAAACCCAAAAAAACCCTAAACACAATTTAATACCTTAATCAAGAAACCAAAATGCATTCAAGGCATAATCAAAATAAGCAAGTATGAATCCACACAAGCAAACTTTAATAGCATTTAAAAACCCAAGAGGATGAGAAGGAAGAACACATTTAAGTAGTGGGTTTTAAGAGAAAATGAGGTTTTGACATTCCCCAACACCAAGAATGAGAGAACTACTCACCCATAATTAAAAAGAAGAAATGAAATGAAGAAGTAAAAACAATCACAATGTTGGAAATGAAAATGAAAATATATTTAAACTTGGAGAAATGTAGAGTGATGTAATAACAAAGTGCAAAGAACAAAAATGGAAAAGTAAAGTATAGAGAAAATGGAAATTCTAGAGAGAAGGGAGAGCTCCTTTCTCTAAAATAAAATAATCTAAACTAAAACTAAAGATAGGTGTAAAAAGTGTCTCAACAAAAGTTTCATTAATACAAAGCTAGAGGGACCAATTTGCAAAATTATGCAAAATTTGCTGATGCTGTCAGGACTTGGTGGCTAGCGACCAAAAAGTGGTGGCTAGCGACCAACACAGCATTTTCAATATTAAGTTGCTTTCTCCGACTTGCCGATGCGTCCACTCCTTCGCTCTAATGCTCCCAAGACTCGAAGTAGCTCCGGCCTAGATTCCTGAAATCACAAAGCACTACCCAAGAGTGCATCAAAAGATAACAAGACCAAGGTGCCACTAACAAGCCTAAAAAAGATGTAAATTTGCCACACAAACCAAGAAAGTGAAAATATGCATAAACAGTGAAAAGAACCATTATTAAAGCTATAAAGGATGCAACATGCACATGTAAAGGTAAAGAATGCACAGAATTTCGCATCCTATCACCCCACGAATGGTCCGGTGATGCTAGAGACTTTTAATGGAGAAACGAAAATTTGTAGAAAGCTCCGGCTTGCTGAGAGGATTAAGCATATGAGTTTATTTTCTGGATTGGGTAAGGTTTGATGAGTGTTTTGTGGTTTGGAGTATCAATGCCTTAGAGAGCTCTTGAGAGAGAGATGGCTATGGCGGTTCAGAGGAAGGAGGAGAGTGTTTCTCTGAAGTGGAGAGGGTTACTAGGTTTTATATATATAGTGGCTAGGTCAAGAGTCACCGTGGGACCCACCATTACTTAAAAATTACTAAAACACTCTAAAACATCCCAAATAATACTATAATGCTCATGTAACTTTTCTAATATTTAATCATAGATTGAAATACACATATAGGCACATAAAATAAAATAAAATAAATAAATAACATATATCACATAACATTTAAATAAGGAGAAATTCATCCACTCAAACCCAACTAAATCCCAACTAAGGTCCTTTACCCTTAATTTCTCTTAATTATGACTTAATAAGGATCAGGGTGTTACACTCAAAGTGTCGAACCTGAGAAGGTTGCAAAAGATATCGAATTGATTGTAATCTGTGTTCAAGAAAACTTATCTAGTGGAACTCAACCGGTTGAAGATTGAAGAACTGGATGTAGGCATATTAATGGCCGAACCAGTATAAAAATTGGTTTAATCTCTTACCTTTATCTCTTGCATTCATACATCTTACATTTTGTATTCATATTATCATTCTTTGTTTGTTTTTGAATTTTGAAAATAAAATAGACATAAATCGCAAAAACAGAGTATGCGTGTTTGAAGGTTGAATATTAAAGATTTGATAGGTTAAATAATCTTTGTGATTAAAATCAATTTGAATATTAATCTTTGATGTTTTAATAACTGAGAAACCTATTGATTTGATAAAAGAAACAAGAATTGATATCAATATCGAAAAGATTGAGAAAACAGAGTGAGAAGCATTGTATTTCTGATCTTGATAAATCTGTGATTTGTTAAATCTGTAACTGATATTTCTAATATTGATTTAGTTGTTCTAAGTGTTTGATGGTTTAAATCATATGATTACATGTTGATTTAAGTCTGTATTAATTGATTTGATAATATTAGACATTAAAGAATCAAGTTTGAGAATTCAGAAGATTGAAACTCAATTTCTGCAGAAGTCAGAAGATTGATATTTTTTGAAACTGTATTTGAATATTCTGAGTTCGGAAGAATGAGATTCAGAAGTTTGTTTTGATATCTTGATATTATCATTTTAATTGGATTGATTCAGAGGAATGAATATATCTGTAATAAGTCAAAAGATTGATACATGTTTTAATTGGATTGATTGGTTGTGCATCATTGTAATCCGCTGCATAATACTTTGAGTTTAATATTGTAGTTTGCTTGAAAACTAATCATTGACAAGTTGAGAAGCTTGATAAGTTTTTAAAGTGCAGAATATTAAATAAAGAAATTTGAAATTCAAGAAAAGTTAACAACCAATTCACCCCCTCTCTTGGTGTGGAAGCATAGCTTAAAGGCATTCCTCTGGAATTTCCTCACACTAACAATTGGTATCAAGAGTCTTGGTTTGCTCAAATTGAAGAACCTTGGTTGTTGGTTATTCAAGAAGTTATTGTAAAAAGAATTGAGTTAAAGATCCAAGAAAAACTATGGCAAATCAAGTCAACTTTCAAGTTTCTAAAGGACAATCTATCAATAGACCTCCTCTCTTTTATGGAACAACCTATGCCTATTGGAGAGATAAGATACAACTCTTTATTGAAAATAACAGTCTGTGTAACACCCTAGAAAATTAGCCCTTAATGCTTAAGTCATCTTAGGCCAAATCATCAAGTGTCACGTCCTGATTTCATAGCTTGTTCCTTGCTTTTAAAATAATATACGCGGAAAATATGTGGGAATTTATTTTCGAAAATACAATATCGTGAAAATAGGGGCAATTGTCAATATATAAACGCAAGATATAATCATACATTATATATCTATGTAATATATACATATAATGCAACTCATACATCACAAATATTCCCAAATACACGAATCCTGACCAGAAAGAGGAAAACACCTCCAACTCTCCAAGTACCAGACGTGCCACCAGAAGGGAAAAAGAAACGTGGTCGTTTGGTAAAAGCTTACTCTATAACTCCACCTTCCTTTCTTAAATCTTCTTCTACTTCAATTCCTGTTTCTGATTCTGTCTCTGGTTTTAAACCCACCAAATTTAAAACTAAGCTCCTGCATTCCTTGAATTATCAGGGAAAGTCTCACAAAGGAGTGGGGATAAAAACCACTAAGAAACAGAGCCCGCCGAAGCCTACGGGTCAAGAAATTGTAGCAGTTGCTGCTGCTGCTGCCACTACCACCACTACTGCTGCTGCTGCTGCTGTTGAAGAAGAAGCAGAAGCTTCTCATCACTCCTCCCCCTCTGGAAATGTCTCTCCTACCATAGAAAACGTTCAGGGGCATGGAAGAAATGTTGCTGATTCCTCTTCTGAGGAAGAAGATGCGGCAAGCTTCCGCATTGAGCATCGCACTCCAGATGCTGGAAGCTCCAAGAAAGAGCTCCTAAAGAAGCCATCTGAGGTTTCTATGGTGGAACTTTCTGAGGCAACCACAACTGAGGTGGCTACTGTGAATGCTGAGTCATTGGCTCAGACGATGCTTGATGTCTAGAAGGAACTGGATCAACCTTCTGAGACTCCAGAAGCTGCTCAGATACAACCACAACAACAACCACAGAATGAGGAAGCCTTACTTGAACCAACTTCTGAGGTTGGTCCCCTCTCTTCTGAGATCCCTCCGGAACATGAGGAAACTCATGTCTCAACACATGAAGTAGTACCAGGGACCACCAGCACTGGGCTCAGCTCAGAGGTGGGCGCTGACGCTACCATGGCTGCCGGAGTTGCAGCAGTTGAGGCATTTGTTGCCCACAGTTCCTTAGAAGGAACTCTATCTGAGAAGGACTCTCAGAAGGAACCAGAGGTTCCTCCTCTCGATCTAACAGAAGTTCCTCCTCCATCCTTCGATCAACAAGGTCCTACCTTCTCGATTACGGACTCGATGATTAGTCCCGGCTTTCAGCTGAGAAGAATGGTAGTCACACCACCCTCTGTGCAATTTAGGCCTTTCTTTGGTCGAACTGAGAAGTTGAAGTGCATTGAAGCCATACATAGCCAGATCTCAACTTTTAACCTCCCCGAAGATGCTCAGACTTCTGGTGCAATGGAGCAACCATCAGCTCGGCAACCTTCTGATCTAGACCTTGCTCTAATTTCTGAGGACACTCAGAGGCAGCCTTCTATTGAACTCGCTGCTATTGAAGACAAAGTTGTCCAAGAAGAAGAACTTCCTGAATATCAAAAGAGGGATATCATCGATGATGTACTTGAGGCTGAAGTCTCTCGTCCTCCTCCATCTCAATCCTCATCTTCTCAACAGCCTTCCACTTTCTCTGAACTACCTCCAGAATGTGCTCCGCATGCGACTCAGAGCGAGATTCTCATGGAGATATGCCAGCTGCTACGCTACATTGCCAGAAGGCAGTAGTTCTAAGTCAATGATGGCGTTTATGTAATAGCCACCCTTTTTGATGTAACAAAGGGGGAGTAGATAAATGATAAAATTTTTGTACAATGGCTATATGTAAAGTCTAGGCTAGGACTTAGGGGGAGCAAAATACTTTGTATCTCTACAAAACCATCAATGAAAAATCATTATTTTGGCATCTCATATTTTACTTAATTTTATGCTTATTTTTTATTATTTGGCATCTCTTGATTTACTTAGCCTGGTATTTCTGAATTTCATACATATATTCATCAAGAAATACACGCTATGTAATTGATAATCTCAAACAGTGATCATACATTGCATACTTAACTATTGATTATCAAAGCCTTCTAAGAAAATAACAGAGCCTTCTCTCAGAAAGCAATGTTAAGTTCTAAGAAAGCAAAAGTGCATTCTGAATAAGTTGTGAACTTACTCAGAAACACTTCTGAACTTAAGCAAAATTATTATCTTAAGACTTAAGTTGTTATCATCAAAAAGGGGGAGATTGTAAGCTCCAGAACCCTTCTGAGAGAATTAGGCATAATTCTCTTAGAGTTATGAAAGTTTTAATGATAACAAGGTAAGCCATAAGTATAAAAATTTTACTTAAGGTTTTGCTAATATGTGCGCTAAGTGTCTCAGAAATCTTTAGATTATTGCAATACCATGAGTAAAGACCAAGACAAAACATCAAGTAGCCTCAAGATCAATTGATAAAATCATAGCGCCAAAGATATCAGAAAGGATGTCTCAGAAGCGCAGAAGGTGAAAACATGTTTCTGAGGAAAGAACACTGTCGCCTCAGAAGGGTCTCAGAAGACCTTGCGACTAGTAGTTCTCAGAAGGGTCTTCCCTCAGAAGGTTCGCCTCAGAAGTCCGTACAACTCTCAGAAAGTTGGACTCAGAAGCTATCAAGTGTCTGGACTCAAGGGATCGCAAGCAGTCTCAGAAAGCTCGCTACAACAAGCTAAGGAAGTGGGAACACGCGCACTGTGCAGTTCTGAAAAGTTCCTCATTTCAAGCTGACTGTAGCAGGGAGCCGTTTCGAAAAGAACACAGCCACATCAGCAAAGAGAAACTTCAAATTCGTGGCACATTTACGCCTATAAATATGAGAACAAATTACAGAGTAAATTGACGAAACTTAAGCGCGAAAAATTCTTAAACAAACTGAGCAAAAACTTTGTCAATTTGAAATCATATTTCGAACTTGAATTTTTCTCAGAAAGACAATTTTTCAAAAGTTGTTTTTCGAACTTTGCTAAAATCTTCTAGTTCATTATTGGTGTAAATCCTTACCTTGTGTAAGTTATTTCTAGAAGTCTACTAAGTGTAAAACTAGGTTTGTAACTTAGTCTTGGTAGTTGTTTTCGATCAAAACCAACATTCGAAAAACGCTAAGTCCTTCTTTGTGTGAAGGCAGGTTTAAGTCCTCTGGTGTTTGAGGCAAAGTTCAAAGTCCTTAAGTGATTAAGGCAAGGAAGTCCTCGGTTGTGAGGCAAGGAAGTCCTTAAGTGATTAAGGCAAGGAAGTCCTCGGTTGTGAGGCAAGGATGTCCTTAAGTGATTAAGGCAAGGATCTAGTGTTGGAGGCAAGGAAATCCACTTCGGGTTGTGAAGTGGTGGAAGTCCTTTACTTGGTAAAGGCATTGTTGTCTGGGAAGGCACTTTAAGAAGAATATCCAAGAACTTTCAACTGAAGGTTGGGGACTGGAGTAGGTTGGTTATAACCGAACCAGTATAAAATTCTCTGTGTTAAGCTTTTCTCCCTTACTCTTTACTTGCATAAATCTTTGAGAAAAACTCTACCACGATTTTAATTAAGAGGTCTCGTGAAAACTTTATTGATTAAAATCAGAAAGCGTTTAAGAAACTCTAACTTAAAGTCATTTTCTTAAAACTGCTCAGAAAGGAACTTTCTCAGAAAGACTAAGTTCTCAGAAACTTAATCTTCTCAGAAAGCAATTTCCGCTGCAAACTTTAAAATCTACCTTCTGAGTAAAAACAGCTTTCTAAGTAAAAGTTTTAAGAAGTAATTTTTAAAACTTGCACGATTCAACCCCCTTCTCGTGCACACATACACTTTCACTATAAACTTCAGAAACACATTCTTGTTCGAAGAGAAATGGTCATAGAGCTTCAGAAACCTCATACGAAGTTTCTGATATTACTTTCTAGTGAGAGCATAATTTGTACTGGTTCATTACGTTATTAATATCTCTCACCCTAGTCATCGAATCAAAGATCCAACTGTTCAAATGTTAGAACTATGTGTCCTTAACATTATCATAAATTTTCAGCTCGATCCAACGGTTAACGAATCCGTATATGAAGCATTACGATGACTAGTTTATAGAAAATCAGCTCTAAGAACTCATTGTGTTCTTGCACGTTTTCACTTCAAAAATTGTCTTTCTCTCTAACGTAATTTTCTGATAGAAAAAGCTAGTAGTATTATGCATCTTATACTTTATATAGAGTGTGAATTAAGATAAAGATTAAGCAACTAGAAATTAACTAGCAATAAAGTTCAGAGAGAAGTATAGAGAGTAAACACAATTTTATACTGGTTCGGCCAATGATGCCTACATCCAGTTCTCAAACAATTGTTTGAGTTCCACTAACTTTCTTCAAAGTTACAGATATTATCAAGCCTTCTCAGGCTTTCTCAAGTATTCTTTCTTATAGCCTTTTCGGGCTTTGCAGTGAATATTCTTTCCACAAGCCTTTCCAGGCTAAGCATAGATATTCTTTCCTCAAGCCTTCTCAAGCTAAGCTTTCGATATTCTTTCCTCAAGCCTTCTCAGGCTAAGCAACCTTTTCACACTAGAAAAGGATTTACATTGCCTTAGATTAAACTAAGGACTTTTCACTCCACTCTTACAAGTAAGAGATTAGTATTCTTTCATCAAGCCACTTCTGGCTTCTCTTGCTTAACTCAACACCATGAGCAAGACTAGTATTCTTTGATTGGTCTCTTCAGGCTACTTTCTCATTCACCATGAGACTTTTACAAGTATTCTTTTCCTAGCCTCTTCAGGCTCTAATTGCTCAACTCCACATGAGTGAGACTTTTATAAATAAATACAGATTTGTGTTTGAAAAGTGTGTGCGTAAAGCACTTACAAACGAATGCTTAAGGACTTTGAATGAACAAAGGATATCCTTAAACAACTCATATTCAAAGCTTGCAACAACAAGAATATTATCTAATGAGAGGATAAGAATAGAAGATTTCAAGAAATTTTCTTTTGAGAGAAAATTTCTCTTCTACAGAATCTCGGGTTTCTCAAGGAATATGAGTAGAAAAGATTTGATTTAATTCCTTAGAGTGACCCTAGATGCTGTTAGTGATGTGTTATAAAGTTGAATTAATGTTCTAACATCACTAGGAAATTTGGCAGCATTGCAGCAACGTGCAAGCTCACTTTGTGTCTTGTTGGGAGCTTATTTATAGCCTTTTCCAGATTATAGCCGTTGTGCACAGTTCCCAAGACTTTCTGATATGTCCTTCTGAGAGACTACCTTCTGAGAGTCTTCTGAGAGGACTGTCTTCTGAGAGCTTTCCGAGAGTACTGCCTTCTGAGAGCTTTCTGAGAGGATTGCTTTCTGAGAGCTTTCCGAGAGTACTGCCTTCTGAGAGCTTTCTGAGAGGACTGCTTTCTGAGAATTTGTGCTTCTCACAAATTCTATTCAGCCTTTTGAGAAAACTGCTTTCTCATAACCAAGTCAGCACTTCATGAGAAGGCTGATGCATCTTCTTGATGTGTCTTGACTATCCCAATGAGAAGTTTCTGAAAGAATTTCTTCTTTCCTTAATGATGTATCTTCTCATTCAAGATGCCTTGGTTAGATCCAGAGGGTGACTCCTCAGATGTAGATTTTTCTCAGCTTCTTGAAGGAACTTCTTGGACAGCTTTCTCATAAGCTCACAGCTTCTGAGATGCTGGCTTTCTGAACTTTCTCCGGAAGGTGTATCTTCTGATACTTACTCAGAAAGTCTCTTATGCTGCCTCAGAAAGTACTTTAATATAGATCTTGATTTCCTTAAGTGCTTTCTGAATGATTCTTATCAGAATCCGATGCTTCCATTTTGTCTTCTAGGACTGCTTTCTGGAGCTCGGCATTCTCAGAAACTTTCTAGTCTTCTTAGAAGACTTTCTTGGCTTCTTGGAGGATGCTTTCGAGAAGTCTTCGTGGTCTTGATATCTTCTCGGTTTATGAACAGTTTCTTTATCAGAAACTTGAACTTCTTAGCTTCTAGAAACCTATTCTTGAAGTGTTCTGATATTGCAGCTTTCTCCATTCTTCTGGAAGTGCTCTCTTCAGAAGATTCTCATATCTTCTGAGTGAGGGTGCCTTCTGAGAGGAATCCTTCTGAGTGAACATCCTTCTGAGAGGCTTTGTTCTTCATCATTTTGCTCTTCCAGAACCATGTGCTTTGGGTGCTTGTTATCCCAACCTTCGTATGGCTTTAGCTATATCAAATAGCTTTCTTACTGCACATATCAACACCCATTAAATTATTCTAACAAAATATTTTCTTTGTATTATTTTGTTATCACTCAAAACCAAGTCTTTAATGATTTCCAATCATTAGCACTTCTTGGAAGGGTGCTGGAGCTTACAATCTCCCCCTTTTTGATGATGACAAATCAATTTAGGAAATATTTTGTAGAATCATTTGAAGGAAACCTTTCTTTAACATCAGAAGCTTAATGATAGGTTCCTTGTGCAATTTAATCTATCTTTCTGTTATTTCATTCAATTTCTCAAGAGGAAATTTCTGGAAATAACTTAGAGATTGATTAATTTACAGCAGAATACAAACTAGAGAATAAACAAGTTTTTCCTTAAATCTTGCAATTATAAAATTCACAAAGCACTCAAAAAGCAAGATATATTCATTGATAATCAAACTTGAATTTCATAAACATCCAGAAAGTTTGTATTCATATTCAGACTTATATTTAACATACATTAGCACATTCATAAATAAAAGAAAGATGCAGTAAATGCTATGTATGCATGAGGATTTTTCTTGAGAGTTTCTCTCCCCCTCACTTCTATCTCCCCCTGTTTCCTTCAGAAACCAGCAGTCTTTCGACCCATATTTCCTACATTTTCTCCCCCTTTGGCATCATCAAAAAGAGAGTACAAGAAAATGCAGAACTTCAGCCTTGTTTCTTCTCAAGAGAGTCCAGAATTCTCAACAGAGGTTCTTCATGCTCTCTGTGTTGGCTTCGGATTTCTAAAATTCCAGCCTCAAGCCTATTTTGCCTTGCTGCCATTTCTCTTTGGTTTCTCAGAAGCAGATCAATCCTTAGAGAATCGATGGAGGAAGTGGTAGCAGGTGCTTTAGAAATCAACCCCTGAGTTCCTGAGAAACTGTTGCAGGACTTAATTCCTCATAATTCTTTTCTGGTTCAGATTCAGAGGTAGAGCTTTTTGAATGAGAAACCTCTTCAGAGACCCTTGACAGATTCTGTGGTTTCTCAACATAGGGAATCATGGCTAGATTATCATTAGGAGAGGGTGCTGGAGCTTGTGTAAACCCAAATTACTGAGTGGGAGGAGCACTAGTTTCTGATGCATCCTCAATCACAATATAAGCTTCAGAGACCTCAGCATCTTTCCCTTTGGAGCTAGTGGCTCCTTGTGCTCTTTTCTGTGCAGCCAATTTCTTTGATGCTGTCTCTGCCTTTGACCTCAGGATAGTCATGAATAGCACATCATCCTCACTGTTAGTATCTTCCAAAAACTGATCTGTGTTTTCTGGTTCTGAGCTCTTTGAGGTGTATTTCTCAAGCTGGTTCTTCTCTGATTTTCCTTGAGAATGCCTAGGCTTCTTTTTGGTTTCTGATTCAGCTTCAGAATCCTCAGTGGCAGCCTTTCTTTTCTTTGATGGCAAGGAGACATTGGCTTTCTCTTTGGGTTCAGAACCCATTTGCTTTCCTTTGATGATTTGCCTGAAGGACATTTGAGTGAAGACACATCTAGAAGGAAAGAAATAGCTCTCATTTTCAAAGGGAGACTTGAGGTGTTTGAGAATCCTTGTTAGAATCATCCCATAAGGAAAGACACCATGCTTTCTCTTTCCCTTAGCCACTACAGCCAGCATATATGAAATGATGAGCTTAGGAAGGGCCACTCTTCTGAGTGTCACCAAGTAGTAGAGAGAGGGTAATTTGACCGTTGAAGAAAGTAATTACCCAAAGGAAAAGGTAATTAATTTTCTCTAGGTTAAATTTTGTATGGGTTCGATTCTGAAGCACAAGACCCATTACCAAATGGTTTCTCAAGCCCTTAAGTGGCAATCCACTTTCGGAAGAGAATCGTTGCCTGTTCTGATAATATATTGATGACAGTGCTGGCAGAAGCTTTCTGATGAAGAGTTTCTCATTCTGGGCTAGACTATTGCACCATACTTCCAAATTCGAAGCCCGCTCCAATCATGGACTCAATGATGGAGAAGGAGGGACCCGATTTGTTGAAGGAGAGAGGAGCGATCTGAGTGACTTCAACCATGTGAACCTCAGATTCCTTCTGAGAGTCTTTCTCAGTCTGGGTTCCGTCCAAGGAACCATGAGCAACAAGTGCCTCAACTGCTGCAACTCCAGCAGCCACAGTAGCGTCAGTGCCCACCTCTGAGCTGTGCCCAGTGCTGGTGGTCACTGGCACTTCCGTGTTGGTTGAGACATGGGTTTCCCCATGATCTTGGTTGGTCTCAGAAGAGACATGACCAACATCAGAAGTTGGTTCTTTCTGAGTAGTATCCGCTCTTCCTGACACATCCAATGCACACCGGTTGGCAGATGTTTCAACAACTGTGTTATCAACAGCAGTAGCATCTGTGATTGCCTCTGAACTAAGTCCAATGTTGGAAACCACAAGCACTTCAATGCTGGTTGAAACATGGGTCTACACACGTGTTTGGTTGATCTCAACGGGTTGGTTGCCACTCTCAGAAGTTGGTTGTGTTGACTTCTGGAGTTTGTCTTCTCAGAAGGTTTGGT
The DNA here is from genome assembly GCA_013621005.1 of Aeschynomene evenia. NCBI lineage: Eukaryota > Viridiplantae > Streptophyta > Magnoliopsida > Fabales > Fabaceae > Aeschynomene > Aeschynomene evenia. The sequence goes on from CM024266.1 coordinate 16,889,523, forward strand.
AGAATGAGAGAGGGATATGCTTATGCAAATGATATGTTTATGCAATGTCTTTGATTTGAAAATATTTTCACACAATTAAATCAACAAATATGCATATACATAATTCATACACGTTTCATACAGCAACAATTTGCATATCATTTTAGTTTCAGAATACCTCACTTTAGAATTGAATGTGATCCTTGAGAGTTTTGATTTCTGACGCCAAAATGATTCTGAGTTCACTTTTGAGAATTTTTGCTTGAGAGGAATATCAGAGTCTTCTCTTGAATAATTCTTTCCAGAGGCTGCTCATAATGCTTTCCCATCTTGCTAGATTTCTTAGAAGTTGTTGTAGAAGCTTCGGAGAGCTCCATAGATGGATTTCCTTTCAGAAGACTTCACTACTTTCTGAATGTATGATTTGCAATGGGTCCAGGATATCCAGCCAACAATCTTCCAATTTGATTTGCTTGATAAGAATGAGATGAGCGCTCCAAGATCTTCAGTCAATTCTTTTTGAAAGAATTTTGTAGCTATTGTAAAGAATGATAAATCAGACTTTTTATTAGCTTGATCCATCTCAGCTTGTTCTCAGAAAAGATTCTTCAGAACCCTCTTGAATTCTCCACTGAACTCATTTGTGTGTTGAGTTCTATTAACTTTAGTTGAACCTGCAAGATAAAGCAGTTTCTGGTACCCGTTGAATTTCAATTGGGTCCTTTCTTAGTTAGTTGAAGTGAATATATATTAACTCAATAAACCGAGATAAAGTGTTTTCATGAAAATACACTCAATGAACTCTTAGAATGAGTGAGAGTAAGATTTCTTAGCTGGCTTTCTCAAGAAGGTCAGATTTAAGGTTAAGAAACCTAACTCATCTGAAATCTTGCGAACACTCACTTTACTTCAGGAAAATGATGTAGAGAAGATGGAGCAAATTTCACATCAGAAACCTAATAGATTCTGTGGTGCCTTAGATATTCAATTATGAATGAGAACATTCAATAAGTTGAATTTGTTTACTTTCGGAATGATCTTCTCATGCATGTATATCACCTTCTTGAATGGATACACCACTTTAGAACAGGTGAGAAGTAAAGTATTCTCAGTTTTTGAATTAGCCTGATGAGAGCTCTTACTTACACTTATCATAAAGCTCATGTGAGCAAGAAAGCATTTTCAAGATAGTCATCAGTAAGTGTATATTTGTAAAAGAATGATTTTGAAATCAGATTCAAAATAAATAATTTACAAATCTGGATTGGTCAAGAGAGTAAGATATGCAGGAGATGCAATTCTGCTTTCTCAAGAGATATAAAAGTGCAAGAGAGCAAAGTGTAGTCGAAGTCGACTTGATATATCTTTTGAAAAAAAAAAAGAATTTTAACTCATAAAGACAATTCTCAGAAACTAGAATAAGAAAGAGTTTGTTTTGAAAAAGTATTCTCACACATATGATGAATTAGCTTTCTCAATCCTTCATTGGACCTTTTAACCTCTGCAATCGTGAGGTTGCTCAACCCCAGAGGCCTGTCTCTGATACCAATTGAAGGTGTGTGTTAGCACGAGAAGGGGGGGTTGAATCGTGCTTAGATTTTCAAAATACTCTTCTAAAACTCTTTCTTTCAAAAACACTTCTCAGAAGGGTATCCTTCTGAGTCGCAGCGGAGAGTCCTTCTGAGAAAGTAAAGTTTCTCAGAAACTTTGCTTTCTGAGAAGATCAACCTTCTTGGTGATTTCTGAAACTTGTAGATTATAACTATCAAGTGTAAATACTTGTAGTTATAATGAAAGAGATTTAGTATAATAATAACTATATTAACATGATAATATATTCAAGATATACATGAGATATTAACATAGTTGTAGCAACTAGAAACCATGTATAGAGATACTTTCTAGATAATTTATCTAATATGAAGAATTAGGAACTTATTCAAGATAATATCTACACATATAATAATATACTATAAACTTCAGAAACACATTCTTGTTCAAAGAGAAATGGTCATAGAGTTTCAGAAACCTCATACGAAGTTTCTGATATTACTTTCTGGTGAGAGCATAATTTGTACTGGTTCATTACGTTATTAATATCTCTCACCCTAGTCATCGAATCAAAGATCCAACCGTTCAAATGTTAGAACTATGTGTCCTTAACATTCTCATAAACTTTCAGCTCGATCCAACAGTTAACGAATCCGTATATGAAGAATTACGATGACTAGTTTATAGAAAATCAGCTCTAAGAACTCATTGTGTTCTTGCACGTTTTCACTTCAAAAATTGTCTTTCTCTCTAACGTAATTTTCTGATAGAAAAAGCTAGTTAGTATTATGTATCTTATACTTTATATAGAGAGTGAATTAAGATAAAGATTAAGCAACTAGAAATTAACTAGCAATAAAGTTCAGAGAGAAGTATAGAGAGTAAACACAATTTTATACTAGTTCGGCCAATGATGCCTACATCCAGTTCTCAAACAATTGTTTGAGTTCCACTAACTTTCTTCAAAGTTACAGATATTATCAAGCCTTCTCAGGCTTTCTCAAGTATTCTTTCTTATAGCCTCTTCAGGCTTTGTAGTGAATATTCTTTCCACAAGCCTTTCCAGGCTAAGCATAGATATTCTTTCCTCAAGCCTTCTCAGGCTAAGCTTTTGATATTCTTTCCTCAAGCCTTCTCAGGCTAAGCCACCTTTTCACACTAGAAAAGGATTAACATTGCCTTAGATTAAACTAAGGACTTTTCACTCCACTCTTACAAGTAAGAGATTAGTATTCTTTCATCAAGCCACTTCTGGCTTCTCTTGCTTAACTCAACACCATGAGCAAGACTAGTATTCTTTGATTGGCCTCTTCAGGCTACTTGCTCATTCACCATGAGACTTTTACAAGTATTCTTTACCTAGCCTCTTCAGGCTCTAATTGCTCAACTCCACATGAGTGAGACTTTTACAAATAAATACAGATTTGTGTTTGAAAAGTGTGTGCGTAAAGCACTTACAAACGAATGCTTAAGGACTTTGAATGAACAAAGGATCCCTTAAACAACTCCTATTCAAAGCTTGCAACAGCAAGAATATTATCTAATGAGAGGATAAGAATAGAAGATTTCAAGAAATTTTCTTTTGAGAGAAAATTTCTCTTCTACGGAATCTCGGGTTTCTCAAGGAATATGAGTAGAAAATATTTGATTTAATTGCTTAGAGTGACTCTAGATGCTGTTAGTGATGTGTTATAAAGTTGAATTAATGTTCTAACATCACTAGGAAATTTGGCAGCATTGCAGCAACGTGCAAGCTCACTTTGTGTCTTGTTGGGAGCTTATTTATAGCCTTTTCCAGATTATAGCCGTTGTGCACAGTTCCCAAGACTTTCTGATATGTCCTTCTGAGAGACTACCTTCTGAGAGTCTTCTGAGAGGACTGTCTTCTGAGAGCTTTCCGAGAGTATTGCTTTCTGAGAGCTTTCTGAGAGGATTGCTTTCTGAGAGCTTTCCGAGAGTACTGCCTTCTGAGAGCTTTCTGAGAATTTGTGCTTCTCACAAATTCTATTCAGCCTTCTGAGAAAACTGCTTTCTCATAACCAAGTCAGCACTTCATGAGAAGGCTGATGCATCTTCTTGATGTGTCTTGACTATCCCAATGAGAAGTTTCTGAATGAATTTATTCTTTCCTTAATGATGTATCTTCTCATTCAAGATGCCTTGGTTAGATCCAGAGGGTGACTCCTCAGATGTAGATTTTTCTCAGCTTCTTGAAGGAACTTCTTGGACAGCTTTCTCATAAGCTCACAGCTTCTGAGAGCTTCTCAGATGTTGGCTTTCTGAACTTTCTCCGGAAGGTGTATCTTCTGATACTTACTCAGAAAGTCTCTTAGGCTGCCTCACAAAGTACTTTAATATAGATCTTGATTTCCTTAAGTGCTTTCTGAATGATTCTTATCAGAATCCGATGCTTCCATTTTGTCTTCTGGGACTGCTTTCTGGAGCTCGGCTTTCTCAGAAACTTTCTAGTCTTCTTAGAAGACTTTCTTGGCTTCTTGGAGGATGCTTTCGAGAAGTCTTCGTGGTCTTGATATCTTCTCGGTTTATGAACAGTTTCTTTATCAGAAACTTGAACTTCTTAGCTTCCAGAAACCTATTCTTGAAGTGTTCTGATATTGCAGCTTTCTCCATTCTTCTGGAAGTGCTCTCTTTAGAAGATTCTCATATCTTCTGAGTGAGGGTGCCTTCTGAGAGGAATCCTTCTGAGTGAACATCCTTCTGAGAGGCTTTGTTCTTCTTCATTTAGCTCTTCCAGAACCATGTGCTTTGGGTGCTTGTTATCCCAACTTTCATATGGCTTTAGCTATATCAAATAGCTTTCTTACTGCACATATCAACACCCATTAAATTTTTCTAACAAAATATTTTCTTTGTATTAATTTGTTATCACTCAAAACCAAGTCTTTAATGATTTCTAATCATTAGCACTTCTTGGAAGGGTGCTGGAGCTTACACAATATGTATTTTAGATATAAGAAGCTTAGGTTACAGGTTTAGAAAGTGTATTAGGCTTTATATTGTAAATTCTATATGTAATACACTTTAGAAGATAGTTCAGAAGCTTCGGGGAAAGTTCAGAAGCTTCAGTAGCTGGTTCAGAGAAGAATCGGAAGTATGAAAGTCAAAGTCAGAAGGATAAAAATCTCAAAAGGTTAAAGAACTGTGTTGAGTGTTGAAACAGTTCTGAAAAGACAAATTTGAAACTTCAGAAGGAAGCTCAATATATTAATTGCTGAAGTTTAGATGTGTTAATATGAGTTAGTTAAATGTATTTTAATTAGCACATGTTATATTAGGGAGGTTAAGTAAATTGTAAATGGATAAGAGTTATCCATATAGTTTTTCCCTCCAAAAAGTTAGTTAGCTGTTGAGTGTTGTATTGAGAAAGAAAGAGTTCTCTATATAAAGAGAATCTCAAGTTGTAATTAGTGGCTGAACAATTTTACACGATCACACACTCTTAGAGAGAGAAAAAGAAAGAAAAGCAATGTGCTGAGAAAGAAATAAAAATTCTCTAGTAGGATAGAAAAATCTGAGAGAAAATGCTGTGAAAACAGAGAGAAGAGAAGAAAGAAAACGTTTAAGAATTATGCAGAAGTGATACTTCTGATAAGAGAAGAATAAGGAAGAAGAAGAATTCTGAAAAGAAAATTTCAAAAAGATGATTCAAACTTAATGAGTTTTAGATTGAAGAACCAAGAAAGCTGAAATCAATTTGTCACCAATTGGTTCACAAGAAGGTGTTTCAAGAACAAGATTGCTGAAAAGTCTTTGAGGGGATATCAAGGCAGGAAAGTCTTCTTGGAGGGTACATCCTTGAAGCATAAATCTTTCTAGAGGGGATATCTAGGAAGTGAAATCTTTGGGAAGGAGATATTCTCAAAGTGTCAAACCTGAGAAGGTTGCAAAAGATATCGAATTGATTGTAATCTGTGTTCAAGAAAACTTATCTAGTGGAACTCAATCGGTTGAAGATTGAAGAACTGGATGTATGCATATTAATGGCCGAACCAGTATAAAAATTGGTTTAATCTCTTACCTTTAAATCTTGCATTCATACATCTTACATATTGCATTCATATTATCATTCTTTGTTTGTTTTTGAATTCTGAAAATAAAACAGAGACATAGATCGCAATAACAGAGTATGAGTGTTTGAAGGTTGAATATTAAAGATTTGATAGGTTAAATAATCTTTGTGATTAAAATCAATTTGAATATTAATATTTGATGTTTTAATAACTGAGAAATATATTGATTTGATAAAAGAAACAAGAACTGATATCAATATCGAAAAGATTGAGAAAACAGAGTGAGAAGCATTGTATTTCTAATCTTGATAAATCTGTGATTTGTTAAATCTGTAACTGATATTTCTGATATTGATTTTTAGTTGTTCTAAGTGTCTAATGGTTTAAATCGTATGATTACATGTTGATTTAAGTCTGTATTAATTGATTTGATGATATTTGACATTAAAGAATCAAGTTTGAGAACTCAGAAGATTGAAACTCAATTTCTGCAGAAGTCAGAAGATTGATATTTTTTGAAACTATATTTGAATATTCTGAGTTCAGAAGATTGAGATTCAGAAGTTTGTTTTGATATCTTGATATTATCATTTTAATTGGATTGATTCAGAGGATTGAATATATCTGTAATAAGTCAAAAGATTGATTTTAATTGGATTGATTGGTTGTGCATCATTGTAATCCGCTGCATAATACTTTGAGTTTAATATTGTATTTTCCTTAGAAGGCTTTGATAATCAACAGTTAAGGCTTTATGTCTTGATGAATATATGTATGAAATTCAGAAATACCAGGCTAAGTAAATCAATAGATGCCAAATAATTAAGAATAAGCATTGAATTAAGTAAAAACATGAGATGCCAAAATAATGATTTTTCATTGATGATTTTGTAGAGATACAAAATATTTGGCTCCCCCTAAGTTGTTGCTCCCCCTAAGTCCTAGCCTAGTGTTTACGTATAGCCAATGTACAAAAATTTTATCATTTATCTACTCCCCCTTTGTTATATCAAAAAGGGTGGCTAAGACATAAACGCCATCATTGACTTAGAACTACTGCCTTCTGGCAATGTAGCGTAGCAGCTGGCATATCTCCATGAGAATCTCGCTCTGAGTCGCATTCGGAGCGCATTCTGGAGGTAGTTCAGAGGAAGTGGAAGGCTGTTGAGAAGATGAGGGTTGAGATGGAGGAGGGCGAGAGACTTCAGCCTCAAGAACCTCATCGATGATATCCCTCTGTTGATATTCAGGAAGTTCTTCTTCTTAGACAGCTTTGTCTTCAATAGCAGCTAGTTCAATAGAAGGCTGCCTCTGAGTGTCCTCAGAAACTAAAGCAAGGTCTAGATCAGAAGGTTGCCGAGCTGATGGTTGTTCCATAGCACCAGAAGTCTGAACATCTTCGGAGAGGTTGAAAGTTAAGATCTGGCTATGTATGGCTTCAAGGCACTTCAACTTCTCAGTTCGACCAAAGAAAGGCCGAAATTGCACAGAGGGAGGGGTGACTACCATTCTTCCCAGCTGAAAGCCGGAACTAATCATCGATTCTGTAATCGAGAAGGTAGGACCCTGTTGATTGAAGGATGGAGGGGGAACTTCTGTTAGATCTAGAGGAGGAACCTCTGGTTCCTTCTGAGAGTCCTTCTCAGATAGAGTTCCTTCCAAGGAACTGTGGGCTACAAATGCCTCAACTGCTGCAATGCCGGCAGCCATGGTAGCGTCAGCGCCCACCTCTGAGCTGAGCCCAGTGCTGGTGGTCCTTGGCACTACTTCATGTGTTGAGACATGAGTTTCCTCATGTTCCGGAGGGATCTCAGAAGAGGGAGGACCAACCTCAGAAGTTGGTTCAAGTAAGGCTTCCTCATGCTGTAGTTGTTGTTGTGGTTGCATCTGAGCAGCTTCGGGAGTCTCAGAGGGTTGATCTAGTTCCTTCTGGACATCAAGCATTGTCTGAGCCAGTGACTCAGCATTTACAGCAGCAGCCTCGGTTGTGGTTGCCTCAGAGAGTTCCACCATAGAAACCTCAGAGGGCTTCTTCTGGGGCTCTTTCTTGGAGCTTCCAGCATCTGGAGTGCGATGCTCAATGCGGAAGCTTGCCGTATCTTCTTCCTCAGACGAAGAATCAGCAACATTTCCTCCATGCCCCTGAACGTCTTCTTTGGTTGGAGAGACATTCCCAGAGGGGGAGGAGTGATGAGAAGCTTCTGCTTCTTCTTCAGCAGCAGCAACAGCAGCGGTAGTAGTGATGGTGGCAACAGCAGCAACTGCTATAATTTCTTTACCCGTCGGCTTCGGCGGGCTCTGTTTCTTAGTGGTTTTTTATCCGCACTCCTTTGTGAGACTTTCCCTGATAATTCAAGGAATGCAGGAGTTTAGTTTTAAATTTGGTGGGTTTAAAACTAGCAACAGAATCAGAAACAGGAATTGAAGTAGAAGAAGATTTAAGAAAGGAAGGTGGAGTTTTAGAGTAAGCTTTTACCAAACGACCACGTTTCTTTTTCCCTTCTGGTGGCACGTCTGGAACTTGGAGAGTTGGAGGTGCTTTCCTCTTTCTGGTCAGGAGTTGCTCAGAAGTTGTTTCTTCTGAGTCTTCAGCAGCCTCAACAACCTCAGGTTTCTTCTGAGGAGTCTTCTGAGCTTCCTCAGAAGCCATACTCCTTGTCACCCTTGGTTGAGAAGGATGAGTCATTTTTTGCTTCTTCTTCTTCTTCTCTGCAGGATCGGAAACCTTTTCCTTTCCTTTTTCAACCTTAGAAGGCTGTTTGGGACCGACAGCTCCCTTAGAAGGCTTTGCTTCCTCCTTCTTCTTCTTGATGTTGTTGAAGGTGACCATTGAGAATTTTCTGTGGTTGAAGACATACTCGTAGTCCTCAAGTGGGAAGGAAAGATGGTTAAGGATTCTGGTTAGAAGGCTTCCGTAAGGTAGACTTGTGAGAGCCCTCTTAGGATGAGCTTGGTGCATCATGTAGTTGAGCACCATCCTTCCAAAATCTACTCTTTCCTTTTTCAGCAGGTGGTACAATAGGCATGCATCCATGGTGGTAACGTTCCCCATGTCTCCAATCCGAGGGAGAAGGGTATGTTGAACAACTGAGAAGATGATTCTGGCCTCTTGCGTAAGATGAGGCACCTTGACGCCCTTGAGTGGTAGACTGTTGCTACCAGTCAGAAGTGTCACCACTTCTTCTTCTGAGTCATCTACCTCCTTGACCCATTCTGGGTCGTCGGCGATGACAGCACCACCATTCAAGGTCTTGAAAACTTTGTTGATGTCAGAGGAGGAGAAGCGGATTTGCTGATCAGCAATCGTGCTTTTGACCCCTTTGTTGGTGAACCTTTCGATTTGAGAGTAGAAAGCCCTCACCACATTTGGGTAGCATACATCCTCGGAGCTCATCATGGCTGGCCATCCAGGTTGCTTAAGGAATGTGAGCTGAAGTTCGTCCACCTGGTTGTAGACATTGAGAGGCAATACCCTTCCCATGGCTAGATTCCGTGGGAGATAGGTCTTGTAAAATAGGGATTGCATCTTCTCATCTTCGTAGAGGATGTCTTCTGATACCTCATTAAGGTTATTCCTCATTAATCCCTTAATTTCTCCAGACGAGGCCATTTGGTAGAAAGGGTTTAAATTTGGAATGAGATGAAGGGAGATAGAGAAGGACAAGAGAGCAGAGATAGCAGAGAGAGAGAGATGGGATATGAAACAGATGAAGATTGGAAAGCGAGGAGAGGATTTGGTAGAGTTTTGGTAAGTTTTAAGCGCAAAGTGCTCAAATGGAACAATGCCATGAGTATTTATAGAACTGGCTTGTAACTAGCCGTTTCTGACGCTTATCCAAAAGTTACCGTTGGTAACTTGTTTCTCGGAAGGTACCCTTCTGAGAGAAGTGGTCCTTCTGAGAAATGCTCCTTCTGAGAAATGTTTCAGAAGATCTCCTTTCTGAGGGATGAGTCTTCTGAGAACAAATTTTCTCAGATAGAGTTTTCTGTGTTTATCCTACTTCTAGCTCAGAAGCTTAGTTCTGATGTTTGTCTCAGAGTCTAAACTAGGACTAAGGGGGTTTCTAAGAAAAAGTTTTTAATTTCAAAGTACTTAGAAACGTCTTAGATTAAGAAATCCTTTCAGATCATTGAAACGATCCTCGGGTAAAGGCTTTGTAAATAAATCTGAGATTTGTTCCTCAGTATTCACAAATTTGAGTTCAATGTCGCCTTTTTGCACATGATCCCAAATAAAATGATGTTTTATATCAATGTGCTTGGATCGAGAATGTTGAATAGGATTCTTAGCTAAGTTGATAGCACTTGTATTATCGCAAAGGATAGGAATTTTAGTGTACCTTAATTGATAATCAAGTAGCTGATTCTTAATCCAGAGCATCTGAGAACAGCAGTTTGCAGCAGACACATATTCAGCTTCAGCAGTTGATAGGGCGATCGTATTTTGCTTCTTGCAGGACCAAGTAATCAAGCATTTTCCAAAGAAGCAGCAGCAGCCACTTGTGCTTTTGCGATCGATCCTATCTCCAGCGTAGTCAGCATCACAATATCCTACAACATCAGAAGAACAACCTTTCTCGTACCAAAGACCAAGATTAGTAGTTCCACTTAAATATCGTAAAATTCGTTTAACTGCAGTTAAATGTGATTGCTTAGGCTTAGACTGGAATCTAGCACAGATCCCAACACTGAGTTGGATATCTGGTCTGGAGGCAGTTAAGTAGAGAAGTGAGCCAATCATCCCTCGATAGTTGCTTTCTGAAACTATCTCACCATCTTCATCCAAGTCAATTACTTGAGAGGGATGCATGGGAGTGCTCATGGGTTTGGCCTTATCCATCAGAAACTTCCTCAGAAGTTCTTTGGTATACTTCTCTTGGTGGATAACAGTCCCTTCTGACTCTTGCTTGATTTGCAATCCTAGGAAGAATTTTAATTCTCCTATCATGCTCATCTCGAATTCACCTTGCATAAGCTTGGAGAATTCTTTGCAAAGGCATTCATTGGTTGCGCCAAATATTATGTCATCAACATAAATCTGGACAATCAAGAAGCCAGAGTCTTCTGAGAGTGTAAAGAGAGTTGTGTCCACTTTCCCTCTTGAGAATCCGTTTTTAAGCAGGAAGGAGCTCAATCTATCGTACCAAGCTCTGGGACCTTGTTTCAGACCATAGAGAGCCTTCGTAAGCTTAAATACGTGATCAGGGAATGCATCATTCACAAAACCAGGAGGTTGTTTTACATAAACGTCCTCAGAAAGGTATCCATTTAAGAAGGCAGACTTGACGTCCATTTCATAGAGTTTGAAACCTTTGTGTGCAGCAAAAGCTAGCAACATTCTGATAGCTTCCAATCTTGCGACTGGAGCAAAAGTTTCATCGTAGTCTATCCCTTCTTGTTGGTTGTACCCTTGAGCAACCAATCTGGCCTTGTTTCTCACGACTTGACCATTTTCATCAATTTTGTTTCGAAACACCCATTTAGTTCCAATGACACTCTTGCCTTTGGGCTTCTGAGTTAGTTTCCAAACTTGATTTCTCTCGAATTGGTCAAGTTCATCCTGCATGGCATTTACCCAGCTAGGATCATCTAACGCCTCTTCTATGGAGTCTGGTTCAAGTTCAGAAACCATAGCAAGATTTGTGTAGTTCCTTCTGGTTCTTACGCCACGTTCTGGATTACCCAAGACTTCATTCTGAGAGACGTTCTTCAAGTCTCTTGAGCCTCTAATCCCTTTAGGAGTAGGGTTCTGAGAAGGAGACACAGAAGGTTCTCTTTCTGAGTCATCAGAGGCTTGACCTTCTGAGAATCTAAATTCCATTGCATTTGGAGAAGTAGATTCTCTAGGTTCTGGAGCTTCGATGATGCTACTAGATTTTTCTTTAGATAGAGATGGTTGTTCCATGGGTTGGAAGTCAGTCTCATCATCTATAAGAATTTTCTTTTTGGCTTTCTCAGAAGAGATGTTGAGTTTCTCAAACTCATCTTCTAAGTCTGCATCTTTCTGAGACATGTCCTTACTAAGTTCTTTGAACTTAATATGGATTGTCTCTTCAACACATTTACTCCTTTTGTTATATACTCTGTAAGCTTTAGAGACTGAGGAGTATCCTAGGAAGCATCTATCATCGGACTTAGGATCAAACTTAGAGAGTTTGTCCTTTGTGTTGAGAATAAAACAAGAAGAACCAAATACATGGAAATAAGAAATGTTTGGTATTTTATTCTTCCGTAGCTCGTAAGGAGTCTTTTTCAGAATTGGTCTCAGAAAGACTCGATTCTGAATGTAGCATGAAGTGTTAACTGCTTCAGCCCAGAAACCTTTTGAAAGTCCGCTTTCTAAGAGCATTGTTCTTGCCATCTCTTGAAGGCTTCGATTCTTTCTCTCAGCTACTCCATTTTGTTGAGGAGTTCTGGGAGATGAGAATTCGTGAGCAATGCCCAGATTTTCACAAAACTTTTCGAAAGCATGATTCTCAAATTCACCACCATGATCTGATCTAATGGCATGAATGTGCGAATCCTTTTCAGTTGAAACTCTTTTCGCAAATGCTTTGAACTTCTCAAAAGTTTCTTCCTTAGAAGTTAGAAAGAAAACCCAAGTGAATCTGGAGTAATCATCCACTATGACAAGACCATAGCGTTTTCCAGAGAGGGAAGCCGTTCTGGTTGGTCCAAAGAGATCCATGTGGAGCAGTTCCAGTGGTTTCTGAGTAGAAATACCCCTTTTACTGGGAAAGGAAGCCTTGGTCTGTTTCCCTCTTTCACAGAAGTCGCAGGTTGCATCCTTCTGATACTTAATGTTGGGAAGGCCCTTTACAAGTCCTTTCTGAGAGAGTTCAGAAAGAAGTCTCATATGGGCATGACCAAGTTTCTTATGCCATAGCCATTTGTCTTCTTGGACAGAGACAAGGCACTCCACGTTTTGATCCTTTAGATCATCCAGATGGATAACATAGATGTTACCAACACGTTTTCCTTCCAGAACGATCTTGTCATTTGTGAGATTAATCACATGACAATACTTGGCATAAAACTCAACCTTTAAGCCTTTGTCACAAAATTGACTAATGCTTAATAGATTGTGAGTTAAGTCATCGACCAAAAGTACATCTGAGATTTGATGAGAGGAATCCTTACCAACATCTCCTATTGCAGTTACTCTTCCCTTAGCGCCATCATCGAATCGCACTGTTCCGCCTTTCTTGGGCTTGAGACTTCTGAACCAGTGCTTGCTTCCAGTCATGTGCCTCGAGCAGCCACTGTCAAGGTACCACTGCTCATCGTGGTGGTGGAGCAGCGCTTGATGATGTACCTGCAGTCACAAAGTTAACAGATTTAGGTACCCATTCTTTGTTGGGTCCTTGCTTGTTAGCTTTCTTGGACTTTTGCCTTCTTTTCTTAGAAGGGTCATGGTTTTGAGAGTCAGAGACCTTTTGTTTGCCCTTTTCAGAAGCACTTGCTTTCTGAGAAGTTTTACCCTTCTGAGAGGGGTTAGTCTTCTTAGAAGGCTTTGCTTTCTGAGTTTTCTTTTGAGCCTTCTGAGGCTTAGAGATTTTTCCTTTTTCCAACATAGGACATTCTTCATAACCATGGCCACTTTTAAAACATGCGATGCACGTGCGAGGTGATTTAGTTAAAGATGGATCAATATCATTTGGTTCGAAGATTTCTTCATAACCAAGTCCACTCTTATCCTTGTAAGGTCTTTGACCACCAAGCAAGAGTGTCATCATTTTTTCACCCTTGACCATCTTAACTAAGTCAGAAGTGAGAAGCCCATTTGTCTTTTGTAATTCTATCAAAGCCAGTTCGGCTTTTTCAACAGTTACAGAAGACATTGTTTCTAAAGCTTGATAGAGGTTGTGACTTTCAAGATATCTATTTTTAAAGTCATCTCTTTCAAGCCTTAGGTTCTCTACTTCTTGAATTAGTCTAGCATTTTCAGCTTCTAAGTGTTTAAAAGACTTTCTTAGTTTGCTGAAATTGTTAGCTAATTCGTTTGAATCTCTCAGAAGCTCTTCATAGAGTTCTGAGATCTCATTGTATGAGTATGAGATAGGAGGAGAGTTTGGTACCTCTTCTGACTCAGATTCTGTTTCCAGAATATAGTCAGTACCGGCCATGAAGCAGACATTAGCTTCCTCTTCACTTGCTGACTCAGAGCCTTCCACTTCTGAGTCACTCCATGTAGCAGCCATTGCCTTCTTCTTCTTCTTGGGAATGAACTTCTTCTTTCCCTTGTTCTGAGGGCACTCCGTTCTGAAGTGGCCCTTTTCTCCACAGCCGAAACATGTGGCATCAGAAGGTTTTGACTTTCCTTTTCTAGGGGTGATCTCTTTGTCTTTGCTTGGTCTTCTCTTCCAAGCTTTCTTCATTTTCCTTACTAGAAGAGAGATGTCATCTTCATCGGAATCTGAGTTTTGATCGTTTTCAGACTCAGATATTTCTTCAGCCTTTAGGGCTTTTGAAGTCTTTTTGATCTGACTTTTCAGAGCCAGGGCTTTCTGAGGTCTTGAGGATGAAGATGGTCCTCCAAGCAGTCCTTCAAGCTCAATCTCGTGAGTTCTGAGTGAGCCAAACAATACATCTAAACCCAGCTGGTTTAGATCCTTTGCTTCTTGGATCGCTATCACCTTTGGGCGCCACTTGGCAGAGAGGCTTCTGAGAATTTTCCTCACCATCTCAGCGTTGGAGTAGGTCTTTCCCAAGACCTTTAGCTGATTTATGATGTGGAGAAACCTTATTGACATGTTGTCAATGGTTTCCTCAGGTTGCATGCAGAAGGACTCGTACTTATGTACGAGCATTGATACCTTGGTTTCCTTGACTTCATCATTTCCTTCATGCAGCATGTGTAATCTCTCCCAAATTTCTTGAGCGGTGTCACACGACACAATCTTGTCGTATTCTACCTTGGGCAAGGCGCAGAGAAGAATGTATTTAGCTTTGAAGTTGAGTTGTATCTTCTCCTTCATCTCTTGAGTCCATTCGTCCTTAGGGACTCGTCTTGTATAGGTTCTGGGTGCTGGAGGTGCCACTCCTGGCTCAGCGTCTGTTGCAACTACAGCATCCTCTGTAATTGTCTGCAGAGGCTGATAGTCTCCGTTCTCGATCCTATCCCATAAGTCCAGACTGCTGTTCTTGATGAATAGCGTCATCCTGTCACGCCAGTAGTCGAAGCTGTCTCCGAGAAACATCGGAGGTCTGTTTATTGAAGCCCCATCTGATATGAATGCAGCTGGTGAATTCATATTTCCCTTCGTGGATCTTTTTCCTTGACACTGCGAAGTGCTCAACCCCTTAAGGACCGAGCTCTGATACCAATTGAAAGTGTATGTGTGCACGAGAAGGGGGGGTTGAATCGTGCAAGTTTCAAAAATTACTTCTTAAAACTTTTACTTAGAAAGCTGTTTTTACTCAGAAGGTAGAATTAAGAGTTTGCAGCGGAAATTGCTTTCTAAGAAGATTAAGTTTCTGAGAACTTAGTCTTTCTGAGAAAGTTCCTTTCTGAGCAATTTTAAGAAAATGACTTTATGTTAGAATTTCTTAAACGCTTTCTGATTTTAATCAATAATGTTTTCACGAGACTTCTTAATTAAAATCGTGACAAAGTTTTCCTCAAAGATTTATGCAAGTTAAGAGTAAGGGAGAAAAGCTTAACACAAAGAATTTTATACTGGTTCGGTTATAACCAACCTACTCCAGTCCTCAACCTTCAGTTGAGAGTTCTTGGATATTCTTCTTAAAGTGCCTTCCCAGACAGCGCTGCCTTTACCAAGTAAAGGACTTCCACCACTTCACAACCCGAAGTGGATTTCCTTCCCTCACACTAGAGGACTTCTTTGCCTTAAACACTTAAGGACTTAAACTTTGCCTCAAAACACTTCGAGGACTTAAACTTTGCCTCAAAACACTTCGAGGACTTAAACTGCCTTCAAACAGCGAAGGACTTAGCGTTTTTCGGAAAGTTGTTTTTGCTTAGAAAACCAACTACTAAGATTAAGTTACAAACTTAATTTGACCCTTAGTAGACTTCTAGATTTAACTTACAATTGTAAGAATTTGCACCAATACAGAACTAGAAGATTTTCGCAAAGTTGAAAGAATAATTCCGTAAAATTGTCTTTCTGAGAAAGTTCTAAGTTTTCGCAGATGATTTTCAATTCAGTAGAGTTTTTGCACGTTTAATCAAGAGTTTTTAGCGCAAGAATTTCGTCACATTGCTCTGGAATTGAACTCATATATATAGGCATCAAAGAGCCGCGAAATTAGAAGCTTTCACTTTGCTTATGTGGCTGTGTCCTTTTCAGAACGGCTCCCTGCTACAGTCAGCGCGAAATGAGGAACTTTTCAGAACTGCACAGTGCGCGTGTTCCCACTTCCTTAGCTAGTTGTAGCGAGCATTCTGAGACTTCTTGCGATCCCTTGAGTCCAGACACTTGGTTGCTTCTGAGTCCAACTTTCTGAGAGTTGTACGGACTTCTGAGGCGAACCTTCTGAGGGAAGACCCTTCTGAGAACTACTAGTCGCAAGGTCTTCTGAGACCCTTCTGAGGCGACAGTGTTCTTTCCTCAGAAACATGTTTTCACCTTCTGTGCTTCTGAGACATCCTTTCTGATATCTTTTGGCGCTATGATTTTATCAATTGATCTCGAGGCTACTTGATGTTTTGTCTTGGTCTTTGCTCATGGTATTGCAATAATTTAAAGCTTTCTGAGACACTTAGCGCACATATTAGCAAAACCTTAAGTAAAATTTTTATACTTATGGCTTACCTTGTTATCATTAAAACTTTCATTGCTCTAAGAGATTTATGCCTAATTCTTTCAGAAGGGTTCTGGAGCTTACACATATATCATTATATTCATTTTTAGATAAATAATATAAATAAAATGTAATCTGAATTGTTTAAATAAAATATATATTTTTTCAAATTCCAGTTCAAATTTTATTGCTTAAAACTAAATCTAATTTAAAAGAAAATTAATATATATGAATTGAAAAAATATAATTCATGGTTTATAATCAAATATGAACCAACTACAATAAAATTATATTTATTATTATAGTTAATATATTTCTTAAATAGAAAATTTGAATGTAAAATATTTTTATGGTTAAATAAATAACTTATAAAAAACTACCGATTAAAATAAAATCAATTTCAAACAATCATAGTTAATTATATCAATTACTATTATTGTTAAAAATGAGATTTTTTATAAATTAAAATATAACAAATATTTTCTATTAAAATAAATTTCAAGAGTATCAACTCTTTTGAAATTATGAATTGTACATGATGATAAATTACACTTATAACAACTATTATATGATCTATTTTAATTGAATAAGAATTTTTCTTGTTTTTTCTTGAAATTCTATAAATTAATTATGAATTTTTCATTTTAAAAAAAGATGATATGATTTATTAAAAATTTAATTTCGACTCATTATGTCCATATATGATCCAACCATGAATTTGAGATCATGATTAATAATAATATCATAATCAAATATAATAAATTAATTAGATAATTATATAATACATGAACTTAGATTACAATATTATTATTTAGTTAATTAGTTATTATTTAATTAATTCTTTTTTAAAAATATACATTATCAAATATTTATCTAAAATTTATAAATCATGAGTAAAAATAAAATTTAAATTCAAAATCAATTAATTAATTTTATTTATTAATATAAATGATTTGATCTTAAATTTAAAATAAAAAAATTTAAAAATGAACCTAAGAAAATAAACATATTATACTCTCTAATAAATTTATTTAATCTAATTTTGAGTCATGATTCTAATAATTTTAATTGATAATAAATATTGCATTTATTACAAATAATATATTCTTTTAACAATAATAAACATATATGATTATTGAAAGTAGAATGTAACACCCGTGATTCGGGATTTTCTTGCTTTTGTGTATTCTCAGTCGCCGGTGCGGATTTCGGTGCCCGGAGCCTAGAGCTATATATACATGTGGTGATATTTCATGATGTTTTTTTCTATGATTGATATATATATATATATATATATATATATATATATATCCATATGTAATGCGCACATGGGCAACGTGGTGCATGAGATTATTAATTATTTTATTTGATGATGAAACGAGCTATATGGTGTTGCCTGAGATAGATGTATTTTATGGAACCAAAGTGAGTGGTGTGTGTATTTGGATTTAAGTGAATTTCCTTACTCAGGAAAGAGACTGGTACTAAGTTTATTATATATATATATATATATATATATATATATATATATATATATTAGTAACATACATATAATTATGCTTGATATATTAAAGTGCAAGAGGTGCTTATGTGAGTATAAATAAATTGCATATATGTAAGGATACATATTTTATGCCTTGTGAATAAAATAATTTGTATATATATATATATGTATATGGGTGCATAAATATATGTATATATATGCATATACACATAAGTGTACATGTATTTGTTTTGTGTGAGTAAGTGTTATATAATAATTTAAGTTTGTTTGAGAAGCAAGACAAACTTAATATTATTATTGTACGAGCTAGAGAACCCTTGAGAGGGGTAATGATCGTTATAAAAATTTCGTTGGGACCTGAATATTTAAACTTAGAGTCTCAAATTGGTGTTTGGAAAATATTTAGAAAATGTTCTCACCAACATTTGAAAATTTTGATTTTAAAGCTATTATTATTAAATTTCGCATTTTTACGATTTTCAGGAAAAATCCTTTTAATATACAAATAATGTGAAATTAATAATATAGCGAGATAATTATTTTAGACTTATTGAGAGTCTCATAATATTAAGGAAATTTTCATAACGATCATATGTCATTTTCTTATTTTTAAATATTGAATGTTTAGTGAGTTATTGAGTAACCTGAGAGAGAGCCTGAGCTAGATCCTAAACACAACCGGAGCAACTTTTTAGGACCCTGAGCTCTCCAAAATTTATTAAGCTCTCACCATAAAACTTAGTTGCAATTTCTTACTCAAAATCATACTCAAACACATACTCATACTCACCACCTAAACACATTAACACTAAAACAACACAAAATAACACAACAACACCATCCCTTAGCCTATAAACTTTCGGCCACCACCCCCCCCCCCTTAAACACTTATTCATTTTTCACTCAAACACACACATTTCAGAGCTCTTCTTCCCCCTCCATCAACCCTAGCTCGGCCAGCAGAAGAGAGGTCCAAGAACAACCTTTCTCCATCACCATTTCTTGCATTTTGCTTCAATTTAAGGTGAGTTACAATAACCCTTGTGATCCTTGCATGTTCTACATCATTCAAGAGCCTTTTTGCTTCTGATTCTTGCTAAAACCTAGCCCTAATTTTCGAGCTTCATGATGCATGTTATAGTTTCTTGATGAATCTGATGCATGGAGCTTGTTTAAGTGCTTGCATGTTGAGTTTGATGCTTGCATGTGTAGGATTTTGTGTTTTCCTTGCTTTAGATTCTGAGATATGGAGTTAGAGTACTGAGTATATGTGTATGTGAGTGTGGATGATGATTTCTAAGTGATATGGATGAGTGGGTGTGAGAATGAGCCAGAACACAATTTTCTGCGTTTTCTGCAGAATCTGTTCTGTGGGGATCGATCCCCACCATTAGAGGATCGATCCCCAAGTGAAAATGTTGCTGTTTTGGAAAAATTTAAGTGGGGATCGATCCCCACTGTGAGAGGATCGATCCCCGTGCTGCGAAAATGACTTTTCTGTAAAATTTAAAGGGGGGGTCGATCCCAGACCCCTGAGGATCGATCCCCTGGGCAAAATTTCACCCGGGAGGAAAAATTTTAGTGCAGGATCGATCCCAGACCCCTGAGGATCGATCCCCTGCACCAGAAAAGTAGAATTTCGCTTATTTTCATCTTATTTTCATCTTATTTTTAAGTACAAGTTTTCAAATAATGATTATGGGGTTAACATGCTATTTTAAGGTGATGAAAATGAGTATGTCATAATGTTTTTAATTCTAAAAAGAGAAATGGAAATATACAAGTTTATGTGTAAAGGTTGGTGACCTAAAGTGTGACATGGGAAGTTTGAGAAATTTGATAAAGTTAAATATAAGATTAAGCTATGTGTATGATGAGAGCCTTAATACTTTAGTTCAAAGTAAGAATGTGGTATTCGGAGAACCCAAACCCTTTTATGTAAGTGTTATGAAGTTGAAATGATTAGTTTGTGCGGGTGGAGTTATATGTGACAATGTAACTGTTGAGATAATGATGTGCAAGCATGCTATGTTAATATGGGTAGTAGAATTCCTTAATTGAGGTCAAAGTAAATTATGAGATGCTCTTGTGAAGCGATTGTGAACTATGAAACTATGATTGAATTGTGAATTATAAATGATGAGCTACTTAGTTGTGAATTTTGAAAGTACATGCTATGACATTGAAAATTTATGATTTAGATGAATATGTAGAGACTTGTACATGTGTCGTGTGGTTGTGTTGAGTTGGAAGATTGAAATATTAAATGGCTACTTAGGAGTTTGGGTGGATTCGAGTACACCTTTCCCAGCTACTTAGGAGTTTAGGTGGATTCGAGTATGCTGTTGTCGGCTACCTAGGAGTTTGGGTGGATTCGAGTATGTCGTGCTTGGCTATTTAGGAGGTGGGTGTATTCGGATACACCTCAAAGTTTGATATGTTAATTTGAAGTGCTCTCATGCATGTTTTATTAATATGAAAAATGCGAAAGTGCTGGCTTGTTACATAATAATGTATAATTGTTGTTAGAAACTGATATGGTTGGCTGTAATGATATGTGAGAGGGGTGAGCATTAACTGTACATTGAGGGAACCGCGAGAACTTAGAAAGACTCATAGGTTTCCCCTTTAGAGACGGATCGTTAAGTTGTTTGATCTAGTCAAAGTAAGCACTTGAGTTTTTGAAAAATTGAAGTTCTGTTTGATACAAGTATTACTTTGACTAGCTAGAATCGATAACATCGAGCACGTAGATGGACCAGCCGCCCCCGCTGCGCCACGAGACCTTTGATTTCGCTTGGTCCAGCTACACACCAGCCACCGGTGTGGTGACAGTCGCGTCCACCATCTCGGGGGTACATCGCTTCTTTATCCCAGAGCTTATAGCGAGGTACCCTGCTCCTGCTCCTGCTCCCGTTCCAGCTCCAGCGCCGGCTCGTGCGCCTGCCTCTCCACCGCCGCCTCCGCCGCCTTCTCCCGCTTCGGAGTCAACCGGGTCAGACATTGATTATATCGTAGTGGAGTCTGAGGCGCCTTCTTCTGCCACGGGCTCAGATATGAGCGAGGACGCCGGGAGTGCTAGTAGATGAGGCGCTGATCGTGACCACCTCAACTGACGTGCAGCTGACCTTTAGCTTTTTCCCCTTTTTTGTTTATAAATTATTCATATGGAGCCTTTTTGTACCCCTGCGTGGGATTTAACTCTTTATTGACATGTATATGTATTTGACAACACTACAGTTTTACCTGAGTCCTCTTGTGTATATTCGGACCAGGATTTTAGACTTGTCTTTTGATCATGTCAGCTCCTCTATATATTTCGGCATGTACTAAACAGGATCTTGATACACTTGAACTCTGTTACATTTCGTTCTGATGCTTATATCAAGTTGTAATATCATGGCCATTTTGTAACGCCCTACCAGATAGCCCTTAATGCTTAAGACATTTTAGGCCATTTCATAAGGGTTACTTCCTGTTACCATAATTATTTTTATATTCAAAATACATATACGCGGAAAATACGTGGGAGAAATTTTAGTAAATCGTTTGCGGAATATAAAATAAGGGCCTTACGAAATTAATACAACGTATATAGACGTGGGAACAATAATCCTGAATAATACCTCAATATAATTAAATGAACCATGTAATCTCCCAAGACATACATCAAAAACAGTAATGATAATAGTGTTATCTCATGAGCCTAAAACAGTGACTCACAAGACTCCACAATTACAATCCATAAATAAATAATACTTGCCGGCTAGCAAAGGTCCGGACTTAGGAATATAAACAACAATGGAACATAATTCAGGACATAAAATCCATAAGAAAAGACATAGTCTAAGAGATAAATCTGATAAATTAGTAATAAATGAAATCTAGTCTACGACTGTCTAGGCTCCAAACCCGCGCCGTCATCCTGCTGATACTCATCATCTAAAAGGGGTGAAATAACATGGGAAGAGTACTTTAAAGTAACTCAGTAGGGGAGCCGTACCGGGTTTAATTAATAAATACGTGAGCATGAATGAATTCAATTCAGTTATAAGTTCCAAAATGATCTTTTCCCGGTACGACTACCTATGTGCGTCTTGTTCCTTTTTAATTAACAGTTATACATAGCATAAATGTTCATCAATGTGTGGTGTAATAAGTGCTTGACCATCATATAATTACATAAGGTAATATAACATTCTTTACTTAAATTATCTTGAGTCTTTTAAGCATACTTAGTATGCATGTGGATCCGTTTCATTAAAGCACGCCCTTTTGGTGCCTGTGGATCATTTACATTGTTTTGGCCTGACCACCCTCCTGTTACCTCCGCATCACCGACCCTAGGTATGAGCTCATCCTATACTATTGGATAGAGGGGGTAATTCACCTTCCGCTAATGAGTCGTTACAACCGAGGTTGCCAGCCCCCTGTAACGTTCATCACAAACGGAAAGGCTACTCTGTGTGTTTTTGACTTTCTTTTCACTTTGCACATTAATGTCTTCATATATCATGTACTCATTCATCATATACATCATATAATTCATTCAAACAGCATGTATAATCACATATATTCCATAGGACATTCATACATATCATTCATACAAGTCGTAGAACACATTAGGGTGCATAAAGGGTTAAAACGGTTCAATTTTGCACAAACAGCAGTGCTATAATCGATTACCACAGTGTGGTAATCGATTACTGTAATCGATTACAGGACCCCTGTAATCGATTAACAGAGAGCACGCGTTTCTGACGATTGGAAATTCACTTCCTGTTGAAAGTGTATGTGTGCACGAGAAGGGGGGGTTGAATCGTGCAAGTTTTAAAAATTACTTCTTAAAACTTTTACTTAGAAAGCTGTTTTACTCAGAAGATAGATTTTAAAGTTTGCAGCGAAAATTGCTTTCTGAGAAGATTAAGTTTCTGAGAACTTAGTCTTTCTGAGAAAGTTCCTTTCTGAGCAGTTCTAAGAAAATAACTTTGAGTTGGAGTTTCTTAAACGCTTTCTGATTTTAATCAATGAAGTTTTCACGAGACCTCTTAAACCAAGTTGTGATAGAGTTTTTCTCAAAGATTTGGACACGTAAGGAGTTAGGGAGAAAAGCTTAACACAAGGGATTTTATACTGGTTCGGTTATAACCAACCTACTCCAGTCCTCAACCTTCAGTTGAGAGTTCTTAGATATTCTTCTTAATGTGCCTTCTCAGACAACACTGCCTTTACCAAGTAAAGGACTTCCACCACTTCACAACCCAAAGTGGATTTCTTTGTCTCACACTAGAGGACTTCCTTGCCTCACACTAGAGGACTTCTTTGCCTTAAACACTTAAGGACTTTGAACTTTGCCTCAAACACTAGAGGACTTAAAACTGCCTTCACACAAAGAAGGACTTAGCGTTTTTCGAAGGTTTGTTTTGATCGAAAACAACTACCAAGACTAAGTTACAAACCTAGTTTTACACTTAGTAGACTTCTAGAATTAACTTACAACTGTAAGAATTTACACCAATTCAGAACTAGAAGATTTTGCAAAGTTAGAAGAACAATTTCGTAAAAATTGTCTTTCTGAGAAAGTTCTAAGTTTTCGCAAAATGATTTTCAATTCAACAGAGTTTTGGCACGATTAATCAAGAGTTTTAGCGCAAGAGTTTTTCCGTCCCATTGCTCTGGAATTGGACTCATATATATAGGCATTAAAGAGCCGCGAAGTTAGAAGCTTTCACTTTGCTTATGTGGCTGTGTCCTTTTCAGAACGGCTCCCTGCTACAGTCAGCGCAAAATGAGGAACTTTTCAGAACTGCACAGTGCGCGTGTTCCCACTTCCTTGGCTAGTTGTAGCGAGCTTTCTGAGACTGTTTGCGCTCCCTTGAGTCCAGACACTTGGTTGCTTCTGAGTCCAACCTTCTAAGAGTTGTACGGACTTCTGAGGCTAACCTTCTGAGGAAAGACCCTTCTGAGAACTACTAGTCGCAAGGTCTTCTGAGACCCTTCTGAGGCGACAGTGTTCTTTCCTCAGAAACATGTTTTCACCTTCTGCGCTTCTGAGACATCCTTTTTGATATCTTTGCGCTGTGATTTTATCAATTGATTTCAAGGCTACTTGATGTTTTGTCTTGGTCTTTGCTCATGGTATTGCACTATCTTAAAGCTTTCTGAGACACTTAGCGCACATATTAGTAAAACCTTAAGTAAAATTTTATACTTATGGCTTACCTTGTAATCATTAAAACTTTCATAACTCTAAGAGAATTATGCTTAATTCTCTCAGAAGGGTTCTGGAGCTTACAATCTCCCCCTTTTTGATGATAACAACTTAAGTCTTAAGATAATAATTTTGCTTAAGTTCAGAAGTGTTTCTGAGTAAGTTCACAACTTATTCAGAATTCACTTTTGCTTTCTTAGAAACTAACTTAGCTTTCTGAGAGAAGGCTTCGTTATTTTCTTAGAAAGCTGTGATAATCAACAGTTCAAGTATGCAATGTATGATTACTGTTTGAGATTATCAATTACATAGCATGTATTTCATGATCAATGTATGTATGAAATTCAGAAATGCCAAGCTAAGTAAATCAAGAGATGCCAAATAATAAATAATAAAAGATAAGCATAAGATAAGTAAAACATGAGATGCCAAAATAATGATTTTTCATTTATGGTTTTGTAAAGATACAAAATATTTGGCTCCCCCTAAGTTGTTGCTCCCCCTAAGTTCTAGCCTAGTGTTAACGATAGCCAATGTACAGAAATTTTATCATTTATCTACTCCCCCTTTGTTACATCAAAAAGGATGGCTGAGACATAAACGCCATCATTGACTTAGAACTACTGTCTTCTGGCAATGTAGCGTAGCAGCTGGCATATCTCCATGAGAATCTCGCTCTGAGTCGCATTCTGAGCGCATTCTGGAGGGAGTTCAGAGGCAGTGGAAGGCTGTTGAGAAGATGAGGGTTGAGATGAAGGAGGACGAGAGACTTCAGCCTCAAGTACTTCATCGATTATATCCCTTGTTTGATATTCAGGAGGTTCTTCTTCTTGGACAGCTTTACCTTCAATAGCAGCAAGTTCAATGGAGGGCTGCCTTTGAGTGTCCTCAGAAACTAGAGCAAGGTCTAGATCAGAGGGTTGGCTAGCTGATGGTTGCTCCATAGCACCAGAAGTCTGAGCATCGTCGGAGAGGTTGAAGGTTGAGATCTGGCTATGCATGGCTTCAATGCACTTCAACTTCTCAGTGCGACCAAAGAAAGGCCGAAATTGCACACAGGGTGGGGTGACTACCATCCTTCCCAGCTGAAAGCCGGAACCAATCATTGAGTCCGTAATCGAGAAGGTGGGACCTTGTTGATCAAAGGATGTAGGAGGAACCTCTGTTATATCTAGAGGGGGAACCTCTGGTTCCTTCTGAGAGTCCTTCTCAAATAGAGTTCCTTCTAAGGAACTGTGGGCAACAAATGCCTCAACTGCTGCAACTCCGGCAGCCATGGTAGCGTCAGCGCCCACCTCTGAGCTGAGCCCAGTGCTGGTGGTCCCTGGCACTACTTCATGTGTTGAGACATGAGTTTCCTCATGTTCCAAAGGGATCTCAGAAGAGATAGGACCAACCTCAGAAGTTGGTTCTTTGAAGGCTTCCTCATGCTGTAGTTGTTGTTCTGGTTGCATCTGAGCAGCTTCTTGAGTCTCAGAAGGTTGAGCCAGTGCCTTCTGGACGTCGAGCATCGTCTGAGCCAATGACTCAGCATTCACAGTGGCAACTTCAGTTGTGGTTGCCTCAGAAAGTTCCACCATAGAAACCTCAGATGGCTTCTTCTAGGGCTCTTTCTTGGAGCTTCCAGCATCTAGAGTGCGATGCTCAATGCGAAAGCTTGTTGCATCCTCTTCTTCTAATGAGGAATCAGCAACATTTCCTCCATGCCCTTGAATGTCTTCTCTGGTAGGGGAGACATTCCCAGAGGGGGAGGAGTGATGAGAAGCTTCTGCTTCTTCTTCAACAGCAGCAGCAGCAGTAGTAGCGGTGGTGGCAGCAGTAGCAGCAACTGCTACAATTTCTTTACCCGTCGTCTTTGGCGGGCTCTGTTTCTTAGTGGTTTTTATCCCCACTCCTTTGTGAGTCTTTCCCTGATATTTCAAGGAATGTAGGAGTTTAGTTTTAAATTTGGTGGGTTTAAAACCAGCAACAGAATCAGAAACAGGAATTGAAGTAGAAGAAGAGTTAAGAAATGAAGGTGGAGTTTTAGAGTTAGCTTTTACCAAACGACCACGCTTCTTTTTCCCTTCTGGTGGCACGTCTGGGACTTGGAGAGTTGGAGGTGCTTTCCTTTTTCTGGTCATGGGTTGCTCAGATGTTGTTTCTTCTGAGTCTTCAGCAGCCTCAACAACCGTAGGTTCCTTCTGAGGAGTCTTCTGAGCTTCCTCAGAAGCCATACTCCTTGTCACCCTTGTTGGAGAAGGATGAGTCACTTTTTGCTTCTTCTTCTTCTTTTCTGAAGGATCGGAAACTTTTTCCTTTCCTTTCTCAGCCTTAGAGGGCTGGTTGGGACCAGCAGCTCCCTTAGAAGGCTTTGCTTCCTCCTTCTTCTTAGGTGCCCCCGTCTCTGGTACCTTCTTCTTCTTGATGTTGTTGAAGGTGACCATGGAGAATTTGCTGTGGTTGAAGACGTATTCATAGTCTTCAAGTGGGAAGGAGAAATGGTCGAGGATTCTGGTCAGAAGGCTTCCGTAAGGTAGACTTGTGAGAGCCCTCTTCGGATGAGCCTGGTGCATCATGTAGTTGAGCACCATCCTCCCAAAATCTACTCTTTCCTTCTTCAGCGGGTGGTACAGCAGGCAGGCATCCATGGTGGTAACGTTCCCCATGTCTCCAATCCGAGGGAGAAGGGTGTGTTGCACAACGGAGAAGATGATTCTGGCCTCTTGCGTAAGATGAGGCACCTTTACCCCCTTGAGTGGTAGGCTGTTGCTACCAGTCAGAAGTGTCACGACTTCTTCTTCTGAGTCATCTACTTCCTTGACCCATTCTGGGTCGTCGGCGATGACAGCACCACCATTCAAAGTCTTGAAGACTTTGTTGATGTCAGAGGATGAGAAGCGGATCTGTTGGTCACCAATCGTGCTCTTGACCCCTTTGTTGGTGAACCTTTCTATTTGCGAATAGAAGGCCCTCACCACATTTGGGTAGCATACATCCTCTGAGCTCATCATGGCTGGCCATCTAGGTTGCTTAAGGAATGTGAGCTGAAGTTCGTCCACCTGGTTGTAGACATTAAGAGGCAATACCCTTCCCATGGCTAGATTCCGTGGGAGATAAGTCTTGTGGAATAGGGATTGCATTTCCTCATTGTCATAGAGAATATCTTCGGATATCTCATTGAGATTGTTTCTCATTAAGCCCTTGATTTCTCCGGAGACGGCCATTTGGAAGAGGGGTTTGAGTTTTGAGAAGAGATAGAGAAGAACAAGAGAGAGAGAGAGCTAGTGAGAGAGCAGATGAAGATTTGAAGAGCGAGGAGAGGGTTTGGCAGAGTTTTGGTAAGCTTTAAGCATAAAGTGCTCATATGAAACAATGCCATGAGTATTTATAGGCATGGCTTGTAACTAGCCGTTTCCTGCCACTTATCCAAAAGTTACCGTTGGTAACTTGTTTCTCGGAAGGTACCTTTCTGAGAGAGGTGGTCCTTCTGAGAAACCCTCCTTCTGAGAGACGTTTCAGAAGATCTCCTTTTTGAGAGATGAGTTTTTTGAGAACAAATTTTCTCAGAGAGAGTGTTTTCCTACTTCTAGCTCAGAAGCTTAGTTCTATTGTTCGTCTCAGAGTCTAAGCTAGGACTAAGGGGAGTTTCTAAGAAAAAGTTTTTAATTTCAAAGTACTTAGAAACGTCTTAGATTGAGAAATCCTTTCAGAACATTGAAACGATCCTCGGGTAAAGGCTTTGTAAATATATCTAAGATTTGATCCTCAGTATTTACAAATTTGAGTTCAATGTCGCCTTTTTGCACATGATCCCGAATAAAATGATGTTTTATATCAATGTGTTTGGATCGAGAATGCTGAATAGGATTCTTAGCTAAGTTGATAGCACCTGTATTATCACAGAGGATAGGGATTTTGGTGTACCTTATTTGATAATCAAGTAGCTGATTCTTAATCCAAAGCATCTGAGAACAGCAACTCGCAGCAGATACATATTCAGCTTCAGCAGTTGATAGGGCGATCGTATTTTGCTTCTTGCAAGACCAAGTGATCAAGCATTTCCCAAAGAAGCAGCAACAGCCACTTGTGCTTTTGCGATCGATCCTATCTCCAGCGTAGTTAGCATCACAATACCCTACAACATCAGAAGAACAACCTTTCTCGTACCAAAGACCAAGATTAGTAGTTCCACTTAAATATCGTAAAATTCGTTTGACTGCAGTTAAATGTGATTGCTTAGGCTTAGACTGGAATCTAGCACAGATTCCAACACTGAGTTGGATATCTGGTCTGGAGGCAGTTAAGTAGAGAAGTGAGCCAATCATCCCTCGATAGTTGCTTTCTGAGACTTTCTCACCATCTTCATCCAAGTCAATTACTTGAGAGGGATGCATGGGAGTGCTCATGGGTTTGGCCTTATCCATCAGAAACTTCCTCAGAAGTTCCTTGGTATACTTCTCTTGATGAATAACTTTCCCTTCTGACTCTTGCTTGATTTGCAATCCTAGGAAGAATTTTAATTCTCCCATCATGCTCATCTCGAATTCACCTTGCATAAGCTTGGAGAATTCTTTGCAAAGGCATTCATTGGTTGCGCCAAATATTATGTCATCAACATAAATCTGGACAATCAAGAAGCCAGAGTCTTCTGAGAGTGTAAAGAGAGTTGTGTCCACTTTCCCTCTTGAGAATCCGTTTTTAAGCAGGAAAGAGCTCAATCTATCGTACCAAGCTCTTGGAGCTTGTTTCAGACCATAGAGAGCCTTTGTAAGCTTAAATACATGATCCGGGAATGTATCATTCACAAAACCAGGAGGTTGTTTTACATAAACTTCCTCAGAAAGGTATCCATTCAAGAAGGCAGACTTAACGTCCATCTGATAGAGTTTGAAACCTTTGTGTGCAGCAAAAGCTAGCAACATTCTGATAGCTTCCAATCTTGCGACTGGAGCGAAAGTTTCATCATAGTCTATCCCTTCTTGTTGGTTGTACCCTTGTGCAACCAATCTGGCCTTGTTTCTCACGACTTGACCGTTTTCATCAAGTTTGTTTCGAAACACCCATTTAGTCCCAATGACACTTTTGCCTTTGGGTTTCTGAGTTAGTTTCCACACTTGATTTCTCTCGAATTGGTCAAGTTCATCCTGCATGGCATTTACCCAACTAGGATCATCTAACGCCTCTTCTATGGAATCTGGTTCAAGTTCAGAAACCATAGCAAGATTTATACAGTTCCTTCTGGTTCTTACGCCACTTTCTGGATTGCCCAAGACTTCATTCTGAGAGACGTTCTTCAAGTCTCTTGAACCTCTGATCCCTTTAGGAGTAGGGTTCTGAGAAGGAGACACAGAAGGTTCTCTTTCTGAGTCATCAGAAGCTTGTCCTTCTGAGAATCTAGGTTCCATTGTATTTGGAGAAGTAGATCCTCTAGGTTCTGGAGCTTCGATGAAGTTACTAGATTTTTCTTTAGATGAAGATGATTGTTCCATGGGTTGGAAGTCAGTCTCATCATCTATAAGAATTTTCCTTTTAGCTTTCTCAGAAGAGATGTTGAGTTTCTCAAACTCATCTTCTAAGTTAGCATCTTTCTGAGACAGGTCCTTACTAAGTTCTTTGAACTTAATATGGATTGTCTCTTCAACACATTTACTCCTTTTGTTATATACTCTGTAAGCTTTAGAGGCTGAGGAGTATCCTAGGAAGTATCCATCATCGGACTTAGGATCAAACTTGGAGAGTTTGTCCTTTGTGTTGAGGATAAAACAAGAAGAACCAAATACATGGAAATAGGAAATGTTTGGTATTTTATTCTTCCATAGCTCGTAAGGTGTCTTTTTCAGAATTGGTCTTAGAAAGACTCGATTCTGAATGTAGCATGAAGTATTTACTGCTTCAGCCCAGAAACCTTTTGAAAGTCCACTTTCTAAGAGCATTGTTCTTGCCATCTCTTGAAGGCTTCGATTCTTTCTCTCAGCTACTCCATTTTGTTGAGGAGTTCTGGGAGATGAGAATTCGTGAGCAATGCCCAGATTTTCACAAAGCTTTTCAAAAGCATGATTCTCAAATTCACCACCATGATCTGATCTAATGGCATGAATGTGTGAATCCTTTTCAGTTGAAACTCTTTTCGCAAATGCTTTGAACTTTTCAAAAGTTTCTTCCTTAGAAGCTAGAAAGAAAACCCAAGTGAATCTGGAGTAATCATCCACTATGACAAGACCATAGCGTTTTTCCAGAAAGGGAAGCTGTTCTGGTTGGTCCGAATAGATCCATGTGGAGCAGTTCCAGTGGTTTCTGAGTAGAAATACCACTTTTACTGGGAAAGGAAGCCTTGGTCTGTTTCCCTTTTTCACAGAAGTCGCAGGTTGCATCCTTCTGATACTTAATCCTGGGAAGGCCCTTTACAAGTCCTTTCTGAGAGAGTTCAGAAAGAAGTCTCATATGGGCATGACCATGTTTCTTATGCCATAGCCATTTGTCTTCTTGGACAGAGACAAGGCATTCCACATTTTGATCCTTTAGATCATCCAGATGGATAACATAGATTTTACCAACACGTTTTCCTTCCAGAACGATCTTGTCATTTGTGAGATTAATCACATGACAATACTTGGCATAAAACTCAACCTTTAAGCCTTTGTCACAAAATTGACTAATGCTTAATAGATTGTGAGTTAAGCCATCGACCAAAAGTACATCTGAGATTTGGTGAGAGGAATCCTTACCAATATCTCCGATTGCAGTGACTCTTCCCTTAGCGCCATCACCGAATCGCACTGTTCCGCCTTTCTTGGGCTTGAGACTTCTGAACCAGTACTTGCTTCCAGTCATGTGCCTCGAGCAGCCACCGTCAAGGTACCACTGCTCATCGTGGTGGTGGAGCAGCGCTTGATGATGTTCCTGCAGTCACAAAGTTAAAAGATTTAGGTACCCATTTTTTGTTGGGTCCTTGCTTGTTAGCTTTCTTGGATTTTTGCCTTCTTTTCTTAGAAGGGTCATGGTTTTGAGAGTCAGAGACCTTTTGTTTGCCCTTTTCAGAAGCACTTGCTTTCTGAGAAGTTTTACCCTTCTGAGAGGGGTCAGTCTTCTTAGAAGATTTTGCTTTCTGAGTTTTCTTCTTAGCCTTCTGAGGCTTAGAGATTTTTCCCTTTTTTAACATAGGGCATTTTTCAGAACCATGACCACTCTTAAAACATGCAATGCACATGCGAGGTGATTTAGTTAAGAGTGGATCAAGATTATGTGGTTCAAAGACTTCTTCATATCCAAGACCGCTTTTGTCTTTATAAGGTCTTTGACCCCCAAGCAAAAGACTTAGCATCTTTTCACCATTTACCATCTTAACTAAGTCAGAGGTTAGAAGTTCATTTGTCTTTTGCAGTTCGATCATGGCCTTTTCAGCCTTTTCTACTGTGATTGAAGACAAACTTTCTAAGGCTTGATACAGGTCATGACTTTCAAGGTATCTACCTTTGAAGTCATCTCTTTCAAGCCTTAGGTTCTGAACTTCTTGAGTTAGTCTTGCATTTTCAGCTTCTGTGTTTTTAAAAGATTTTTTGAGGTCGCTGAAACTGTTAGCTAACTCGTTTGAGTCTTTCAGAAGATCATAATAGAGTTCTGAGAGCTCATCGTATGAGTATGAAAGAGGAGGGGAATTTTGTACCTCTTCTGACTCAGATTCTGTTTCCAGAATGTAGTCAGTTCCTGCCATGAAGCAAACATTAGCTTCTTCTTCCTTACTTGCTGCTTCAGAAGCTTCGTCTTCTGAATCACTCCAGGTTGCAGCCATTGCCTTCTTTTTCTTTCTGGGAATGAATTTCTTCTTCCCTTTGTTTTGTGGACACTCCGTCTTTAAGTGGCCTTTTTCTCCACATCCAAAGCATGTGGCATCTGAAGGCTTTGACTTTCCTTTCTTAGGAGTGAATTCCTTGCTTTTGTTTGGCCTCTTTCTCCAGGCTTTCTTCATTTTCTTTACTAGGAGAGAGATGTCGTCTTCGTCGGATTCTGAGCCTTCATCATTGTCAGACTCAGAAGCTTCTTCAGCTTTGAAAGCTTTGGAAGACTTTCTGACTTGACTGTTCAGAGCCAATCCCTTCTGAGGTCTGGAGGAAGCGGATGGTCCTCCGAGCAACCTTTCCAGTTCAATCTCATGCGTTCTG
This sequence comes from Aeschynomene evenia, assembly GCA_013621005.1. Classification (NCBI taxonomy): domain Eukaryota; kingdom Viridiplantae; phylum Streptophyta; class Magnoliopsida; order Fabales; family Fabaceae; genus Aeschynomene; species Aeschynomene evenia. The sequence goes on from CM024266.1 coordinate 16,921,707, forward strand.
AGCGAACCAAATAGTACATCCAAACCTAGCTGGTTTAGATCCTTGGCTTCCTGGATTGCTGTGACCTTAGGACGCCATTTTGCAGAAAGACTTCTGAGGATTTTTCTTACCATTTCAGCGTTTGAATAAGTCTTTCCCAAGACTTTCAGCTGATTGATGATATGGAGAAATCTTATTGACATGCCGTCAATAGTTTCCTCAGGCTGCATGCTGAAGGACTCGTATTTGTGTACGAGCATTGAGATTTTTGTTTCCTTGACTTCGTCATTACCTTCATGCAGCATATGAAGTCTTTCCCAAATCTCTTGTGCAGTATCACATGACACAATTTTGTCATATTCTACCTTGGGTAAAGCACAGAGGAGAATATACTTGGCTTTGAAGTTGAGTTGTATCTTCTCCTTCATTTCTTGAGTCCATTCATCCTTAGGGACTCGTCTTGTATAGGTTCTGAGTGCTGGAGGTGCCACTCCTGGCTCAGTATCTGTTGCAACCACAGCGTCCTCTGTAATTGTCTGCAGAGGCTGATAGTCTCCATTATCGATCTTATCCCATAAGTCCAGACTGGTGTGCTTGATGAATAGCGTCATCCTGTCACGCTAGTAGTCGAAGCTGTCTCCGAGAAACATAGGAGGTCTGTTTATCGAAGCCCCATCTGATATGAATGCAGCTGGTGAATTCATATTTCCCTTTGTGGATCTTTTCCTTGACACTGCGAAGTGCTCAACCCCTTAAGGACCGAGCTCTGATACCAATTGAAAGTGTATGTGTGCACGAGAAGGGGGGGTTGAATCGTGCAATTTTTAAAAATTACTTCTTAAAACTTTTACTTAGAAAGCTGTTTTACTCAGAAGATAGATTTTAAAGTTTGCAGCGGAAATTGCTTTCTGAGAAGATTAAGTTTCTGAGAACTTAGTCTTTCTGAGAAAGTTCCTTTCTGAGCAGTTCTAAGAAAATAACTTTGAGTTGGAGTTTCTTAAACGCTTTCTGATTTTAATCAATGATGTTTTCACGAGACCTCTTAAACAAAGTTGTGATTGAGTTTTTCTCAAAGATTTGGACACGTAAGGAGTTAGGGAGAAAAGCTTAACACAAGGGATTTTATACTGGTTCGGTTATAACCAACCTACTCCAGTCCTCAACCTTCAGTTGAGAGTTCTTAGATATTCTTCTTAATGTGCCTTCTCAGACAACACTGTCTTTACCAAGTAAAGGACTTCCACCACTTCACAACCCGAAGTGGATTTCTTTGCCTCACACTAGAGGACTTCCTTGCCTCACACTAGAGGACTTCTTTGCCTTAAACACTTAAGGACTTTGAACTTTGCCTCAAACACTAGAGGACTTAAAACTGCCTTCACACAAAGAAGGACTTAGCATTTTTCGAAGGTTTGTTTTGATCGAAAACAACTACCAAGACTAAGTTACAAACCTAGTTTTACACTTAGTAGACTTCTAGAATTAACTTACAACTGTAAGAATTTACACCAATTCAGAACTAGAAGATTTTGCAAAGTTAGAAGAACAATTTCGTAAAAATTGTTTTTCTGAGAAAGTTCTAAGTTTTCGCAAAATGATTTTCAATTCAACAGAGTTTTGGCACGATTAATCAAGAGTTTTAGCGCAAGAGTTTTTCCGTCCCATTGCTCTGGAATTGGACTCATATATATAGGCATTAAAGAGCCGCGAAGTTAGAAGCTTTCACTTTGCTTATGTGGCTGTGTCCTTTTCAGAACGGCTCCCTGCTACAGTCAGCGCAAAATGAGGAACTTTTCAGAACTGCACAGTGCGCGTGTTCCCACTTCCTTGGCTAGTTGTAGAGAGCTTTCTGAGACTGTTTGCGCTCCCTTTAGTCCAGACACTTGGTTGCTTCTGAGTCCAACCTTCTAAGAGTTGTACGGACTTCTGAGGCTAACCTTCTGAGGAAAGACCCTTCTGAGAACTACTAGTCGCAAGGTCTTCTGAGACCCTTCTGAGGCGACAGTGTTCTTTCCTCAGAAACATGTTTTCACCTTCTGCGCTTCTGAGACATCCTTTCTGATATCTTTGCGCTGTGATTTTATCAATTGATTTCAAGGCTACTTGATGTTTGTCTTGGTCTTTGCTCATGGTATTGCACTATCTTAAAGCTTTCTGAGACACTTAGCGCACATATTAGTAAAACCTTAAGTAAAATTTTATACTTATGGCTTACCTTGTTATCATTAAAACTTTCATAACTCTAAGAGAATTATGCTTAATTCTCTCAGAAGGGTTCTGGAGCTTACACCTGTAATCGATTACGAACTCGTGGTAATCGATTACAGCGTCGTAAAACACGATTCTAGAGTTCCAAAACACGATTTTCTATAGCCAATGGCCAAAATAATAACCTACAATCGTTCCAATCATCAGAAAACAAAGCCATACGAAAATCAATCATAAAAATACAATTTTAACACTTTTTAATCGGTGAAAACACTTTTAATTTCAAAGCCAATCGATACAATTCACCCCTTTCATGAACCCTAATGGGAAAAACAACGAGGACCTCAATTTCATTAAAAATCATTATTATCATGCATGAAATTCAACATTTAGAATGTCTAAACCCCTACCTCTTAGAAGACAACCGTAAAACTTTGATGACAACACTCTAGCCCGACGTTTCCCGTGAATCCTCTTTTTCTCTCTAAACCCACGAACGGTCTGGTGACAACGGTGACACTTGATGAAGAAAAGAAACCGGTGGTTATGTGTATTTCGGTGTGAGGATCAAGAATATGTGGTCGGTTTCTCGATCGGGTGAGAATTGGTGGGTGTTTCTTGGTGTGGAAGGGTTTTGGCTTTGTGTATTCTTGAGAGAGAAACCTATGGAGGCTCAAAGATGGAGAGAGAGGGTTTCCTGATGGAATTATAGTGGTATTAGGGTTTACTCACGTGGTGGTGATGGTTGTTGTCGTGACATCCATAAATTTAATTATTTATAAAACCAAGTTCCCCTAATATAGTTTAGTGGAAACCAGGGTCGTCTCTCACAAGGAATGGCTAAGAGAGCAATGCACAAGACTAGTTGTGTGACAGTTGGCACAATTGGGGGGGTTTTTGTATGCAAAAGAAATAAATTGGAATAATAAAAACAGTGGTTTATGGGGTGGAACATTCATTAGGATGTTGATCATTGGCTACAAAAGAATGCATGAGTTGATTAATTACGCCGGAGTTAGATCTAACTCCTTTGTTGTGATTCTAATGATTAATTGCCTAGAATGAGATTAATTAGTGAGATCTCACCTTTAGTTCCACTTTCAACAATTGTTAAAGCCAATCACATTAATCTAATTAAAGAGACTAATCAGCCAATTAATTAATCATTACCAAATCCTGATATGTCATGCATTAATTAATCAACTAACACATAAACATATGCCAATGAATTAGCCTAACTCAATCAAGTAAGCCAAGACAAAGGATTAAACACACAATTTAAGATCTCAAATTATATGCCGAGGTTTGATAATGAAAACTTATGCAAGATTAAGAACAAAGCCTCAAATTACCCCAATGATGTTCACACCCTCATAAACCACCAAGAAACTTAGTTACTCATGGAGGAAATAAAAGGGCAGAAAATAAATTGGAATAAAGAAAGTGATTAACAATAAAGAGCAAAGTAAGAAATTAAATACAAATTGGAGAGAGGGAAAAACGAATAACTGAATTAATGATAAAAGAGTAACTTACAAAACCCAAAAGGGTTGGACGAATAACGTTGGAAATGTAAATGAAGGAGCTAGAGCTAAACTAGGAAAAACGGAAATCCTAATGGAGAGAAAAATAACTCTAACTAGGAAAAGAAAAGATGTAAAAGTGGTAGTGCAACGGTCATCCTTGAATTGCAAAAACATCATAAAACTTGTTATTTTAGCCTTTATTTATATTAAGCCTAATTAAATTCCAAATTGTATTAAGTATAATAAAAGGCTAATTAGAGCAAAGAATTGCATACAATCATCCAAATTAAGGGTATAAAATATTGTCAAAAACCACGTTATCAGGTGGATAGGTTAAACATGCTCTGGAGTCACCGTAGGGCCCGAACGTCACTTAAACGCGCTGAAAAACGCGTTCTGCGCACATGGTAATCGATTACATCGATTTTGTAATCGATTACATATGACGAAAACAGCTGTAATCGATTACCACAGGATGGTAATCGATTACTGGGCTGTGAAAAAGCTTCAAAACACTTCTAAACGTCCCGACTCGTACCTTAACATCCGTATATCCTTTTTAACTTTTAAACATCATAAAATCATATACTTGGGCACATAAAACACATAGCATACAATACTTTAAGCTAGGAGAATCTTATCCACTCAAATCCAATTAAGTCCCAACTAAGGTCCTTTACCCTTAATTTCTCTTAATTAGGACTTAATTAAAGATCGGGGTGTTACACATTTGTTGCATGGGCCTTTATTATATTGGTGGCATTTTCTATTGTTATTCTAGACGCTCATCCAGGTTATCTATTCGTGCTATTAATCTGATTGGTCATGGCTTTGAGTCTCGATACCGATTTGTTGTACACAGGGGTTTGCGAAAATGTATTTTTACTTACTCAAAAAAAAAACATGGGGTTTTTGGGTGTTATGTAACATTGCAAATTGTTAATTATGTCCATGGCATAACTAATAAATTGGGATGTTACATTTTTGGTATCAGAGAAGTTCGGTCCAATTGAGCCTGAGGACTGAGCTTGCTTCCTTCCCTTAGTCTGTCATTCTTTGAGCCCTGTTTTCCTTGAATCTATCTGTTGTGTGTGCCATTACTTCTCCAATGATCTGCATTGACATGAGCCTGATCAACTCATTGGCTGTGCAGGTATTGACTGAACGTGATTCCTCCACGACGACACTGAGATGCACCTGACCTCCAAGAGGCCATACAAGCGATGAGAATAAGACAATCTTTCCTTAATAAAATTTTAAAAGATAATTAAAATTCTTGGGATAGAATAAGACAATCTTTCCTTAATAAAATTTTAAAAGATAATCTTAATCTTTTAAATAGGCAGGTACATATCTCATTTTTATTAATAGAATAAATTAAAAACATTCATGAAAAAATATGTATAGTTTTGATACGAATTAGTATCAAGAGATAGAGATAACTGTAGAAAATCAGAGAGAATTTGAGAGAAATCCCTAAATTAGGGCCAAAAAGAGAAATTATCAATCATTCATCAATACCTAATACAATGCAATCTATACCTATTTATATTATTTCCTAATTGGCTCCTATTGTATCATTACCCTACCCTTCAAAACAACCTTGCCCTCAAGGTTGTGGAAAAAAAGTATTTCTTTCAAATCCTAAGTACAATTGTTCCTAATTACAATTATTAAAGAAATTAAAATGGAAGTAATGCTAAACAATTATTAATAGTTTTTTTTTTACTATATACCAAAAAAAAAATTTCCTCGTGGATCCCATTGGTAAAAGATCAGCCCACCAACAAAATTCAAACAAAAATTTAATGCAAAAAGTTTTTGTTGGCCAAATAATCTAGCAATTGAAAGTAACTAGAGCCCAACCATATTTTGTGTTTCAAACCTTTTTGTGAGGCCCAACCTTAGAATCAGCCCAAACCTAATAGTCTCTTCACTACACCTTCTTCCTGATGTTTCTGCAGAATAAGAAACCATAGCCCTAAGCCAACCATCTTGTGCCGCCGCCTCCTTCAGCTCCGCCCTCTAGTTCGTGCCTTAAGCTATCCCGCACCCCAGCGATCCAGCACCATCGATGCCGCCGCAGACTTGGCTTCGCTCCAGCGATCCCAAGGGAAAACCGCCACCAAGAGAGGAGGTGGTTTAGCCATGGTTCGAAAGACGCGACACATCCAACGAGCTCGAAGGTCTCTGGGCGCTGCTGCCTTCCCCTTCGCGGAGGCGCCGTCCTCGGCGCCGCTTCTGTAGCCCGCTCCGCAGGCGCCTGAATATTTTAGAAGGTCGCCGTTCGAAATCGTTTTCTTCGTCCGCACAGGAAAGACGCTACAGATCCGACCTGCAGCTTCCTCGGCATCAACGGCTCCCGCCGCCATGAACGGATCTGGAATTAGTTCCGTTGCTGTCACGATTCCACCATCGCGGTTGCAGTTGCTGCCGGAGCTCGGTTGCTCTGGCCTGGTAACTGCTTGCTCTGTCTCGGCTTCCTCTGTCACCGTCGGGTCGAGATCTTGGCTGCCGTGAACCTCATCCAATGGTATTGTTGTTGATTCTGGATCTGTCTCTTGCTTTGCATTTTCTGAATCTGTAAATGAAAATTTGAAAATATCTTAATCTGCTTCTTCTATTAAAATTTCTGTTGTTGCTGCTTCTTGAAATGTGTTGTCTGTTGTTGATAATCCTTGAACTTGACTTTCTGAAATTTCTGGATCTGTGAAGGAATTAAGCATTTGTTGAATTGTTGCTAGTTCTTGCTTTCTACGAATATGAGTAACAGCAAATTCATTCACTTGAATCTGCAATTTGAAAATGAGATGTTGAATGGAAAGTAGATTGGAGGTTGAGATCGAAAAATCACCGTGGTCTCTCAATGAAAGCACCATGATAACGTGGTTTTTGCCAATATTTTATGCCCTTAATTTGGATGATTGTATGCAATTCTTTGCTCTATTTTGACCTTTTATTATATTTAATACAAGTTGGAATTAAATTTGGCTTAATAGAAACAAAGGCTAAAATAACAAGTTTTATGATGTTTTTACAATTCGATGAGGACCTTTGCACTTGATCTTGGATATTTTGTATTTTTAGCGCAGGTCACAGGTATTATTGGAGCGGAGCAGTGAATTTCAGAACCCCCCAGCGCCCATAGCGCGCTCCAGCGCACGAAGCCCACTTAAACTCGTCACGTGCACAGCGCTGGCGCTCTAGCGAGCTATACCCGCCCCAGCGCCAGCGCCGCAACTCTGTCACAGCAGAAACCCTATCTGCACAAGTTGGGGGCCCAAATTGATTAGGGTTTGGAGGCTGCTCATCTTATTTAAAGGAGGCTAATGCATCAGAAACAACACCTCTCAACACCACCACTTTTACATTTTTTCTTTTCCTAGTTAAAGTTATTTTTCTCTCCATTAGGATTTCCGTTTTTCCTAGTTTAGCTCTAGCTCCTTCATTTACATTTCCAACGTTATTCGTCCAGCCCTTTTGGGTTTTGTAAGTTACTCTTTTATCATTAATTCAGTTATTCATTTTTTTCATCTTTCCAATTTGCATTTAATTTCTTACTTTGCTCTTTATTGTTAATTACTTTCTTTATTCCAATTTATTTCTTGCCTTTTAAATTCCCTCCATGAGTAACTAAGTTTCTTGGTGGTTTATGAGGGTGTGAACATCATTGGGGTAAATTGAGGCTTTGTTCTTAATCTTGCATAAGTTTTCATTATCAACCATTGGCATATAATTTGAGATCTTAAATTGTGTGTTTAATCCTTTGTCTTGGCTTACTCGATTGAGTTGACTAATTCATTGGCATATGTTTATGTGTTAGTTGATTAATTGATGCATGGCATATTAGGATTTGGTAATGAGTAATTAATTGACTGATTAGTCTCTTTAATTAGATTAATGTGATTGACTTTAATAATTGTTGAAAGTGGAACTAAAGGTGAGATCTCACTAATTAATCTCATTCTAGGCAATTAATCATTAGAATCACAACAAAGAAGTTAGATCTAACTCCGGCGTAATTAATCAACTCATGCATTCTTTTGTAGCCAATGATAACACCCTAATGAATGTTCCACCTCCATAAACCGTTGTTTTTATTATTTTCATTTTATTCCAATTTAATTCCCTTGCATACAAAAAACCCCCCAATTGTGATAAACCGTCATACAACTAGTCTTGTGCATTACTCTCTTAGCCATTCCTTGTGAGAGACAACCCTGGTTTCGACTAAACTATATTAGGGGAACTTGGTTTTAAAAATAATTAAATTTATGGTTGACACGACATCAGCCATCACACCATTTGATACGAATTAGTATCAAGAGATTGAGAGAATTGTAGAAAATCAGAGAGAATTTGAGAGAAATCCCTAAATTAGGGCCAAAGAGAGAAATTATTAATCATTCATCAATACCTAATACAATGCAATCTATAGCTATTTATATTATTTCCTAATTGGCTCCTATTGTATCAAGTTTCCAATATAAACATGTTGCTTAGAAAAATAAATTGGATTATTTTAAAACAAAATAAAAAATTAAAATTTACTCAAAATAAAAATGTTAATTGATACATGTAATAGTTATTAGCAAACAAAAAGTTATTATTTTTAATTAAAAATAAAAAATATATACCTATAAGAAAGTTGACATTTGTTTCTCTTTCTCTACAACATAATTAAAAATAAAAAAGGAGTATTCATGTTGGAATTTAAAAACAAATTGGTTGAATTTTCTCATTCCTTTCGACAAATAAAACATTTAAAAAAATAAAGAAAGTCATTCATATCATAATGAAAAAAATATTTAATTAAAAAAGCAATAAAAATAGTAGGGAAAAGAGAAGTCATTGGTTCAAGTCGTTGTCACCCACTTACCAGAACAAAGAAGAGGGAAAAATTAAGCCTCTTGAACAAAATAAAAGAATTAGAAAGAATGATAAATAGAAATTGATTATAAAAATAAATAAAAATATAAAATATGAGAAGGACGAAATTATTAAACCATATGTATAAGACACATAAAAAAGAAAGAAAATAACATAATAAAAGATAAAGATAAAGACGAAAATAAAAGAAAGAAAAAATAATAAAAATTAAAAGAAAAAATGGTGGAGGAAAAAGAAAGTTGAATGAGGTGAGAATAATAAAAAAAAAAGAGAAAAAGAGGTAGAAGAAAAAAAGGAAAATATGAAAATTAAAAGATAAAAAATGTAAAGAAGGATGAAAGAAAAAAAATAAAAGAAAAAAAAGGATTAAAAAATAGAGAAAAATATGAAGGATGAGGAAGAATGTAGATGGAAAAAAATAGATTAAAAACAAAAGAAAATAGAGGAAGAACAAAAAAGAGAAATGGTAGAATAAGAACAATGAAGAAAGAAGAAAAAAATAAAGTTAGAGGGTTGATAAGGTAGAGAGGTAAAATGGATCTGAAAAAATGAAAAGATATGTTACGATAAAATATGTATATATAAATATGATTTGATAGAGAAATCTTCTTCAAGAAATCTCACTATTTTTTAAAATTAAATTAGAATTGAAATCATATCGTATATATCATATCATATATGTGATATATATTTTATTTAAATTAGTTTGATTGAAATATATATGATGAGAATATGTATATGAGATTATGTTTTGATTTCATTATATTGATGTATTAATTGACATTTAATAGAAGGGATACCAAATGACTGTGTGAATGACACGTTAGCAATTCTTTTCTCTCCAAAACCCGATTTTAGAATAATACTAGTGTAATAACTCGTGCGATGCACGGATAAATAATAACAGTAACAACAATATATTTTATAGTATTTATATACTTAAAATTATAATGTTCAACACATCTGAAATTAAAATAATATTGAATTTATATATAAATAAAATATTAATTGGCGTACAATATAATGTAAAGGAAAATAGTTGAATAAATAAAAGTCTACAACTATATAATTTGACTATGTAGCATATAATAAGTCTGCAACTATATAATTTAACTCAACTATTATAATTCATAGCATAGTGTCTTCATGACCTGCAAGATACAACACATATAGATATTAGTTAATCATATTATTGCAATGAGCTAAATACCTAAAAAATGAGTTCATAGCTTACCAATAAATTAAAATAGCTAAGAAAGAATCATAACTCTATATCAATTTAACTGTTGCAATGTCTTCATCATCTAAAAATATAAACATACATAGATATTAGATAATTATATATTTAACATAAGTTTAATACATAAAAAACATGTGAAATAAAATACAAATTAAATCAAAATTAAACATACCACTGTGGATCAATATTCCCAAAAAGTTCTCTATATACCACGTTAATGGTACAATTTTCAGCAAAACAATCATGATTTTCCATAAGCACTCTTAAGCCATGCTTATTCTTTACTCTTGAAAGAGCCACATATAACTGGTCATGAGTAAAAACTGGTCTGGGAAGATATAATCCAACCGTTAACATCTCTGGAGTAAAAGTATCTAATTCAGACTCCATACTTCCTTCCTCTATACATATTGAATCAGAACTCAAATAAATTCTTTCCTCACCAGGAAGTTTAGACATAATATGTGTGTTAACTTCTCCAACTACCTCCAAAGTTGGTCCAAGTATTGTCCTCTCTTTGAAGAAGTTGACATCTGATATATTCTCCATGAGATTAGGGTACACAAAGTCTATCAACTCATCAAAGTTCTTAATAAGAATATCACCTGGCATTTCAACCTCAGCTTCACCCTCTAGTGAATTCCTTGCAATCCCATTTGTCAGCACCCAATTTTTGACTACGTAAAAAAAAAATTACATTTTTTGCCATTTAACTACTCTTATTTTTTAACCCGTTATTTGCTTCTAGTCCATTTTGTAAAAAAAAAATTCATTTATTTTGATTAAGCCATTTAACCATTTGTCCATTTAGAAAAAAAAATCTTTTTGCATCTTGCTTGAAAAAAAGAAACTTAAGTTTAATCTTTTTTTAATGCAGCCCATTCAGAAGAAAATTTGTTAACTCATTTCTTATTTTATTAAATAGAAAAAAATAATAAAAGGAATAACAACGGCTAACAATTAATGAATTTTTGTTTGCTTCCTTGTGATGAGAAGACATAATCTCCACAGCTCAAGAATATTGGGTTCTACAATAAGAGTTTCTCAATAATGTTGTTGGGCAGACAATATTTGAGGTTCTCAATATTCTTGCTAGTTTGAACAAAGAAAATGACAAAAAAACATATGATGATAAATTAAAGAAGAGGAAAGGCGGTAGAGGGGGAGCAGAAAAAAGAAAAATTCTTCGAAGGAAAAGAGACTCAGACGCAGAGAAAAATAAAGAAACAATTCTGGAGAAATTCTATGAAGAATGATTTAATTATGATCAAGTATTTGGCTTAATTAAATCATAAAATTAATTTTTCTATGACAAAAGATATTTGCATAGTAAAAAATAATAATCAATAATAGAGATTAATCCAGGTATATTCTAATGTTCAACATGTAAATATAATGCATATGTTCAATTTCATTTCCAGAAAATTAATGTTTATCCAGAATCACACACATTCACAGTCACACAGTCCAATTACAATTGTACAGTCTATAACTTGTAAATAAACAATGAAGGAAAGATAAAAATAAAAAAACAGTAACATTCATCATCATCAACATCAGCCACTGCCACAACCTTCCTCGCCGGCGGGAATCGAACCATCGGCGGCAACGGCGGCGACACGGGGACTTCCAGCAGCAGTAGCGGCAACCCCCACCTCGCGGCCGTGACCGCAGCCGGGACAATGACCTTCCACCTCTGTCAGCCATAGAACGCCAGCTGCGAGCCACAGAGCTTCGAAGCCACTGTCACCGCCCCTCCGTCCTTTTCCATAGGACCACAACCCCTCGAGCTCCGCCTCCTTGTCCGCAACCGCCACGGGCGCGGCGCCTCGAGGTTGCGATCACCGCAGCCGCGGCCATCTCCTTCGAGGTCGCGTCCCTCACCCGCAGCAGAGGCGGCAGCTTCTCCTTTCCCTCAGGCGGCCTTCTCTCTCTCTATCTCTTTACTCGTTGGATCTCTCTCTTTCTCTCTCCCCTCGCGACCGCGACGCATTGCAGCCGCGATACCTGCGGCCTTCTGCTTCCAGCGGCGGCGCTCAGCGCCGCTCCCTCTCCCTCGGTCACCCCTTTCTCTCTCTCTCTCTCTCTAGAGGCGACTGCCTCTTTCTCCCCCACCCCTCTCCGTTTCACTCAAAAAACCAAATGAAGCCCTAACTTGTTGAGTGAGTGTGTGTTAGTCGTTAATGTGTAGTGTGTTGTGTTAGTTTTATTATTATTATTATTATTATTATTATTATTATTATTGTTATTATTATTATTATTATCATTATTATTATTGTTATTATTATTATGATTGTTATGGTGTTGCTGTTACTGTTGTTAATTTTATTACATTGTTGTTATTTCTCTTTTTTTTAGTGAAAAATAAAAACTTAAAAAAAAAATTAAAATGATGATTGAGTAGTAGATACTACCTTCATTAAAAGGTTTATTGAGTAGTCAAGTACTAACTTAAACCTTGCAAAAAAAATATTTTCTTCATACAACAAAAATTAACTCTCTTTTTTCTAAATAAATCAAAAAAATTAAAAAGATAAAAATAAAAAAAAAACATAATCATTTTGATAGAACTACATGAACTTTAAATTTCTCATTGTACCAGAGAATACGTAGGAGCAGATTTCATCTGTCAAGCTCAACTTTAATTTTTCATATTTTTGTTCATAATATTTGTTGTATTTATTGTTTTAATTTATAAATATTCTAGTTAATTTTATTTTTATTGTGTCAATTTGTAAATATTTATTGTATAAATATCTATTTTTATTTTTACTGAGGATAAATTTAATATGCTTTAAATCGTTTAATTTGCACAATTAATTTTGGGTAACCGTTCTAGGACGGATGTATCAAGGTGCGTGGAGTGTATTCCCTACCCTTCCCTGTGCATAATCAGACTCCCGGATCCAACTCTGTTTTCGCAGACCAGTTTAAAAATGTCTTTTTAAATAATGGTTTTTCCGAGGTTTTCCTAAATAAACCTTGGTGGCGACTCCAAAAATCAAAAACCATTTTAAATCACCCATTTTTAATTTAATTTATTGTTTCGCCATCCCTGTCGCGATCACCGTTACGACACCATCTCCTATGCTCAATAACCATTTATTGAAGTTCATTATCTCTGTATTATCAGTATCAAGATTCCCATTTGTTAGTCTCATTCTTTGTCAGCTTAAGAACTTTGCAGAATGACCACAAATATGATGAATTGATAGAAGCTTGTACGATATCTTGCCTTGAACCTCTAGTGATAACTGGTAGGATTTGTCTGAAGTTTCCACCCAAGACTACTACTTTTCCACGAAATGGTAAGTTAGGGTTGTATGAGGAAGAGAAGCGAAGCACATCCTTTAAGCATTTGTCTAATGCTTCATAACAGTACTTACTCAACATCGGAGCTTCATCCCATATTATCAGTTTTGCTTTGGACAATAATCTTGCTTGTGGAGTGTCTTGCTTTATGTTGCAAGTTGAATCCTCAGTGACATTGAGTGGTATCTTAAATCTTGAATGTGTTGTTCTTCCATTTGGCAATGATAATGAAGCTATCCCACTGAATGCCACATTCAATACAATATCGCCCCTTGACCTTATTGATGCAGAAAGTGTCGTCCATAGAAAAGTCTTTCCAGTTCCACCGTAGCCATAAACGAAGTAGAAACCACCTCTCTCTTGATACACAACTTGCATTATCTCATCATATGCTTTCTTCTGCTCTTCTGTAATTGTTCCCAAACATCTTGTCAACTCATCTGCCATTATAGTCTGATCAAAGTTTTGTTCTTCCATTATCAACTTATCATGCATACCAATAATTAAATCATCAGATGGAATGGGCATACTGGTGTATTCCTTCAGTGTTCTACCATTTGATTGAAGCATTTCCTCAATATGCGCAAGAGCAATATTGCGAATTTGTTCATCCGGTAGAACTAAATCTGTCAACACAATACGAAAGTATGAGAAATAATTTAAGATTAGTCTTATATATATATATACTTGACTAATAATGTAAAAACATGTATATTTTATTCTTTATTTAAAAAATACCACGTTAAGAAAGTATATGGAAGAATATACAAATTTCTATAACATGATAATGTATTTGAAAAAAAAATGAAAAAAAAGAAGGTATTATCAACAATGTGAAAAAATAACAAAATATTAAATTATGAGCAAGAATGAAGGATTACTTAATATCTAAATGTTTATCCAAAAACTGAAAAATTAACAAAACACCTACGAACCTTGTTGTAGCAACACTTGTCGTTATTTGTATAAGATATCATCTGAAAGATGTTTCCAACATTGTTCCCAAACAAATTAAGGTCTGCTCATGTTATTAGATATCAATAAAATCACAAATAATCTCCTGAGATATGTGGCTGAAGCCCATGAGCTTGCTTCAAGAATTGCATCAATGAACTCTTTATCATCTTGAAGTAATCCTAAAGCATAACATGCCTCCTTGAATGAGTTATAGACAACACCATCAATAGACCTCACATCCTGAAAATTTTCGCAACCCTTTTGAACATTCAATAGCAATCTAAGATAATAGTCTTCTCCATTCCCTACCGGTACATGACTTATTCTGCTAATGGCAAATCCTTGCTTCCTAAGCATCCATTTTTGGCATTGGTCTTTCCAAACAAACTTTGTTGGAAACTCAGAATAGGTAAGAGATCTTGCCTCATCATACATAATATTAGCTTCCATCCATGCTAGTAGCCTTGTCTTCTTACTTTCTGCCCTTTCCAAAATTGTTGTGAGATCTTCATTGTCCTTGAAAACTACTGGTTGATGGTCTGGCAAATGGAATGGCAATCGAATAACTGCACGCTCTTTGATCTGTATACTGAAACCAAATAATCTCCATGCTGCTTCACATGCTGAGATATACCTACAATCATAATAATTACGAATTTCATCGATCTTTCCATGTGTAGAATCAGAATTATCACCTTGAAAAAAGGCAGCTGTTACTCTATCATTCCCCTTATGAACATACTTGAAGAGATACTTTATAGCTGCTGTTTGGCATGTATATTCAATATTGATATGACACCCAAATTTCAAAAGCAAGTCTGAGTTATAAGGGACTATGTAAGAGTTATCTAACACACAATTTCTTTTTGTGACGGTACGTCCATGATAACGTGGTTTTTACCAATATTTTATGACCTTAATTTGGATGATTGTGTGCATTTTTTTGCTCTATTTTAGCCTTTTATTGTATTTAATACAGTTTGGAATTAATTTGACTTAATGGAAATAAGGCTAAATTAACAAGTTTTATGATGTTCTTGCAATTCAAGGATGACCTTTGCACTTGATCTTGGATATTTTGTATTTTTGGTGCAGGTCATAGGAATTATTGGAGCAGTAGACATCAGGAACTGAGCAAGAAGCAGAGCAGTGGAATTCAGAACCAGCATCGAGCGCCCCAGCGCCCTCAGCGCGCGAAGCCCACTTAAATCTATCACGTGCACAGCACTGGCGCCCTAACGAGCTATATGCGTCCCAGCGCCGCGCCGCAATTCTGTTACAGTAGAGACCTATCTGCAAGGCCGAGCTGGGGGCCCAATTAGCTAGGGTTTGGAGGCTGCTCACTCTATAAAAAGAAGGCTAATGCATCAGAAACAAGACACCTCTACATACCTACTATTACTTTCATATCTTTTTCTAGTTTACTTACTTTCAACCCTAGGCTTTAGTTAGAGTTATTTTCTCCATTAGGATTCCATCTTCTTCCTAGTCTAGCTCTAGCTCCCTCATTTTTTATTTCCAACGTTATTCGTCTAGCCCTTTGGGTTTTGTAAGTTACTCTTTTAATTAATTCAGTTATTCGTTTTTCCATCTTTCCAATTTGCATTATTTCCGTTACTTTACTCTTTATTGTTCAAGTTGTTAATTTCTTCATTCCATCTTTGCTTTTAAATTTATTTTCTTCCCTTTTATTTCCTCCATGAGTAACTAAGTTTCTTGGTGGTTTATGAGGGTGTGAACATCATTTGGGTAAATTGAGGCTTTGCTCTTAATCTTGCATAAGTTTTCATTATCAAAACCATGACATATAATTTGAGATCTTAAATTGTGTGTTTAACCCTTTGTCTTGGCTTATTCGATTGAGTTAGGCTAATTCATTGGCATGTGTTTATGTGTTAATTGATTAATTGATGCATGACATATCAGGATTTGGTAATGATTAATTAATTGGCTGATTAGTCTCTTTAATTAGATTAATGTGATTGGCTTTAACAATTGTTGAAAGTGAAACTAAAGGTGAGATCTCACTAATTAATCTCATTCTAGGCAATTAATCATTAGAATCACAACAAAGGAGTTAGATCTAACTCCGGCGTAATTAATCAACTCATACATTGTTTTGTAGCCAATGATAAACACCCTGATGAATGTTCCACCCCATAAACCACTGTATTTATTATTCCAATTTTATTCCAAATTATTTTCCTTTTATACAAAAACCCCCCAATTGTGACAACCGTCATACAACTAGTCTTGTGTATTGTTCTCTTAGCCATTCCTTGTGAGAGACGACCCTGGTTTCTACTAAACTATATTAGGGGAACTTGGTTTTATAAATAATTAAATTTATGGGAGTTGCGACACCGCCCATCAAATTTTTGGCGCCGTTGCCGGGGAATGGCGATGAAAGTAATCACTAATTGTTTGATTTGGGGATAGTGTACATAACCGTTTTCTTTTATTTTTCTTTGTTTCTTTCAAAAATAAAAACAACAAAAAGATTTTCTTTTTATTTTGCATTTTATTTTCGTTTTTATATTTTTATTTGCTCTTCCCAGACTCGCTCTTCCAAGAACAGCTGAGTCTGCTGCTGTCATCCGCGCTCCAGCGCCCGTACAGCGCCCCAGCGCGCGACTTCGACTGCAAAGTTGCAGTTGCGCATGACTCGATCTCAACTGGATCCCCAGCTTGCTGTTTTTGATCCTGAAATTGAAAACACTTTGAGAAAAATAAGGCAAGCTAGGAGAGGGTTTACTGAGTCTCAAGGGCAACCGGAAGATCCACCGTTTGAAACGCTACTTTTCACTGGTCCTGAACTTTCTGATTTGTCTATTAGTGTTTCAGGTCCGAGTTCGATCATGGCAGACTATCAACCCACTCTGAAGGAACTTACAGCCCCTGACCTCAGTCAACAACCTTTTGGGATTACCTACCTAAGGTTGGACACTGAGTTCGAGCTTAAGGGAGCTATTCTCCATTTGCTCCCTAAATTCCACGGATTGGCCGGAGAAGATCCACATCAGCACTTGAAAGAATTCCATGTGGTGTGTGAGACTCTCAAGCCAAGAGGAGTCAATGAGGAACACGTGAAGCTTCGGGCTTTTTCGTTCTCTCTGGACGGTCAAGCAAAGCAATGGTTCTTGAATCTGCAAAATGGAGCTGTCACCACATGGATTGGCATGAAGAAAATCTTTTTGGAGAAATTCTTCCCAGCCTCAAGGGCAGCTGCCATAAGGAAGGACATCAGTGGCATCCGCCAACTCCAAGGTGAGTCTTTCCATGAGTACTGGGAGAGATTCAAGAAGCTAGTGGCGAGTTGTCCAACCCATCAGATCTCCGAGCAATTATTGATCCAGTATTATTATGAGGGTCTGACGGGTATGGATCGTTGCATGATTGATGCCGCTAGCGGTGGTGCTCTGATGGACAAGACTCCGGCAGACGCGAGAATCCTGTTCAAGAATATGGCTGTGAACTCACAACAGTTTGGCACAAGGGAAACTGCCGTGACCAAAGGGGTGAATGAGGTAGCTCAACAGGAGAGTGGTGGCCTACACCAGAGGCTGGATGAGATTGCCACCTTCATGAAGCAATTGGCCATCAACCAAGCCAAACCGGGAACCTCAAGCCAAGCAATGGTGTGTGGGATATGTTCTTTGGAATCCCATCCAACTGACCAGTGCCCACACCTTCAAGAAGAGGCAACGATGGTGGCAGCTACAAACACCTTTCAGGGAAAACCTCAGTTTCAGCCACAGAATAAACCTACGGGGAATACCTACAACCCAAGTTGGAGGAATCACCCAAACCTGAGGTGGAATAACAATCCACAACCACAAACAAGTCCAGCAACCTCAGCAGGTTCGGTACCAACCTCCTCATCAAAGGCAACCCCAGGCTCCATACCAGGCTCCAATGGCCTTGCCTCCACCACCGCAATAATTGGCTCTGCCTGCACCTCCGAATCCTAATGAGCCAACTCTCGGTGATGTGATGAGACTACTCATGGAGCAACAAAGGATGATGCTGAGCTTGCAGAACGAGGTCAACCAAATGAAGGGAAATCCGACCACACAAGCCTATGAACAAGAAGGCACCTCACAGATCCCATCTTAAACAGTTCCCAATCCTAAGGGGAATGTGAGTGCCATCCATATCATGAATGCTGGACCAAAGTAGCCTTGAAACGGTCGACCGTCCAACTTAGGGACGTTAAAGCAAAGTGCTTCGTGGGAGACAACCCACCGATTTTTTTTTATTTCTCAGTATTTTTAATTTCCGTATTTCAATTTCCGCATTTTATTTTCCGTATTTTATTTTATAATCATTTGCATCTTTAATTTTTGCATGCATTTCAATTAATTAGGATAGTTTTATGCATTCTAGGATTATAGCAGTAAAAATACCCATTCTGCATCAGGAAGCCGCGCCCGGGCGCCACACACGCGCCCCAGCACGCGCGTCCCGTTTAATGAAACGCTGCGTTTGGAGTACGCGCTCCAGCGCGCTCTAGCGCGCGCGGGTTTCTTCAAAAACCCTAAATCTCCAAATCGCATACCCATTCGGCCTTTTTCCCTCTTCACGGCTCCAGCGCAGCATCCACGAACCCTCTTCTCTCTCTCACCATTTTTCACACATTTGCTCATATTTGCCTCCATACATTTGTTCATCTTGTCATAGCATTGCATCCTATCAAGGTACATTGGTCTAACATTCAATCTTTTCTCTGTTCTTGATAGAAAATTGGTTTTTGTTGATTAAAAGATGATAAATGTGGTTTTTGGTTGTTTTGTGTGAGTTTAATCGGTTTATATGGTGAAAGATTTCGAGTTGGAGTCGTTTTTGCACAGTTTTGCGTTGTTCTGTGCTGTCACCGAAACCCTCATGCGCTCCAGCGCGCTATACGCGCTCGAGAGCGAGGCGTTTCCGTTCCATTGCAGATCGTGTGCTCCAGTGCGCTCTCCGTGCCCGAGCGCTGATCTGCTGTAGAAATTAGCCGAACCTGTTAGATTATTTGCTTGCTGAATTAGGAACTTTTTGCTGCTATGTTGTATTTTGTTCTGCATTTGCATTAAATTATGCCATGCCTAGAATTGACATTAGCCAATATTTGAACTGTCTCTTGGAACTTAATTGTCTTAATCCTTAACTTTGCAGGCATGGCACCACGAACTCGAGGCGGCAAGGGGAAGAGAGTGCGCACCACGAAGGAGGATGATCACTCCTATGATCAGCCTCACGACCCAGCACGGTTCCTGGACGTTACCGCCGAGTTGGCTTTCCACGCCACCATTCATAAGAGGAAACCCCTCTTTGAGTTGGGATACCAGTTCCACGATGAGGGCCAAGGACGGCTCAACATGGTCATCGCAGAAATTAAGAGGCGGGGGTGAGCCCACTATCTTCTCAGTGCCCCCGTCAGGGCGAACATCACCTGGGTGCGGGAGTTCTATGCTAACTTCCACGACCGCACCGCCATTGAGGTATTCCTCCGGGGCAAATTCATTCCGGTTGACGTGGCGAGCATAGCCACGCATATTCAGATTGCCCCGGAGCCCGACTATGCACTCGGGGAGCCGGATGCCATTCAGACTATGGCTAACACGGACTTGGAGGTGATCAAGAACCGCCTCTGCCTTTCGGGTTGCAACACGGACTGGGAGCCAATATGCTCCCCCGCACGCTGAAGAACTACACGCTCAACTAGGAGACCAGAGCGTGGTCCCGCATCTACTTCAGCCATATTTATCCTGTCTCCCACATCTCCGACCTCACCACAGAGCAAACCCTCCATCTCTACTGCATTATGGAGGGCTACTGGGTGGACTTGCCCACTCGTATGCAGCACACCATGCATCATGCTTACCACATTGAGACCTACCGGTGCCTCCTTTTCCCTTCTCTGGTTACCTCTTTGGCTATCCAGTGTGGTGTGCCAAAGTACGCTGACGATGAGTGGCAGGGGCCACACGCTACCATCACCGTCGCCGGTCTCGCTACCAAGGATGCAGCAGCTCAGAATAAGAGCCAGCCAACGGGGAATCCTCTAGATTCCATTACTGCACAGTTGACCTAGATGGAGGTCAACATGAGAGAGTACTTCGATCAGAAGTTCGCTGCTGCTGAGAGCTATCATGATCAGCGATATCTGGCCATGCAGACTTACTATGACCAGAGGCTCGCTGAGACACAGAGAGATTTCCGAGCCTACATCGACCAGCGCTTCTCATCTGGGCATGGAGCTCCAGGGCATTCCTAGGCTCCAATTGATGTCGATGAGGACGAGGACGACGATGATGATGAGGATGATGAGGCCGAGGAGGAGGAGGATGATGACGAGGATGATCATGGTTCAGAGGACGATTGAGTCCTCCGTAGGTCCTTTCTATACCCTTGTCTCTGTTCTTTAATTTGTTGACACTGGGGACAGTGTCTCATTCAAGTGTGGGGAGGGTGTAGAAAAATTGGCTTTTGTAAATATTTGCATTCCTAACTGTTTTTATTTTATTTTATTTTATTTTGTTTTTATGTGTTTTTAGGTAGATGACTGGGTAGTTTTCTTTATAGCACCTTTTGGTCTGAAATTGCTTTACCCTTTGAATTTAACTCAGAAATGTTGGCATAATTATCCCATATGAGTTTGAATTGTTTGTGTTATCTCTGTTTGGTTGTTTGGATTACTTGTGAGACTTGAGCCTTACTGTGATTACATACATCAACTGATCACTTTATTTCTGTGGGCACACACACACTTGTATTTGTTATTCCTGAATTTGCTTGATTCTTGTTTTGCGTTTTATACATGTTGCGTGTGATTGAGGCATGATTTTGTTTTACATCTAAAAGCCACTTAGCCAAATAGCCAACCTATACACAATTCCCACTGTTTGTAGCCAATTTGAGCCTTTATCCCTTTTTTTTTTTTGTTACTAAGCTCATTACAAGCCAAAGACAGAAAAACAATGAAAAATCCCTTCTGAGAAACTAGGAGGACATGGTTTGATTGTTGGGCAAAGGTCTTAAGTGTGGGGAAATTGGGTTAAATTATGCACTGGAATAAATTGCAAGGTATGAGAATGTAACTGTAAGGGTAGCTTTTGTACATAAATGGTCTTTTGTTATTTTCTTTTTCACCTCATTTCAATTACCAAAGGAATTGAGATAAGGAAGTCATCAAAAAAATAATCGAAAAATAAATATGTGAATTTTGCAAATAAAGGTTGTTGGGTTCCTGGGAATTACTGTGAAATTATTTGGGAACCTTGGGAATATTAAATTAAGAAATTGTGGGTTATTGATTTTGGGTGTTTCTATTCTCTCCATCTCTTCTCTCTCTATCTTTTCTTTTGTAATATAAGTCATCCGGGATCAATCAAACCATGAAGTCTTAGTTTCTTGGAATTAAGTCCACTTCCCATATATGCCACACCTGTCCCAAGCCCCGTTACAACCCTGAAAAGACCTCTTGATGCACCATGTTTGTAGAATTGCAATGTTGGGAGTATAGCAAATTTATGGAATGTGAATACTTGTGTGATTTATTCAACTGAGTGCTTAGCCAAAACACTGAGTGATTGAGAGGAAAAAACACACTGGTGAGGGCCAATCAACCAACTCTGCATAACATGAATTGATTCTCTTAACTCATGAATTTCTCTTAATGCCAACTTGTAATATGTTTTTGGGTGTTGCATAATTCTGACCAAGGTGTGTTGTTTTGAATAACTTTCCATCATCTGTAATATTTCATTTTTTTTAGGACTTACGTGTTAGATGTGTTAGCCAATGCTTTACTTTGAGAGATGCTTGGAATCATTGCTTTTGCATGAGGACATGCAATTGTTCAAGTGTGGGGATATTTGATAACATGGTTTTTACCAATATTTTATGACCTTAATTTGGATGATTGTGTGCATTTCTTTGCTCTATTTTAGCCTTTTATTGTATTTAATACAGTTTGGAATTAATTTGGACTTAATGGAAATAAAGGCTAAAGTAACAAGTTTTATGATGTTTTTGCAATTCACGGATGACCTTTGCACTTGATCTTGGATATTTTGTATTTTTGGTGCAGGTCATAGGAATTATTGGAGCAGTAGACATCAGGAACTGAGCAAGAAGCGGAGCAGTGAAATTCAGAACCAGCATCGAGCGCCCCAGCGGCCTCAGCGCGCTCCAGCGCGTGAAGCCCAGTTAAATCCATCACGTGCACAGCACTGGCGCCCTAGCGAGCTATATGTGCCCCAGCGCCGTGCCGCAATTATGTTACAGCAGAGACCTGTCTGCAAGGCCGAGCTGGGGGCCCAATTAGATAGGGTTTGGAGGCTGCTCACTCTATAAAAAGAAGGCTAATGGATCAGAAACAAGACACCTTTACATACCTACTATTACTTTCATATATTTTCCTAGTTTACTTACTTTCAACCCTAGGCTTTAGTTAGAGTTATTTTCTCCATTAGGATTCCATCTTCTTCCTAGTCTAGCTCTAGCTCCCTCATTTTGTATTTCCAACGTTATTCGTCTAGCCCTTTGGATTTTGTAAGTTACTCTTTTAATTAATTCAGTTATTCGTTTTTCCATCTTTCCAATTTGCATTATTTCCATTACTTTACTCTTTATTGTTCAAGTTGTTAATTTCTTCATTCCATCTATGCTTTTAAATTTATTTTTTGCCCTTTTATTTTCTCCATGAGTAACTAAGTTTCTTGGTGGTTTATGAGGGTGTGAACATCATTTGGGTAAATTGAGGCTTTGCTCTTAATCTTGCATAAGTTTTCATTATCAAAACCATGGCATATAATTTGAGATCTTAAATTGTGTGTTTAACCCTTTGTGTTGGCTTATTCGATTGAGTTAGGTTAATTCATTGGCATGTGTTTATGTGTTAATTGATTAATTGATGCATGGCATATCAGGATTTGGTAATGATTAATTAATTGGCTGATTAGTCTCTTTAATTAGATTAATGTGATTGGCTTTAACAATAGTTGAAAGTGAAACTAAAGGTGAGATCTCACTAATTAATCTCATTCTAGGCAATTAATCATTAGAATCACAACAAAGGAGTTAGATCTAACTCCGGCGTAATTAATCAACTCATGCATTCTTTTGTAGCCAATGATTGACACCCTAATGAATGTTCCACCCCCATAAACCGCTGTTTTTATTATTTTCATATATCTTGGACCACCAGTAATTATTAAACATCGACCAGTTTAATAAGCATCTCTGCAATTATTAAACATATATCTTGGAACACCAGTAAAATAACTTGGCAAAATAATCCTCTGACCAGTTGTTGCAGCATTAGTTTCACCTCTAACCAAGCAATCATGTAATCCTCTATATTGATCAACCCTCAATCTTGGTTGGTTGTGTCTTATATAGCTCAATCTTTCAGATTCAACCATTGTATAACAATCAACTAAGAATTGCTGGAATAATTTTCTAGATTGCATAATTATGGGTGACTCATGAGCTCTATCTTGTATTCTATACGCAAAAAAATCCCTCATACTTATTTTTGACCTCTTTAAACTCGAAGCTCTAGCTGAGGATGTAACAGTTGATATGTCTGGCCTAAATCCATCTTCTCCATAAGGAAATAGTAATGGATATTGAAATCCAAAATAAATAGGATGCAAAACATCAATTCTTTGAAGGCTTTTAGATTGTGTCTCAACTATAATATCCCTTTCAATCACAGATTCATCGATATCACCAACAATTAAAGCAGCTACTTCTGAAACAGTAGGTAAATTGTACCTTCTGAAGGTAGTGAAACGTGAGAAGGGGGGTTGAATCACGTTCCAACTATAAATCTTGTTTCTGAAAATTACTTAAAAATAAAGATCAAGTGTAAATTTGTCTTGCACAGTGGAAACAATTGTTAGTAAATAAACAGAAACTTAGCCTATAGACAAGGCTATAATAGATCTTGAAAATATATTTACTTTCAAGCTCTTCTAAATGATAAAGTGACGAGGACCGGAGCGTCGTTACTTCTCCGGTACCCGAGCAATTTAGAAAAGGAAAATGAAAAAGGGGATTAGTTTATCGAATCGGCAACCCAATACGTAGTATAAGGAAGCTGACTCGGGTCGTCTCTTAGAGGAAGTGCGGACAGGTGATTGGATGAGCAGATTGTATGAGAAGGGGGTTGGAAAAGCGCATGTGAACAGTAGGTAAGAAATATAAATAACTAAGTCGCCTCGGTGTTGGATGAGACGATCGGTACGGTTCTCCAATCATCGACCCTAGTACTACGCTCAACTCCTAGTGTGTGGCACTCGTAGTGTAACTGTACTCTCCTAATCAGACTGAATAAACCTCCAATCAAATCAAGTGAATGCCTAGGCGACTCACTCACAAAACAGTTCACGACTCGATCTAAATGTGACACTACACGATGCCTAATTCCTAAACCGGCAATCAATCTCTAACACTCTCTAATCAACTAGAAACCAACATCCAGAACAGGTAATCAATTCCTAATTAACCAACTAGCCCCGACAAGCACCGACATCCTCTAAACCGAGAACTTAAACGCACTCTCACAGCTATCCTAGCCAACCACTCGACTAAACCGTACGAGTAAACTAGGCAATATAAAATCAGAGCTATATAGAGAAACTACAATAGGTGAATCACATACTACCTAAAGTCTCAAGTACTAACGAACCATAACCGATAATCTATCCTACACCGAGACTAGGTAACTACTCTAACATTGCATGAAAATAAATAAGCACAATAGATTGAAAGCGGTAAATTAATTATACAGTAAAAAGTAAATGAATAGTACAAACGGTAAAAACAGTGCGGTAAAAATAAATTACTATTACACTATTACAATCACTATTTACTATTTACTATTTACTACTACTACTATTCCTAACCTAGAAAGAAGTCAGATCTCCTCTCTCTAAACTACCCTGAGGAAAGCATGAATGAATGAATGAATGGGGAGCTGGAATATATAGAAAAGCTGCCTCTGTCCACTGTTCTTGGCGCGACGTGGTCGCTAGAGAGTAAGCCCTAGTCGCTAGCGACTAGCATGACAATGCACACTCGCTAGCAGCTGTAGGTTGGCCGCTAGCGATGGTCTCGGGAGCTGCTATGGTTGAATCTGTGCTGGTGGCTCCTGCGGACGTCCGGTGGTGGCGCGACACTTCTCTGACCTCCGTCATAGACCTCTGAAGTGAACCTTGACCCTTGATGGTGGTGCCTCTGCCGTTTGCTCCGATTACCGCCGCCGATGGTGGTTGAAAGTGGCGTAGATTGTTCAATCTCGCTCTTCGGGCGGCGGTTCTTGAGTCCGGAACTTGGGTTTTGGTCGCACAAGCTTGGGTTAAGGTTCTGGAGTGGTAGAAACTGTCGTGGTTGAGTGGTGGTCGAGATTGGACGAGGTTGCTGAAATTGTCCCCGCTTTGCAGGTGCATGGTCGCTAGCGACGAGAATGTGGTCGCTAGCGACTAGTCTTCAACTGATCACTCGCTAGCGGCCACACGTTATCCGCTAGCGAGGGTACCTGCATCAGAACCAGAATTGCAGTGTGAATTGTTCATTTTCATATAATACAAACATATAAACATACACATACAACATAATACATAATAATACACATATACACTCATATAATTATGAATACAGACATATAAATAACATACAATCACATAAACACTTAACAAACACATAACACCAACATAATTACATAAACACATAAACACACATATATAACAAGAAATGCACAAATCACAACCTTAATTTCCTTTGGTCATAAATATGTGCCAAAAAGACACAATTATTCAAAGTTTCATCAAATGAACCAATTAGGAAGTTAAGAGCAAAACTAGCTAGTTGCACACTTTATAATAATTGAAATGATACAACAAGATAAATATAAGGGGTAAAAATAGGTAAAAATTTATATTTATCAACTCCCCCACACTTATCTTATTGCATGTCCTCATGCAATACTCATAAGTGCAACCAACTAGAGAAGGACAACAAGTAAGCAATTGAAAAATTCAGCTCAAATCTAGTTCATTCACTTCTTTATTCAAAAATTAAAAACATGTTAATTGCAAGAAACTAAGAGGAAAACAAAATAAAAGGTTATGATGCACCAAATGACACAAATTTCTTACAAGCAAGACGTATACAAAACAATGGCATGCATGGTGAAATCCACTATAAAAATCATTAATCAAGTACATAGGACTTCTTAGGATAAGTGTTTAGCCTCACAATCTCTCAAGTGTTTGGGATGAAGCATTTACACTCAAAATCCATTTCTTACCGGTTGTATTACCATAGGCTTGCAAGATGTCTAACTCTCTATTACAATCACAAATACATACACAAAATCAAGAGGACTTTATTAAGGTTGTAGTGGGGTTTAGGTAAGGGTGTGGTATGACAAAAGGTAAGCAAAACTAAACCTCAAGCCAAGGAGAGTAAATGCATATGCATGATGCAGTTCTTATACATTTACAATCAAATTCAAGCATCACTCTCCAAACCTCAACTAACTCCCAAAAATTTTATTCTCAAACAACAAAAATACAAAATATGTACAATAAAGAACAAAATACAAATACAATTTTTTTTTTCAATTTTAATCTCCTTTTTTTTCATTTTTTTTTCAATTTTTTTTTTTTGACTTCCCAATGGTTCCCTATACATACAATGACTCCCCCACACTTAAATGAATGCATGTCCTCATGCATTGCCCAAACTATGATTTAACACATGTGAAATATGCATGAATGCTCTCCTAAGCTCAAAGGTTGGGTACATTCTTTGTTTTTTGCTTAGGCTCATGATGTGCGAAACCAAGAAAAGGGATGTTAAGGCTCAAGGGGGCTCAAACAATGGAAAGTGTGTAAAGGTTAGCCATATAGAAAGTAGTTTAAATAAACAAAAATTGCCTCTATCATATTAAGTATATGCACAAGTAAACAAAGCTTCAAGTAAGACATACAAGCAAGTTCTAGAATACAACATTAAATGGACTATGCAAACAAGAAAGAATAAAGGCTCAAAAGCTCACCAAGGTTGCCTATGTACTCAACTATTGCTTAAAAGAGTAAAGATAACCAAGCATGCAAGAAAATAAGTTTAAAGTCCAACATGTAAGAAAATTACAAATGGTGCAAAACTAACAAGTTATCCTCAAAGAATCTAACAATTGACCAAGCAAACATTAAAACAAACAAATTTAAACTAACACACAATCAAACAAACTAATCAAATAGCATGTGAAATCTATCCTAAGCATGCTTTATTGAATTCAAATTGCAAAACAGAAAATTAAAAGACAGTGGTTACTCCCCTCAAGGTGGCTTATGTTTGAGAAGGTCCCGGAGCATCCACAAGAGTGTAGAATCTAAGTGTCGTTCACCGGGATCCCATATAAGTCGAACCACACCAAATAGCATGATTCGCCTCAGTTTGCCGGACCTCAGCAGTTCGATCCTGCAAAAGCTCCTTGGGAAATAAAGACTCCCCTTGGAGGTAACATCCCAACAACGACAGACTTCAAGTGAGGAGGGATGACAATCCTCACCTGAAGGGGTTAAACAAGAAAAACAAAAACAAAAATGAAAGCAGTTAGTATTTACAGATTTGGATTTCCAGGATTTACCTACAATGATTTGTAGTTGGACATCCGTCTCTAAGAGAACATACTCGTGATGCCCAAGAACAAATGGATTGACTCCCAATGGAAACCATGACATGGCCGGCGATGGCATCAGTGCAACAACTTCCCCTTCGCATGCATCCTCGGCATCTCCAAGTGTAGAAGTTCCTACAGAAACAACAACACAAGAAAATTGCTCACCAACATGTAAAGGATTTGTGGGTGCACACGATGGGGGTGGAGGCTCTTCACATTCTGCATTTGATTCTGCCTCAGGTTCCCCTGCCAATTCCACAATCATGGACTTCAATGTTGCCCATTCCAATTGTTCCACATCAATATCTTCTTCAAATGTTGGAATTTCGGGTGCCTCAAGTGATGTAGGTGGTGATGAGGGTGGTGTGGTTGAGGGCGTGGTGTGAGCGGGATAGATGGGAATCATGGTGGTGTAGAATGCAATGGGTGGGTGGTAAGGTGGTGATGGTGGTGTAGATGGTCTAGGTGATGAGGGTGGCGGTGATAGAGGTGTTTGTGAGGTGGCTCGATCTCCTGACATCTGCATCAGATGCTCCAACCTGTCCATTGATTGGAGGAGTTGTGCATTCTTTTCATTCTCTTCCTTCTGCTTCATAAGAATTTCATAGAATTGAAGTAGAAGGGACGAGTCAATATCATTACTGAGATGAGGTGCAAGAGGTGGTGGCGGCGGTGGTGGGTATGGATCTTGGTAAGTGGGTGGAAAGTGTGGTTCATAGTATGGTGGATGGTCTTGGTAACGATGTGGTGGTGATGGTTGGTAATAAGAGGGTGGTGGTGAGTAGGTGGTGGTCGGTGGGTAAGTGTATGGTGAAGGTGGTGATTCTTGCAAGTTATTCCCTGTATGATAATTACCTACAAAATCAAAAGAAGAAAAATCTTGGAAACCAAATTTTTTAGAAAACATGTTAGTTTAAAAATAGACGATACAAAAATAGAGCAAACTGTACAAAAACATAAAGAGAAAATAAATACAAAATATATACAATATGTAAACCAATCACAAGAGTTGCTTCCCCGGCAACGGCGCCAAAAATTGACGAGGACCGGAGCGTCGTTACTTCTCCGGTACCCGAGCAATTTAGAAAAGGAAAATGAAAAAGGGGATTAGTTTACCGAATCGGCAACCCAATACGTAGTATAAGGAAGCTGACTCGGGTTGTCTCTCAGAGGAAGCGCGGACAGGTGATTGGATGAGCAGATTGTATGAGAAGGGGGTTAAAAAAGCGCATGTGAACAGTAGGTAGGAAATATAAATAACTAAGTCGCCTCGGTGTTGGATGAGACGATCGGTACGGTTCTCCTATCATCGACCCTAGTACTACGCTCATCTCTAGTGTGTGGCACTCGTAGTGTAACTGTACTCTCCTAATTAGACTGAATAAACCTCCAATCAAATCAAGTGAATACCTAAACGACTCGCTCACAAAACAGTTCGCGACTCGATCTAAATGTGACACTACACGATGCCTAATTCCTAAACCGGTAATCAATCTCTAACACTCTCTAATCAACTAGGAACCAACATCCAGAACAGGTAATCAATTCCTAATCAACCAACTAGCCTCGACAAGCACCGACATCCTCTAAACCGAGAACTTAAACGCACTCTCACAGGTATCCTAGCCAACCACTCGACTAAACCGTACGAGTAAACTAGGCAATATAAAATCAGAGCTATATAGAGAAACTACAATAGGTGAATCACATACTACCTAAAGTCTCAAGTACTAACGAACCATAACTGATAATCTATCTTACACCGAGACTAGCTAACTACTCTAACATTGCATGAAAATAAATAAGCACAATAGATTGAAAGCGGTAAATTAATTATACAGTAAAAAGTAAATGAATAGTACAAACGGTAAAAACAGTGCGGTAAAAATAAATTACTATTACAATCACTATTTACTACTACTACTATTCCTAACCTAGAGAGAAGTCAGAGCTCCTCTCTCTAAACTACCCTAAGGAAAGCATGAATGAATGAATGAATGGGGAGCTGGAATATATAGAAAAGCTGCCTCCGTCCACTGTTCTTGGCGCGACGTGGTCGCTAGCGAGTAAGCACTAGTCGCTAGCGACCAGCATGACAATGCACACTCGCTAGCGGCTGTAGGTTGGCCGCTAGCGACGGTCTCGGGAGCTGCTATGGTTTAATCTGTGCTGGTGGCTCCTGCGGCCGTCCGGTGGTGGCGCGACACTTCTCCGACCTCCGTCACGGACCTCTGAAGTGAACCTTGACCCTTGATGGTGGTGCCTCTGCCGTTTGCTCCGATTACCGCCGTCGATGGTGGTTGAAAGTGGCGTAGATTGTTCAATCTCGCTCTTCGGGCGGCGGTTCTTGAGTCCGGAACTTGGGTTTTGGTCGCACAAGCTTGGGTTAAGGTTCTGGAGTGGTAGAAATTTTCGTGGTTGAGAGGTGGTCGAGATTGGACGAGGTTGCTGAAATTGTCCCCGCTTTGCAGGTGCATGGTCGCTAGCGACGAGAATGTGGTCGCTAGCGACTAATCTTCAACTGATCACTCGCTAGCGGCCAGACGTTATCCGCTAGCGAGGGTACCTGCATCAGAACCAGAATTGCAGTGTGAATTGTGCATTTTCATATAATACAAACATATAAACATACACATACAACATAATACATAATAATACACATATACACTCATATAATTATGAATACATACATATAAATAACATATAATCACATAAACACATAAACACACATATATAACAAGAAATGCACAAATAACAACCTTAATTTCCTTTGGTCATAAATATGTGCCAAAAAGACACAACTATTCAAAGTTTCATCAAATGAACCAATTAGGAAGTTAAGAGCAAAACTAGCTAGTTGCACACTTTATAATAATTGAAATGATACAACAAGATAAATATAAGGGGTAAAAATAGGTAAAAATATACATTTATCATAAATGTTAAAACTTTATAACCTTCAACACTTAGTTTAATGATGATGATGATTTCGCAGATAGTATGTATGTGTGTATGCGATGATAAATTGTAAAAAAATTAAATAAAGAGAAAGGGAAGAGAGAGAGCACACACAAACTTTTTATACTAGTCTGGCAACGTGCCTACTCCAGTCCCCAGGATTCACCTGAGATTTCTCTATCACCACCACAACTAGGTGGACTTTCTTGCCTCTGCAATACCACAAAGGACTTCAACCTCCACCTTCACCAAGGTGACTTCACTGCCTTTGAAAACCACAAAGGACTTCACTTGCACCACAACTAGGTGACTAACTGCCTTTGACAACTCCAAAGGACTTCAATCATTGTTTTCAACACCGAAGGACTTTCTACCCTTGCCTTAGACCCTGTAAGGACTTCTTGTCTTACAAAAATAAGGACTTTGTATAAAAGATGTGGTTTTTACCAATTAAGAACTTAGATGCAACTAAGTTTGAACCTAAATGGATTTTCTCTCAAAGAAATAACTAGCAAAGCTAGGATAAACAAATAAAGCTCACTCTTTTAATAATTACAACATTTACCCAAATAAAAATAAGAACTTGAGGTTTAGAGGTTGAAGATGAAGAGAAATAAGGATTCAATTCGACAACGTTTTGGCACTTGTAAGCTTGGGTAATCTCTTGAATTCTTGGGCATTGAGGTCTTGTATTTATAGGGAAAAGTCCCTACAAATTTCGAATTCAATGGGTTGATCTTCACCCTTGATTTGAATTTGAAATCTCTTGATCCAATGGTGAGAATTCCTTGATATGATTTGAAATTTGATCTTCCAAAAATAGAAAAATCAAATAAGAGGAAGTTTCATCTTGGCCATTGATTCAAATAATTCCCTTTAATCCAAAGGCTATTATTTGATCTTAAATATGGAAACTTTGTAACCAAGTATATGAAATAAGGAAACTTCATCTTGGCCCTTGAATTTGAATTGTGCCTTGATCTTGTGGTGTGCATTGCTTCATCATATTTTCACAAAATCTTGCAAAAATGCAAGCTTGTTTTGCGCCAACTTGGGAGTGGGAAAGGCTAGGGTTTTTAGCTTTTCTTGCTCCACAAGTGTGCCTCCATGTTGGTACGAATTAGGATTTCACAATTTCTTATTTTTTGAAAATCCTAAATCACCAAATATGGTCTTCCAGGGAATCTTATTAATGTAGATTCTTGAATCTTGAAAATTCTTGAATCTTGAATCTTGAGGCTTGAGATTCTTCTGGAATCTTGAGATTCTTCGGGATCTTGATAGAATCTTCGGGAATCTTCACAGAATCTTCGGGAATCTTCTAGACTTGAAATTCTTGACAGAATCTTCTGAGGTCTTCTAACTTCGTGTAGAATCTTCAACAAAATCTTCTGGTCCCGCATGGAATCTTCGGGGAATCTTGTAGATTCAAATAGAATCTTTAGGAGGCTCACAGAATCTTTTTAAAGTGTCCATAAAAATATTCTGTTACTTAAATGCAAAATATATTCTAGAATAAATTCTAGATAATTATTTTTATTTAATAATTTGCATTTAATTCTTCATACAAGATCTTTCTAGATTTCCCACACACACACACACACATATATATATATATATATATATATATATATATATATTTCGAAATTATTGAGTACTATTGTGTAAAATAGAGATTTGATTTTGATTCCCTATTTTATATATAATTTTCGAAATATATGTATATATATATTATGCATGAATATTTAAATAGAGATATTTTATAAAGATGATTCTCTATTTAATTCCATGTATTTTCCATAAATAAATTTTTAGGAAATCATAGAGTCTTCCAACCAAACTTTCCTTAATTAGAAAAGCTTTGACTTGGTCTTCAAAAATTATAATAACTTGTATTCCAAGCATGTATCTTTGCGCCACTTTTTGGTCTAATTGTTGTCAAGATGTGTCTTTTTATTTTGTCAAATAAATTAGATCCTAAAACACACTTAACAAACCATTAGTCCAACCAAATTAAAACTTTTATTTTAATTAAGAATTTTATCACTCAAAACCTTCAACAATGAAGTAAAGGGTTCTTAGAGCTAACACCTTCTCCCATCAGTATTTCTTTTTCTAATCAACTTCAACTTAATGTCAGAATACTCTCCTGCCTGATACCTGTCTCTAGCATAACGAAATGATTTTGCTAACACATTGTGTTCATCTAACATTGACTTCAATTTTGTAACAATTTGAAGGTCCATTGAGTTAATGTGTTGCCCATTCCTGAAATGAGAAATTTAGAATACTAATCAATTGGACACAACACATAACACCCAAAATAAATACATTGATGGGATAAGCAATACTGTAATATATGAAAATTACCTTATTGCCTTGACATGGTTCTCTATCTCGTTATCAGTATCGTATATGTACAGTTGTGAAAACCGTGGCTTTTCATTGGTAGGTGGGCTTAAACTGCCTATGCAATGGTAGTTTTGTCCTCCAAGAAGGAAAATCGGAGGAGCGGTTCCATTGTTAATCTGATGATCCACCTTTCCAGCCATAGAAGTAAATGAAAACATTCCATTGAATGCCCTTATATTTTTCAAAAAATACTTGCTTTTTTCATCATTTTTAAAAAGCAAATTTTGCAAAATTTGGGGGGCTGGTTTCAACACTGGTAACTGCACCTTTCCTTCCATGCAACACAATGAAAATTTTGGTATTGCACTTTTTCTACTTTTTGCAAGCCTTTCATGGAGCCACAATTCTGCTTTGCAATACTCACATTCATGGATGGGATCTCCAATGTCAAAAGTATCTGCACGTTTTCAAACGACATGCAACATATAATGTATCAAAATAAGATGTATAAAATAATTTTTTATAATTACTCCAGCTTACCTTGTTCTACATCTATTTCACTTTCCATTAGAGAGTGAGTATCTTCAACACAACCTGTGTGTTTATGAAAAAATATAAATCAATAATAAGAACTTTTTGTGTACATTTTAGAAAATGTAATTATAATTTATCATGACCACATTACCTCTAGCATCTTCATCAACAATAAAAGAGTAGTCATCATTATCCCCATCATAGTCAATGTCATAAAAACCATTAACAACTGGTAATACACAAAGCTTAATTATCAAAGTTTTCGAGTATTTAAAGGTTCATATAAACAACAAATAATTAGTTAACATTTAATACACACATTGTTGATGTGGTAATTACCTTCTTAATCTCTTAAAGGATCTACATTACAATGGCGAGAAGATTCTCCAACGCAATTTATAGAATTATGAAACAATGCAGTACTACTCTTTGTCACAGAGGAAATAACTTCAGAATTTTGAATTTTGCTCTTTCCATGCTGTAAACGAAGGCCACTAAAAATCCATATAGTGTCAATTATTATATATGTAATGTTTAATAAAACTTAAATAACATATAAAATTTGAACAAATAAAAAAAAAACTGTAATACCTCGGGTTGTCTGAGTTAGTTTGAGTAAGAGATCACGGTGCACTAGGGAGATAGAGCCAAGTGGGCCCCACCTCCCCACCCCTTTTTCTTTACTTTTCCCTCTTTTTTTTCCTTCATTCCTGTATCCCTCTTTCTCTCTTTCCCTCTTCTCCCTTTTCTTCCCATTTCATCTCCTTCTCTAAAATCCTTCATCCAAAATCCATTAATCTTCAAGATTCAAGTTAGCATTGCTCATCTAGTATATTGTGGGTAAGTGTAGAGTATTTCTTTTTCTCCATTGATGTATATTTCTCTCCAATCTCGGTTTTGGGGTTTAGGGTTCATATTTGGGGTTTTTGATTTTGTTATGAGATTGAGGTTTGTGATGTGTTCTCTAGGGTCTCAACCAACTAGGGAAGCTCCGGGTAACTTATCCTAGCTCCGGGTGGTGTCTTGGAGCTCATTGGAGTAATTTGTGAGTAATGGGTTATTTATGGTTTATGTTTGATTTTGATTGTTATTGTGAATTTCTTTCTATGATAGTTGATAGGGATTGAGATTGGTTGATATATGATTGATATTGTATGTTGGTTGTGTTTGATTTGGATGGGTTGTGGTGAAAATGTGGATTTGGAGATGATTTTCGAACAATTTTCTGCAGAATTTTGTCTCTGACCCAAGCTGTAATCGATTACAGCGAATTGGTAATCGATTACCAAGACTCTGTAATCGATTACTGTAATCGATTACCACGAGTTGGTAATCGATTACAGGCTACCAGAATTTACAAAAATTTCCTTCCAGTGCGAAATTTGATGTTGGTAATCGATTACAGGGGGTCTGTAATCGATTAAAGCTGTACTTAAACACTATTTTTAAGACTTTAACTCGAAATCTTTATACTTTTAAATTATGCATTCAAATCCATTCTTTCACCACTACCCCAAACTCGATACCGGGCTGTTTATGATGTTATCATGATGATGATGTGAATGTAATGCAATGTGCGATTATGAAATGATAATGAATAAATGACAATTAAGGTTGGTTGGTTCAGCCTGAGGAGGGGCATAGCTCCCGGGGTCGAGTTTTAATGAAGTCTGAGGAGGGGCTGGGCTCCCGGGACTAAAGATCTGAGGAGGGGCTGGGCTCCCGGGACTAAAGATCTGAGGAGGGGCTGGGCTCCCGGGATCTCTAAAAATAAATACACTTGTAATGGTAATGAACAAGACGAATTGCGGAATGTGTTGTATGGTGTTTATGCGATGGGTGATCCTGTCTGTGTATGTGATCATGATATTGTTGCATAAACTATTTTAATCTATTATTCACTAAGCGTATGACTTACCCATTCATACAAACCATTTACAGATTCAGGTGCTGATCAGGAGGCGAGCCCTTCCGTTCCTCTAATCTCTTAGCTTGGGTGAGCCTCAATGTGTAGAGGCGTTATATTATGTCAGTAGTATGCTCCATAGGTTTACAAACAGTATTGTCTAAGTTATGTATGAGTTGTGGTCTATGTAAGACTTGTTGTATTTCTGTTGAGTTATGTCGACTTCTGAGTTAAGCAGGATGTTATAACCGTAGTATTTGTAATATGGATTGTGATACCTTGAGAACCACATTATATGTATGGATTTTATGTATGTGTGCATGTTAAAGTAGTTGTGATTGTTGTTGTTTAGCTGGATTGTTGCGTGGATTACATGTTAAGGCTGACATGGGGCCCTAGGTTGAGTTTTGTAACTTATGGAGCAATTGTTCTTCAATAGGATGACAATAGTGTAAATGGTTGCCGACCCATTTTCACAAATTGTGATTCTAGTGAAGGCATTTTAGGGTGTTGTTGTCTAAGTTAATTCCTTGAATGCTGATCCCTTTTTGAATCGGGGATGTTTCTCTGTTATGTCTCTAAACGATTGATTGTTTGTGTAGCCGCTCTTGGTTGACCATGCCGCCCAAGCAGGGTACCCGAAGACGGGGCAGGCCTCGTACCACAAGGGACCCCCCTCTTGTGCAGGGGGATGATGAGCCCGTTAGAGGTGGTGTGGAGCCTAATTATGGTGAGGAGATGCAAGGGGTTCGCCTACCCCTCAACATCTTGATTCAGATGATGCAAAATCAGAACCAGAATCAGAATCAGAATCAGGATCAGAACCAGAGGAGGGAAGAGGTTCCTCCGAACATGGACTACGAACCACCTAGGCCAGGACCTCAGAGGGTGAACCCACCGACTTTTTCGGGGGAGTCCATGGAGGAAGACCCAGAGGGTTTCTTGGATCGGGCCACTAGAGCTCTGCGTGCCCTTCGATGCAATGATGCGTTCACTGGTGACCTACACCCTTCAAGGAACTGCTGTTCACTGGTATGAGACCTGGTTGATGGAAAGGGCTCATATGAGGAGGCCGCCACCAGTATGGGAGGAGTTCACTGAAGCTTTCAGAGCAAGATTCTTTTCTGAGAACCGAAGGGAGCTTTGGGTGGAGCAATTCCTCAAGCTGAAGCAGACTCCGGGCATGTCCGTAGTCGAGTATGCCACTCAATTTACTCGATTATGTCGATATGCGCCGCATGAAATCACTACTGAGGATAGGAAAGTGAGAAGGTTTGTGAAGGGGCTCAGGGAACCGATGCGTTCCATTCTGCATAATGAGATAGGGAGGAAGACTTTCTCTCAGGTCATGGATACAGCTGTGGGCATTGAAAGCTCAAGGGAGGAAGACAAGCCGAATAGGGGATTTGAGAAGAAAAAGAAGACTATAGGGCAGTTCTCCGGAGGATCCAGTTCTGGTGGGTCTCAAGGTTATCAACATTAGATGTTTGCTCTGGGTAGTGGTTCCAACTCCTCAAGATCCACCCCTAGGGCCATGTCTGGGAAGAGACCCCAAGCAAGCAGTGCTTCCCAATCAAACACACAGTGGTCTGGACCCCAAGGTCCTCAGTGCCCTCATTGCAAGCAGTGTGGGAGATTCCACCATGGCGCGTGTCGCCCAAATCAGAATGTATGCGATGGGTGCGGACAGGTAGGACATTTTATTAGAGAGTGTCCTCGCCTTGCTGGGGGTGCTGCTGGACATCAAGCACTTATCTTTCCTACACCATCTCATTCAGCTATGTCTCCGGGTAGTTCTTTCGGGCAAGGAGGTCGGGGTGCAGCCAGAGGAAACAGAGGTAGAGGTCAAGGTGGAGGAGGGAGAGCTCAGCCGAGGGTTTTTGCTTTGACTCGTCAGGATGCTCAAAGCCCTTATGGTTCGGTCGGTTTGTAAGTCGTGTGTGGTCTCGATGAGCGGGATGGACACTTTGGCCGACTTAGTGCTTCTTGAGATAGTGGATTTTGACGTGATCCTAGGCATGGGTTGGTTGGCTTCCTGTCATGCCTCCATAGATTGCTACGCTAAGTTGGTCCAATTTGTCCTCCCCGATGGCTCAACCTTTGAGTTCCAAGGGGATCGGTGTGTGACCCCCGCTTCTTTGATATCGGCCTTAAGTGCCATGAAGTTGATGGATCATGGGAATCAAGGTTTTCTTGCGTTAGTAGTGGATGTGGATGTAACACCCGTGATTTGGGACTTCATTGTTCTGTGTATTCTCAAGTCGCCGGTGCGGATTTTAGTGCCCGAAACTTAGAGTTATATATATGTATATTTTATATGTGGTGATATTTCATGAGGTGTTTTCTATGGCTGGCATATGTATATGTGTACATGTGTAGTGCGCACATGGGTAACATGGTGCTAAGATCAATTAGTTTATTTGATGGGGATGAATATTTGAATTGATTGGTGATTGATGTTTAAAGTTGGAACAAACTATATGGTGATGCCTGAGATATATATATATTTTTACGGAACCAGAGTGAGTGGTGTGTGTGCTTGGATTTAATTTAATTTCCGTACTCAGGGAAGAGACCGGCGTTTAGTTTATTTATATATATATATATTGCAGTAGTGACATGTATATATATATATATATATATAATCATGCTTGATATATTAAGATGCTTATGTGAGAATAAATAAAATTTGCATATATGTGTAAGGGAATATATTTTATGTTTCATGATTAAAATAAGTTGTATATATATATATATATATATGCATTTGTTTTATGTGACTAAATTCTGTGAATGTGCTATAAGTTACTATGATAATAATTTAAGTTGCTGAGAAGCAAGGCAGACTTAATATTATTATTGTATGAGTTAGAGAACCCCTGAGAGGAGTAATGATCGTTATAAAAATTTTGTTCAGACCTTAATATTTAAAATTTAAATTCCCAAATTGATGTTTGGAAAATATTTAGAAAATATTCTCACCAATATTGGAAAATTATGATTTTAAGGCTATTGTTATTATTATTTCGCATTTTTACGATTTTCAGGAAAAATCCTATTTATATATAAATAATGCGAAATTAATAATAATATGAAATAATTATTTTAGACTCACTGAGAGTCTCATAATATTAAGGAAATTTTCATAACGATCATATATCATTTTCTTATCTTAAATACTGAGTGTTTAGTGAGTTTTTGAGTAACCTGAGAGCGAGCCTGAGCTAGATCCTAAACACAACCGGAGCAACTTTTTAGGACCCTGAGCTCTCCAAAATTTATTTAACTCTCCCCATAAATCTTAGTTGTAATTTCTTGCTCAAAAATATACTCAAACACATACTCATACTCACTACCTAGAGACATTTAACACTACAACAACTCAAAAATTAACAAAACACCACACCCCTAGCCTTTAAGTTTCGGCCACCCCTCTCCCCCTCAAAGACATTTTCATTTTCTCTCATTCAAACACACATATCAGAAGCTTCTCCTCCCTCTCCCTCACCATTTTCGGCCAGCCTCTTGGAGCTCTAGAGAAGTCACCACCAACCTCTCCATTTTGCTTCTTTCTCAACGAAATCAAATGAGTTATCAACCCTCTTCATCATACCTCTGATTTTTCATTGTTTCAGAACCTCTTGCTCTTTTATTCTTGTTAATTTGCACCTCTGATTTTCGAGTTTGAAGTTGCATGTAGCTATCTTTCAAGAATGCTGATGAATGGTGTTTGTGTGAGTGCTTGCATGTGAAGTTTGATGCTTGCATGTGTATGATATTATGTTTTTCTTGCATTTGGTTCTGATATACTGAGTTTAGACACTGATGTTATGTGTATGTATATTGGATGGGTGATTTTTGAGTGATTTGGAGGAATGGGTATGGGTTTTGAAGTGAAAATAGAGCTGAAACGCGATTTCTGCGTTTTCTACAGAAATTGTGCTGTGGGGATCGATCCCCATGTTGGTGTATGTCCTAGAGGGCCAATCATAGTTGCGTATTTATTATGATATTGTAACATTATATGAGGCATTGTTTTCATTAATTGTTTATTTATTTTAATAAACATTATGATGTCCTTAGAATGGAATAAAGATTAGGTACATAACCTAATAGTGAGACTCCATTCTTAAATGTCCCTAGTCAAGTATTACTGTAAACAACAGGACAACAGTAATACGTTGAGACTAGTATGTGTATGGACTGATAACCTTTTCTCACAGGTTATGAATATGTGATATCAAGTCTGCACATAGGTATATATGGTGATATATATTGGACTGACCCGCTTTGAGAACACTACATGGATAGTAATGTGAATGTCATAAGTGATTCTCATAGTGATGATGGTACATGTAGTCCTTCGACTTGAAGTTATTGCAATCCGCTACATGAGAAA
The DNA here is from genome assembly GCA_013621005.1 of Aeschynomene evenia. NCBI lineage: Eukaryota > Viridiplantae > Streptophyta > Magnoliopsida > Fabales > Fabaceae > Aeschynomene > Aeschynomene evenia. The sequence goes on from CM024266.1 coordinate 16,961,649, forward strand.
CTGTATGTTTTAATATCGTCAAACGTTATCCGTAACAGGATAATTATAAAGTCGATTATTGGATATATCATGAATCATGTATGCAGATGTGAGTAACGTAGATAGGATTTGTCCCTCTCACATTACGAGAGATATATCTGTGGGCCCCTTGATGAGTAGGACTGGGTAAATGCATGGCCGTGCTGAAATGAATTAATGTGTGACATTAATCTCATTTAGTTTTATCAGTCTACTCGGTAATCAAGAAACTAACGATTTAACTATACAAGATGACTAATTCCATGCTTGTGTTAAATCTAGATATCTGGACAAAGGGATTGAATTGTACAATAACATCGATCACGTAAAGGTTATGTCAAACCGTTGACTTCCTTATAACTTGGGTAATAGTGATGTGTTGCTAGATATGGCTCACTGTTTATATTATTAAATAAGATTTAATAATATTGCCAACGTTATAAGAACCTATAGGGTCACACACTAAAGCAGTTTTAAATTGATGCTTAATTAGATTAAATTAGTGTGACTAATTTAATTGCATTGGGCTTGCATCAGATGGGCCCAATAAGGCACAAACTAGGTTTAAGTTTTCTATGAGATGAGAGTGGAGTGTTGGCTATAAATAGCAACACATATGAGCCTAACCTCACACACACAAGAATTTGGAATTCTCACTCTCTCACTCAGAGAAAGCTAATCCTTGTTTTCTCTGAAATTCACTACTAGCATAGAGTCTCAGAGGAGCATCAAGGTGGACGTGTGACGACCACGGCTGCTGTGTGGACTTCTAAAGGCCGCCGCTGCTACTGCGTCGGAAGGATTGACATAGCTCATTTCGTGTAGCTGCCACGCTTCAATAGGTATATCAAATATGATCTATGATATTTCACAAGGGTCTATGGGAGGGAATTGCATCTAAATTTTTTTTTTGTTTTCCGCTGCTTCTATATGCATGATTTCCCAACACCCCATGTGAAAAATTGTTGATCCTGAAAAATTTTGCCTGGGGATCGATCCCCACTATGAGAGGATCGATCCCCGTGCTGCGAAAACGAGTTTTCTGTAAAATTTTGAGGCAGGATCGATCCTAGACCCCTGAGGATCGATCCCCTGCACCTGAAAAGTACAATTTCACTTATTTTCACCCTATTTTAAGTACGAGTTTTCAAAGAATGATTATGGGGTTAACCTATTATTTTAAAGGGATGAAACTAAGTATGTATTAATGCTTTTAATCATGAAAAGAGAAATGGAATGTATATACATAAGTTGATGTGTAAAGAATCGTGAGTTAAGGGGATGATATGGGAGTTTTGTGAAACTTTACAAAGATAAATATAAGATTAAGTTGTGTGTATGAAAAGGTTTTGAGAACACTCGAAAATGCTTTTATGAAAGGATCGTACGTCTTATGAACAAAAGTATTTACCAAGCTTAAGTTATTTATGATGAGAATTGAGTTGAGTAGGTCTTGGCTTGGTACTTGATTTAAAAATAGGAAATGAGGCTTAGAAAAAAGTATTTAACATATTCTGATTTGAAAGACTAAGATTTCGGGAATGGTGTGTGGTAACCTCTAGATCAAGTAACGGCACGAATAAATAGCGAAGGGAAATTTAATGATGTTGAATACATGTATTATGTGCATGCTAAATTATACGGGAACCTGTAAAGTACATGTAACTAAGAAATCGATATATACGCTTAAGATTTTAAGAGTACGAAGTTAAGAATGATTGATATTTGTTTATGATGAAAAGGTGAAGGGTGATAAAAAGGAATGTAATCGTGTATTCTGAAGTAAGAAGCTAAATTTCATACTGATGTGAAATGATACTGGAATGATGAATTGAATAGATACTCGTATGTGCTTGTGTATTATGCCGGTATGCATTGATTTTTGTGATGAAATTCGCTGGTTGAGGTGATATGCTACGTGTGGCTGATGTGTAGATGATTATGTGATGATAGTTGAGGTAATGATGTGAAAATATGTTATAATTATATGCGACGTAGAACCTCTTAATTGAGATTAGAGTGGGTTATGAGATGGTAATGCTTTATGAAATGATGAAACGGGAAAAATGCTCATCACTTATGCGTTTGATTTCAAAGTGTATGTCTGCCGGAATAATTGTTTTAAAGACAGATTGTGAACATAGTTGAATACCAGATTGATATGGTTGCTGTAACAATATGAGTATGCACCTATATATTGTTAAGAAAAGTGATGAGTTACGATTGATGATGGGTTGGTTTTGTGGGAATGTCGGGTGAATCCTGAGGTACATGTCAGGAAGCTCCCGAGGAGTACCCCGGAAACACTAAAGGAATTTTATTTCATATAATTGTGTACATAGATTTGGTTTCGTGGAGAATGTCGGGTAACTCCTGAAGTACATGCCAGGAAACTCCCGAAGAGTATCCCGAAGTAACTAGAGGTAGATTTAAATGTTATGGTTGGATTGAGTTTTAGTACCGCTCACCGAGGCGAAGAGAATGATCGGTTAGTGCCGCTTACCGAGGCGAAGAGAATGATCGGTTAGTGCCGCTTACCAAGGCGAAGAGAAAAATCGGCTACGACCGCTCACCGAGGCGAAGAGAATCATCGGTTAGTACCGCTCACCGAGGCGAAGATAATAATCGGTTAGTGCCGCTCACCGAGGCGAAGAGAATCATCGGTTAGTACTGCTCACTGACGCGAAGAGAATAATCGGTTAGTGCCGCTCACCGAGGCGAAGAGAACAATCGGTTTTTGACCGCTTGCCGAAGCGATGAGAATAATCGGTAGTGTTGCTCGTCGAAGTGAAGAGATTTAACGGGTGGATGTAGGATGAATGTTTGGATTGTTGATATTGTTTGTGATGGTATGATCAGATGCCCAGGGAGTGAGTGTGCATTCGCTTTGAATGAGGGAATACGAGAACATAGAGAGACCCTAGGTTCCCTTAGAAACGGATCAGTAAGATGTTTGAACCAGTCAAAGTAAGGACTCTGCCTTTTCAGAAAGTAAAGTACAGTTTTATACCCGAGTATTACTTTGACTGGCTAGAATCGACGTTGTCGAGCACGTAGATCCGTGTGCTCTGTGTAACTCACTAAGACGACCCCGTCTTACTCTTTTCTCTCTTGATGCTTCGATTCTAGATACGTCTGGAGCAGCCGCCGCCGCTGCCCCTGCCGCGCCGACTGACATACGACTTCGTGGTAGCGAGCTACAGGCCGTCGACCGGCGCCGTGACCATGGTCTCCACCGTATCCGGGGTATATCGTTTCTTCATCCCGGAGCTCATGGCGAGATACCTCGCTCCTGTTCCTGATCCTGCACCCGCACCTGCCCTAGCGCCCGCTCATCCGCCACCACTTCCAGTGCCCATACTCGCTCCGGAGTCGGATGAGTCAGACCCCGAGGAGGAAGGATACGAGAGTAATGAGGCAGCCCCGCCCACCGACGAGGGCGAGCAGATGGAGGACGAGCCGGAGGTAATATCCCTAGAGGGGGGACCAGCACCGAGCGACAAGAGTGATGGTTAACATTGGACGGAAGACATCGGAGTCGCGACTAGAAGATCGGCTTTGTAGCCGCCCCTTTTTATGTCTAGTTATATATTTTGGTCTGTATATGTGGTTCTGGAGCTTTTGTACCCCTGTGAGGGAGATAAACACTCCTTTGGTTTGTATATATTTATTGGGCAGCTTTGCACTCCACCTGAGTCTACCTTGTACATTCGGACGAGGAATTTCTAAACTTGTTTATTTTTATCATGTCAGCTCCTCTATATATATGTATATATTCGGCATGTACTAAACAGGATCCCGATACACTCAAACCTTGATAATTTCCACTCTGATGCATATGTTATATATTAATATTATGGCCATTTGTTGCATGGGCCTTTATTATATTATTGGCATTTTCCATTGTGATTCTAGACGCTTATCCAGGTTATCCATTCGTGCCATTAATCTGATTGGTCATGGCTTTGAGTCTCAATACCGGTTTATTGTACACAGGGGTTTGCGAAATTGTACGTTACATATATATGTTTCAAAAAAAAAAATGGGGTTTTTGGGTGTTATGTAACATTGCAAATTGTTGATTATGTCCATGGCATAGTTAATAAATTGGGATGTTACAGTGGAGGCTAGAGTGCCAGACATGGACCAAATCCCAATTGTGGGGGAGTTTCCAGATGTCTTTCCAAAGGACTTACCAGGGATGCCGCCGGATAGGGAGATAGAGTTCGGGATTGACTTAAACCCTGAAGCTCAACCTGTTTCTATTCCTCCTTACCGTATGGCTCCAAAAGAATTGAATGAGCTGAAGGATCAATTGAGGGACCTTTTGGATAAGGGATTTATCCACCCGAGCACTTCTCCTTGGGGTGCTCCGGTTCTTTTTGTTAAGAAGAAGGTTGGGTCTATGAGACTTTGTGTGGACTACCGGCAGCTCAACAAGATGACGGTCCGTAACAAGTATCCTCTTCCTAGAATCGACGATTTGTTCGATCAGCTTCAAGGTGCTTGTTGCTTCTCGAAGATTGACTTGAGGTATGGATACCATCAGTTGATGATTAAGGAGGGAGACGTTCCGAAGACAGCTTTTCGCACCCAGTATGGACATTTCGAGTTCCTCGTGATGTCCTTCGGTTTGACCAATGCCCCGGCAGCTTTCATGGATCTTATGAATCGAGTGTTTAAGCCGTTCTTGGACCGATTCGTCATTGTCTTCATTGACGACATCTTGGTTTACTCCAAGAATGCGGCGGAGCATGAACATCATCTCAGAGTTGTGTTGTAGACGCTGAGGGATCATAGTCTTTATGCCAAGCTCTCCATGTGTGAGTTTTCGCTTGACCGAGTGACCTTTCTCGGGCATGTGGTATCTAGGGACGGGATCATGGTAGATCCAAAGAAAGTCGAGGCAGTTCAGAAGTGGCCAAGGCCTACGACGATGACCGAGATCCATAGTTTCTTTGGTCTGGCCGGTTACTATCGGAGGTTCGTTAAGGATTTCTCAAGGATAGCGGCCCCTCTCACCTAGTTAACCCAGAAGAGTGTACCTTTCCTGTGGTGGGAGGCTTGTGAGGAAAGTTTTCAGAGGTTGAAGGAGTCCTTGACCACCGCTCCTGTCTTGGTGTTGCCTTCGGGTTCCAGAGGGTATTCAGTGTACTGCAATGCCTCCCGGATTGGACTTGGTTGTGTTTTGATGCAGCATGGGAGGGTTATTGCTTATGCATCAAGGAAGTTGAAAAGTCACGAGCAGAACTACCCGACTCATGATTTGGAGATGGCCGCGGTCGTTTTTGCCCTTAAGATCTGGAGACACTACCTCTACGGAGAGACATGTGAGATTTACACCGACCACAAGAGCTTGAAGTATATCTTTCAGCAGAGAGATCTTAATCTGAGGCAGAGGAGATGAATGGAGTTGCTCAAAGACTATGATTGCACAATTTTGTACCACCCAGGGAAGGCGAATGTTAATGTTGATGCGCTGAGTAGAAAGTCTATGGGTAGTTTGGCCCATATAGCTCCTGTAAAGAGGCCGTTGGTGGAAGAGATCCACCGTTTGGAGGCTGAGGGAATGCATTTTGAGCTAGGGAGATCGGGAGTGCTTTTGGCTCATGTGCGGGCTCAATCCACCTTAGTGGATCAGATCAAGTCTGTGCAACGGGAAGATCCGAGGCTTGTGGAGCTGGTGACGGAGGTTAGTGAAGGGAAGAATTCGGCGCTTTCTTTGGACTCGGAGGGAGTGTTACGTTGTGGACAACGTTTGTGTGTTCCAGATGTGGGTAATGTGAGGAGGCTTATTCTGGAGGAAGCCCATAACTCCAAGTATTCTGTCCACCCAGGTAGTACCAAGATGTACCAAGATCTAAAGCAGTTGTTCTGGTGGGAAGGTTGTAAGCTCCAGAACCCTTCTGGGAGAAATTGATACATTTCTCTTAGAGAGATAGAAGGTTTTAATGATAACAAAGTAAGCCATAAGAATAAAAATTTTACTTAAGGTTTTACTAATATGTGTGCTAAGTGTCTCAGAAAGCTTAAACTTATGCAAATCGATGAGTAAGTTCAAGACAAGAAACGAGTAACCTTATGAATTACAAGAAGAAATCATGGCGTGAAAGACATCAGAAAGGATAGTCAAGAAACGCAAAAGGTGAAAGTGCAGTTCTGAGAGAAGAACACTGTCGCCTCAGAAAGGTCTCAGAAGACCTTGCGACTGGTAGTTCTCAGAAGGGTCTTCCCTCAGAAGGTTCGCCTCAGAAGTCCGTACATGTCTCAGAAAGTTGGACTCAGAAGCAACCAAGTGTCAAGACTCAATGGATGAAGCATTCATTCTCAGAAAGCTACAAAAACAAGCAAGCAAAGGAAGTGGGAACACGCGCACTGTACAAGTCAGAAAAGTTCCTCATTTCTCGCTGACTATTGCAGGGAGCCGTTCTGAGCCAGACACAGCCACATCAGCAAAGTGAAAGCTTCTATTTTTGCGGCTCTTTGATGCCTATATATATGAGTTCAATTTCAGAGCATTACGACGAAATTCTTGCGCGAAAAACTCTTGATTAAACGTGCCAAAACTCTGCTGAATTGAAAATCATTTGTGAAAACTTAGAACTTTCTCAGAAAGACAATTTTACGGAATTGTTCTTCTAACTTTGTGAAAATCTTCTAGTTCTGTATTGGTGTAAATTCTTACATTTGTAAGTTAAATCTAGAAGTCTACTAAGGGAAAATTAAGTTTGTAACTTAATCTTAGTAGTTGGTTTTCGAAGCAAAAACAATTTTCGAAAAACGCTAAGTCCTTCGTTGTTTGAAGGCAGTTTTAAGTCCTCGATTGTTTGAGGCAAGTTTAAGTCCTTAAGTGTTTAAGGCAAGCAAAGTCCTCTATTGTGAGGCAAGGTAAAGTCCTTAATTAAGTTAAGGCAAGGAAGTCCTCTAGTGTTGGAGGCAAAGAAAATCCACTTCGGATTGTGAAGTGGTGAAAGTCCTTTACGTGGTAAAGGCAGTGTTGTCTGAGAAGGCACGATAAGAAGAATATCTAACGAACTCTCAACGGAAGGTTGAGTACTGGAGTAGGTTAGTTAGAACCGAACCAGTATAAAAATTTCTCTGTGTTAAGCTTTTCTTCCCTCAATTCTTACTTTCGAAGAAAACCAACAAACACGTTTTTAACTTAATCATAATTGTGAAAACCTATTAAGTTGAAATCAGAAAGCGTTTAAGTGAAATTAACTTTAAAACACTTTAATAAACTTCTCAGAAAGGAACTTTCTCAGAAAGGTAAAGTTCTCAGAAGCTTAACCTTCTCAGAAAGTTTATTCCGCTGCAAACACTCAAATCACCTTTCTGAGTAAACAGCTTTCTAAGAAAAGTTTTTTTAAGAAGTAATTTTTAAACCTGCACGATTCAACCCCCCTTCTCGTGCACAAATACACCTTCAATTGGCATCAGAGCTCGGTCCTTAAGGGGTTGAGCACTTAACAGTGTCAAGGAAAAAGATCCAAGAAGGGACTATGGACTCACCAGCTGCGTTCATATCTGATGGGGCTTCAATCAACAGACCTCCAATGTTCCTTGGAGATAGTTTCGACTATTGGCGTGATAGAATGACATTGTTCATCAAGCACACCAGTCTTGATCTATGGGACATGATTGAGAACGGCGACTATCAACCTCTGCAAACAATAACAGAACAAGCTGTTGTTGCAGCAGACGCTGAACCTGGAGCAGCACCTCTAGCGCCCAGAACCTACAGCAGACGAGTTCCTAAGGATGAATGGACTCAAGAAGTGAAAGAGAAGATTCAGCTGAATTTCAAGGCCAAGTACATTCTCCTATGTGCACTACCCAAGGTAGAATACGACAAGATAGTGTCGTGTGATACAACACAGGAGATATGGGAAAGGCTTCACATGCTGCATGAAGGTAATGGCGAAGTCAAGGAGACGAAGATATCTATGCTCGTACACAAGTACGAATCCTTCTGCATGCAACAAGATGAAACCATTGACAGCATGTCAATACGGTTTCTTCACATCATCAATCAGCTCAAAGTCTTAGGAAAGACTTACTCAAACGCTGAAATGGTAAGAAAAATTCTCAGAAGCCTCTCATCAAAATGGCGTCCAAAAGTTATAGCAATCCAAGAAGCCAAGGATCTAAAACAACTTGGTTTAGATGTACTATTCGGCTCACTCAGAACACATGAGATTGAGCTAGAAGGACTGCTTGGAAGACCATCCTCTTCATCTAAGCCTCAGAAGGGTCTGGCTCTTAAAAGCCAAATAAAAAGATCTTCCAAGGCTCTCAAGGCCGAAGAAGTTTCTGAGTCAGAAGATGAATCAGACTCAGAAACAGAAGAAGATGACATCTCTCTTCTGGTTAGAAAAATGAAGAAAGCTTGGAAGAGAAGACCAAGCAAAGGCAAGGAGATTACTCCTAAGAAAGGAAAGCTAAAGCCTTCTGAAGCCACATGATATGGCTGTGGAGAAAAAGGTCACTTCAGAACGGAGTGCCCTCAGAACAAAGGGAAGAAAAAGAAGGCAATGGCTGCTACTTGGAGTAACTCAGAAGAGGAAGATTCTGAGCCAGCAAACGAAGAGGAAGCTAACGTCTGTTTCATGGCTGGAACTGACTATATTCTGGAAACAGAATCTGAGTCAGAAGAGGTACCTAACTCCCCTCCTCTCTCATACTCATATAATGAGATCTCAGAACTCTATGAAGAGCTTCTGAGAGACTCAAATGAATTAGCTAACAGTTTCAGCAACTTAAAGAAAAATTACAAACATCTAGAAGCTGCAAATGCTAGACTAATTCAAGAAGTTGAGAATCTAAAACTTGAAAGAGATGATTTTAAAAACAGATATCTTGAAAGTCACAATCTCTATCAAGCTTTAGAAACAATGTCTTCTGTAACTGTCTGATGGCTGTGTCGTGTCAACCATAAATTTAATTATTTTTAAAACCAAGTTCCCCTAATACAGTTTAGTGGAAACCAGGGTAGTCTCTCACAAGGAATGGCTAAGAGAGTAATACACAAGACTAGTTGTCGGACGGTTTGTCACAATTGGGGGGTTTTTGTGTGCAGGATAATTAAATTGGAATAAAATGAAAATAATAAAAGCAGCGGTTTATGGGGGTGGAACATTCATTAGGGTGTCAATCATTGGCTACAAAAGAATGCATGAGTTGATTAATTACGCCGGAGTTAGATCTAACTCCTTTGTTGTGATTCTAATGATTAATTGCCTAGAACGGGATTAATTAGTGAGATCTCACCTTTAGTTCCACTCTCAACAATTATTAAAGCCAATCACATTAATCTAATTAAAGAGACTAATCAGCCAATTAATTACTCATTACCAATTCATAATATGCCATGCATCAATTAATCAACTAACACATAAACATATGCCAATGAATTAGCCAACTCAATCGAGTGAGCCAAGACAAAGGATTAAACACACAATTTAAGATCTCAAATTATATGCCAAGGGTTGATAATGAGAACTTATGCAAGATTAAGAACGAAGCCTCAAATTACCCCAATGATGTTCACACCCTCATAAACCACCAAGAAACTTAGCTACTCATGGCAAGAGATTAAAAGGCAAGAAATAAATTGGAATAAAGAAAGCAATTAATATAAAGAACAAGGCAAGAAATTAAATGCAAGTTGGAAAGAATTAAAGAACGAATAACTGAATTAATGATAAAATAGTACTTACAAAACCCAAAAGGGTTGGACGAATAACGTTTGAAATGTAAAAGACGGAGCTAGAGCTAAACTAGGAAAGGCGGAAATCCTAATGGGAAGCAAAAATAACTCTAACTAGGAAAAGAAATATGTAAAAGTGGAGGTGTTAAGTGGTGTTGTTTCTGATGCATTAGCTCTCTTTAAATAAGATGAGCAGCCTCCAAACCCTAGTCAATTTGGGCCCCCAACTCGTGCAGATAGGGTTTCTGCTGTGACAGAGTTGCGGCGCGGCGCTGGGGCGCGTATAGCTCGCTGGAGCGCCAGCGCTGTGCACGTGACGAGTTTAAGTGAGCCACGCGCGCTGGGGCGCGCTACGGGCGTTGGAGCGCTCGATGCTGACTCTGAAATCCACTGCTCCGCTTCTTGCTCAGTTCCTGATGTCTACAGCTTCAATAATACCTGTGATCTGCACTAAAAATACAAAATATCCAAGATCAAGTGCAAAGGTCATCCTTGAATTGTGAAAACATCATAAAACTTGTTATTTTAGCCTTTATTTCTATTAAGCTCAGATTAATTCCAAATTGTATTAAATACAATAAAAGGCCGAAATAGAGCAAAGAATTATATACAATCATCAAAATTAAGGGTATAAAATATCGGTAAAAACCGCGTTATCAAATATCCCCACACTTGAACAATTGCATGTCCTCATGCAAAAGCAATGATTCCAAGCATCTCTCAAGGCAAAGTATTGGCTAACACATCTAACACCTAAGTCCTAAAAGAAAAATAAAATCTACAGATGATGGAAAGTTATTCAAAACAGCACACCTTGGTCAGATTTATACAATACCCTTGACATGTTATCAGTTGGCATTAAGAAAAGCTTATAAGTTAGGAGAATCAATTCATGTTATGCAAAGTTGGTTGATTTGGCCCTCACTAGTGTGTTTCTCTCTCAATCACTCAGTATTTTGGCTAAGCACTCAATTGAATAATTCACACAAGTATTTACATTCCATAAATTTGCTATACTCCTAACATTGCAATTTTACAAACATGGTGCATCAAGAGGTCTTTTCAGGGTTGTAACGGGGCTTGGGACAGGTGTGGCATATATGGGAAGTGGATTCAATTTTCAAAAGACTAAGACTTCATGGTTTGATCAATCCTAGATGACTTCTATCACTACAGAAAAGATGGAGAGAGAAGAGATGGATAAAATAGAAATACCCAAGATCAATAACCCATAAATTCTTACAATTATCATTCCCAATGTTCCCAAATATTTTCACATTAATTCCCAGGAACCCAACAACCTTTATTTGCAAGAATTCACATTTTTTTCTTGATTTTTCTGTATTTTTCGATTTTTTTTTTGAATACCTCATCTCAATTCCTTTGGTAATTAAAATGAGGCGGAAAAGAAAATAACAAAGGACCACTTGTGTACAAAAGCTACCCTTACAGTTATATCCCAACATTTTGCACTCTATACCAGTGCTCAATTTTAACCCGATTTCCCCACACTTAAGACCTTTACCCAATAATCAAACCATGTCCTCCTAGTTTCTCAGAGGGGATTTTTCATTGTTTTTCTGTCTTTGGCTTATAATGAGCTTAGTAACAAAAAAGGGATAAAGGCTCAAATTGGCTACAAACAAATGGGAATTGTGTATGGGTTGGCTATTTGGCTAAGTGGCTTTTAAATGTAAAAACAAAATTATGCCTCAATCACATGCAACATGTATAAAATGTAAAACAAGAATCAAGCAAATTCAGGAATAACAAATACAGGTGTGTGTGTGTTCTCACAGAAAGAAAGTGATTAGTTGATATATGTAATCACATTTAAGGCTCAAATCTCACAGGTAATCCAACCAACCAAACAGAGATAACACAAACAATTCAAACTCATATTAGATTATCATGCCAACATTTCAGAGTTAAAATTAAAGGGCAGAGCAATTTCAGACCAAAATGTGCTATAAAGAAAACTACCCAGTCATCTACCTAAAAACACATAAAAATAAAATAAAGAAAAAGAAAAAGAAACAGAGTTAGGAATGCCATTATTTACAAAAGCCAATTTTATCTACACCCTCCCCACACTTGAATGAGACACTGTCCCCAGTGTTAACAAATTAAAGAACAGAGAGAAGGGTATAGAAAGGACCTACGGAGGACTCAGCTGTCCAAGGCCGCTGGGGCGGGACACGCGCGCCAGAGCGCCGGGGCTGTGTCTTCACGTCCGCCAGAGCGCGACACAGGCGCTAGAGCGCGATCTGCTGTAGTTCTTTTATGACAGTTGTACTACGATTGGTTTTCCAATTGGCTAAGTAAATAACTGGAAGCAAGTGTTAGATAAAAGAAGAGAATAATAAGAGGAAGGTATCTAAGTGCAGAAATAAAAATTTGGTGGGTTGTCTCCCCCAAGCACTTTGCTTTAACGTCCTTAAGTTGGACGGTTGACTGCTCATGTGGAATTTGGGTCCTCAAGATGGATGATATCCATCTCATTCTCCTTTGTATGCTGCTGATTCCTGTTGAAGATTTTTAATCTGTGCCCATTAACCTTGAACTTTGAGTTAGTTTTAGGACAACAGATTTCCATTGCTCCATGGGGAAAGACTCTAGAAACAATGAAGGGTCCATCAGTTTTAGCCTTCAATTGTAGAGCAATACTTCTTGCCCGTCCTTGAACTCCTTCCTGGAAATGTTACAGTCGTGGAATGCCTTTGACTTTTCTTTGTACAACCGAGAACTTTCGTAGGCCTCCAGACGCAACTCTTCCAATTCTTGTAATTGGAGCTTCCTGTGTTCTCCTGCCAAGGTTAGATCCATGTTGCACTGCTTGATCGCCCAATAGGCTCTGTGCTCTAGTTCCACAGGCAAGTGACATGCCTTTCCAAAGACAAGTCTGAAAGGGCTCATGCCAATTGGGGTTTTGAACGCTGTTCTATATGCCCACAGTGCATCATCTAGCCTTAAACTCCAATCCTTCCTGTTGGGGTTCACTACCTTCTCCAACACTCTTTTGATTTCACGGTTTGAGACTTCTGCTTGCTCGTTAGTTTGGGGGTGAAAGGCAGTGGAGATCCTATGAAAAACCCCATACTTACGGAGTAGGGCATCCATGCTCCTATTGCAAAAATGAGTTCCTTTGTCACTAATGATGGCCCTTGGTGTTCCAAACCTGCAGAAAATATTGGACCTAACAAAAGCAACTACAATTGCGGAATCATTAGTTCTGGTGGCAATTGCTTCCACCCATTTTGAGATATAATCCACAGCGAGAAGAATGTAAACAAAACCACGAGAGCTAGGAAGTGGTCCCATGAAATCAATTCCCACACATCAAAGATTTCGCAAAATAGTAAAGGTTGTTGGGGCATTTCATTTTTCCATGAGTTATTTCCAGCTCTTTGGCATTGCTCACATGATTTATAGAACTCATAAGAGTCTTTCTTAATGGAAGGCCAGTAAAATCCACAGTCAAGGATTTTCCTAGCAGTGCGGTGAGGTCCAAAGTGGCCTCCGCTAGGCCCAGAATGACACAAAGTTAAGATTGATTGGAATTCCATGTCATCCACACAACGTCTAACTACTTGATCAGACCCGAGCCTCCACAAATAAGGTGCATCCCACAAGTAGTATTTGCAATCACTTTTGAATTTCTCTACTTGGGATTTTGAAAGTTTTGATGGGATAACTCGGCCTGCCAAGTAATTGGCAATCGGTGCATACCATGGAATAATATCAACCTTAAGCAAGTGCTCTTCAGGAAAAGATTCATTAAGTGGAAGGGGATCCTTGGGAATGTGCTCAACTCTACTCAGATGGTCAGCAACCAAATTGAGAGCACCACTCCGATCCCGTATTTCTAAATCAAACTCTTGTAAGAGTAGCATCCACCTAATTAACCTTGGCTTGGCTTCAGGTTTCTTTAAAAGATATTTTAGAGCTGCATGATTGGAGTATACCACTACCTTGGAACCTAGCAAATATGATCGAAATTTATCCAATGCAAAAACAATGGCTAAAAGTTCTTTTTCAGTAGTGGTATAATTGGATTGTGCAGCATCTAAAGTGCGTGAAGCATAATAGAGGACATGAGAAACCTTACCCACCGATTGGGCTAGTACCGCGCCCAATGCGTAGTTGGAAGCGTCACACATGAGTTCAAGCGGCAGCGTCCAGTCCGGTGGTTGAATCACAGGTGCGGTGGTGAGGTGCTCCTTCAATTCGTCAAATGCCTTCTTGCATGCATCATCGAACTGGAATTCTACTTCCTTCTGCAATAGCTTGGTCATGGGTAGTGAAATCTTACTGAAGTCCTTGATAAATCTCCGATAAAATCCTGCATGACCCAAAAAAGAACGAACCTCCCGCACACTGGCGGGGTAAGGCAGAGAGGAAATAACATCTATTTTAGCTTTGTCTACCGAGATTCCAGCTTTAGAGATGACATGCCCAAGTACCACACCTTGTTTGACCATAAAGTGACATTTTTCAAAGTTTAAAACAAGGCGGGCAGAGATACATCTTTTTAAAACTTTTTCCAGACTATGCAGGCAGTCATCAAAAGAGGATCCAAAAACAGTGAAATCATCCATAAATACTTCCATGCAATTTTCAAGAAAATCGGAGAAGATGCTTACCATACATCTTTGGAAAGTACCTAGTGCGTTGCACAACCCAAACGACATGCGGCGGTAGGCATATGTACCAAAGGGGCATGTGAAAGTAGTCTTCTCCTGATCTTCAGGAGCAATGTGGATCTGGAAGTATCCGGAGAATCCGTCCAGGAAACAATAGTGTGACTGGCCTGCTAGTCTCTCCAGCATTTGATCAATGAAGGGCAGAGGGAAATGATCCTTCCGGGTGGCTTGATTAAGTCTCCGGTAGTCAATACATACCCTCCAACTATTTTGAATTCTGGTAGGGACGAGTTCGTTGTTCTCATTGCGCACCACAGTTATCCCTGACTTTTTGGGCACTATTTGCACCGGGCTGACCCATTGGCTGTCGGAAATGGGGTAGATGATCCCCGCGGCCAGCAATTTTGTGACCTCTTTCTTCACCACGTCAAGGATCAAAGGGTTTAGTCTCCTCTGGGGTTGCCTTACAGGTTTGGCGTCATCTTCCAAAAAGATGCGATGAGTGCATGTAGAAGGACTAATTCCTTTAATATCTGCCAATGTCCAACCAATTGCTTCCTTATGACCCTTCAATACAGTGACGAGCCTCTCTTCTTGCTCAGATTAGAGGTCATTGGCAATGATTACCGATTGGTTTTGTCCTTCTCCCAAAAAGGCATATTTGAGGTGCGGGGGAAGTGGTTTCAGCTCCTCCTTGGGTGTGTTCTGTTCCTCTCCCTTTGAGTCACCTGAAATCGAAAACACTTTGGCAGAAGAACAAGCATTATATCTCAAAATTGAGTTAGGAGCTGAAAGGATTTGGTCAGAATCGCAGATAACAGCAGAATTTAAATTTTCTGTGCTGCGAGCGTGCGCTCCAGCGCCCAGGGGGCGCTCGGGGGCGAGTCTCTGCTGCAGAATTCCAGCAGCAGTGTCATCGCTCCCAACACAGATAGGTTCTGCCCCATACTCGAATTCTTCAGCCAAAATTGAGTATTCTTGGGGTATCCCTAGAGATAGATCCATTGCCAAACAGTTTTCACAAAGATCCTCACATTTTCCACAATCTGGGCAGTTGAATTCAAAGTCAAAGTCTAGCCATGAGTCAAAGCCATTTGAGATACCATCAATGTTGTTTTCAAGTAAAGTTTCCATGATATCTAGTGCAAAAACAGAATGGTTCTCGGATGGAAATTTCATGGCATCTTTCAAATTAAATTGGACTTTGAATTCCCCACATTCCATAGAGAGGCTACCAGCATGGACATCAATCTTGGCTTTAGCAGTTTTTAGAAAAGGTCTTCCAAGAATGAATGCTTGCTGGTTACACTCTCCATCTTGTGCCATTTCTAATACATAAAAATCAGCCGGAAATATTAAATCATTTACCTTAACCAACACATCTTCCAGAAGCCCATCCGGTTGTTGTATGGTGCGGTTGGCCAATTGAATGATCACGCCTGTGGGTTTGAGTGCTCCAACGTTTAGAGCTTGGTATACCGATCTTGGCATGACATTTATGGCTGCACCCAAATCAGCCATGGCTTCTCGGAATTGCATGTTGCCAATTGTGCATGGAATGGTGAAGGTGCCGGGATCTTTGCATTTTTGTGGAAGATTTGGGGTGATTATTGAGGAAGCATTCACCCCAAATTTTACCTTTTCATTCCCTTTAAGTTTCCTTTTATTGGTGCATAGCTCCTTTAAGAACATGGCATACTTCGGAATTTTCTTGATAGCGTCAAGCAAGGGAATGTTTACTTCTACACTCCTGAAGATATCCAATAACTCCTTATCCAATTAATTCCACTTCCTTTTTCTTCTTTTCTGTCAAAGTGGCTTGAGGGAATGGAATGGAAGGGGAGACTATGGTTGGCTCCTCAGGGGCTGATTCGGGAGTGACCTCTTCCACAGGTGGATCAACGGCAGTAACCTCCGTTTCAAGCAATTCGTTCTCCCTCGTAGGTTGAGATGATTTGAGGTCTTTTAGTGCTCTCCCCGATCTCAACTGAACAACAAGTACATCCCCCTGGCTATCAGAGACTCTCCCGCCCCCTCTCATTTGGTTGACATCATTCTGCAGATTCATCATCATATTCTGCTGCTCCACGAGTAGTTGCATCACATCACTAAGGGATGGCTCAGCAGATATGGGAGGTGCAGGTAAAGGTAATAATGGAGTTGGTGGAGATATAGGAACTGGGGCTTGAATTTGCCCTTGATGGGGAGGTTGATACCAGGCTTGCTGTTGTTGAAATTAGGGCCTTCCCGACGTCATGCTTGTGGTTGCCACCATTGTTGTTCCTTCTTGAGATTGTAGGCACTGGTCAGGTGCATGGGAGTCCAGAGAACATACCCCACACAACATAAGTTGGCTTGGGGTTCCCGTGTTGGTTTGGTTAATGGCCAACTGCTTCATGAAGATGGCAATCTCTTCCAGTTTCTGGTGTAGGCCACCACCTTCTAGTTGAGCTAACTCATTCACCTCTTTGGTCACGGAAGTTGCCCTTGTGCCAAACTGCTGTGAATTCACAGCCATGTTTTCGAACAGGATCCTTGCATCTGCCGGAGTCTTGTCCATCAAGGCACCACCACTAGCAGCATCAATCATGCACCGGTCCATACCCGTCAGACCCTCATAATAATATTGGATCAAGAGTTGTTCAGAGATCTGATGGGTTGTTCAGAGATCCTCTTCATGCCAATCCATGTCGTGGCAGCTCCATTTGGCAGATTCAAGAACCATTGCTTTGCTTGACCGTCCAGAGAGAACGGAAAAGCCCGCAGCTTCACGTGTTCCTCGTTGACTCCTCTTGGCTTGAGAGTCTCACACACCACATGGAATTCCTTGAGGTGCTGGTGTGGGTCCTCTCCGGCCAAACCGTGGAACTTAGGAAGTAAATGAAGGATCGCTCCCGTGAGCTCGAATTCGGCATCCAACCTTGGGTAGGCTATCCCCAGAGGTTATTGAGTGAGATCCGGAGCTGCGAGTTCTTTCAAGGTAAGCTGATGGTCTCCCATGGTTTGAACTCAAACCTGAAACACTAACAAATAGATCAGAAGGTTTAGGACCAGTGGACAGCAACGCGGTATGCAGAACTGCAACTTTTCAATTCGCAGCCCGCGCTGGAGCGCTGTATACGCGCTGGGGCGCGAATATCAGCAGCAGACTCAGCTGTTCTTGGAACAGCGAGTCTGGGAGGAGTAAAAATAAAGATAAAACGAAAATAAAATGCAAAATAAAAGAAAATCTTTTTGTTGTTTTTATTTTTGAAAGAATTAAAGAAAAATAAAAGAAAACGGTTATATACACTATTCACAAATCAAACAACTAGTGAAAACTTTCATCGCCATTCCCCGGCAACGCGCCAAAAATTTGATGGCCGTGTCGTGTCAACCATAAATTTAATTATTTTTAAAACCAAGTTCCCCTAATATAGTTTAGTGGAAACCAGGGTCGTCTCTCACAAGGAATGGCTAAGAGAGTAATACACAAGACTAGTTGTCGGACGGTTTGTCACAATTGGGGGGTTTTTGTGTGCAGGATAATTAAATTGGAATAAAATGAAAATAATAAAAGCAGCGGTTTATGGGGGTGGAACATTCATTAGGGTGTCAATCATTGGCTACAAAAGAATGCATGAGTTGATTAATTACGCCGGAGTTAGATCTAACTCCTTTGTTGTGATTCTAATGATTAATTGCCTAGAACGAGATTAATTAATGAGATCTCACCTTTAGTTCCACTCTCAACAATTATTAAAGCCAATCACATTAATCTAATTAAAGAGACTAATCAGCCAATTAATTACTCATTACCAATTCCTAATATGCCATGCATCAATTAATCAACTAACACATAAACATATGCAATTAGCCAACTCAATCGAGTGAGCCAAGACAAAGGATTAAACACACAATTTAAGATCTCAAATTATATGCCAAGGGTTGATAATGAGAACTTATGCAAGATTAAGAACAAAGCCTCAAATTACCCCAATGATGTTCACACCCTCATAAACCACCAAGAAACTTAGCTACTCATGGCAAGAGATTAAAAGGCATGAAATAAATTGGAATAAAGAAAGCAATTAATATAAAGAACAAGGCAAGAAATTAAATGCAAGTTGGAAAGAATTAAAGAATGAATAACTGAATTAATGATAAAAGAGTACTTACAAAACCCAAAAGGGCTGGACGAATAACGTTTGAAATGTAAAAGACGGAGCTAGAGCTAAACTAGGAAAGACGGAAATCCTAATGGGAAGCAAAAATAACTCTAACTAGGAAAAGAAAATATGTAAAAGTGGAGGTGTTTTGTGGTGTTGTTTCTGATGCATTAGCTCTCTTTAAATAAGATGAGCAGCCTCCAAACCCTAGTCAATTTGGGCCCCCAACTCGTGCAGATAGGGTTTCTGCTATGACAGAGTTGCGGCGCGGCGCTGGAGCGCCAGCACTGTGCACGTGACGAGTTTAAGTGAGCCACGCGCGCTACGGGCGCTGGAGCGCTCAATGCTGACTTTGAAATCCATTGCTCCGCTTCTTGCTCAGTTCCTGATGTCTACAGCTTCAATAATACCTGTGACCTGCACTAAAAATACAAAATATCCAAGATCAAGTGCAAAGGTCATCCTTGAATTGTGAAAACATCATAAAACTTGTTATTTTAGCCTTTATTTGTATTAAATACAATAAAAGGCCGAAATAGAGCAAAGAATTACATACAATCATCCAAATTAAGGGTATAAAATATCGGTAAAAACCGCGTTATCACTGTCGAAAAGGCTAAACTAGCCTTAATAGAATTACAAAAGACCAATGAGCTTCTCACTTCTGATCTAGTTAAGATGGTCAATGGCGGAAAAATGATGACTCTTTTACTTGGAGGTCAAAGACCTTACAAAGATAAAAGAGGACTTGGATATGAAGAAGTTTTCGAACCCCATGACCTTGATCCATCCTTAACTAAATCACATCGCATGTGCATCTCATGCTTCAAAGATGGACATGGATCTGAGACATGCCTTGTGCTTAGTAAATGAAACACTTCTCTGCCCAAAAGGGCTAAGAAAATTAAAAACTCTCAGAAGGCTAAGTCTTCTCAGAAGGGCAAGGCTTCTTAGAAAGCGAAAGCTTCTGAAAATTGCAAGGAAAAGGTTTCTGAGTTTCAGAACCACAATCCTTCTAAGAAAAGAAGACAAAAAGCAAAGAAAGCTAACAAGCAAGGACCCAACAAAGCATGGGTACCTAAATGAGTGAACTTTGTGTCTGCAGGTGCATCAACAAGCACTGCTCCACCACAAAGATGAGCAGTGGTACTTGGACAGTGGCTGCTCAAGGCACATGACTGGAAGCAAGCACTGGTTCAGAAACCTTAAGCCCAAGAAAGGAGGAACGGTGCGATTCGGTGATGGTGCCAAAGGGAAAGTCACTGCCATAGGAGATGTTGGTAAGGATTCTTCTCACCAAATCTCTTATGTGCTTTTAGTTGATGGCCTAACTCACAACCTATTAAGCATTAGTCAATTTTGTGACAAAGGCTTAAAGGTTGAATTTTATGCCAAATATTGCCATGTGACTAATCTCACTAACAGCAAGATCGTTCTGGAAGGAAAACGAGTTGGTAACATCTACGTTATCCATCTAGATGATCTAAAGGATCAAAATGTGAAGTGTCTTGTCTCTGTCCAAGAAGACAAGTGGCTTTGGCATAAGAAACTTGGTAACGCCCATATGAAGCTTCTTTCTGAGCTCTCTCAGAAAGGACTTGTAAAGGGTCTTCCCAACATTAAGTATCAGAAGGATGCAACGTGCAACTTCTGTGAAAAGGGAAAGCAAACCAAAGCCTCGTTTCCAAGCAAAAGTGGAATCTCTACTCAGAAACCACTTGAGCTCCTTCACATGGATCTCTTTGGACTAACTAGAGCGGCTTCCCTTTCTGGAAAACGTTATGGTCTTGTCATAGTGGATGATTATTCCAGATTTACTTGGGTATTCTTTCTAGCTTCTAAGGAAGAAACATTTGAAAAATTCAAAGCTTTTGCGAAAAGAGTTCCAAATGAAAAAGACTCTCACATTCATACCATACGATCCGATCATGGAGGTGAATTTGAGAATCACGCTTTTGAAAAGTTCTGTGAAAATCTGGGCATTGCTCACGAATTCTCTTCTCCCAGAACTCCTCAACAAAATGGAGTGGCTGAGAGAAAGAATCGAAGCCTTCAAGAAATGGCAAGAACAATGCTCTTAGAGAGTGGGCTTTCAAAAGGTTTTTGGGCTGAGGCTGTAAACACCTCATGCTATATTCAGAATCGAGTCTTTCTGAGACCAATTATGAAGAAAACACCTTATGAGCTTTGGAAGAACAAAATACCCAACATATCCTATTTTCACGTTTTTGGTTCTTCATGCTTCATACTCAACACAAAGGACAAACTAGCTAAGTGTTATCCTAAATCCGATGATGGAGTATTCCTAGGATATTCCTCTGTCTCTAAAGCCTATAGAGTCTACAACAAGAGGAGCAAAAGTGTTGAAGAGATAATCCATATTAAGTTCAAAGAACTTAGTAAGGGCTTGCCTCAGAAGGTTGCTGACTTAGAAGATGAATTTGAGAAACTCAATATCTCTTCTGAGAAAGCCAAAAAGAAAATTCTTATAGATGATGAGAGTGATTTCCAAACTATGGAAAAGCTTTCTCCATCTAAAGAGAAATCTAAAAGCATCATTGAAGCTCCAGAACCTGATGAATCTATTTCTCCCACATTAATGGAATTTAGATTCTCAGAAGATCAAGCTTCTGATGACTCAGAACGAGAACCTTCTGTGTCGACTTCTCAGAACCCTATTCCTAAAGGATATAAAGGTTCAAGAGACTTGAAAAATGTCTCTCAGAATGAAGTCTTGGGTGATCCCGAGCGTGGTGTGAGAACCAGAAGGAACTACACGAATCTTGCTATGGTTTCTGAACTTGAACCCGAATCCATAGAAGAAACGTTGGATTCTTTTTCAATGTTCCAAAAGGGCTTCTTAATCTAAAGAAGTTTCTAAGTATTCAATCGAAGAAAAATATTTTCTTAGAAACTCCCTTTAGTCTTAAGCTTAGAATCTGAGACAGCAAAATTAGAACTAAGCTTCTGAGTGAAATGACAGAAAAACGCGTTCTGAGAAAATCATCTCTCAGAAGACTCACCTCTCAGAAAGGAAGTCTTCTGGAAAGTTTCTCAGAAAGTGAAATTCTCAGAAAAACCACTCCTCTCAAAAGAGTGGCTTCCGAGAATAAGTTACCAACGGTAACTTTTTAAAATACGTTCCGGCAACGGCTAGTCTCTCATCTGCTCTAGTCAAGCACTTTGCATTTTAAACTTCGTCCAAACGCTGTCATCTCTCATCTTTTTGCTAAAATTCTCTCTTCTTCCTCTCTCTCTCCTCTTCGACTTTATCTCTTCCCTTCGTAATCCCAATCCCAAATGGAAACTGCTGCTGAAATTAAGGGTGTTATGAGAAACAAATTGGAAGATGTTGTCGAGAACATTCTCTATGAGGATGAGAAAATGCAAGAACTTTTCAAGAACACCTATCTTCCACGAACCATAGCAATGGGTCGTGTCCTTCCTCTAAACATCTTCAACGATGTGGATGAACTCGGATTTGCGTTTCAGTGCCAACCCGGCTGGGCTACACTCATGCTTTCAAAAGAAGTTTGTTATCCTAACTTGGTACGAGCCTTCTACTCCCAAATAGAAAGATCCACCAACAAAGGGGTAAAAAGCTTCGTGACTGACTACAACATCAGATTCTCTTCTGCCGAAATCAACCAGGTCTTCAAGACCTTAAATGGCGGAGCCGTCATATCCGATGATCCAGACTGGTTCAAGGAAGTAAAAGACACTGAGGAAGAGATTGTGAAGATTCTCACAGGTAGTAGTGACCTACCACTCAAAGCTATAAAGGTTCCCAACCTTACACAGGAAGCAAGAATCATCTTCTCGATAGTTCAACACACACTTCTTCCCAGGCTTGGTGACATGGGCAACGTCACTACCATGGATGCATGCCTTCTCTATCATCTACTAAAGAAGGAAAAGATAGACTTTGGCAGAATGATGATCAATTACATGATGCGCCAAGCTCACCCCAAGCGGGCTCTCACAAGTCTTCCATACGGAAGCCTTCTCACCAAAATTTTCAAGTATCTCTCTCTCCCTCTTGAAGACTATGAGTATATCTTCAACCCTAGCAAATTCACCATGGTCACTTTCCACAACATCAAGAAGAAGAAAGTTCCAGAAACTGTGGAACCAAAGAAGAAGGAGAAGGCCATGCCTTCCAAGAAAGAAGCAACCTCCAAATGGCCTTCCAAGGCCGAGAAGGGAAAGGGAAAGGAAGCTGATCCCTCTGGAGGAAAGAAGAAAAGAAAAATCATCCATCCTTCTCCTACGAGAATCACAAGGAGTATGGTTTCTGAGGACACTCAGAAAAGTTCTCTGAAGGAGCCTGAAGTGGCTGAAGATTCAAAAGAGACTGCCTCTGATCAGCCCTTGACAAGAAAGAGGAAAGCCTCTCCATCCATCAAAATCCCAGACGTTCCACCAGAAGGCAAGAAGAAGCGTGGTCGTTTGGTAAAAGCCTATTCTAAAACTCCACCCTCTTTTCTTAAAACTTCTTCATGTTCTATTCCTATTTATATTCCTGTTTCTGGTTTAAAACCCACAAAACTTCGCACTAAACTCCTTTATTCCTTGAATTATCAGGGAAAAACACACAAAGGAGTGGGTATTAAAACCGCTCAGAAACAGATCCCGCCAATTGTAACGGGAAAAGAAATTATTCAAGTAGCTACTGGTCCTGTCACTACTGTTGCTGCTACTGATGAAGAAGAGAAGGAAGCTTCTCATCACTCCTCTCCCTCTGGATATGTCTCTCCCACCAGAGAAGACATTAAAGGACATGGAGGAAATGTTGCTGATTCCTCTTCTGAGGAAGGTGACGCAACAATGTTCCGAATAGAGCATCGGACCTCAGATGCTGGGAGCTCAAAGAAAGAACCAAAGAAGAAGCAACCTGAAGCTTCTATGGGCGATCTTTCTGAAGCCACCACTACCGAGGCGGCGGATGTGGATGCTGAGTCTCTGACTCAGAAGATGCTGGATGTCCATAAGGCAATTGAAGAACCTTCTGAGAACCCAGAAGTTGAAACTGCAAATCCACCACCATCACCAATCCAGAATCAGCTGGAGACTGAAGACGTTCAACAGGAACAACAACAACAACAACATGAAGAGCGACAACATCAACAACTAACTCCTCCCTCTTCCCCTCAGAAAGAGCCAACTTCTAATGTTGGTCCTATCTCTTCTGAGACCCCCAAAGAACATGAGGAAACTCATGTCTCAACACATGTTGAAGTGGCAAGGACCACCAGCACTGGACTCAGCTCAGAGGTGGGCGCTGACGCTACCATGGCTGCCGGAGTCGCAGCAGTTGAGGCATTTGTTGCCACTAGCTCCTTGGAAGGGGCTAATGCTGAGAAAGACTCTCAAAAAGAGCTTGAACATCAATCTCTTGATGCAACTGAGATCCCCCCTTCGACGTTTGATCAACCTGGTCCAACCTTTTCCCTCACATCCTCTATGATTGGATCTGGCTTTCAACTGGGAAAACTGGTCCCCACTCCTCCCTCTGTACAATATGGGCCGTCTCGGGGTCCATATGAAAAAGTGAGAATCATGGATGCGCTCCATACACAACTCTCATCCTTTAATCTCTCCGTTGCTGCACAAAATTCTGAAGCTGCAGGGCAGTCATCTCAATCACAGCCTGTTCTACTTGAACTCGATCTCGCTTCTGAAGATGACCGGAGACAACCCTCTTCTGAGGTAGCTGTCAATTCAGTGGAAATTCAAGAGGAAGCTCACGAGGAAGCTCAAGGAAGAGCTGAAAATGAAGCCGAAGTAGAAGTAGAAGAGGAAGAGAGAATTCCTGAATATCAAAAGTTGGATATAATCGATGCTGTTCTTGAAGCTGAAATTTCTCGTCCTCCTCCTTCAAATCAGTCTTCTACCTCAGATGAAATACCTCCAGAATGCCCTCCAGGCACGGATCAAGCCCAAGTCGAGATGGAAATTTGCCGGCTTCTCCGCTTTATAGCTAGGAAAGTAGTAGCTCTAAGTCCGTGATGGCGTTTATGTTAGCCACCCTTTTTGATGTAACAAAGGGGGAGAAGAAAAATAGATAATATTTTGGCTATATAAACAACTAGGCCTAGGATTTAGGGGGAGTACCTACGATTTAGGGGGAGTAACAAATTTAGGGGGAGCCAAAAAAATTTTGTTTGTAACCCCATTTGAAATTAATGAAATATCTTTTTCATGTTTTGGAATCTCTTGTAGTATTAGCTTGGTATTTCTGAAATTCACATACTTAATCATCAAGAAATACATGCTATAAATCTGATAATCTAAAACAGTACTCATACATTGCATATCTATCTGTTGATTATCAAAACCTTCTAAGAAAATAACAAAGCCTTCTCTCAGAAAGCTAAGTTAGTTTCTAAGAAAGCAAAAGTGCCTTCTGAGTAAGTTGTGAACTTAATCAGAAACACTTCAGAACTTAAGCAAAATTATTATCTTAAGACTTAAGTTGTTATCATCAAAAAGGGGGAGATTGTAAGCTCCAGAACCCTTCTGAGAGAAATTGATACATTTCTCTTAGAGAGATAGAAGGTTTTAATGATAACAAAGTAAGCCATAAGAATAAAAATTTTACTTAAGGTTTTACTAATATGTGTGCTAAGTGTCTCAGAAAGCTTAAACTTATGCAAATCCATGAGTAAGTTCAAGACATGAAACGAGTAACCTTATGAATTACAAGAAGAAATCATGGCGTGAAAGACATCAGAAAGGATAGTCAAGAAACGCAAAAGTTGAAAGTGCAGTTCTGAGAGAAGAACACTGTCGCCTCAGAAAGGTCTCAGAAGACCTTGCGACTGGTAGTTCTCAGAAGGGTCTTCCCTCAGAAGGTTCGCCTCAGAAGTCCGTACATGTCTCAGAAAGTTGGACTCAGAAGCAACCAAGTGTCAAGACTCAATGGATGAAGCATTCATTCTCAGAAAGCTCAAAACAAGCAAGCAAAGGAAGTGAGAACACGCGCACTGTACAAGTAAGAAAAGTTCCTCATTTCCCGCTGACTGTTGCAGGGAGCCGTTCTGAGCCAGACATAGCCACATCAGCAAAGTGAAAGCTTCTATTTTCGCGGCTCTTTGATGCCTATATATATGAGTTCAATTTCAGAGCATTACGACGAAATTCTTGCGCAAAAAACTCTTGATTAAACGTGCCAAAACTCTGCTGAATTGAAAATCATTTGCGAAAACTTAGAACTTTCTCAGAAAGACAATTTTACGGAATTGTTTTTCTAACTTTGCGAAAATCTTCTAGTTCTGTATTGGTGTAAATTCTTACATTTGTAAGTTAAATCTAGAAGTCTACTAAGGGAAAATTAAGTTTGTAACTTAATCTTAGTAGTTGGTTTTCGAAGCAAAAACAATTTTCGAAAAACGCTAAGTCCTTCGTTGTTTGAAGGCAGTTTTAAGTCCTCGATTGTTTGAGGCAAGTTTAAGTCCTTAAGTGTTTAAGGCAAGCAAAGTCCTCTATTGTGAGGCAAGGTAAAGTCCTTAATTAAGTTAAGGCAAGGAAGTCCTCTAGTGTTGGAGGCAAAGAAAATCCACTTCGGATTGTGAAGTGGTGAAAGTCCTTTACGTGGTAAAGGCAGTGTTGTCTGAGAAGGCACGATAAGAAGAATATCTAACGAACTCTCAACGGAAGGTTGAGGACTGGAGTAGGTTAGTTAGAACCGAGCCAGTATTAAAATTTCTGTGTTAAGCTTTTCTTCCCTCAACTCTTACTTTCGAACAAAACCAACAAACACGTTTTTAACTTAATCAGAATTGTGAAAACCTATTAAGTTGAAATCAGAAAGCGTTTAAGTGAAATTAACTTTAAAACATTTTAATAAACTTCCCAGAAAGGAACTTTCTCAGAAAGGTAAAGTTCTCAGAAGCTTAACCTTCTCAGAAAGTTTATTCCGCTGCAAACACTCAAATCACCTTTATGAGTAA
Source organism: Aeschynomene evenia (assembly GCA_013621005.1). Lineage (NCBI taxonomy): Eukaryota > Viridiplantae > Streptophyta > Magnoliopsida > Fabales > Fabaceae > Aeschynomene > Aeschynomene evenia. The sequence continues at coordinate 16,988,119 of CM024266.1, forward strand.
ACAACTTTATAAGAAAAGTTTTTTTAAGAAGTAATTTTTAAACCTGCACGATTCAACCCCCCCTTCTCGTGGACAAATACACCTTCAAAGGTATGAAACGGGATGTAGCGGACTTTGTTTCTCGTTTTCTGGTGTGTTAGCAAGTGAAGGCAGAACATCAGAGACCTGCGGGGTTGTTGCAACCGATAGAGATACCTACATGGAAGTGGGAGAGGATCACCATGGACTTTGTGACAGGGCTACCTCGCAGTTTTCGAGGCTTTGACTCCATATGGGTGATTGTGGATCGGCTGACCAAGTCGGCCCACTTCATTCCAGTTAAGACATCTTACGGAGCGCCACGTTATGCTCAGTTGTTCATCGAGGTCATTGTGCTTCTTCATGGTGTTCCGATCTCCATTATCTCCGACAGAGGAACTCAGTTCACCTCCCAATTTTGGCGATCCTTTCAAGAAGCCTTGGGGACTCGTCTTAACTTCAGCACAACTTTTCACCCTCAGACCGATGGCCAGTCAGAGAGGACTATTCAGATTTTGGAGGATATGCTCCGAGCTTGTGTGATGGATTTTGGAGATGGTTGGGAGCCGTACCTTCCGTTGGTTGAGTTTTCTTATAACAATAGCTATCAGGCCAGTATTGGTATGACACCGTTTGAGGCTCTTTAAGGTAGGAGGTGTCGATCTCCCATAGGTTGGTTTGAGAGTGGTGAAGCTGCTCTGTTGGGACCCGATCTGGTACAGGACACCATGGATAAGGTGAAGCTAATCAGGGAAAGGCTTCAAGCGGCTCAGAGTAGGCAGAAGGCCTATGCTAACAACCGAAGGCGAGATTTGGAGTTTTCGGTTGGAGATCATGTGTTTCTCTGCATATCTCTGATGAAGGGAGTTATGAGATTCGGAAAGAATGGGAAGTTGAGTCCTCGGTATGTTGGACCTTTTGAGATCTTGGATCAGATTTGAGCAGTGGCCTATCATTTGGCACTTCCACCCGAGATGTCCTTAATCCATCCCGTCTTTCATGTGTCTATGCTGAGGAAGTACCTATCGGATCCATCTCATGTGGTCGAGCATCAAGTGTTACCTTTGGATGAGAATTTGGTATACGAGGAGGAACCGGTGGCTATTGTTGATCGACAGGTGAGGAAACTCCGTTCTAAGGAAGTGGCTACAGTGAAGGTGGTTTCGCGGAACCACTCTGGTCAAGAGGCTACGTGGGAGCCCGAGCAAGCCATGCGGAATAAGTATCTGCACCTCTTTCATGATTCAGGTAATCTCTTTTCCCTTCTGTGTTTGAATTCGGGGTCCGAATTCTTTAAAGGGGGAAGATTGTAATACCTCGGGTTGTCTGAGTTAGTTTGAGTAAGAGTTCACGGTGCACCGGGGAGATAGAGCCAAGTGGGCCCCACCTCCCCACCCCTTTTTCTTTTCTTTTCCCCCTTTCTTTTCCTTCATTCCCGTATCCCTCTTTCTCTCTTTCCCTCTTCTCCCTTTTCTTCCCATTTCATCTCCCTCTCTCAAATCCTTCACCCAAACTCCATTAATCTTAAAGATTCAAGTTAGCATTGCTCATCTAGTATATTGTGGGTAAGTGTAGAGTATTTATTTTTCTCCATTGATGTATATTTCTCTCCAATCTCGGTTTTGGGGTTTAGGGTTCATATTTGGGGTTTTTGATTTTATCGTGAGATTGAAGTTTGTGATGTGTTCTCTAGGGTCTCAACCAACTAGGGAAGCTCCGGGTAACTTATCCTAGCTCCGGGTGGTGTCTTGGAGCTCATTGGAGTAATTTGTGAGTAATGGGTTATTTATGGTTTATGTTTGATTTTGATTGTTATTGTTAATTTCTTGCTATGATAGTTGATAGGGACTGAGATTGGTTGATATATGATTGATATTGTATGTTGGTTGTGTTTGATTTGGATGGGTTGTGGTGAAAATGTGGATTTGGAGATGATTTTCGAACAATTTTCTGCATAATTTCGTCTCTGACCCAGGCTATAATCGATTACCACGAGTTGGTAATCGATTACAGGCTGCCAGAATTTACAAAAATTTCCTTCCAGTGCAAAATTTGATGTTTGTAATCGATTACAGGGGGTCTGTAATCGATTACAGTTGTACTAAAACACTATTTTTAAGACTTTAACTCAAAATCTTTATACTTTTAAGCTATGCATTCAAATCCATTCGTTCACTACTACCCCAAACTCGATATCGAGCTGTTTATGATGTTATCATGATGGTGATGTGAATGTAATGCAATGTGCGATTATGAAATGATAATGAATAAATGACGATTAAGGTTGGTTGGTTCGGCCTGAGGAGGGGCATAGCTCCCGGGGTCGAGTTTTAATGAAGTCTGAGGAAGGGCTGGGCTACCGGGACTAAAGATCTGAGGAGGGGTTGGGCTCCCGGGATCTCTAAAATTAAATACACTTGTAATGGTAATGAATAAGACGAATTGCGGAATGTGTTGTATGGTGTTTATGCGATGGGTTATCCTGTCTGTGTATGTGATCATGATATTGTTGCATAAATTGTTTTAATCTATTATTCACTGAGCGTATGACTCACCCATTCATACAAACCATTTACAGATTCAGGTGCTGATCAGGAGGCGAGCCCTTCCGTTCCTCCAAGCTCTTAGCTTTGGTGAGCCTCAATGTGTAGAGGCGTTATATTATGTCAGTAGTATGCTCCATAGGTTTACAAACAGGATTGTCTAAGTTATGTATGGGTTGTGGTCTATGTAAGAGTTGTTGTATTTCTGTTGAGTTATGTCGACTTCTGAGTTAAGCAGGATGTTATAACCGTAGTATTTGTAATATGGATTTAGGGGTGATACCTTGAGAACCCCATTATATGTATGGATTTTATGTATGTGTGCATGTTAAAGTAGTTGTGGTTGTTGTTGTTTAGCTGGATTGTTGCGTGAATTACAGGTTAAGGCTGACATGAGACTCGGTGTCTCATGTGCCGATCACGATTCGAGTTGGGTCGTGACAAAAACATAATATTTTTTTTTTACAATTCATGCTTACTTGTGCAAAAATATTACATAAAAATATTCGAATATTTTAATTACATAAAGAAAATATTTAGAATATAAACAATGTAATACTTTTAAATAAAGTAATTATAAAATATTCCTAAACTAACAATATAAAAATGAAAATATGAAAATCATGAATTGTTGATAGTTTAAAACATGCTTATAAAAACTTCTTGAAAAAGAACTTCTTAAAATATTAAAAATAAATAAAAGGAGATATAATTATACTTTACATGTCACAAATAATTTAAATTTATTTAACAACACGTGTTAGTTCCACCCAATAATACTTAGATGTAAATTAGTAATTTGTTTGGTGGTGTGTTGAGTTTATTATTAAAATTTAATTATTATTAATTTTATACTTAATATCGATTAATCTATCATTAAATATAAAATTTAGTTATGCTTAATTTCTAATAACGATATTTTAGAAATATGAGAAAAAAATCAATAAATAAGATGTAACAATAAAGAAATAGGAGTGACAATAATCACTCCATAATATATAAAGAGTGATGCTAAATGTACAATAAAAAGTCAGTCAAACCAGTCAATAAATGAGATTTTGGGTCACAATTACTCAGCCCATTATAATTTCAATGATTATTTGGGCTCAAACCAAAGTCAAAATGAGCTCATTGTTTATATTGGCTGATTTTTCATTGTGCATATTGTATTATTGAAATATAAAATAGCAGAAAGCAATACACTCAACACCCGAAAAAATACCTTGGTCCAGCAAAAGTTACGGTGGATTTAAACGAATTTATAATGCCATTGGAAGAAACATTGTCACCACCGAGATAAGAGTACTGACAAGCTCCTAAACACAATTACATGTAATGAGAAAGTATAGACAATCTTGTTGTATAAATAAATCAAAAGTATACATATTATTATTGATGTATAAGCATGCCTACCATTTGTAATGTTGGGTATTGGTGTCATTGAGTTATTGATGAGTTCTTCATTAGATCAATTTAAATTAATTGCATCGCTTATTACTGAAGCATGACATGGTCTTGTTATTGGACCGATTACTATCGATGATGAAAGTCTTCTTATTGAATTAATACGTGTAGACCAAACTGACATAGACGTACTGCCCAAATCTTCAGACACCACAGGTTGATGTTCATTAGAAGAAGAAGATGGTCTTTTTAATGCAGAAGTTATGTCACTAAATCCTTCCATCCTTTCTCGTTTTCTCTTATTATCTAAAATAGCTTTCCTTCTTGACCTTGCCAACTTGAAATCCAAACACATTCTATTTTGTTCTATTGCTCCGTAACTATGTTAATCAGGAAAAGGAAAGGCAAAAACAATTGAAATTATTAATTTAACGAAAACCCAATTAATAAGAAGGCAAATAGTCATGGAATTTAGTAAAATTTATTAATTTAACGGAAACCCAAATAAAGAAAAGGCAGAATGATTTTTATTGTAATTGCAATTCATTTTATAATAAAAATCGTTTTTATAATCAATCCTATATCAAAATTTTATAATAAAAATCCTTATGTAATCTATCCTATATCAAAATCCATCCTATTATAACAAATCCTTCCTATAATCTATCTTTGATTTTATTATTCCCGATTCCCCTAAAATATAGTTGATTTTCAATTATTATAGAATAGATTTTAAGAAAAAATCTTGTTAATTATATTCATAGGTGTATTGAGCATCGTACAGATATTTTTGAAGAAAGTATATTTTTGAATATGAGTTGTTAATTTAATATGTATACTAAATAATTTTTGTAATAAATTAGATATGCTAAAAAACAAATATCAAAATATTTACTCAACATGGATTTATTGTAAAATTAGTTTGGTACTCAAATTGAGTGATATATTAATCGGCCAAATCAAATAAATTGAGCAATATATTAATCGGCCAAATCAAATAAATTGAGCAATTATTAGTACCAAACATAGATTTTTTTATAAAATTAGTTTTTTTCTCTAATTGATGAGTGCATTATTTGGCATAATCTGTAAATGATTTTAATTAAGAATAATTATTTAAAATAAAGATAATTTGCAATAGAGTTTGAATACTTATAAGGATGGAATGAAGATTATAATAACTCTAATAGTTAATGATGAATTAAAGATATTGGTACAATTTATTATGTTATCAAATCTTACTGTTTTAAAAAATTATACTGGGTATAACAAAATATGTTCCCAACATGAATTTGTTTTAAAAATAAGTCAGTACTATAATTGAGTGATTTACTAATCAGCCAGATCAAATAAATTGACCAATTATTAGTACCCAACATAGATTTATTTTAAAATTAGTTTTTTTTTTCTCTTGAATTGGGTGTATTATTTGTGATAATTTGTGAATGATTTCAATTAAGAATGATGGATTTGAAATAAATATAATATTAATTTTAAACTAAATTGTAAGGAATACACTTAATTAATGGAACAACAATTATAATAACGCTAATAGCTAATTTGAATAATTCCATTATCAGTACGAAACCAAAATTACTTAAGCCAAACAAATAAAAGCAACAAAATAGTATAAGATCAAATAGTATCTAATAACAAAATATCTAATAGCAAACACCTAATCTTCATCTTCCTTGAGAACTTTTCGAGTTTTTGTGGTTGACATGTTGGATCCATCAGAAGACATTTGGGATGGTTGAGCTATCCAAGTCTCACTCGACGGTGTCTTGGATGGGGTGACTTCTTCATGTGCAGCTGAAGACTCTTTTAAAGAAAAAGTGTCCTGTCGAAAAAAAATTGATATTTTTCTATTTGAGTTAATGTACCAATTTTAATTTATATATATATATATATATATATATATATATATATATATATATATAGTGAAATTATCGTTACCTTTTGTAAGCTTGCAGCACTCACGGTATTGGTAAATAATTCTGAAGTATTATCTAATAAGGAAATCTACGATAAAAAAAAGAGTTGGGTTTGACCGCTCATTCAATGAATTTATTTACAAAATAAAAACTAAAAATACTTTTACATGTAATTTTTATAGCAGGAATAGTATGACAAAATAATATAATCTCAACAATAAAGACAACATAAATTATCAATGTCCACACTAAGGTCCAACAAAGGATGGGAAACCCATTGCAATTGGGTCACAAACAGATCCGTGTACGGATTAACCGACCTGATTATTAGGAGTTAGACCTGGGTCCTAGTCCCACAACCCGACCCGAGGGAAGGATATGCTCGACCCCCCACGAAGGACAGAAGCTTATCCACGAAGCGGATGATGACGCCGAGTAACCCGTGCTACAACGGCACTACGCGGATCAGCCCAGTACGCCGCCTATAACGGTGTGGAGGTTATCCCTAGTCGCTCGGAAGCAGTAGCGCGGAATCGCTCACTTCCCACTCTATAAATAGGGTGTCACTCTCTTGAACCAGGTACGCTCTCAGTTGAGTTCCCAAGCCTTGAGCACTTACTGACTTAAGCTTCGGAGTCCTTTCGGGGAAAACACCCTCGCGCCTTGGCGAGGAGCTGTGTGAAGAGTCAAAGACCGGCGACAGTTCTACCCCATTCGGAGTGTACGGAACAATATTATTTCAGGACCAATAGTTGGACTAAGTAAGTATTACAATTGGATTGTGTAAATATGAAAGGAATTTAATGTTTTAAAGCAATATTGATGTAAAACAAATAATATTTCATGTAGCGAGTTAATATACATCAGTAAAAAAAATTTGTTAATTAAGATATGTGTTTGGTAAATCTTCCACGGTTATTACACATGGGAGTTATTGTAACAAGACTCATTCAATTATCGAGTTTTGCATACAATCCGGTTACGTGTACATATTCAAAATGTATTTATTTATGTATCCACCTACATAAAATAGAAAGTTTAATTATTATCTCCTTTATCCCTAAGTTTTGTCTGTTTTTTTTTTTCTTTTTCAATTTTTTTCTCTCATCCATCATGATTTTCTCCACCTAATTCATAATCAATTTTAAAATTTTCTACTACGACAAGTTTTTTAAATAATATTTTCTTAAGAAATTTAAAAATCAAACATGATTTTAGAAATCAATTCTATAAAACCATAATTCATACCCAAAATTTCAAAGCCAAAAGAGATAATAAAGTAAAAAAAATTAACAGAATAACATATTTGTATAGTATAAAAAAAGATATGTAAATTATAAAAAAATGTAAGTATAAAATTTGCATGTATATTTTCTATGTAAAATACAAAATAAATATATGTACATAATTAGTAAAATGTAATTATGTATATCTTTATTAATAAGTGCCTGAGGTAGGTAGAATGTACATAAATGTGTGTATCATGAGCATAAAAATATGAGTAGTTCGTAAACTGTACATAAATGCATGTATGTTGTTTATGTAAAAATATGTGTAAATTGTACATAAATCTGTATATAAATGTGCATATGTTTTATATAAAACTAGTCTTTTAACCCGTGCGATACACGGGATGATACCAAATTTTATATGTTTAAAATATTAAATAATTAATGAAATAGAAATATTTTTATAAAAATAAATTAAATGAAAATATATTATTTATAAAATCTATTTTACAAATACAGATAAAAATACATAAATGAAATTATTCTTATATCAGTAAATACACATAAAATTGAAAAAGAATCTTGATAAAGTGTCTAAGAACTACTTATCACATAAAACAAATATGTAGTTTTTAAATTATTTTTGTAAACAAATCATATATATTGAATCAACATATACGAAATATAGGAAGTGATTATTGCTACACTCTTTTATCAATCACTAAAAATCACCAAACCTCCACACCGTTATAGGCGGCGTACTGGGCTGATCCGCGTAGTGCCGTTGTAGCGCGGGTTACTCGGCGTCATCATCCGCTTCATGGATAAGCTTCCGCCCTTCGTGGGGGGTCGAGCATATCCTTCCCTCGGGTCGGGTCGTGGGACTCGAACCCGGGTCTAACTCCTAATAATCAGGTCGGTTAATCCGTACACGGATCTGTTTGTGACCCAATTGCAATGGGTTACCCATCCTTTGTTGGGCCTTAGTGTGGACAGGATCCCTTGAGGGGGCCGGTACCCGAGGTATGACCTTGGGCCCTAGGCGAGTCCCTTGTCTGAATTGGGTCATTCCCGTAGCTGGGGTCCCGAACTGGGCCATCGAATTGGGCCGCAATCCGAGGTGTGAACATTGCCCCCAACTTGGAGCTCGGGCATGGGTCGAGGTTCGAGTTGAAATGCCAAGAGGTGCTTTGCAATTCGTGCCCACCAACCCTCTAACACACGTCTTTTCACGCCACATCGTGTTGCTCGATGCGTGACACGTGTCAACCGGAGACGAAACGTTTCCGAGATGGCTTTTGGGTTTTCCGGAATTGCCCCTGAATTTGGCATGCGAAATGACGAGGATACCCCTGCCCTTTGGCGCTATAAATCGCGCGCTGGGCACTGTTCCTTCGTCTTCTTCATTTCAAACTCCCTCGATCTCCCTTACTTTCTTCTGTGATTTTCTCTCCCCGCACTCTTCTCCCGTCGTACCCGATTCTCAGAGGTCTTGCCGCCGTGAGGAGCGACGAAGTTCAAAACATTCACCATTGGCCATTTCCTCTTCTTCGAACTCAGTAAGCATCTCACCCTTTGTAACACCCTACTAGATAGCTGTTAATACTTAAGTCATTTTAGGTCATTTCATAAGGGTTACCTCCTGTTCTCATGTTTTATCTTTATATTTAAAATATATATAGCGGAAAATACGTGGAAGGAATTTTCATAAATCATTTGCGGAATAGAAAATAAGGGCCTTGCGAAATAATACAACGTATATAAGTGCGAAAGCAAATAATCCTGAATAAATCTCAATAAAATAAAATAACCAATCATAGTCTCCCAGAACATACATAAGGAAATAATAATAATATGTGTAATCTCATGAGCCCAAAACTGAGACTCACAAGACTCCACTAATACAATCCTTCAACATAAGTACTTGCCGGCTAACATAGGTCCGGACTTAGGAAAAGTAAATGAAAATAAACAATAAATCAGAGACATATAATCCATAAATGAAATAACTCAAAAGACATGATCTATAATATGTAAAGCGGAAGCTAAACTAAGGCTGCGCGGGCTCCAAGCTCGCTCCGTCATCCTGCTGGTACTCGTCATCTAAAATGTTGGAATAACGTGGGGTGAGTACTTGAAAGTAACTTCTAAATTTTCAATCATCTAAATTTATTTATGTACACAAAAGAAAATAAACTTCACAAAATAAATCATAAGCATTCAGAGAATCGATAAAATGCACCACTAATTCAATGTTATGATACATATATTCACAAATGACACATGTTAAGAGTTGACCACATCAAACACAGATTTTTACAAGAAAACCTCACAGGTATGTGTATACACTCAAATCTCTCTAGTGTTTAGGTTTGATATTTACACTCAAATTAACCTAAAAATTGTTTTACCATAGGCTTGCATTAATTCTAAATTCTCCATTGGTCCTCTAATTGTTCACAATCATCAGGAGGGCTTTAATATGGTTGTAACGGGGCTTGGGTGAAGGTAGGATAGTGTGGAATATGTAAGCTTGATTTCCAGACAAAGAAAAGTTAATGCATACTGAATTTACACAGAAACAAAACCATCTGATGCAACACTTTTATCAATGTCTAAAACTACCCTGAATCATCAAAATTATGTATGTGTACCCCGTACTAACTATACAATATATATATAAATATTATTTTCTTCTTCTTTTTTTATTATTTATTTTTTTTTCATCATTCTTTTTTTTTTTATTTACTATACATAATCTAAAAAAAGAATAATTTACAATGAAATAAATAATTACTATTATGATGTAACCATACACAAAACCAATGAAAATTAGTCCCCTCCCCCACACTTAAATTAATGCATGTCCTCATGCATAATTGTGTGAATGAACCTTTCGTAATGCAGCAATAACTTTCCTATGTCCAGAAATGGTTAAATTTAATTGTTTTTCGCTTAGGGTTGTATTTTTCTTAACAAATAATGGGTAAAAGGCTCAAGGGGGGTTAATCAATGGATAATATGAACATGGTTGTCTGTATAGCTAGTAGGTATAATAATAACAAAAATGCCTCCATCATATTAACAGTGTACTCAAAGCAACCTGTTTCGAAACAGAATAAATGCAAGTTCTAGAAAACAATCACTAATTCACACAAGAAAGAATGGGTGATTCAACAAAACGTTCACCCTATTGTGGCTCAAAAGCTCACAATGGTAATTCCTGTAAAACATGTACACCTGTGGTCCTGTCTATACATGTGTCAATATATTTACAAAGTAAAGCAAAGAGATCAATGGTGGAAATCATTGTGACTCAATCCAAACACCTTATGATTCAACCAAAACAGTTCAAAGCAAAATAAAGTAGTAATAACACTAGAAATAATAGTGAAGTACTAATGTATCAACATAATAAACAATCTAACTAAAATCTCAACATAATAAACAATCTATCTATAATCTCAAACATAAAAGTCCAAAAGTATAAACAAAGTACTGAAAGTAACATAGTAATCACAAATAAGAAAGTGGTCTGGTCAAGGCGACACAGATCACTAATCATCATCAGTCTCGATCTCCTCGTCGTCGCCATCACCATCCTCATCCTCCTCCTCATCATCATCATCCTCGTCATCACCCTCCTCCTGTGGTGCTGGCTCAGGGGCCTGCGGCTAACTCGAGCTCCTGAAATACTGCGCAATCTTCCTCAGCATCCGCTCCTCGGACTATCGGATCATCAAAGTAGTGTACGCCTTCAGCGACCGAATCATTTTCTTCCTGGCTCTCCGCTGTGCCACGCGATCATCAGCAATCTCCTTGCGGAGAGTCTCTATATCCTTTCGGGTAGCTGGAGTATCCATCCCTCCCTGCGACGAGGTCGTGCTAGGACGTTGCTGATGTCCGGAGCGTCAATTGGTGCCTCTGAGACTCTTTTCTTCTTGTTGCTGCTCCCCGCCTTGAGGTGGTTGATCTTAGTGAGATCAACTTTGTCAATAGATATCTGGCGGTCGTTATCAGGAAGCTCTGGCACATGAACAGCTCTTGCCAGCCGTGTGATCATGCCAGGATAGGGCAGCCCGATGTTTTTTGCGGCTTCCCTCATCTCTCCCAACATGTGGTGGATGTAGGAGGCTAGGCAGAGGGGCCTACCCGTGACACAGGCAAAGATGAGAATGATCTGGTCGATGGTCACGTCCGAGTGGTGGCCAATAGGGCGGACATAGGAGTTTAGGGCAAACATCCATGCCCTCGCCTCTGTAGTAAGGTATCCAGAGAGAATGCGGCGAGGGCGCCCATCGGTCCCATAGGCCCAAGGAGTATCTGGAGCAGCGATGATTGCCTTCATCATATCCAATTGCTCTAGGCTCTGATTTGCCATCAACTCAGCAAAGTCTGCCACTGCATCTTCGATCACAGGGACATGGAGGGTCGTCGCAATCGATCGGATATCCATCGGCACTTGGATTCCCCTCACGTAGATAACTGGATAATTGCGGTGTCTGATATTTGCGTAGAATTCACGCACAATGCTACAGTTGGCCAACGTGGGGTTATCTAGCATGAATCCCCATTGTCGGCTCAGCATAGCACCGACTACCCCATCAAGTACCCCCTTTGGGGAGTTCCTGTACTTGAGCAGGGACTCCTGAATGCATGACCTTCCGCTGAAGTGTTCCTCATATATTTGCTCGCATCCGAGGGTCTCAAAGCGTTGGTCATTGGCTTGACCCTCGAGTTGTTCATCAGTAAACGTCGGAGCTTTCCCTTTCGAGCTCCTCTTCGGTGCCATATGCATAATTCATTAGGAAACTCCAAGATCTTAGAACCAATTACTAAATAAGAAGTTAAATGAGGTTAACACTTTACTTACAATATTACAAGATATATACAAATTAAACAATTACTCTATGGAATTTACATGTACCTTGCATTTTACATTACATGCACAATATCACAACATACTATCATATACATACTTAAACGCATAATGGAATTGACATATAGCATATATATAATTGAAACACTAACACATTTATATACAAGTTAACTTAATAGCATCAAAACTTTCATAAAACTTAAACCAAATCAACGTAATCATACATTCATACATAAACATATAAGCATATTTTCACTATATATAGCACAGTCCTAAGTACAAATATATCCCTAGTTATTAATAACAAAATTGGAACAATATCTCTAATATACATAATCAACGTATCAACTTCAGTGTAACATACTCTAAGTTTATATACAACAACCGAACCAACAGATTTTTACACAAAACAACTATACAACCTAATATTATGTATCCACAGCAAATTCAAATTTGAAATTCACTGTATATATCCAATGCACAATCATACTATTTCACAAACATACACACTACCAAACTAGGAACTTCACAAACATAGATATCTTAATGCACTAATTATACCATCAACAGAATTCACCCAACAATTAATCATTATAGAGAACAATCCTAATTAAGTTTCTAAAATTCACAATTCCTAATTCTAACATAATCTATTAAAAGTTTAACAAAATCAATCAAATTGACAATGCAAAGTTAATCAAGACAAAGGTTTATTCAAACTTACCTGAGGTATTACAGAAATTAATGAGGGAAGAAATTTGGTGGTGGTGGCCGGCGGTTCGCGGCGGCCAATGGTGGTGGTTGAGGTAGTTGTTTCTAGTTTTTGGTGTTTTGAGAAGAATGGAAGAAGAGAGAGTGGATTGGTGTAGTGTAAGGTGGGTGTGAGTTGTTTAGGATGGGGGTGGTGGTTGAGGTGCCGCGGCTGCCAGTGGCAACGGCGGTTTGCGGCGGCGCGGTGGTGAGGGTTTAGTTTTTGTGTTTTTAGAGTGTTTAAGATGGAGAGAGAGAGTGTCGGGAAGAGAAGGAGAATAAGGACTTGTAGCCGGCGGCGACGTTGGTGCGGCGGTCGGATGGTGGTTGGCGCGGTGGTGGCGGGTTAGGGTTTAGAGAGAGAGGAAGTGTGTTAGAGAGAGAGAGAGGAGTTGCAGAATGAGGCGGAAGAGGGTTTCGCGAAGTTTAATCGCGCCCCGGTAGCTGACGCGTGCTTGTTACTCGCTAGCGTCTATGTATCCGCTAGCGCGTTAGTGAAAGCCGCTAGCGGCCATTAAGTGCAACGGTGCGTTTCACTGAGCCGCGCTTCTCTGTTTCTTTTGAATTTTATTTTTATTTTATTTTATTATTATTATTATTATTATTTTATTATTCTTATTAATATTATTATTATTTATTCATTTATTTACTATTATTATTATATATATTTTTATTTTTTTTATTTATTATTTTATTTCTTATTATTTTTATTTACTAGTTTTAATTTTTTTAATTTATATTTTTCTTTATTATTATTATTATTATTATAAAAATTATTATTATTATTATTTTCTTTACATTTTATTTTCATTCCTTCTTTTATTTATTTATTTAATTAATTATTTATTATTATTATTAGAGTAAAGGACAAATTGGTCCCTATCGATTTTTATCGTGGACACATAAGTCCCTAACAAAAATAAATAGTAAAATTGTCCCTAACCAATACAAATATTAGACTTATAGGTCCCTCGGTTACTTTCACCGTTTGACTCATAGGTCCCTAACCAATACAACCGAGGGACCTATGAGTCTAACAATTGTATTGGTTAGGGACAATTTTACTATTTATTTTGGTTAGGGACCTATGTGTCCACTACAAAAATCGATAGGGACCTATTTGTCCTTTACTCTTATTATTATTACTATTATTATTTTTTATTTAATTTTATTTAATTTAATTTTTTTATTTTTAAGTTAAATTTATATATATTTATAATTTTTATTTTTATCTACTGAAATGAAAGAAATACTTAGAAGTGGGTTGTCTCCCACCAAGTACTTTTATTTTACGTCCTTAAGTTGGACGGTGTGCGTCTGATTATTGATACTGTGGAGCTGCAACATTCGCCCCATCAACTGTTTCCTCTGGTACTAGACTTCCCAGGAATTGCTTCAGCCTATGTCCATTTACTTTGAATGTGTGTCCCTGTTGGTTTTGGATTTCTACAGCACCATGGGGAAACACCTGTTTTACCGTATATGGACCTTCGCAGCGGGATCTCAGCTTCCCTGATGTCCATCAGAATCTGGAATTGTACAATAAAACCTGTTGACCCTCCTTGAAGTCCTTTCGCAAGATATTTCGATCGTGAAAGGCCTTGGTCTTTTCCTTGTACAATATGAAATTCTCATACGCTTCTGATCTCAGCTCTTCCAGTTCCTGCAATTGTAATTTTCTTTCTTTGCCTGATATTCCTAGATCCATATTGCATTGTTTAACAACCCAGTATGCTCTGTGTTCAAGTTCCACAGGTAAATGACACGCTTTACAATACACCAATCGAAATGGACTCATCCCGATCGGAGTTTTGTAAGCTGTCCTTTAAGCCCACAGTGCATCCTGTAACCTGGTACTTCATTCCTTTCGCGAAGGTCCAACCATTTTTTTCCAAAATCATTTTTATTTCTCGGTTAGACACTTCAGCTTGCCCGTTGGTTTGAGGGTGATAAGGTGTTGGCACCTTATGCATTACCCCATACTTACGAAGCAAAGCCGCAAAGGTTCGGTTCAGGAAGTGAGTACCCTGATCACTTATTATGGCTCTAGGGATACCAAATCGACAAAAGATATTTGACTTTACAAAAGCACAAACAACAGATGCATCATTAGTTCTAGTGGGGATTGCTTCAACCCACTTGGAAACATAATCTACAGCTAATAATATATACAAACAACCAGCCGAAGCTGGAAAAGGTCCCATAAAATCAATACCCCATACATCAAATACTTCACAAAACATAATTGGTTGTTGAGGCATTTCATGCCTTCTCGAGATTTTTCCAGATCGCTGACATTGTTCACAAACCTTGCAGAAGTTGTAAGAGTCTTTGAACAAGGTGGGCCAGTATAGACCACAATCAAGCATTTTTCTTGCCGTTCGATTTGGTCCAAAGTGTCCACCGCAAGCATATGAGTGACAGAACTTCAAAACAGAATCAATCCCAGTCTCAGGTATGCATCGCCTAATTATTTGGTCACTACAATGTTTCCACAAGTAAGGATCATCCCACACATAATATTTTGAATCACTTTTGAGCTTTGCAATCTGTGCTTTTGAAAAATGTGTTGGAATGACCTTTGCAACCAAATAATTAACGATGTCTCCAAACCACGGTGTAACAGTTTTAACACTTAGAATTTGTTCATCAGGAAAAACATCGTTAAGAGGGGTAGAATCATCTTGGAGATGTTCTAACCGACTTAAGTGATCTGCTACAACATTATGGCTGCCACTTCTGTCTTTAATATGCAAATCAAACTCTTGCAACAATAAAATCCACCGTATCAAACGAGGTTTTGCATCGGCTTTTTTCAAAAGATATTTTAGTGCAGCATGATCCGTGTATAATACCACTTTAGTACCAAGCAAATAAGATCGGAACTTTTCCAATGCAAAAACGATTGCCAAAAGTTCTTTTTCAGTGGTAGTGTAGTTGGTTTGGGCCGGATCCAATGTTTTCGATGCATAAGAGATGATGTGAGGAATCTTACCTGATCTCTGGGCTAATGCCGCTCCAACAGCATGATTGGAGGCGTCACACATCAGTTCAAATGGTAACTCCCAGTTTGGAGGTTGCACGATGGGTGCAGAGGTAAGTTTCTCCTTCAATGCATCAAAAGTTTGTTTGCAATTCTCATCAAATCTGAATTAAATGTCTTTTTGAAGTAACTTGGTCAAGGGATTCGCAATTTTGCTAAAATCTTGGATGAACCGTCTGTAAAAACCTGCATGGCCAAGAAAAGACCGAATCTCCCGCACAGTTGCGGGGTAAGGCAAAGAGGAAATCACATCTATTTTGGCCAGATCCACAGCAATCCCGTCCTTTGAAACAATATGTCCCAAAACCACACCTTTTTCTACCATGAAATGACATTTCTCAAAGTTTAAAACAAGGTTGGTTTTGATACATTGCTTCAAGATTTTGGACAGGTTTTGCAAGCAAGCATCAAATGAGGATCCATAAACTGTGAAATCATCCATGAAAACTTCTAGACATTTATCCAAGAATTCAGAGAATATGCTCATCATACAACGCTGGAAGGTACCAGGTGCATTGCATAGCCCAAAAGGCATCCTACGATAGGCATAGGTGCCAAAAGGACAAGTGAAAGTGGTTTTTTCCTGGTCTTCCGGTGCTATATGAATCTGAAAGTATTCTGAAAAACCATCCAGAAAACAATAGTGTGTTTGACCGGCCAATTTTTCTAGCATTTGATCAATAAAAGGTAATGGAAAATGATCTTTTCTAGTTACACTGTTCAATTTTCGGTAGTCAATACACACTCTCCAAGAATTTTGCACTCTTGTGGGAATTTGTTCATTTTTCTCATTCTTGATAACTGTAATTCCAGACTTTTTAGGAACAACTTGTACGGGGCTCACCCATTCAATATCGGAGATAGGGTAGATGATTCCCGCATTCAGCAATTTTGAAATCTCTTTCTTTACAACATCAAGAATGAGAGGATTCATCCTCCGCTGTGGTTGCCTTATTGGTTTGGCCCCTTCCACAATAAAAATTCTATGTGTGCAAATGGACGGGCTAATACCAACCAGAT
This sequence comes from Aeschynomene evenia, assembly GCA_013621005.1. Taxonomy (NCBI): domain Eukaryota; kingdom Viridiplantae; phylum Streptophyta; class Magnoliopsida; order Fabales; family Fabaceae; genus Aeschynomene; species Aeschynomene evenia. Next base: position 17,004,939 of record CM024266.1, read on the forward strand.
CAGAAAGTGACCAGCCAATGGCTCTTTTGCGTTCTTTCAAAACATTCAAGAGTTTCACTTCATTTTCAATTGTAAGTCCATTGACAATTATCACAAGGAGTGTTTCAAATTCCCCAAAAAATGCATACTTCAAATGATCAGGAAGATTTTTCAGTTCAATTTTTGTTCCAACATCCCCAATATGTTCAGAAGAAGCATTTTTGAAAAGGTTGGGGACAGAAAAAGTGTTTTCATCAAAATCAGGTTGCTGCTGCAAAACTACAGCTGCTGTCAGCTCACTCGCTAGCGGCCGGAAAACAGGCGCTAGCGCACAAGTTTTATGCAGACCAGTCGCTAGCGGCCACAGTGTAGGCGCTGGCGACGGGTTACTCGCTAGCGGGCAAGAATCAGCCGCTAGCGAATTAAAGTTCTGCAGATCAGAAAATTCTGCATTTTCCTCATTTATGCTCAGTTGTTGTGGATGATTAGGTACTTGCATTTCCAGTTCAGAATCATTCAAAATATGTCCAAACAAGTCTATTTCATCATCATCCACATCATCCTCACATAATTGAGAACATTTGGCATTTGTTTCAAAATTTTCCCATTGATTTCCTCCAAATTCAAGTCCAATTTGCCTAAACCATCCCTCTACCTCATCGTCAATAAAATCTTCCAAGATATCACATGAGAAAACTGAATGAGCTTCAAAGAGATGTTTTAAAGCATTTTTCAAATAGAACTTTGCCTTTAGGTCCCCACATTCGATATCCAAGGTACCGGCATACACGTCAACCTTGGCTCTTGCAGTTCTCAAAATTGGTCGGCCAAGAATGAGTGTATGCTGGTCCCATGGAATGCTATCATCATGTGTGTCCAGTACATAAAAATCAACAGGGAAAATTAAGTCATTCACTTTTACCAAGACATCTTCCAAGAGTCCATCCGGACGTTGAATGCTCCGGTTTGCAAATTGAAGAATGAGCTCCGTTGGCTTTAGCTCTCCGCAATTAAGGGTCTTGTAGATTGCCTTCGGCATCACATTGATGCCAGCCCCAAGGTCAGCAAGTGCATCTTTAATAAAAGTTTGTCCAACCATGCACGTGATTGAAAATGAGCCCGGATCACTGAATTTATGGGGCAACTGGGGTGTTGCGATCACAGAAACATTTGCTTCACTTTTGGATCTTTCATTGCCCTTCAACTTCCTTTTATGAGTACAGAGATCCTTCAGAAACTTGGTGTATTTAGGGATTTGCTTGATGGCTTCTAAAAGTGGGATATTAACTTCCACTTTTTTGAAGGTTTCAAGTAGTTCTTTGTCAAAATCTTCTTTACCTTGCTTCTTTGATGGTGGGGCTCTTTGAGGGAATGACAAAATGATTGATTCTTTTCCTTCTATCATCTTTTCTTTTCCTTTTTCTTTACTGAAATTTTCCATTCCATCATTTTTTTCAACTCCTTTCTCCTTTTCATCTTCCACCACAACAACATCATCTCCATGAGGTATCTCGGGCTACGGAAGTACTTTTCCCGACTTCAGAGTGATTGCACTGACATTCCCCTTTGGATTAGGAATGGTTTGAGAGGGGATTTGTTGACTTCCTTGCTGGTTTGATGAAGAAGCTTGAGATGCTTCCAATTGTGCCATTTTCCTTTGTATATCTTGCCGGAAAATAGCAATTTCTTGTTGTTGCTCCATCATCATCTTCATCAATTGTTGCATCATGGTTCCTTCATTGGATTCATGGGCTGATGTTTGTGGAGGGTTTTGTGGTGGTAAATGTTGTGGTTGAGATTGTTGTGTGTGTGGTTGGTTTATGTTTTGCCTTTGACGGGGTGGTTGGTATCTTTGTTGTGAGTTTTGAGAGTGGTATTGTGGTGGATTTTGTGGGTTGTTTTGGTTAACATTCTGATTTCCCCATCTTAGATTGAGATGATTTCTCCAAGATGGATTGTATGTGTTGCCAAATGGGAATTGGTTGTTTCCTTGATTTTGTTGGAAATTGGATCTTGGTTGGTATGGCATAGTGGCTGCTACTGTGGCATTCTCATCAAAAAGTATCGGACAAGAGTCAGTGTGATGTTCACCGGCACAAATGCCACACTCTAGTTGAGCTACCATTGTTGTTGATGATTGTGGCTTTTGCTGATTTACCACCAATTGCTTCATAACAACCAAAATTTCCTCCAATTTATTGGCAAGTGTTTTTCCTTCACCATGAAGGGTTTCTACTTCATTCACACTTCTCTTTGGCACTGAACTCCTTGTGCCGAATTGCTGAGAGTTTGATGCCATGGTCTCTATCAACTCCTTTGCTTCGGCGGGTGTTTTGTTCATGAGAGCACCGCCACTTGCGGCATCAATGCTTACTCTATCCGGTGCTAAGAGTCCTTCATAGAAATATTGGAGCGAGAGTTGCTCCGGAATTTGATGTGTGGGGCAGCTAGCAACTAGGAGTTTAAAACGCTCCCAATACTCGTACAAAGACTCGCCTTGGTGTTGCCGAATGCCGCTGATCTCTTTCCGAATGGAGGCTGAACGTGAAGCGGGAAAGAATTTCTCTAAAAATGTTCGCTTCATGTCCATCCACGATGTCACTGCACCATTAGGAAGATTGAGTAGCCATTGTTTTGCCGGACCTTCAAGAGAGAAAGGGAATGCTCTTAACATCATGTGGTCCTCATCTATACCTTGAGGGCGGAGAGTGGCAGACACTATGTGGAATTCCTTTAAGTGTTGGTGTGGGTCTTCTCCGGCTAGGCCATTAAACTTAGGAAGCCAATGGATTAATGCTCCCTTAAGCTCGAAGCCTACGTCAAGATTTGGGTAAACAATCCCCAAAGGTTGGTGAGTAAAATCTGGGGCAGCAAGTTCTCTTAGAGTTGGTGGTCTATCCGCCATACTGTGATTGGAAAAACCTGAAACACTAACGCACAAATCAGAATGTTCAAGGGAAAAATCAGAATTATTATCAATTAGATCCTCAATTTCACTACCCGATTTCCTTGCACGTCTTAACCTTCTTAAAGTTATTTCAATTTCTGGATCAAATCGTTTCAAGGTTGAATCAGGTTGAGATCGAGTCATCCAACATAAATAGCATACTTAAACATAAAGATACATAAATCAGCAAATTAAATTAAAAATATTTTTGTGTTTTCAATTTTTAACAACATAGGACAGCAATATGCACAATATTCACAATTTCACAAGAGTCACAAAAATTACTAGCCGTTTCCCCGGCAACGGCGCCAAAAATTGATGCGCAACAGCCCGGAGTGTCGTTACTTCTCCAAGTTCCGATCAATTTAGTACATAATTTGTTCAACAGGAAAACAAAGGTTTGATTTAGCTTACACACGAGATAGTGGTAAACTAACCCAAAGTCGTCTCTTGAGGAAACTACTAGTGTAAGCATACAAATTAAAGGTGCTGAAAATTTCAATTACAAAAGTGTTCTAGTGTTTATAAAGAAGACTTGCATGAATTCATCCATCATTGACTCATAAAAACCATGAAACATGCATGAAACAAGAGTGTTTAGTTCACTTTTATCATTATGCTCTTGATTAAAGGTGATCATACAAAGATATTACTCACTTTTAACCACTGAACTAACCATTTTACACATTAAACCATGTATAATATGATCTTATTAGTGAATTCAACTTAATCTTTACCAAGATTTAATCTCATACAAAGGAGTTGTTTAGTCAAGTTGTTAATTCATAAACCAATTCATTAACTTCTCAATTAAACAAGTCAAAACATGCAACAAATCAATAAACCTTGAATCATACACGTTCTGATCATCCACCATATATCAAAAAATCATCCTCAACATAAATGGATTAAAACCAAAGTACAAGAACTCAAGTTCATACATGAAGAACACATGAATTTTATTTATCTCAAGACTCCACCATGCAAGAATTCAATTACAAACACCAGAACTGAAAAGTTTACTCTTCCATAACTTAAATTACAACAACAATACCAGAAGAATTCGTGCAAGAAGGATCAGAATGAAGGTTGATTGTAGAAGAAGGTTGAAAGTGTTCTTGGAATTCTAGAGAGAGGTGAGAGCTTCTCTCAGTACACTATTGATATCAGAATGATTGGGAAGGCTAGAATGATTGCAGACAAGCTCCTGGAGCTCCCTTGTATCTAGGGATCACAGATTGGAAGGATTAGAAGAGCCAAACTTGAAAATGACAGCTCCACTAAGTGCTGCTGTTTTCTGCGATATTGGTCGCTAGCGGCCTGATCACCCTCGCTAGCGACCACACATGTGCTAGCGCATGAAGGACGGGCGCTAGCGAGTAGTTGCTGGGCTCAAGGGACATTGGGCCGAAGTGCGACGCGGGTTGGGCCTTTCATCCGTGTTGGCCGCTAGCGGCTTGTAGTTGGTCGCTAGCGGGTACTCCCTGGTTCGCTAGCGGCGACTTCACGATTTTTCATAGTTCTTTCTCCAAAAAGCCATTTTTAAACATCCAATTGATGAAAAACATTTCTCAAAACATAATTAACTCATAGAAACACTTTCTCAACACTTTTAATCGGTTAAAACGTTTTCTCTTTGAAATAATTTCACAAAAATGTAACCCTTTCATGAACCCTAATGGAAAAAACAACCATAACATCAATTCCATAAATTAATCATAAATATGCACGAAAATAACATGCCTAACCCCTACCTCTTGAAGACAATAACAAATATGCAAAGAAAAACCCTTTCCCGACGTTGCTCTCGTTGGAAACCTCTCTCTCTAACCCCACGAACGGTCCGGTGACGCCGGAGACTCTTAACGGATAAACGGGATCGGTAGAAAGCTCGGACTTGATGAAAGGATTAAGAATATGAGTTTATTTTCTGCATTGGGTAAGGTTTGATGGGTGTTTCGTGGTTTGGAGTATCAATGGCTTAGGGAGCTCTTGAGAGAAAGATGACAATGGCGGCTCAGAAGAAGGAGAAGAGTGTTTCTTTGAAGTGGAGAGGGTTACTAGTGTTTATAATGCGAGTGGCTAGGTCAAGAGTCACCGTGGGGCCCACCATCACTTAAAAATTACTAAAACACTCTAAAACATCCCAAAAATACTATAATGCTCATATAACTTTTCTAATATTTAAATATAAATTAAAATACACATATAGGTACATAAAATAAAATAAAGTAAATAATATATAACACTAACATTATCTAATAACATCATGTAACTCATAAAAACATTTCATATCGTCATTCCTAACCTCATGCATCATCTAAATATCAATTAAAACTCATATTTGCATCCAACATACTCTTCCACATACAATGAACACTTACATAGATACACATAATTATCATGACATATAATTTACACACGTAATTCACATAGCATAGAATGAACACATATATACACACTTAAATCACGTCACACATAAGGGTTTGACTAGAAGAAACTTATCCACCCAAACCGAATTAAATCCTAACCAAAGTCAATTACCCTTAATCTCACTTAATTAGGACTTAATAAAAGTTGGGTGTTACCTTTCTCCCCTCCTTAAAAATAATTTCATCCTCGAAATTCGACACTGCATGCACATACAAACAAAAATCCTAATCTCATCACACAACACCACGTGCAACCATTCTTCTCGCGGAGACTTAAGGGAATGTTCGCACGGGTTCACGAACATCCAACCCGAAAAGAAAATCGAGTTGCATGACAACCACACCACACAAGTGGTCACAAACTAGAAAGCCAGACTCAATCTTTTTTTTTTTTTATGAAGCCAATCTGGCCAAAGCACAAAACCATTTTTGTTGGTTGCCAAACTCCAAAACGAACATCACTTTCTAATTCACATAAGACAAACAGGTTTTTATTACAAATCATTTTCAAATCAAACACAAATTCATGGGTGACAAAACTTTTCAATATCTAACATCGAAAACCAAAAAGCAAATCATCTTGGAATAGGTTTTTACACAAAACATGTTTCGAGGGCAATAGGTTCCCAATGTCAAACCTTAATCACGGGAAATCATTTAAGACGTCGAAAACAAGCTCAAAGAAAAGAGAAACAGAAACGTCTATTTACACAAACATAGATAATTGAAATACATTTTCCCAAGTTAAAGACATGATTCCATGTTCTTACAAGGAAAGTTGATCCTTATGTTCCTAGGGTCCATAATCCAACATCAATGTTCTCCTCAAAAAGCTTAATCTCCATTTTCTAAACAGCATCTTAGGAATTTTCGAAAACCCAAGTTAATTCCCAATTCCTTGTAGTTCAAAACACGTTTACTTAATTTTCAAAAACCAAACATAAAGCTCAAAAACCCCTTTTTGCTTGCGATCGAAGGCAATTCTATGCTCTCAAAATAGATTTTAAAGTTTCTCACGTCCACACTAATGAAAACATGTTGTCTGTACTCGTATGACCTTTAATCACATACGTTTTCACAGACATAAAAGAAATCACTTTCGGAAACTTCTTTCAACTTATATTATATCGTTATTTTAGAAATCATCTACCCACGCCCAAAACACATAATCTTAATAACCACAAAACTAGGAAAACACATTGGACCCTACGACTCATAATTACAACTGACACCGTAAGAGATCCCCAAGGTATTTTCAAACAAAACAAAAACGATTTTCAAGTTCGCAACTAAACGGTTTGCAAAAAGAGCCTTAAGGAACTTCGTACCTTAAGGTCGATGGGGTATGGAATCGCTTTCTAAAACCCAAGTCGAAAACCAAGCGTCATTTTAGCAAACTTTCGCAATCACTTTAAAACAAAACAAAAAAGAGGTTTAAACATCTTCGACGTACATCTAGAGCCACTAGGAGGAATGTGCTCATGATGACATGATGGGGTACGGTAAAACTATCTCTCACATGGCTTCTCAAGGATTCTATTAGGTTTCACTAACGACATGTGATGTTGGGAGACTAATGGATACTGAGGTTTAGTGGAGTTGGGATATATGTGGTGGCTTGTAGTGGTAGGGTTTGAGTGGGTACATATGTGAGTATTCGAAGCATTTTTCTAAGAGGATGTAGGCTATATATAGGGAGTGTGGTCTCACTCTAGGGTCGTGCAAACAATGTGGGTAAGGAAGGTTCTTTCTCAACTTAAGGCACTTGGAGGGTAGTGTTTTGGGAGCTCGGAGGGGACATGACAGAACATGGTCAAGGAGTGTTGTTGGTAGTCGACAGTGACGGGAATCTAATAGTGGTGTAAGGGCTCTTATGTTTTAATGTACGAGAGGGGGTACCTAGAGGTGTAAAGGCTTACATCTATCAATATATGTGAGGACGTAAGGTATCCCTAAAAGGAAAGAGGGTCCAACTAGAGGGACATGATCATTCCTAAGAGTTACCCCATCGTGGCTGTGAAAGAGGTCGTGACGAGAACACTCTCGTTTATCGAAACCATTTTCGCAAAACATCCTTTCGAAAACAAGGGCGAAAAACAAGTTTGAAAACTGGTCTTGTAGCTAACATGAAAAACCATTTTTCGAAATCACTTTCCACTTCGTTTTCTAAACAAAACAAGGGTGTGATTAACACACCGGCAAACATATGGAGGCCAAGATCAACCAGAGATGAGTAAACATCCATGGTTAACTAGCCAAGACAGTCAACTCTTAACTAAGGTCGACTATCCCTAACTAACCTCAACTAGACCTTAACAAAACTACAAGTAGCTTAGCTTCAGGCCTAGACATGCATCACACAATTCCCACCGTACTCACGCACTAAGTGGGTTACAAACAAAGATGAGTTAAGGCTAGTCATCACCGTAACAAACCAGACCAAGCTGCATATAAGCCACATACTCAGAATAAAAGGCTTACCCATGATAATATCATCTGACTGCTCCGCGCCCTCTGCACAGACTGTGAAAACACGTTCCTAGCGCGGTGGCCTTAAGGATGAAGATGGTCGTGGACCTGCTACCCTGCAATCCCTGACATAATGACCTGTGGAGAAAAACTTAGGTCGGGACCTCGAGCTCTCAGGGTGGCACCTCAGCTGCCCCTGCCTCAGAGTCTGTGGTGGTGGCCACTTCTGCCCCCATTCCTCCTCCCGACCTTAAGCGAAATGCTCCGGTGTTGGAAGACAAACCCGACTTGAACTCCGTTGTTCAATCCGAGGTACGGAAGAAGAAGAAAAACGATTCCTCCTCCCTTTCCCCCTTCAATAGAGATTATGAATTCTTGCAGATGATCGACCGAGAGCTTTATAACCCGACGGCTGTCGCGGAGCTCTCGAGTTCGGACGACCTCCGAGGTTTCCTTTAGTGGGGGGAAAGGACTTTGGCCAAAACCATCGTTGTGCTTTGCCACGTGGAGCCTTTGGTCTTGCTGGGCCAAGGAGCCCGAACTGAGATGAAGGCTCTATGTGAGGCTTAGGAGGTTGCATCCAAGGAAAATGAGACCCTCCGAGCTCGAGTCAAGGAGGTGAAGGAGGAGCTCGCATCCGCCAAGAAGGAGCTGGGGAGTGCTCAGGAGGAGGTGAAGGTGGTGAAGGAGGACTCAGCGTCTCTTCAGGAGGAGCTTGCTGAGGAGAAGAAGAAGTCGGAAGGGCTGATGGGTGAGCTCAACGATCTTCGCCTTTCCTCTACTCAAGCCATATCCAAGTTGGAGAAACAATGTGGTGGAGATTCAGGCTACTCTAGCTGACTCGGCTCAAGCCGTAGCAGCTTTTATCAAAGAACAAGTCGGAGTAATTTCCCCCGACCTTGACCTCAGCCAGGTGGGGATGGTTAATGATATAGAAGCAGCGGAAACAAAAATTTTACATGCAATTCCCTCCCATAGACCCTTGTGAAATATCATAAATCATATTAGATTTACCTGTTGAAGCGTGACAGCTACACGAAATGAGCTATGTCAATCCTTCCGACGCAGTAGCAGCGGCGACCTTTAGAAGTCCACACAGCAGCCGTGGCCGTCACATGTCCACCTTGATGCTCCTCTGAGACTCTCTATGCTAGTAGTGAACTTCAGAGAAAACAAGGATTAGCTTTCTCTGAGTAAGAGTGTGTGAATTCAAAATTCTTGTGTGTGAGGCTAGGCTCATATGTGTTGCTATTTATAGCCAACACTCCACTCTCATCTCATAGAAAACTTAAACCTAGTTTGTGCCTTATTGGGACCATCTGACATAAGCCCAATGCAATTAAATTAGTCACACTAATTTAATCTAATTAAGCATCAATTTAAAACTGTTTTAGTGTGTGACCCTATAGGTTCTCATAACGTTGGCAATATTATTAAATACTATTTAATAATATAAACAGTGAGCGGTATCTAGCAACACATCACTATTACCCAAGTTATAAGGAAGTCAACGGTTTGACATAACCTTTACGTGATCGATGTTATTGTACAATTCAATCCCTTTGTCCAAATATCTAGATTTAACACAAGCATGAAATTAGTCATCTTGTATAGTTAAATCGTTAGTTTCTTGATTACCGAGTAGACTGATAAAATTAAATGAGATTAATGTCACACATTAATTCATTCCAGCACGACCATGAATTTATCCAGTCCTACTCATCAAGGGGCCCACAGATATATCTCTCGTAATGTGAAAGGGAAAATCCTATGTACGTTACTCACATCTGCATACATGATTCACGATATATCCAATAATCGACTTTATAATTATCCTGTTACGGATAACGTTTGACGATATTAAAACATACAGTTTCTCATGTAGCGGATTGCAATAACTTCAAGTCGAAGGACTACATGTACCATCATCACTATGAGAATCACTTATGACATTCACATTACTATCCATGTAGTGTTCTCAAAGCGGGTCAGTCCAATATATATCACCATATATACCTATGTGCAGACTTGATATCACATATCCATAACCTGTGAGAAAAGGTTATCAGTCCATACACATACTAGTCTCAAAGTATTACTATTGTCCTGTTATTTACAGTAATACTTGACTAGGGACATTTAAGAGTGGAGTCTCACTATTAGGTTATGTACCTAATCTTTATTCCATTCTAAGGACATCATAATGTTTATTAGAATAAACAAACAATTAATGAAAATAATGCCTCATATAATGTCATAACATCATAATAAAAACGCAATTATGATTGGCCCTCTAGGGCATACACCAACAGTCTCCCACTTGCACTAGAGCCAATCTGGCATATCCCTAATGCCTAATGATCTGGTATGCCCATCATGCTTCCGCTGAGGAAGGGGCTTGGTCAGTGGGTCAGCGATGTTATCATCAGTCGGTACTTTGCATATCTTTACATCTCCTCTATCGATAATTTATCGAATGGGATGAAAGCACCTGAGTATGTCTTTGGATCGCTGGTGATATCTGGGTTCCTTAGCCTGTGCAATGGCTCCAATGTTGTCACAATAGAGACCTATTGGGTCCTCAATGCACGGAACCGTACTAAGTTAAAAAATGAACTTTCTGATCCTAACAATCTCTTTTGCTGCATTACTGCCAGCAACATACTCGACCTCTATAGTAAAATCGGCGACTATCTCTTGCTCGGAACTCTTCCAGCTCGCAGTCCCGTTATTAACACAAAACACATAACCCGATTTTGTCGGTTTGGAAACTAGCATCAGTGTAACCCTTTACAACTAGTTCTTCCACACCTCCATATATCAAGAACCAATCCTTAGTTCTTCTCAAGTACTTAAGGATATTCTTGATGACTGTCCAGTGACTATCACCGGGATCTGACTGGTATCTGCTCGTTATGCTCAAGGCATACGAGACATACATCTGGTCGTGTACATAACATAGCATACATGATAGATCCAATTGCAGAAGCATATGGAATCTTACTCATTCGATCCCTATCAGTTTGTGAAAGGGGACATTGATTCTTTGAGAGTGTCACACCATGTGGCATAGGTAAGAACCCTTTCTTTGAATCATGCATGTTAAAGTGTCTCAACACTTTATCTATGTATGTACTCTGGCTCAGGCTAAGCAATCTATTTGATCTATCTTTATAGATCCTTACACCCAATATGTAGGTGGCTTCGCCCAAGTCCTTCATTGAAAAGCAACTCTCAAGCCAAGTCTTAATAGACTGTAATGTGGGGATGTCATTTCCAATGAGAAGTATGTCGTCTACATACAAGACCAGAAATGCAACTGTGCTCCCACTAACCTTCTTATAAACACAAGGTTCATCTTCATTCTTAACGAATCCAAACTATCTTACAGTTTCGTCAAAACGAAGATTCCAACATCTAGAAGCTTGCTTCAATCCATAGATTGATCGCTGTAACTTGCATACTTTTGCAGTATCATCTCCAATGTCAAACCCTTCGGGTTGTGTCATGTACACATCCTCAAGGAGATTTCCATTAAGGAAAGCAGTTTTGACATCCATTTGCCATATCTCATAATCATAGTATGCAACGATAGCAAGTAAAATCTGAATGGACTTAAGCATTGCGACAGGTGAAAAAGTTTCATCATAGTCTATACCATGAGTTTGCTTGAAACCTTTTACAACCAGTCTTGCTTTAAAAGTAATCACATTACCATCCATGTCAGTTTTCTTTTGAAAACCCACTTGCAACCTATGGGTTTTACCCCTTCAGGTTGATCAACCAAGGTCCAGACCTCGTTAGTGTACATGGAATCCATTTCAGATTTCATGGCTTCTAGCCACTTTTCAGATTCAGGCCCAGTAATGGCCTCCTGATAGGTGACAGACTCATCTTGATCTATGAGCAGCACATCACCCTGTTGAGTCATGAGAAATCCATATCTCTCAGGTGGATGACGTGTTTTGTCTGACCTACGTGGTTCTTGCGTTACTTGAGCAGGTTGTTGTACCACAACGACTTGTGTACTCTGCTCTTGTTCCACCTTAGTCTCTTCTTGTGGTTGAAGTATTTCTTCAATTTCTACTTTGCTCCCACTGGCTCCAATGAATTCTTTCTCAAAGAATACACCAGTTCGTGCAACAAACACTTTGTTGTCAGATTGGTTGTAGAAATAATATCCCTTGGTTTCTTTAGGATATCCCACAAAGAAGCACTTTTCAGATTTAGGTTCAAGCTTATTAGTGACTTGACGTTTCACATAATCTTCACAACCCCAAATCTTCATAAAAGACACACTGGCTCGTTTACCAGTCCACATCTCAAATGGTGTCTTTTCTACTGTTTTGGTTGGAACACGGTTAAGTGTAAATGCTGCTGTTAAGACAACATGTCCCCAGAAAGAATTTGGAAGGTTTGCATGACTCATCATTGATCGAACCATGTCTAACAATGTTCGATTTCTTCTCTCAGAAACACCATTCCATTGTGGCGTTCCAGGAGGAGTGAGTGGGGATAGTATCCCACACTCTCGTAGATAGTCATCAAACTCTTGACTCAAGTATTCACCTCCTCGATCTGATCGAAGGATTTTAATACTCTTGCCAAGTTGGTTTTCTACTTCATTCTTGAATTCTTTGAACTTTTCAAAGGATTCCGATTTGTGTCTCATAAGATACACATATCCATATCTACTGAAATCATCAGTGAATGTGATGAAGTACTGAAAACCACCTCTGGCCAAGGTACTGATGGGTCCACATACATCGGTATGTATAAGGCCCAAAAGCTTAGTGGCCCTTTCACCCTTTTGAGTGAATGGTGCCTTAGTCATTTTTCCCAATAAACAAGATTCACATGTCTCATATGATTCATAATCAAATGAGTCCAATAATCCATCCTTATGGAGTTTTGAAATGCGCTTCTCATTTATATGGCCTAAACGACAATGCCAAAGGTAAGAATGGTTCAATTCATTTGGTTTGAACCTCTTAGTATTAATCTTATAGATGGGCATTTCAACATCAAGAGCGTAAAGTCCATTAATCATAGATGCACTATCATAAAAGATATCATCATAATAAAAAGGAACAACATTTGTTCTTAATTATAAAACTAAAACCAAGTTTATCCAAACTTGAATTAGAAACGATGTTCTTCTAATGACAGATACATTATAACAGTTCTCTAACTGAATAATGAGCCCAATGGGCAAAGTCAAATCATAAGTCCCTACAGTCAATGCAACAACTCTTGCTCCATTTCCAACTCGTAGGTCGACTTTTACCCTTCGTCAATGATCTAATCTCTCATTTGCACAAATAAACAAGTACTAAATATGAGAACTACATCGAGTATCTAATACTCATGATGCAGGAATAGATAAATTGACCTCTATAACAATCATACATGAACTGGAAGTCTCACTTCCTTTGTTATTCTTTCATTCGTCTAGGTATTTTACACAGTTCCTCTTCCAATATCCGGTCCCACCGGAATGGAAGCAGGTATCCTCTTTAGACGCATTGCCCAAAGGCTTCAAGAATTTCAGCATGGGAATCTCATTGCCCATGCCCTTGCCCTTGTCCTTGGACTTGCTGCTTTGCTTCATTTGCTCTTTCCATCTTGAGCCATCAAGATGGCCTTGGCTTTTCCCTTTGATAGAGTTACTTGAGGTGTATGATCATATCATACGCCTCCATGCTTTAATGACTCTCATGATATTTCTGCAACTCAAGGGTCAAGGTAGCAAGCATAAGACAACAAAACATCTAAGACTTTATCCTGATGCTTCTTATAAGCATCTTTGTTAGCTCTAGAAGTACTTGCAGTTGGTGTCTCCTTAGGAACAATTCCTTTGAGGACATTTGTTTTGATGCTTGAGGACAATCCTCAAGTTTCTATACCAGTCTAGAAAATTTGTTCTAGACAACTTATCCTTCTCAAGGATAAATCGCAATGACAGGTTATTTAATGCGTGTGATGCCATAAAAATCACAGAAATAAAATATGCAAAGTGAGTATCATGACATATATAATATTTAATTAGGTCTTTAATTAAATATTTCTCCCACTATATTCAAACCAATGACCCTCTACATTGATTCGTAAAATTTTCCTTTGGAATATTTTATAGTAGGCCAAGATCCATATTTCATCTAGCTTTAAGTCAACTTTGGTTGATCGGTTAAAGTTTCGACTATTTAGGTAGGAAACTCTTTCCAATTATATCTTATACAATTCTTAGATAGTTGGGTGAATAACATCTTATTCTAATTCATCTTATGAATTAAAGCCCAACTTTTCATTGCCTCTAAGCCTCTCAATCTTATTGAATCTCACTTAGTTAAGTCAAACCCAATGGTTGACAGTCGGACATTACTTGCTTGTCCTATCGCGCCTTACTACTATAGATAAGAGTGCCCTGCTTTGGCAGACCCACACTACATCGATAACAGTCTTGACGAGTGTCAGGCATTGGAAGGCTATCATGACTTAATATTTTATAATAAGGGGTTTTATAAATAGATCTCACCATATAATGTTAAACCATTTAACATATAAAATCCATACATGTATCTCATACATATATATAAAACATGCAAATGCAACATACATGTAATAATAGAATAAAATAAATAAAGCATATGACATGATAAAAGAAATACTTTATATCATTTTAATCAATCACAAACACGCGCTCGGAATAGATAGCACAGGGTTCTCGAATTTTAATTAAACATATTAATTAAAAGATCTCAAATTTGAAATGCAAATATACCATATATATAGGTGTTCCGTTTTAATCAATCTTATTAATTAAGAGGATTTCAAATTTTGAAATATAGATACTCCATATATATAGGTGTTCTGTTTTTAATCAATCTTATTAATTAAAAGGATTTTAAAATTTGAAATATAGATTCTCCATATATATAGATATTCTGTTTTTAATTAATCTCATTAATTAAAATATTTCAAATTTTGAAAAACATATATATAATGTATCGGCCATATATGGAAAGTATACATATAGGGCACAAGCTTCACGGAACACTCTCAAAATAATAGGCGAGAATGTATAAGCCATAACATGCATATATAAGAGACATGCATATATAAGAAACATGCATATATAAGCAGTATATAAGAAACATGCATATATAAGCCATAGCATGAATATATAAGAAACATGCATATATGAACTTCACGAGAATGTTACGCGCTGAAGCATTCCAAGATAACATCTAATAGGCATTGTTTATTCAAATCACTAGCAGGCGTGGGTCACGTAACTTCCTAGATACGTGGCCTATTGAAGCGGTTGAAGGGAGATTTATTCGGAGTTACGTTCAGCAACATTTGCCTCTCCAATACTGCACATGGTCTCATAATTTTTCAATGGATATTGTAAGCTCCAGAACCCTTCTGAGAGATTTAGGCATAATTCTCTTAGAGTTATGAAAGTTTAAATGATAACAAGGTAAGTCATAAGTATAAAAATTTTACTTAAGGTTTTGCTAATATTTGCGCTAAGTGTCTCAAAAAGCTTTAGATTATTGCAATACCATGAGTAAAGACCAAGACAAAACATCAAGTAGCCTCGAGATCAATTGATAAAACCATAGCGCCAAAGATATCAGAAAGGATGTCTCAGAAGCGCAGAAGGTGAAAACATGTTTCTGAGGAAAGAACACTGTCGCCTCAGAAGGGTCTCAGAAGACCTTGCGACTAGTAGTTCTCAGAAGGGTCTTCCCTCAGAAGGTTCGCCTCAGAAGTCCGTAAAACTCTCAGAAAGTTGGACTCAGAAGCAACCAAGTGTCTGGACTTAAGGGATCGCAAGCAGTCTCAGAAAGCTCGCTACAACAAGCTAAGGAAGTGGGAACACGCGCACTGTGCAGCTCTGAAAAGTTCCTTATTTCGCGCTGACTGTAGCAGGGAGCCGTTCCGAAAAGGACACAACCACATCAGTAAAGAGAAACTTCAAATTAGTGGCTCATTAATGCCTATAAGTATCAGATCAAATTACAGAGTAAATTGACGAAACTTTAGCACGAAAAATTCTTAAACAAACTGAGCAAAAACTCTGTCAATTTGAAATCATATTTCAAACTTGAATTTTTCTCTAAAAGACAATTTTTCAAAAGTTGTTTTTCGAGCTTTGCTAAAATCTTCTAGTTCATTATTGGTGTAAATCCTTACCTTGTGTAAGTTATTTCTAGAAGTCTACTAAGTGTAAAACTAGGTTTGTAACTTAGTCTTGGTAGTTGTTTTCGATCAAAACCAACTTTCGAAAAACGCTAAGTCCTTCGTTGTGTGAAGGCAGTTTTAAGTCCTCTGGTGTTTGAGGCAAAATTCAAAGTCCTTAAGTGATTAAGGCAAGGAAGTCCTCGGTTGTGAGGCAAGGAAGTCCTTAAGTGATTAAGGCAAGAAAGTCCTCTAGTGTTGGAGGCAAGGAAATCCACTTCGGGTTGTGAAGTGGTGGAAGTCCTTTACTTGGTAAAGGCATTGTTGTCTGGGAAGACACTTTAAGAAGAATATCCAAGAACTCTCAACTGAAGGTTGAGGACTGGAGTAGGTTGGTTATAACCGAACCAGTATAAAATTCTTTGTGTTAAGCTTTTCTCCCTTACTCTTTACTTGCATAAATCTTTGAGAAAAACTCTACCACGATTTTAATTAAGAGGCCTCGTGAAAACTTTATTGATTAAAATCAGAAAGCGTTTAAGAAACTCTAACTTAAAGTCATTTTCTTAAAACTGCTCAGAAAGGAACTTTCTCAGAAAGACTAAGTTCTCAGAAACTTAATCTTCTCAGAAAGCAATTTTCGCTGCAAACTCTTAAATCTACCTTCTGAGTAAAAACAACTTTCTAAATAAAAGTTTTAAGAAGTAATTTTTAAAACTTGCACGATTCAACCCCCCCTTCTCGTGCACACATACACTTTCAATTGGCATCAGAGCTCGGTCCTTAAGGGGTTGAGCACTTCGCAGTGTCAAGGAAAAAGATCCACGAAGGGAAATATGGATTCACCAGCTGCATTCATATCAGATGGGGCTTCAATAAACAGACCTCCGATGTTTCTCGGAGACAGCTTCGACTACTGGCGTGACAGGATGAAGCTATTCATCAAGCACACCAGTCTGGACTTATGGGATAGGATCGAGAATGGAGACTATCAGCCTCTGTAGACAATTACAAAGGAGGCTGTAGTTGCAACAGACGCTGAGCCAGGAGTGGCACCTCCAGCACTCAGAACCTATGCAAGACGAGTCCCTAAGGACGAATGGACTCAAGAGATGAAGGAGAAGATACAACTCAACTTCAAAGCCAAGTATATTCTCCTCTGTGCTTTACCCAAGGTAGAATATGACAAAATTGTGTCATGTGATACTGCACAAGAGATTTGGGAAAGACTTCATATGCTGCATGAAGGTAATGACGAAGTCAAGGAAACGAAAATCTCAATGATCGTACACAAATACGAGTCCTTTAGCATGCAGCCTGAGGAAACTATTGACAGCATGTCAATAAGATTTCTCCATATCATCAACCAGCTGAAAGTCTTGGGAAAGACTTATTCAAACGCTGAGATGGTAAGAAAAATCCTCAGAAGCCTTTCTGCAAAATGGCGTCCTAAGGTCACAGCAATCCAGGAAGCCAAGGATCTAAATCAGCTGGGTTTGGATGTACTATTTGGTTCGCTCATAACGCATGAGATCGAACTGGAAGGGTTGCTCAGAGGACCATCCGCTTCCTCCAGACCTCAGAAGGGACTGGCTCTGAACAGTCAAGTCAGAAAGTCTTCCAAAGCTTTCAAAGCTGAAGAAGCTTCTGGGTCTGACAATGATGAAGGCTCAGAATCTGACGACGACGACATCTCTCTCCTAGTAAAGAAAATGAAGAAAGCCTGGAGAAAGAGACCAAACAAAGGCAAGGAAATTTAGAAGCTAAAAAATGTAAGACTAACTCAAGAAGTTCAGAACCTAAGGCTTGAGAGAGACGATTTCAAAGGTAGATAGATACCTTGAAAGTCATGACCTGTATCAAGCATTAGAAAATTTGTCTTCAATCACAGTAGAGAAGGCTGAAAAAGCCATGATCGAACTGCAGAAGACAAATGAACTTCTAACCTCTGACTTAGTTAAGATGGTAAATGGTGAAAAGATGCTAAGTCTTTTGCTTGGGGGTCAAAGACCCTATAAAGACAATAGCGGTCTTGGATATGAAGAAGTCTTTGAACCACATGATCTTGATCCATTCTTAACTAAGTCACCTCGCATGTGCATTGCATGTTTTAAGAGTGGTCATGGTTCTGAAAAATGCCCTATGTTGGAAAAAGGAAAAATCTCTAAGCCTCAGAAGGCTAAGAAGAAAACTCAGAAAGCAAAACCTTCTAAGAAGACTAACCCCTCTCAGAAGGGTAAAACTTCTCAGAAAGCAAGTGCTTCTGAAAAGGGCAAACAAAAGGTTTCTGACTCTCAAAACCATAACCCTTTTAAGAAAAGAAGGCAAAAGTCCAAGAAAGCTAACAAGCAAGGACCCAACAAAGAATGGGTACCTAAATTTGTTAACTTTGTGACTGCAGGTACATCATCAAGCGCTGCTCCACCACCACGATGAGCAGTGGTACCTTGACAGTGGCTGCTCGAGGCACATGACTGGAAGCAAGCACTGGTTCAGAAGCCTCAAGCCCAAGAAAGGCGGAACAGTGCGATTCGGTGATGGCGCTAAGGGAAGAGTCACTGCAATAGGAGATGTTGGTAAGGATTCCTCTCACCAAATCTCAGATGTACTTTTGGTCGATGGCTTAACTCACAATCTATTAAGCATTAGTCAATTTTGTGACAAAGGCTTAAAGGTTGAGTTTTATGCCAAGTATTGTCATGTGATTAATCTCACAAATGACAAGATCGTTCTGGAAGGAAAACGTGTTGGTAACATCTATGTTATCCATCTGGATGATCTAAAGGATCAAAACGTGGAGTGCCTTGTCTCTGTCCAAGAAGACAAATGGCTATGGCATAAGAAACTTGGTCATGCCCATATGAGACTTCTTTATGAACTCTCTCAGAAAGGACTTGTAAAGGGCCTTCCCAGCATTAAGTATCAGAAGGATGCAACCTGCGACTTCTGTGAAAGAGGGAAACAGACCAAGGCTTCCTTTCCCAGTAAAAGTGGTATTTCTACTCAGAAACCACTGGAACTGCTCCACATGGATCTCTTTGGACCAACCAGAACGGCTTCCCTTTCTGGAAAACGCTATGGTCTTGTCATAGTGGATGATTATGAAAGTGTATGTGTGCACGAGAAGGGGGGGTTGAATCGTGCAAGTATTAAAAATTACTTCTTAAAACTTTTACTTAGAAAGCTATTTTTACTCAGAAGGTAGATTTAAGAGTTTGCAGCGGAAATTGCTTTCTGAGAAGATTAAGTTTCTGAGAACTTAGTCTTTCTGAGAAAGTTCCTTTCTGAGGAATTTTAAGAAAATGACTTAAAGTTAGAATTTCTTAAAAGCTTTCTGATTTTGATCAATACGGTTTTCACGAGACCTTTTAATTAGAATCGTGGTAGAGTTTTTCTCAAAGAGTTATGCAAGTAAAGAGCAAGGGAGAAAAGCTTAACACAAAGAATTTTATACTGGTTCGGTTATAACCAACCTACTCCAGTCCTCAACCTTCAGTTGAGAGTTCTTAGATATTCTTCTTAATGTGCCTTCCCAGACAACACTGCCTTTACCAAGTAAAGGACTTCCACCACTTCACAATCTGAAGTGGATTTCCTTGCCTCACACCAGAGGACTTCCTTGCCTCCAACAGTAGAGGACTTCTTTGCCTTAAACTCTAAAGGACTTCCTTGCCTTAATCACTTAAGGACTTTGAACTTTGCCTTAAACACCAGAGGACTTAAAACTGCCTTCAAACAACGAAGGACTTAGCGTTTTTCGGAAAGTTGTTTTTGCTTCGAAAACCAACTACTAAGATTAAGTTACAAACTTAATTTGACCCTTAGTAGACTTCTAGATTTAACTTACAAATGTAAGAATTTACGCCAATTCAGAACTAGAAGATTTTGCAAAGTTAGAAGAACAATTTCGTAAAAATTGTCTTTCTGAGAGAGTTCTAAGTTTTCGCAAAATGATTTTCAATTCAGCAGAGTTTTTGCACGTTTAATCAAGAGTTTTTAGCGCAAGAGTTTCTTCACATTGCTCTGGAATTGAACTCATATATATAGGCATCAAAGAGCCGCGAAATTAGAAGCTTTCACTTTGCTTATGTGGCTGTGTTATTTTCAGAACGGCTCCCTGCTACAGTCAGCGCGAAATGAGGAACTTTTCAGAACTGCACAGTGCGCGTGTTCCCACTTCCTTAGCTAGTTGTAGCGAGCTTTCTGAGACTTCTTGCGATCCCTTGAGTCCAGACCCTTGAGTTCTTCTGAGTCCAACTTTCTGAGAGTTGTACGGACTTCTGAGGCGAGCCTTCTGAGGGAAGACCCTTCTGAGAACTACTAGTCGCAAGGTCTTCTGAGACCCTTCTGAGGTGACAACGTTCTTTCCTCAGAAACATGTTTTCACCTTCTGCGCTTCTGAGACATCCTTTCTGATATCTTTGGCGCTATGATTTTATCAATTGATCTCGAGGCTACTTGATGTTTTGTCTTGGTCTTTGCTCATGGTATTGCAATAATTTAAAGCTTTCTGAGACACTTAGCGCACATATTAGTACAACCTTAAGTAAAATTTTTTATACTTATGGCTTACCTTGTTATCATTAAAACTTTCATTGCTCTAAGAGAATTATGTCTAATTCTCTCAGAAGGGTTCTGGAGCTTACAATCTCCCCCTTTTTGATGATAACAACTTAAGTCTTAAGATAATAATTTTGCTTAAGTTCAGACATGTTTCTGAGTAAGTTCACAACTTATTCAGAATGCACTTTTGCTTTCTTAGAAACTAACTTAGCTTTATGAGAGAAGGCTTCGTTATTTTCTTAGAAGGCTGTGATAATCAACAGTTAAAGTATGCAATGTATGATCACTGTTTGAGATTATCAATTACATAGCGTGTATTTCATGATAAATATATGTATGAAATTCAGAAATACCAGGCTAAGTAAATCAAGAGATGCCAAATAATAAAAAATAAGCATAAAATTAAGTAAAACATGAGATGCCAAAATAATAATTTTTCATTGATGGTTTTGTAGAGATACAAAATATTTGGCTCCCCCTAAGTTGTTGCTCCCCCTAAGTCCTAGCCTAGTGTTTACGTATAGCCAATGCACAAAAATTTTATCATTTATCTACTCCCCCTTTGTTATATCAAAAAGGGTGGCTAAGACATAAACGCCATCATTGACTTAGAACTACTGCCTTCTGGCAATGTAGCGCAGCAGCTGGCAGATCTCCATGAGAATCTCGCTCTGAGTCCCATTCGGAGCGCATTCTGGAGGTAGTTCAGAGGAAGTGGAAGGCTGTTGAGAAGATGAGGGTGGAGATGGAGGAGGGCGAGAGACTTCAGCCTCAAGAACCTCATCGATGATATCCCTCTGTTGGTATTCAGGAAGTTCTTCTTCTTGGACAGCTTTGTCTTCAATAGCAGCGAGTTCAATAGAAGGCTGCCTCTGAGCGTCCTCAGAAACTAGAGCAATGTCTAGGTCAGAAGGTTGCCGAGTTGATGGTTGCTCCATAGCACCAGAAGTCTGAGCATCTTCGGAGAGGTTGAAAGTTGAGACCTGGCTATGTATGGCTTCAATGCACTTCAACTTCTCAATTCGACCAAGGAAAGGTCGAAATTGCACAGAGGGTGGTGTGACTACCATTCTTCCCAGCTGGAAGCCAGGACTAATCATCGAGTCCGTAATTGAGAAGGTTGGACCCTGTTGATTGAAGGATAGAGGAGGAACTTCTGTTAGATCTAGAGGAGGAACCTCTGGTTCCTTCTGAGAGTCCTTCTCAGATAGAGTTCCTTCCAAGGAACTGTGGGCAACAAATGCCTCAACTGCTGCAACTCCGGCAACCATGGTAGCGTCAGCGCCCACCTCTGAGCTGAGCCCAGTGCTGGTGGTCCCTGGCACTACTTCATGTGTTGAGACATGAGTTTCCTCATGTGTTGAGACATGAGTTTCCTCAGAAGTTGGTTCAAGTAAGGCTTCCTCATGCTGTAGTTGTTGTTCTGGTTGCATCTGAGCAGCTTCTGGAGTCTCAGTAGGTTGATCCAGTTCCTTATGGACCTCAAGCATCGTCTGAGCTAGTGACTCAGCATTCACAGTAGCAGCCTCAGTTGTGGTTGCCTCAGAAAGTTCCACCATAGAAACCTCAGATGGCTTCTTCTAGGGCTCTTTCTTGGAGCTTCCAGCATCTGGGGTGCGATGCTCAATGCGGAAGCTTGCCGCATCTCCTTCCTCAGAAGAGGAATCAACAACATTTTCTCCATGCCCCTGAACGTCTTCCCTTGTTGGAGAGACATTCCCAGAGGGGGAGGAGTGATGAGAAGCTTCTGCTTCTTCTTCAACAGCAGCAGCAGCAGTAGTGGTAGTGGCAGCAGGAGCAACAACTGCGACAATTTCCTTACCCGTCGGCTTCGGCGGGCTCTGTTTCTTAGTGGTTTTTATCCCCACTCCTTTGTGAGATTTTCCCTGATAGTTCAAGGAATGCAGGAGTTTAGTTTTAAATTTGGTGGGTTTAAAACCAGCAACAGAATCAGAAACATGAATTGAAGTAGAAGAAGATTTAAGAAAGGAAGGTGGAGTTTTAGAGTAAGCTTTTACCAAACGACCACGTTTCTTTTTCCCTTCTGGTGGCACGTCTGGGACTTGGAGAGTTGGAGGTGCTTTCCTCTTTCTGGTTAGGAGTTGCTCAGAAGTTGTTTCTTCTGAGTCTTCAGCAGCCTCAACAATCTCAGGTGCCTTCTGAGGAGTCTTCTGAGCTTCCTCAGAAGCCATACTTCTTGTCACCCTTGTTGGAGAAGGGTGAGTCACCTTTGGCTGCTTCTTCTTCCTGTCTGAGGGGTCAGAAGCCTTTTCCTTTCCTTTCTCAGCCTTAGAGGGCTGTTTGGTGCTAGCAGCTCCCTTGTAAGACTTTGCTTCCTCCTTCTTTTTAGGTGCCCCCGTATCTGGTACCTTCTTCTTCTTGATGTTGTTGAAAGTGACCATGGTGAATTTTCTGTGGTTGAAGATATACTCGTAGTCCTCAAGTGGGAAGGAGAAATGGTCGAGGATTCTTGTCAGAAGGCTTCCGTAAGGTAGACTTGTGAGAGCCCTCTTAGGATGAGCTTGGTGCATCATGTAGTTGAGCACCATCCTTCCAAAATCTACTCTTTCCTTCTTCAGCAGGTGGTACAGTAGGCATGCATCCATGGTGGTAACGTTCCCCATGTCTCCAATCCGAGGGAGAAGGGTATGTTGAACAACTGAGAAGATGATTCTGGCCTCTTGTGTAAGATGAGGCAGCTTTACGCCCTTGAGTGGTAGACTGTTGCTACCAGTCAGAAGTGTCACCACTTCTTCTTCTGAGTCATCTACTTCCTTGACCCATTTTGGGTCGTCGGCGATGACAGCACCACCATTCAAGGTCTTGAAAACTTTGTTGATGTCAGAGGAGGAGAAGCGGATCTGTTGATCAGCAATCGTGCTCTTGACCCCTTTGTTGGTGAACCTTTCTATTTGCGAAAAGAATGCTCTCACCACATTTGGGTAACACACGTCCTCTGAGCTCATTATGGCTGGCCATCCAGGTTGCTTGAGGAAGGTGAGTTGAAGTTCATCCACTTGATTGTATACGTTGAGAGGTAGTACCCTTCCCATAGCAAGATTTATTGGAAGATAAGTCTTGTGGAATAGGGACTGCATCTCCTCATTGTCGTAGAGAATATCTTCGGATACTTCATTGAGGTTGTTTCTCATTAAGCCCTTAATTTCTCCAGAGAAGGCCATTTGGAAGAAGGTTTAAGTTTGAGAAGAAATGAGAGAAGATAGAGAGGACGGAGAGCAGAGATAGCAGAGAGAGAGAGAGAGAAGAAATGAAGCAGATGAAGAGTTGAGGGCGAGGAGAGGATTTGGCAGAGTTTTGGTAAGTCTTAAGCGCAAAGTGCTCAAATGGAATGATGCCATGAGTATTTATAGAAATGGCTTGTAACTAGCTGTTTCTGACGCTTATCCAAAAGTTACCGTTGGTAACTTGTTTCTCGGAAGGTATCTTTCTGAGAGAAGTGATCCTTCTGAGAAACGCTCCTTCTGAGAAATGTTTCAGAAGATCTCCTTTCTGAGGGATGAGTCTTCTGAGAACAAATTTTCTCAGATAGAGTTTTCTGTGTTTTCCTTCTTCTAGCTCAGAAGCTTAATTCTATTGTTTGTCTCAGAGTCTAAACTAGGACTAAGGGGGGTTTCTAAGAAAGAGTTTTTAATTTCAAAGTACTTAGAAACGTCTTAGATTAAGAAGTCCTTTCAGAACATTGAAACGATCCTCGGGTAAAGGCTTTGTAAATATATCTGAGATTTGATCCTCAGTATTCACAAATTTGAGTTCAATGTCGCCTTTTTGCACATGATCCCGAATAAAATGATGTTTTATATCAATGTGCTTGGATCGAGAATGCTGAATAGGATTCTTAGCTAAGCTGATAGCACTTGTATTATCACAAAGGATAGGAATTTTGGTGTACCTTAGTTGATAATCAAGTAGCTGATTCTTAATCCATAGCATCTGAGAACAGCAGTTCGCAACAGACACATATTCAGCTTCAGCAGTTGATAAAGCGATCGTATTTTGCTTCTTGCAAGACCAAGTGATCAAGCATTTTCCAAAGAAGCAGCAGCAACCACTTGTGCTTTTGCGATCGATCCTATCTCCAGCGTAGTCAGCATCACAATATCCTACAATATTAGAAGAACAACCTTTCTCGTACCAAAGACCAAGATTAGTAGTTCCACTTAAATATCGTAAAATTCGTTTAACTGCAGTTAAATGTGATTGCTTAGGCTTAGACTGGAATCTAGCACAGATCCCAACACTGAGTTGGATATCTGGTCTAGAGGCAGTTAAGTAGAGAAGTGAGCCAATCATCCCTCGATAGTTGCTTTCTGAGACTTTCTCACCATCTTCATCCAAGTCGATTACTTGAGAGGGATGCATGGGAGTGCTCATGGGTTTGGCCTTATCCATCAGAAACTTCCTCACGTATTTAAGCTTACAAAGGCTCTCTATGGTCTGAAACAAGCTCCAAGAGCTTGGTACGATAGATTGAGCTCTTTCCTACTTAAAAACGGATTCTCAAGAGGGAAAGTGGACACAACTCTCTTTACACTCTCAGAAGACTCTGGATTCTTGATTGTCCAGATTTATGTTGACGACATAATATTTGACGCAACCAATGAATGCCTTTGCAAAGAATTCTCCAAGCTTATACAAGGTGAATTCAAATCAAGCAAGAGTCAGAAGGGACAGTTATCCACCAAGAGAAGTATACCAAAGAACTTCTGAGGAAGTTTCTGATGGATAAGGCCAAACCCATGAGCACTCCCATGCATCCCTCTCAAGTAATTGACTTGGATGAAGATGGTGAGAAAGTCTCAGAAAGCAACTATCGAGGGATGATTGGCTCACTTCTCTACTTAACTGCCTCCAGACCAGATATTCAACTTAGTGTTGAGATCTGTGCTACATTCCAGTATAAGCCTAAGAAATCACATTTAACTGCGGTTAAACGAATTTTACGATATTTAAGTGGAACTACTAATCTTGGTCTTTGGTACGAGAAAGGTTGTTCTTCTGAAGTTGTAGGATATTGTGATGCTGACTACGCCGGAGATAGGATCGATCGCAAAAGCACAAGTGGCTGCTGCTGCTTCTTTGGAAAGTGCTTGATCACTTGGTCTTGCAAGAAGCAAAATACGATCGCCTTATCCACTACTGAAGCTGAATATGTGTCTGCTGCAAACTGCTGTTCTCAAATGCTCTGGATTAAGAATCAGCTACTTGATTATCAATTAAGGTACACCAAAATTCCTATCCTTTGTGATAATACAAGTGCTATCAACTTAGCTAAGAATCTTATTCAGCATTCTCGATCCAAGCACATTGATATAAAACATCATTTTATTCGGGATCATGTGCAAAAAGGCGACATTGAACTCAAATTTGTGAATACTGAGGATCAAATCTCAGATATATTTACAAAGCCTTTACCCGAGGATCGTTTCAATGTTCTGAAAGGACTTCTTAATCTAAGACATTTCAAAGTACTTTGAAATTAAAAACTTTTTCTTAGAAACCCCCCTTAGTCCTAGTTTAGACTCTGAGACAAACAATAGAACTAAGCTTCTGAGCTAGAAGTAAAAAAAAAAAAAAAAAAGAAAACTCTATCTGAGAAAATTTGTTCTCAGAAGACTCATCCCTCAGAAAGGAGATCTTCTGAAATATTTCTCAGAAGGAGCATTTCTCAGAAGGAGCATTTCTCAGAAGGACCACTTCTCTCAGAAGGGTACCTTCCGAGAAACAAGTTACCAGCGGTAACTTTTGTATAAGCGTCAGAAACGGCTAGTTACAAGCCAGTTCTATAAATACTCATGGCATTGTTCCATTTGAACACTTTGCGCTTAAAACTTACCAAAACTCTGCTAAATCCTCTCCTCGCTTTCCAATCTTCATCTGTTTCATCTCCCTTTTCTCTCTCTCTCTACTATCTCTGCTCTCATATCTCCTCTATCTCCCTTCATCTCATTCCAAACTTAAACTTTTTCTTCCAAATGGCCTCCTCTGGAGAAATTAAGGGATTAATGAGAAACAACCTTAATGAGGTATCAGAAGACATCCTCTACGAGGATGAGAAGATGCAATCCCTATTTCACAAGACCTATCTCCCACGGAATCTAGCCATGGGAAGGGTATTGCCTCTCAATGTCTACAACCAGGTGGACGAACTTCAGCTCATATTCCTTAAGCAACCTGGATGGCCAGCCATGATGAGCTCCGAGGACGTATGCTACCCAAATGTGGTGAGGGCCGTCTACTCGCAAATCGAAAGGTTCACCAACAAAGGGGTCAAGAGCACGATTGCTGATCAACAAATCTGCTTCTCCTCCTCTGACATCAACAAAGTTTTCAAGACCTTGAATGGTGGTGCTGTCATTGCTGACAACCCATAATGGGTCAAGGAGGTAGATGACTCAGAAGAAGAAGTGGTGACACTTCTGACTGGTAGCAACAGTCTACCACTCAAGGGCATAAAGGTGCCTCATCTTACGCAAGAGGCTAGAATCATCTTCTCAGTTGTCCAGCATACCCTTCTCCCTCGGATTGGAGACATGGGGAACGTCACCACCATGGATGCATGCCTACTGTACCACCTGCTGAAGAAGGAAAGAGTAGATTTTGGAAGGATGGTGCTCAACTACATGTTGCACCAAGCTCATCCTAAGAGGGCTCTCACAAGTCTACCTTACGGAAGCCTTCTGACCAAAATCCTCAAGCATCTCTCCTTCCCACTTGAAGACTACGAGTATGTCTTCAACCACAGAAAATTCACAATGGTCACCTTCAACAACATCAAGAAGAAGAAGGACGAAGCAAAGCCTTCTAAGGGAGCTGCTGGTCCCAAACAGCCCTCTAAGGCTGAAAAAGAAAAGGAAAAGGTTTCCGATCCTTCAGAGAAGAAGAAGAAGAAGCAAAAGATGACTCATCCTTCTCCAACAAGGGTGACAAGGAGTATGGCTTCTGAGGAAGCTCAGAAGACTCCTCAGAAGGAACCTGAGGTTGTTGAGGCTGCTGAAGACCCAGAAGAAACAACTTCTGAGCAACCCTTGACCAGAAAGAGGAAAACACCTCCAACTCTCCAAGTCCCAGACGTGCCACCAGAAGGGAAAAAGAAACGTGGTCGTTTGGGAAAGTCTCACAAAGGGGTGGGGATAAAAACCACTAAGAAACAGAGCCCGCCGAAGCTGACGGGTAAAGAAATTGTAGCAGATGCTGCTGCTACTGCCACTACCACCACTACTACTGCTGCTGCTGCTGTTGAAGAAGAAGCATAAGCTTCTCATCACTCCTCCCCCTCTGGGAATGTCTCTCCTCCCAGAGAAGACGTTCAGGGGCATGGAGGAAATGTTGTTGATTCCTCTTCTGAGGAAGGAGATGCGGCAAGCTTCTGCATTGAGCATCGCACTCCAGATGCTGGAAGCTCCAAGAAAGAGCCCCAGAAGAAGCCATCTGAGGTTTCTATGGTGGAACTTTCTGAGGCAACCACAACTGAGATTGCTACTGTGAATGCTGAGTCATTGGCTTAGACGATGCTTGATGTCCAGAAGGAACTGGATCATCCTTCTGAGACTCCAGAAGCTGCTCAGATGCAACCACAACAACAACTACAGCATGAGAAAGCCTCACTTGAACCAACTTCTGAGGTTGGTCCCCTCTCTTCTGAGATCCCTCCGGAACATGAGGAAACTCATGTCTCAACACATGAAGTAGTGCCAGGGACCACCAGCACTGGGCTCAGCTCAGAGGTGGGCGCTTACGCTACCATGGCTGCCGGAGTTGCAGCAGTTGAGGCATTTGTTGCCCACAGTTCCTTAGAAGGAACTCAATCTGAGAAGGACTCTCAGAAGGAACCAGAGGTTCCTCCTCTAGATCTAACAGAAGTTCCTCTTCCATCCTTCGATCAACAAGGTCCTACCTTCTCGATTACGGACTCGATGATTAGTTCCGGCTTTCAGCTGGAAAGAATGGTAGTCACCCCACCCTCTGTGCAATTTCGGCCTTTCTTTGGTCGAACTGAGAAGTTGAAGGGCATTGAAGCCATACATAGCCAGATCTCAACTTTCAACCTCTCCGAAGATGCTCAGACTTCTGGTGCAATGGAGCAACCATCAGATCCACAACCTTCTGATCTAGACCTTGCTCTAGTTTATGAGGACACTTAGAGGCAGTCTTCTATTGAACTCGCTGCTATTGAAGACGAAGCTGTCCAAGAAGAAGAACTTCCTGAATATCAAAAGAGGGATATCATCGATGAGGTACTTGAGGCTGAAGTCTCTCGTCCTCCTCCATCTCAACCCTCATCTTCTCAACAGCCTTCCACTTCCTCTGAACTACCTCCAGAATGCGCTCCGCATGCGACTCAGAGCGAGATTCTCATGGAGATATGCCAGCTGCTACGCTACATTTTCAGAAGGCAGTAGTTCTAAGTCAATGATGGCGTATTATTAGCCACCCTTTTGATGTAACAAAGGGGAGTAGATAAATGATAAAATTTTTGTACAATGGCTATACGTAAACACTAGCTAGGACTTAGGGGAGCAAAAATATTTTGTATCTCTACAAAACCATCAATGAAAAATCATTATTTGGCATCTCATGTTTTACTTAATTTATGTTTTTTTATTATTTGGCATCTCTTGATTTACTTAGCCTGGTATTTCTGAATTTCATACATATATTCATCAAGAAATACACGCTATGTAATTGATAATCTCAAACAGTGATCATACATTACATACTTTAACTGTTGATTATCAAAGCCTTCTAAGAAAATAACAGAGCCTTCTCTCAGAAAGCAATGTTAAGTTCTAAGAAAGCAAAAGTGCATTCTGAATAAGTTGTGAACTTACTCAGAAACACTTATGAACATAAGCAAAATTATTATCTTAAGACTTAAGTTGTTATCATCAAAAACGGGGAGATTATAAGCTCCAGAACCCTTCTAAGAGAATTAGGCATAATACTCTTAGAGTTATGAAAGTTTTAATGATAACAAGGTAAGCCATAAGTATAAAAATTTTACTTAAGGTTTTGCTAATACGTGCGCTAAGTGTCTCAGAAAGCTTTAGATTATTGCAATACCATGAGTAAAGACCAAGACAAAACATCAAGTAGCCTCGAGATCAATTGATAAAGTCATAGCGCCAAAGATATCAGAAAGGATGTCTCAGAAGCGCAGAAGGTGAAAACATGTTTCTGAGGAAAGAACACTGTCGCCTCAGAAGACCTTGCGACTAGTAGTTCTCAGAAGGGTCTTCCCTCAAAAGGTTCGCCTCAGAAGTCCGTACAACTCTCAGAAAGTTGGACTCAGAAGCAACCAAGTGTCTGGACTTAAGGGATCGCAAGCAGTCTCAGAAAGCTCGCTACAACAAGCTAAGGAAGTGGGAACACGCGCACTGTGCAGCTCTGAAAAGTTCCTCATTTCGCGCTGACTGTAGCAGGGAGCCGTTCCGAAAAGGACACAGCCACATCAGCAAAGAGAAACTTCAAATTAGTGGCTCATTAACGCCTATAAGTATGAGATCAAATTACAGAGTAAATTGACGAAACTTTAGCACGAAAAATTCTTAAACAAACTGGCAAAAACTCTGTCAATTTGAAATCATATTTCAAACTTGAATTTTTCTCTGAAAGACAATTTTTCAAAAGTTGTTTTTCGAACTTTGCTAAAATCTTCTAGTTCATATTGGTGTAAATCCTTACCTTGTGTAAGTTATTTCTAGAGTCTACTAAGTGTAAAACTAGTTGTAACTTAGTCTGGTAGTTGTTTTCGATCAAAACCAACTTTCGAAAAACGCTAAGTCCTTCGTTGTGTGAAGCAGTTTTAAGTCCTCTGGTGTTTGAGGCAAATTCAAAGTCCTTAAGTATTAAGGCAAGGAAGTCTCGGTTGAGGCAAGGAAGTCCTAATGATTAAGGCAAGAAAGTCCTCTAGTGTTGGAGGCAAGGAAATCCACTTCGGGTTGTGAAGTGGTGGAAGTCCTTACTTGGTAAAGGCATTGTTGTCTGGGAAGGCACTTTAAGAAGAATATCCAAGAACTCTCAACTGAAGGTTGAGGACTGGAGTAGGTTGGTTATAACCGAACCGGTATAAAATTCTTTGTGTTAAGCTTTTCTCCCTTACTCTTTACTTGCATAAATCTTTGAGAAAAACTCTACCACGATTTTAATTAAGAGGTCTCGTGAAAACTTTATTGATTAATATCAGAAAGCGTTTAAGAAACTCTAACTTAAAGTCATTTTCTTAAAACTGCTCAGAAAGGAACTTTCTCAGAAAGACTAAGTTCTCAGAAACTTAATCTTCTCAGAAAGCAATTTCCGCTGCAAACTCTTAAATCTACCTTCTGAGTAAAAACAACTTTCTAAATAAAAGTTTTAAGAAGTAATTTTGAAAACTTGCACGATTCAACCCCCCCTTCTCGTGCACACATACACTTTTAGATATAACATTTTCGAAATTCAAAATAACCATACTTCAAAATCAAATTATCTTGATATGGATACAAAAATTTCAAAATACAAAAGTAGTCAAGAATGACCAAGATTTTGAAAAGAAATAAATTTTGAAATTTGAGATAGCCATATGGATTTGAAAATACTAATTCATCACCATGAAAATAGTCATATGGATTTCAAAAATACTAATTCATCACCATGAAAATAGCCATATGAATTTCAAAATTCTAATTCATCACCAAGAATTCAAAATTTTCTAAAATGATGATTGAACACATATGAATTCAACTCTTAAATTTATGTGTCTCACATGTTTCTGAAAATCAAGTTTATACAAGAGTGTTTCTTAAACTACATATATCAAAATTGAATTTTGACAGAAACACATCAATATATAAAACGAGTTACAGAGTTATCTCATAACACTATCAATAGAAACATGCTTTTATGAATCCTTATTGGCAAAAACAAAACCATGTTATCACATAACATATGAATTTCAAAATTATCATATAATCATATGAATAAAACACATTCATACAGAAAAACCAAAATCGTGTTTATCCCATAAACAAAAAGAAAAACATAACAAAACCGTATTTATCATATAAATAACAGGTAATGTCATCAAACAGAAGTACGTTTTCACAAGTGGCTCTGATACCACTGTTGGGAAATCATGCATATAGAAGCAGCGGAAAACAAAAATTTTACATGCAATTTCCTCTCATAGACCCTTGTGAAATATCATAAATCATATTTGATTTACCTGTTGAAGCGTGGCAGCTACACGAAATGAGCTATGTCAATCCTTCCGACGCAGTAGCAGCGGCGACCTTTAGAAGTCCACACAGCAGTCGTGGCCGTCACACGTCCACCTTGATGCTCCTCTGAGACTCTCTATGCTAGTAGTGAACTTCAGAGAAAACAAGGATTAGCTTTCTCTGAGTGAGAGTGTGTGAATTCAAAATTCTTGTGTGTGAGGCTAGGCTCATATGTGTTGCTATTTATAGCCAACACTCCACTCTCATCTCATAGAAAACTTAAACCTAGTTTGTGCCTTATTGGGCCCATCTGACATAAGCCCAATGCAATTAAATTAGTCACACTAATTTAATCTAATTAAGCATCAATTTAAAACTGTTTTAGTGTGTGACCCTATAGGTTCTCATAACGTTGGCAATATTATTAAATACTATTTAATAATATAAACAGTGAGCGGTATCTAGCAACACATCACTATTACCCAAGTTATAAGGAAGTCAACGGTTTGACATAACCTTTACGTGATCGATGTTATTGTACAATTCAATCCCTTTGTCCAAATATCTAGATTTAACACAAGCATGGAATTAGTCATCTTGTATAGTTAAATCGTTAGTTTCTTGATTACCGAGTAGACTGATAAAATTAAATGAGATTAATGTCACACATTAATTCATTTCAGCACGGCCATGCATTTACCCAGTCCTACTCATCAAAGGGCCCACAGATATATCTCTCGTAATGTGAGAGGGAAAAATCCTATCTACGTTACTCACATCTGCATACATGATTCGCGATATATCCAATAATCAACTTCATAATTATCCTGTTACGGATAACGTTTGACGATATTAAAACATACAGTTTCTCATGTAGCGGATTGCAATAACTTCAAGTCGAAGGACTACATGTACCATCATCACTATGAGAATCACTTATGACATTCACATTACTATCCATGTAGTGTTCTCAAAGCGGGTCAGTCCAATATATATCACCATATATACCTATGTGCAGACTTGATATCACATATCCATAACCTGTGAGAAAAGGTTATCAGTCCATACACATACTAGTCTCAACGTATTACTGTTGTCCTGTTGTTTACAGTAATACTTGACTGGGGACATTTAAGAATGGAGTCTCACTATTAGGTTATGTACCTAATCTTTATTCCATTCTAAGGACATCATAATGTTTATTAGAATAAACAAACAATTAATGAAAATAATGCCTCATATAATGTCATAACATCATAATAATAACGCAATTATGATTGGCCCTCTAGGGCATACACCAACAAAGTTGGTGGTGAATGACCCTAACTCTCCTGCGGATGCTCAGCCCAGTCCTGCAGCCGACGTCGATTCTTTCCTGCTTGTTGCCCCTTCGGTCGAGGTTCCCGCTGTTACCGATGTCTGATTACTTTTGTAGTTTTTGTAATAGACTTGTAGTTCGTAGAGAATACTTCTCATACTTCTGTATGTTTATATTTCTACTTTCCCTGGGTTCCCTATCAGGTTCGTGCAAGTTTTACACACTTTGTATGTTTTCCTGGTTCCCTTCTAGGGTTCGTGCCGGCTTATTATGCTCGGGCTCCGAGTTTATTTAATGTAAGCTTTGTTGTTATCTTTAACTTGTTTTTTTCACGAAGCTAGGTTTCAATTTAACCCTCTCGGGTTTTTTAGCCAACTTAGGTTTTTAACTTAGTAACCAGCTCGAGTTTTAATTCAATAACCAGCTCGGGTTTTAACCTACTCGGGGTTTTAACCAACTTGGGTTTTAATTCAGTAACCAATTCGGTTTTAACCTACTCGGGGTTTTAACCAACTTGGGTTTTAATTCAGTAACCAACTCGGGTTTTAACCTACTCGGGCTTTTAACCAACTTGGGTTTTAATTTAGTAACCAACTCGGGTTTTAACCTACCCGGGGTTTTAACCAACTTGGATTTTTTCACTTAGTAATCTTTCTTAGTATTTTCGTTTACTTCGGAAAGATCACCCACAGACCATCTCGGGTCTTAGTCATTAAACAACTTTCGTACTTTCTAGATTTCTCCGAGCTTATTACGCTGGAGTTACTTCCTTTTTAGTACATAGCCATTTTTATTTATTTATAACCTCGTACATTGGGACTTTTGCAAGTGCCTCGTATGTCGGGTACATTCCGCATGTTAGGTGTTCTACACTCATTTAACGCTTTGGTATAGGAAATAAATTCACTCTTATGCCCGAGGTGTATCTCACCTCGTTCATCGGGATCACCATAGCTCGATTTTTGCCGGATCTTGACATTCATTGGAGATCAACTTCCATCTTAGCTCGATCTTCATCGGAGCTTGGTTTTTTACCGTGTTTTTGGTCTAATCGTAGCTCGATATCTCTAGTGTTGATGCTTTATGCATTTCGTTTCTAAATGTTCACGCATTATTCTCTCGCGGCTTTATTTTAGCTATTTTAAGCCTTCTTTTACCTAAGCTACTTTTTGATCTCCTCGCTTTATTTTGCCGCCTCGAGGCTTGTGTGCAATCGAGCCGCTTTATAACGTCACTTTTGTACTTAGTGCATTTACCGAGTGCAGGGACGCCGGGCTTGCTTCCTTTGTACTTTGCGTGTTTTCAACTTAGAATAATCCGACCTAGGTGTTTTAGCGCAGCTTCGTTCGTTGGGATAGCGTACGCTGGGACCTCGTACACCGGGTTTTTCCTTCGGACGTCGGGATAAAATGACCTCATACGTCAGGTTTTTACCTCGATCGTTGGGATAAAAACAAGATGAATAAGAATAAAAATACTTTTATTTATTGTTATCTTCTCGAACTCGCCTCGTTAAAACCTCCTGGGTAAAATGCCCGAGGTAGGAAAAAGAGTACGAGCTGAGGTACATTAATTACAAGTAGAACTTCCTAAGGTTCGTGGCATTCCACGACCTCGGAATTTCCCCCTATGGTTTCTATCTTGTCTTTTTCCTTTTCTTTATCCTTCCCGCCTTTGATCTTGTCTTTGATCTTCAGGTTGTTGATGTAGCATTTCCGAGCTGTGACCTGGCAGCCCATTACGGTGACCACATTTCTGTCCTCGGTAGGGAACTTCATGACCAAGTGGGGGATTGATACCGCCGCCCCAAGTTTGCACAAGGCGGGTCTCCTAATGATCATGTTATAGGCTGAGTCTATCCTTGCCACTATGAAGTCGATCTCAACGGTTTTCATGAGTGGCTTGGTGACCATTGTGAGGTACAGAGTGATGTAACCATCAGACTTGATTACATCGTACCCCGAGAACCCTAAGAGTTTCTCGTCATGAGCCTTTAGGTCGGAATCCTTTAGGCCCATTTCATTAAACGCCTTTCTGGTCAGCAGCTCGACCGAGCTTCCCGTGTCGATCAGGACCCTTCTTATTTCCATGTTCCGGGCTATGACTGACACTACCAAAGGGTCAGCGTAGTCAGCAATCACCCCGGGGTTGTCTAGGTCCGAGAAGGTCATTGGAACAGAGGTTTTTTACAGTGCCTTTGATGCCAACTCCTTTTTATCGATGCTCATTATTTCTTTGAGCGCCCATTTCCTCGCTGCACCGGTGGGACCTCCTCCTACAAAACCTCCCGAGATAGTGTGGATTGTCTTTACTACCTCGGAGCTGTTTTTGGGGTCTTCTTCCTGGTCGGTCTTCCGATTTCTCGGATTCCGTTTTTCATCCTCCGGGCTAGCTTCCCTTCTTCTCTTGGGTCCTTTTTGCTCGGACACGTATTCGGCGAGGCTTCCAGCTCAAATAAGCTCTTCAATGGCATCTCGGAGGTCATGACACTCCTCCGTTCTGTGGCCATATTGCTTGTGGTACTCACAGTACATACTTCAGTTGGTATTCGCCCTTTGCCTCATTGTTTTGGGCTTGGGCAACCGCTCGGTATGTTGTATTTCCTTGTACACCTCACTTATCGGTCGTGATAAAGGGGTGTAGTCGGAAAACTTTCCTCTTCGGGGGGCTCTCTCCGACCTCAGGCCTTCTTCGTGACTCTTTTGAGATCGAGTCTTTTCTGGCCTTCTCTCTTCGGCCCTGTCTTTGATGGACTCCTTTTCCATTTTTGCCATCATCGCCTCTTCGACCCTTATAAATTCGACAGCTCGGTCCTGGATTTCTTCCATGGTTGTTGTCTCCGACCTGGAGAGGGACTCGGCAAATGGTGACCAACAGAGTCCGTTTATGAGTAGGGTGATCACATTTGACACATGCAGATCTTTCACTACGAGCGCTTCGGCATTTAATCTTTCGAAATATGCCCCGATCAGCTCGCCCTGCTTCTGCTTGATGTTCATCAAGCTCACAACTGACCTCGGCTTCGTCTTCCTGGTGGTGAAGTGAGCTAGGAACTCGGCAGTGAGGTCGGAGAAACAATGGATCGACCTTGGCAGAAGACGGTTGTACCATTTCAAAGCCGTCTTCAGCAAGGTGATTAGGAATGCCCGACACCACTCCTCGTCTGCCGCTCCATCGTAATCCATCTGGGACTTGAAGGCCTCCAGATGTTCCTCCGGGTCGAAGGTCCCATCGTACTTGAGTCCTGGCGGGGTCTGACCTGGGAGCATCTAGTATTTCAGGATGTGGGGGGCCAAGGGACCTTCTGCACGAAACTGGAACCATCCCGCTCCTCCGCCGACCGTACTTCGGTGCTCGACGTGGGTTTGGGAGTGTTCTTGTTCGTGATAATTCTGGGATTGTTGATCCCTTTCCCTTTCTCGAGATCTCCTTTGGCTGTCCCGTCTTTCTTCGCGTTCCCGCGATCGACGTCTATCGTCGGACCCCGGTCGCTTTTGCCTTCTTTCCTGAGAGCGTTCCTTTCCACGGGATTTACTGTGGTTGTGCTTCTGTTCTTGCTCAATCTTTCGAAGGCGTTGAGCTAGGTCCTTGACTTTTTCGTGCTCTGCACGGAGATTTTCCTCGACTGTGTGGTTACGACGTTCCTCCCTCTGAAGTTGCTCCTCCAGAGGGGTTCGCCTCACCATCTCTTGTTCTATAGCGCACAGCCGTTCTTATTGATCTCGAATCTGAAGATGAATATGTGCACGAGAAGGGGGGTTGATTCGTTCTTGTTAAAAGTTATGTTTCTAAAAACTTCTTAGAAAGCTATTTTACTTAGAAAGTAGGTTTTAGAATTAGCAGCAGAATAAGCTTTCTGAGAAGGTTAAGTTTCTGAGAACTTTGACATTTCTGAGAGAGTTTCTTTCTGAGAGTTTTAAGAGACTGTTTTCAGTTAATTTTTCTTAAACACTTTCTGAAGTTTACTTTGTAAGTTTTACACAGTGAAATCTCAGTCAGAAATATGTTTGTAGTTTTTCTCAAAGCTTTATGTAAATTAAAGAGTAGAGAGAAAAGCTAGACACAAGAGATTTTTATACTGGTTTGGTTTTAACTAAGCTACTCCAGTCCTCAACCTTCAGTTGAGTGTTTCCTTAGATATTCTTCTTATCGTTCCTTCTCAGACAACAATGCCTTTACCACGTAAAGGACTTCCACGACTTCATAACCCGAAGTGGATTTCCTTGCCTCAACACGAGGACTTCCTTGCCTTAACACTTAAGGACTTTCACTTGCCTCAACACAGAGGACTTAACTTTCTTTAACAATTAACGACTTAAACTTTGCCTCAAACAATCGAGGACTTAAAACTGTCTTCAAACAATGAAGGACTTAACGTTTTTAAGAATGAGTTTTCTTTCGAAAATTACTACTAAGATTAAAATACAAACTTAATTTCTCTCTTAGTAGACTTCTAGGATTAACTTACAAATGTAAGAATTTACACCAATTCAAAGCTAGAAGATTTTTCGCAAAGTAAAGAACAACTTAAGTTAAGTTGCCTTTCTGAGAAAGTTCAAGTTTTCACAAAGATGATTTCAATTCAGCAGAGTTTTTGCAAGTTTAATTAAGAGTTTTGAGCGCAAGAATTTCGTCACAAACTTCTGCAATTGAATTCAGATTTATAGGCATTCAAAAATGCCGCGAAAGAGAGCTTTCACTTTGCTGATGTGGCTGTGTCTTTCTCAGAACGACTCTCTGTTACAATCAGCGCGAAATGAGGACCTTTTCAGACGTGTACAGTGCACAAGTTCCCATATGTCCAGCTTGTCGTAGCGAGCTTTCTGAGAGTGATTGAGAATCCTTTGAGTGTAGACATTTGGTTGCTTCTGAGTCCCACTTTCTGAGTGATGTATGGACTTCTGAGGCGAACCTTCTGAGGGAAGACCCTTCTCAGAAACACTGGTCGTGAAGGTCTTCTGAGACCTTTCTGTGTTTCATAGATACCCTTTCTGAGATCTTTAACGTGTTGATTTATCATTTGATCTTGAGGTTACTCGTTGTTGTCTTGTTCTTCCTCAAGGAATGCAATGAATTTAAATCTTTCTGAGACACTTAAGCACACATATTAGCCAACACTTAAGTAAAATTTTTATACTTATGACTTATTTTGTTATCATTAAAACTTTTGTAATTCGAGGAGAAATATAAACATTTCTCTCAAAAGGGTTATGGAGCTTACAATCTCCCTCTTTTTGATGATAACAACTTAAGTCTTAAGATAATAATTTTGCTTAAGTTCAGAAGTGTTTCTGATTAAGTTCATTACTTACTCAGAATGCACTTTTGCTTTCTTAGAAATTAACATTGCTTTCTGAAAGAAGACAGTGTTACATTCTTAGAAGGTTTTGATAATCATCAGTTATGATATTCAATTTATAGATACTGTAAACGATTATCAGAATTGTAGCGTGTATTTCTTGATGATTATAATATGAATTTCAGAAAAACAAAGCTAATTATACAGAGATGCCAAACAAATATAATAGTTTTCATTAATTACAAAAATGAGAGATTACATAATGTCTTGGCTCCCCCTAAATTTTTTACTCCCCCTAAGTCCTAGGCCTAGTGTTTACATATAGCCAAAAATATTATCAAATATCTACTCCCCCTTTGTTACATAAAAAAGGGTGGCTAAATACATAAACGCCATCATAGACTAAGACTTATTGCTTTCTGGAAATGTAGCGAAGCAGCTTGCACATTTCCATTCAGACCTCACTCCTACCCGCATAGGGGGGGCATTCTGGAGGTATCTTAGAAGAAGTATAAGTTTGTAGAGAAGAGGAGGGTTGAGATGGGGGAGGGCGAGAGACCTCAGCCTCGAGTACTGCATCCACAATGTCCCTCTTTTGATATTCAGGAATGGGATCTTCTTCTTGGACAACTTCTTCTTCAACAACCTATGTCGAAGGTTGTGTCTGAGTATCCTCAGAAACGAGAACTATTCCCATGTCAGAGGGTTGTGTTTTTGAGGGTTGCTCAATCGCGCCAGAAGTCTGAGCATCATCTGAGAGATTGAAGGTAGATAATTGCTTGTGAATTGCTTCGATGGCCTTTATCTTCAGAACGACCAATGTATGGCCGAAAATGCACATATGGTGGAGTTGGAACCATCCTTCCCAGCATGAAGCCGGACCCGATCATAGAGTCAGTTACAGAGAAAGTTGTACCAGGTTGATCGAAGGAGGAGGGGGCAATCTTAGTCACATCAAGGTGAGGATTCTGAGAGTCTTTCTCAGTTTGAGTCCCTTCTAAGGAACTTCCGGCAACAAATGCCTCAACTACTGCAACGCCGGCAACCACAGTAGCGTCAGTGCCCACCTCTGAGCTGAGCCCAGTGCTGGTGGTCCCTAGCACTTCAATGTGTGTTGAGACATGAGTTTCCTCATGTTCTTTAGGGGTCTCAGAAGAGACATGACCAACATCAGAAGTTGGTTCATTCTGAGATGAAGAGGGAGGAGTTTGTTGTTGTTGTACCTCTTCTTGTGTTTTCTTAGCCTCCTGCTGAGTCTTGGGTGGAGAGGGTGCAGGTGGAGGATGCATAGCTTGATCTTCTTTTTGGGTCTCAAAAGGTTGATCAATGGCCTTCTGGATATCATGCATTTTCTGAGTCAGAGACTCAGCATCCACTCTAGCAACCTCAGTTGTGGTTGCTTCAGAAAGGTCAGCCACAGAGGTTTCTGGTTGCTTCCCCTTTGACCCTTTCTTAGAACTTCCAGCATCTGGAGTTCTTTGCTCCACTCGGAATCTTGTTGCGTCATCTTCCTCAGAAGAGGAATCAGCAGTGTTTCCTCCTTGCCCTTGAATGTCTTCTGGGAGGAGAAACATTTCCAGAGGGGGAGGAGTGATGAGAAGCTTCCTTCTCTTCTTCAGCGGCAGTAGTATTAGTGGCGAATGCCACAAGTTCTTTATCCGTCTCCTTTGGCGGGCTTTGTTTCTGAGAAGTCTTCGAGGTAAGACTTTCTCCACGATGTTTCTTTCCCTGATATTTCAAGGAAGGAGGGAGTTTAGTCTTAGATCGAAAAGGATCAGAAACAGAAACAGAAAAAGAAGATGTTTTAATGAAAGAAGGTGGAGTTCTAGAGTAAGCTTTTACCAATCGACCGCGCTTTTTCTTGCTTTCGATTGGGACGTTTGGAACTTTGAGAGTGGGAGATAAAGAAGCTTTCCTCTTTCTGATCAGAGGTTTGTTAGGAGTGGTCTCTTTTGAGTTTTTAGCCACCTCAGGCTCCTTCATAGGCTTCACTTTTGGAACCTTCTTCTTTATGTTGTTGAAGGTGACCATCGTGAATTTGTTGTTGTTGAAGACGTATTCGTAGTCTTCAAGGGGGTAGGAGATGTGCTGGAAGATCCTCGTCAGCAAGCTACCATAGGGTAAGCTTGTGAGTGCCCTCTTTGGATACGCCTGATGCATCATATAGTTGATCATCATTCTTCCAAAATCAACCTTCTTTTTCCTTAGAATGTGATACAGCTGTAAATATATATGATAATATAAATATCTGTATATGCATGTGTTGTAAGTATTTCAGGTTTTGAGAAATGAAAAACGATATTGCTCGGAGTGGAGTACTTATCAACAATCAAGGATTCAAGTCCAATTAGTATAGGACTTAGAAATTAATTTGTCAAAGGGTAAAATTCATTTTTATCTCTCAATTATTTTGAAAATATACATTGGCCAAAAATAAGTTGGAGATCTTTTTCAAAAATGTTTTGAAATGATTTAGATTGATAAATTACCTTTGGAAAATCATTTGATTGAAAACATATTGAGAAATGACACTTGAAAATTACATTTTATTGAAATTTAGTGCAGGGGATTGATCCTCACACTGCAAGGATCGAACCCCATGTGAAAAATTCTTTTTTTGCACAAATATAGTGCAGGGGATCGATCCCCAGTATGCAGGGATCGATCCCCAGATGAAAAATTTGAATTATGCACAAATTTAGTGCAGGGGATCGATCCCCAGGGTATGAGGATCGATCCCCAGCCTTCAACGGTCAAAAATATAGTCGTTATTCTTGTTTTATTAGGAGGATCGATCCCCCCACTATGAGGATCAATCCCGGGCTGCAGAAAAGTGCAGACAAGCTTTTTAAAAGTTGATTTTTTAATTAGTATCATATTAAATAATCTCAAACGGCTAATTGGTCAAATTTTCCTATAAATAGAGGTTCAAAACTCATAACTCAACACATCAAAGCATTGCAAATCATTCTTACATTTAAGTTTCATCAATTTCATAATTTTGAGCCTTTATGAGAGATATTTGTGTTTTTACTCTATAAGTGCTTCATTTGTATTATTTACTCTTTGTGAGAGGCATACACAACTTTCTTCCAATATTGTATTGCTGTAATTAGGGGTGAGGTATCCTCCAAGAGAGAGTTTGAGACTTTCACACCTAAGGTGAGGTATCCGGAAGTGTAGGAAGTGCTCGGAAGTTGTAACTGTTTGACAAGCACCCGGTTAAGCTTGTTAGATAGCGGATACGTCTTGAATGGGAGTTCAAGAAACTGGATGTAGGTGCACAAGAGTGGCCGAACCAGTATAAATTCCAGTTTGAAATCTCTCTACCCTTATCTCTTTAATTTACCGTTATTTACTATCTGTGCAAAAGTAATTATTCTAGAGCATTGCTTAATTCAAACATAATCAAATCAAGGCTTTCAATTCCATTTCAACTAAGTTTGCGAAAAGTTTTAATACTCAATTCACCCCCCCTCTTGAGTATATTTGAGGCCATTTGTTCTACAACAGCAGCATGACATCCATGGTGGTGATATTTCCCATATTACCAATCCTTGGTAGAAGAGTGTGTTGGACCACTGAGAAAATGGTTCTTGCTTCCGGAGTAAGGTGAGGAACTTTTACTGCTTTCAGTGGTAGATCACCACTTCCTGTAAGAAGAGTGACGATCTCTTCTTCAGTATCCTCAGCTTCCTTGACCCAATCAGAGTCATCAGCGATCACGGTGCCACCATTCAAGTGTATTGAAAATCTAGTTGATGTCAGCAGAGGAGAATCTGATTTGATGATCTGCGACCATGCTCTTCACCCCTTTGTTGGTGGATCTTTCTATTTGGGAATAGAAAGCTCTGACCAGATTTGGGTAGCAAACCTCTTTCGAGCACATCATAGCCGCCCACCCAGGTTGGCTATGGAAGATGATCTGAAGTTCATCTACCTGGTTGTAGATGCTTAAGGGCAGAATCCTTCCAACGGCTAAGTTACGAGGAAGGTACCTTCTCTTAAAAAGAGCTTGCATCTCTTCGTCCTCGTAGAGAATGTCCTCAGTGACATCCCCTAGCTTGTTCCTCATCATTCCTTTAATTTCTCTAGAAGTGGCCATTTGGTAAGAAAAAGTTTTATGTTTCGGAAAGAATGGTGAGGATGAGATGAAATAAGAAGATTTTAGAGAAAGAGAGATGAGAGATCGAGATTTTTGAGTTGAGATCAAGAAGAGAAAATGACAGAGTTTTGGCAAGAATTCAGAAAGCAAAGTGCTCGAATGGAGCAGTGCTTTGCGTATTTGTAGTTAACAAACTAGCCGTTGCCAAAGTTACCGTTGGTAACTGATTCTCGGAAGGCATCCTTCTGAGAGAAGTGATCCTTCTGAGAGATGCATCTTCTGAGAAATTTTTTTCAGAAGGCCTCCTTTCTGAGAGGAGAGTCTCCTGAGAACTTCTTTTCTCAGAAAGAGTTTTCTTCAATTTTTGCTCGTTTTGCTCAGAGGCTAAGTCTATCCTTAGTGTCTCAGATTCTAGTCTAGGACTTAGGGGAGTTTCTAAGAAAATATTTTCAAAGTAAAGCACTTAGAAACGTCTTAGATTAAGAAGACCTTTCAGAACATTGAAACGATCATCGGGTAAGGGCTTTGTGAATATATCTGAGATTTGATCCTCAGTATTCACAAATTTGATTTCAATGTCGCCCTTTTGCACATGATCCCAAATGAAATGATGTTTTATATCAATGTGCTTGGATCGAGAATGCTGAATTGGATTCTTAGCTAAGTTAATTGCGCTAGTATTATCA
Organism: Aeschynomene evenia; assembly: GCA_013621005.1. Lineage (NCBI taxonomy): Eukaryota > Viridiplantae > Streptophyta > Magnoliopsida > Fabales > Fabaceae > Aeschynomene > Aeschynomene evenia. Next base: position 17,048,140 of record CM024266.1, read on the forward strand.
CAAAAGATAGGAATTTTCTCATACCTTAGCTGATAATCAAATTGGGTCCTTATCAACAGCATCTGAGTGCAGCAATTTGCTGCTGACACATACTCAGCTTTAGTAGTTGACAATGCAATCGTATTTTGCTTCTTGCATGACCAAGTGATCAAGCACTTTCCGAAGAAACAACAGCAGCCACTTGTGCTCTTACGATCAATCCTGTCTCCAGCATAGTCAGCGTCGCAATAACCTATAACATTAGACGAACAACCTTTCTGGTACCATAGACCAAGATTAGTAGTTCCAATCAAATATCGTAGAATTCTCTTGACAGCAGTTAAGTGCGATTGCTTCGGCTTTGATTGAAATCTAGCACAGATGCCAACGCTAAGTTGAATATCTGGTCTAGAATGTAACACCCTACTAGATAGCCCTTAATGCTTAAGACATTTTAGGCCATTTCATAAGGGTTACTTCTTGTTATCATAATTATCTTTATATTTAAAATACATATACGCGGAAAATACGTGGGAGAAATTTTCGTAAATCGTTTGCGGAATATAAAATAAGGGCCTTACGAAATTAATACAACGTATATAGACGCGGAAACAATAATCCTGAATAATACCTCAATATAATTAAGTAAACCATGTAATCTCCCAAGACATACATCAAAGACAATAATAATAATAGTGTTATCTCATGAGCCTAAAACAGTGACTCACAAGACTCCACAAATACAATCCATAAATAAATAATACTCGCCGGCTAGCAAAGGTCCGGACTTAGGAATATAAACGAAAACGAAACATAATTCAAGATATATAATCCATAAGAAAAGACATAATCTAAAAGATAACTCTGATAAATTAATAATGAATGAAATCTAGTCTACGACTGTCCAGGCTCCAAACCCGCGCCGTCATCCTGCTGATACTCATCATCTAAAAGGGGTGAAATAACATGGGGTGAGTACTTTAAAGTAACTCAGTAGGGGAGCCGTACCGGGTTTAATTAATAAATACGTGAGCATGAATGAATTCAATTCAGTTATAAGTTCCAAAATGATCTTTTCCCGGTACGACTACCTATGTGCGTCTTGTTCCTTTTTAATTAACAGTTATACATAGCATAAATGTTCATCAATGTGTGGTGTAATAAGTGCTTGATCATCATATAATTACATAAGGTAATATAACATTCTTTACTTAAATTATCTTGAGTCTTTTAAGCATACTTAGTATGCATGTGGATCGGTTTCATTAAAGCACGCCCTTTTGGTGCCTGTGGATCATTTACATTGTTTTGGCCTGACCACCCTCCTGTAACCTCCGCATCACCAACCCTAGGTATGAGCTCATCCTATAATATTGGGTAGAAGGGGTAATTCACCTTCCGCTAATGAGTCGTTACAACCGAGGGGGTAATTCACCTTCCGCTAATGAGAACTTTGACCTTTATGAGAAAGTTACTTTCTGAGTATTTTAAGAGACTGTTTTTAGTTAAATTTTCTTAAACACTTTGACCTTCCGCTAATGAGAACTTTGACCTTTATGAGAAAGTTACTTTCTGAGTATTTTAAGAGACTGTTTTCAGTTAATTTTTCTTAAACACTTTCTGAAGTTTACTTTGTAAGTTTTTACACAGTGAAATCTCTGTCAGAAATATGTTTGTAGTTTTTCTCAAAGCTTTATGTAAATTAAAGAGTAGAGAGAAAAGCTAGACACAAGAGATTTTTATATAGGTTCGGTTTTAACTAACCTACCCCGGTCCTCAACCTTCAGTTGAGAGTTTCCTTAGATATTCTTCTTATCGTGCCTTCTCAGACAACAATGCCTTTACCACGTAAAGGACTTCCACCACTTCACAACCCGAAGTGGATTTCCTTGCCTCAACACGAGGACTTCCTTTCCTTAACACTTAAGGACTTTCACTTGCCTCAACACAGAGGACTTAACTTGCCTTAACAACTAAGGACTTAAACTTTGCCTCAAACAATCGATGACTTAAAACTGCCTTCAAACAGCGAAGGACTTAACATTTTTAAGAATGAGTTTTCTTTCGAAAATTACTACTAAGATTAAAATACAAACTTAATTTCTCTCTTAGTAGACTTATAGGATTAACTTACAAATCAAATAATTTACATCAATTCAAAGCTAGAAGATTTTTCGCAAAGTGAAGAACAACTTAAGTTAAGTTGCCTTTCTAAGAAGGTTCAAGTTTTCGCAAAGATGATTTCAATTCAGCAGAGTTTTTGCAAGTTTAATTAAGAGTTTTGAGCGCAAGAATTTCGTCAGAAACTTCTGCAATTGAATTCATATTTATAGGTGATGGTGAGCGTCGCTACTCTCATGAATTTAATTATTTTTAAACCAAGTTCCCCTAATATAGTTTAGTGGAAACCAGGGTCGTCTCTCACAAGGAATGGCTAAGAGAGCAATACGCAAGACTAGTTATATGAGGGTTGTCACAAATTGGGGGTTTTTGTATGCAACAAAAATAAATTGGAATAAAATTGGAATGATAAAAAGCAGTGGTTTATGAGGTAGAACATTCATTAGGGCGTTTCTCATTGGCTACAAAAGAATGCATGAGTTGATTAATTACGTACGCTAGAGTTAGATCTAACCCTATTGTTGTGATTCTAACGATTGATTGCCTAGAACAAGATTAATCAGTGAGATCTCACCTTTAGTTTCGTTTTCAACAATCTTTAAAGCCTATCACATTCATCTAATTAAAGAGACTAATCATCCAATTAATTAACCATATACCAATTCCTAATATGCCATGCATAAATTAATCAACCAACACATGAACACATGCCAATGAATTAGCCTAACTCAATCGAGTAAGCCAAGACAAGGGTAAACACACACAACTTAAGATCTCAAATTATATGCCAGGAATGATAATGAAAACTTATGCAAGAATAAGAACAAAGCCTCAATTTACCCCAATGATGTTCACACCCTCATAAACCACCAAGAGACTTAGTTACTCGTGGAGGAAATATAAGGGCAGAAATAAATCTGGATTAAAATAATTTTGGTATGGAAGAAAATAAATTGACTTTGAACAATAAAGAGAAAGACAAAGAAAATAAAGATTGATGGAAAGTAAATTGCAATTGAGGAATTAAATGAAGAACGAATAACTGAATTAATTATGAAAGTAACTTACAAAACCCAAAAGACTTGATGAATAATGTTGAAAGTAAACAATGGAAAAAGAGTGGAGAAAGTTAGAGAATAAAAACTAGGAAAAGGGTGGAATCCTAATGAGAGAAAAACTCTAACTAAAAGGGAAAACAAAAGCCTACGGTTTGAAAAGTAAGAAGATATGAAAAGGTGTGAAGAGATGTGAAAAGATGTGATTCTGGATGCACAAGCACTGCTTTATATAGAGGAAGCAGCCTCAGAACCCTAGCAATTGGGCCCCCAACTCGAATTTGCAGGTTGGTCCCTGCTGTAACAAAATTGCGGCGCGCGCGCTGGGGCGCCGATATCGCACCAGGGCGCAGGTGTTATGCCCGAGCTGGGGTCTGATGGTGTTCGAGAGCTAGGGCGTTCTGCGGGCGCTGGGGCGTTCGAACCCGGCCTGGACTCCACTGCTCCGCTTCTTACTCAGTTCCTGATGTCTATTGCTCCAATAATTCCTATGACCTGCACCAAAAACATCAAATACCAAAGAACAAGTGCAAAAGTCATCCTTGAATTGCAAAAACATCATAAAACTTATTAATTTAGCCTTTATTTTCATTAAGTCCCAAATAAATCGAAATTGTATTAAATACAATAAAAGACTAAAATAGAGTAAAGAAATGCATACAATCACTCAAATTAAGGGCATAAAATATTGGCAAAAACCACGTTATCAATAGGCATTAAAAAATGCCGCGAAACAGAGCTTTCACTTTGCTGATGTGGCTGTGTCTTTCTCAGAACGGCTCTCTGCTACAGCCAGCACGAAATGAGGACCTTTTCAGACGTGTACAGTGCACAAGTCCCCATATTTCCAGCTTGTCATAGTGAGCTTTCTGAGAGTGATTGCGAATCCTTTGAGTGTAGAAATTTGGTTGCTTCTGAGTCCCACTTTCTGAGTGATGTACGGACTTCTGAGGCGAACCTTCTGAGGGAAGACCCTTCTGAGAAACACTGGACGTGAAGGTCTTCTGAGACCTTTCTCAGACGACCGTGTTCTTTCCTCAGAAACACAGTTTCACCTTCTGCATTTCTTAGATACCCTTTGTGAGATCTTTAACGCGTTGATTTATCATTTGATCTTGAGGTTACTCGTTGTTGTCTTGTTCTTGTTAAAGGAATGCAATGAATTTAAATCTTTCTGAGAAACTTAAGCACACATATTAGCCAACACTTAAGTAAAATTTTTATACTTATTGCTTACTTTGTTATCATTAAAACTTTTGTAATTCGAGGAGAAATATAAACACTTCTCTCAAAAGGGTAGTTCTGGAGCTTACAGAATCAACCGGACGGCCTGCTGAACGTCGGGAGTTACGGTTGGTCCGACTTCATCAGCTCCTACAACCGACATTAGTTGTGGGCCAGCCTTGACTTTGTTAGTGACTACTATTGCCGACATTAGTAAGCTCCTACATTAGTAACCGACATTAGTTGTGGGCCAGCCTTGCCTACTATTGCCGACTTCATCAGCTCCTACAACCGACATTAGTTAGTGACTACTATTGCCGGCTTGGGCGATGGCTGGTGTTGTGATTGCTCATTAGTCTCGTGGACTGTTTCGCGATGTCCTTCCGAGGTCCTTGTCATGTCGTATCCTGGGTCACCGGGGTTGACGATGCGAGACGTGGTTTTTGTTCTAGCCAGAGCTACTTTCAGAAACTCGATCCCCTTAAAAGGTAAACCGACCTTGAATGGAACTGTGGTGGGTCCCCGACAACGGCGCGAATGTTCCGTACACTCCGAATGGGGTAGAACTGTCGCCGGTCATTGACCCCTCGCACAGCTCCTCTCCAAGGCGCGGGGGGTGTTTTCCCTGAAAGGACTCCGAAGCTTAAGTCAGTAAGTGCTCAAGGCTTGGGAACTCAACTGAGAGCGTACCTGGTTCAAGAGAGGGGCACCCTATTTATAGAGTGGGAAGTGAGCCATTCCGCGCTACTACTTCCGAGCGATTCGGGATAACCTCCATCCCATTATAGGCGGCGTACTGGGTTGATCCGCGAAGTGCCGTTGTAGCGCGAGTTACTCGGCGTCATCATCCGCTTCGTGGATAAGCTTCCGCCCTTCGTGGGGGGTCGAGCATATCCTTTCCTCGGGTCGGGTCGTGGGACCCGGACCCGGCTCTAACTCCTAATCATCAGGTTGGGTCGTGTAACACCCCGCTACTAAGGGGTGTCCGTGCGAAGGGTTCTATCCCAACAAACACGCTACTAGACATAATATAAGGGCTAAACGATATGCATAAACTATTAAATAAACTGAATAACTAAAAATACTGTTTAACTGATAACCGTATAACTACTGTGAATACTGATAATATCTGAGTTACAAAGCTAATATGATATATGAAACATAACTGGAGCAAACTAGCTTTTACAACCGAAACTGAACTGTCTGATAACTGAAATAAACATAAGCAATAACTAATAACTAGACTTCACGATCAAAGCGGAGCTCAACCAAGATAATAGCTGCACAACCTCTAATGGATCAACGGCTCCATGTCTGCTGCAGGATTGTACTCTGAAATATGGTTGATGAGTGGTGAGTCATCGACTCAGTGATGTGGAACATGCATGCAATGCAACACTCATGCATATATTTAACACAACCATCATGTTATTAATCATACAAACGATATCCTGTCGAGCTGTCACACTAAAGCCTGCATAGACAAGACCTTTACTGGTTGTTGTATCTGTAATCTGTCACCCAGCGCACGGCATAGGCATAATCTAATCTGACTCAGCGCGCGGCATGAGTTTACTCATCTCTGACCCACGTGGGGTATAACTGTATCTATAACCAAGTCGTCTGATATCCGAGATCAGAACGTACTTTGCAGGCTCGGGCGACTTACCGCTATTTAGTAAACCATACTAAGATACAGGGACTGACCACCGGCCATAGCATCTGCCGTATACTAATCAGGGACGGCGTAACTACTCAAGACAGTCAGCACATAATTCACTCAAGCAATCATACATGTCATGAATTCTACTTATAGTCTATTTATCTGTCTGGTATTATCTTAATCACATGTTATATCATAAACCAATAAACATCCGACCAATCAGCAACATACATAGCATAAAACATAAGTCTCTACTATCCTACTCTAACCACCTAACATGTTACTACTTCTACTACTACTATACTACAAACACATGCATAACTACTTTATTATTATCTTTCGTAATTATCTAGTTATCAAACATAAATATATGTCATAAATGCTACACTACATACAAGACCTCCACTGACGTGGATACTCCTGACACTAGGCAGCACCGTCAGCTCTGGCTCCAGCCAGCGGCACTGCGTTCGCACCTGGAGTGAAAAAAGGACTCATTAGGACCCCTGAAAAAAGAAGTAAAACTTGAACTGAGGACGCGACTGTCACACTCGCTAGCGCGCCTCTCTTGGCCACTAGTGCGGACACGCTCGCTAGCGAGCCTCTCTTGGCCGCTAGCGCGCTTTGCGCAGGAGGGGCAGAAATGCCCGCATTTACTCACCGTTGGGAACTTTGCTCGTGCTGAGAAATCCCCAAGGCGTCAGAACCTCACTCCAATAGAGTTTCCTTTATAGAAAAAGACCGGAGAAGGAGGTGTGAAGAAAGAGCTCAACTACTACTCATATATATAGGGTGAGGAGGAAGGGTTGACACTATGCTGCAACCAATGTGGGACTTGACTTGGCCGCTAGCGACTAACTCATGGTCGCTAGCGAATAGCTCCTCGCTAGCAGATGCTGACTGCTCGCTAGCGAGCCCCCTCTGACAGCAACTTGCTGACACATTTCTGATGCGTCCTAAAGAGAGTCCTTCCTAAGGGACACTATGATACGGGGTATCACAATCTCCCCTCCTTTTAAGGATTTGGTCCCCAAATCCAAACTAATCATAAAGAAAAGAAACACTGTAAACACATATTAAGGCTTACCTTGCAGATCAAAGAGATACTGGTACTTCTCCCTTATCGACTGTTCTGTTTCCCACGTAGCCTCGTCTCTAGAGTGATTCCTCCAGATGACCTTGACTAGAGGTACCTCTTTCGAACGAAGTTTTCTGACCTGATGGTCAACGATCGATGACTACTGGCTCCTCCTCATAACCCAAACTCTGATCAAACTGTACCGGCTGTGAGCTCAGAATATGAGACTCATCTGGAACGTACTTCCTCAGCATCGACACATGGAAGACCGGATGAACCGCTGCTAACTCAGCTGGAAGGGCTAACCGATAGGCCACCTTGCCCACCCTTTCTAGAATCTCATAAGGTCCGATATAGTGGGGATTTAGCTTTCCTCGCTTACCAAACCTCACTACCCCCTTCATCAGGGATACTCGCAGAAACACCTGATCCCCGACTGCAAACTCCAAGTCGCATCTCCTCCTGTCTGCATATGCCTTCTGTCGAGAATGGGCTGCTGCCAAACGTTCTCTGATCAACCGTACCTTCTCCAAGGCATCCTTAACCAAATCTGGACCTACCACCTGAGCCTCTCCTGCCTCGAACCAACCGATGGGTGAACGACAATGCCTCCCATACAAGGCCTCAAAAGGAGCCATCTGTATACTAGTCTGATAACTGTTGTTGTATGCAAACTCAACCAACGACAACTGCTCATCCCAGGAACCACCAAAGTCCAAGGTGCATGCTGATAACGTGGTTTTTACCAATATTTTATGCCCTTAATTTGGATGATTGTATGCAATTCTTTGCTCTATTTTGGCCTTTTATTGTATTTAATGCAATTTGGAATTAATCTGAGCTTAATAGAAATAAAGGCTAAAATAACAAGTTTTATGATGTTTTTACAATTCAAGGATGACCTTTGCACTTGATCTTGGATATTTTGTATTTTTAGTGCAGGTCACAGGTATTATTGGAGCTGTAGACATCAGGAGCTGAGCAAGAAGCGGAGAAGTAGATTTCAGAACCAGCATCGAGCGCTCTAGCGCGCCCCAGCGCGCGAGGCTCACTTAAACTCGTCACGTGCACAGCGCTGGCGCTCTAGCGAGCTATACGTGCCCCAGCGCCGCGCCGCAACTCTGTCACAGCAGAAACCCTATCTGCACGAGTTGGGGGCCCAAATTGATTAGGGTTTGGAGGCTGCTCATCTTATTTAAAGGGAGCTAATGCATCAGAAAGATGATACCTTTCAACATCACCACTTTTATATCTTTTCTTTTCCTAGTTAGAGTTATTTTTCTCTCCATTAGGATTTCCGTTTCTCCTAGTTTAGCTCTAGCTCCTTCATTTACATTTCCAACGTGATTCGTCCAAGCCCTTTTTGGGTTTTGTAAGTTACTCTTTTATCATTAATTCAGTTATTCGTTTTTCCATCTTTCCAATTTGCATTTAATTTCTTACTTTGCTCTTTATTGTTAATTGCTTTCTTTATTCCAATTTATTTCTTGCCTTTTTAATTCCTGCCATGAGTAACTAAATTTCTTGGTGGTTTATGAGGGTGTGAACATCATTGGGGTAAATTGAGGCTTTGTTCTTAATCTTGCATAAGTTTTCATTATCAACCCTTGGCATATAATTTGAGATCTTAAATTGTGTGTTTAATCCTTTGTCTTGGCTTACTCGATTGAGTTGGCTAATTCATTGGCATATGTTTATGTGTGAGTTGATTAATTGATGCATGGCATATTAGGATTTGGTAATGAGTAATTAATTGGTTGATTAGTCTCTTTAATTAGATTAATGTGATTGGCTTTAACAATTGTTGAAAGTGGAACTAAAGGTGAGATCTCACTAATTAATCCTATTCTAGGCAATTAATCATTAGAATCACAACAAAGGAGTTAGATCTAACTCCTGCATAATTAATCAACTCATGCATTCTTTTGTAGCCAATGATAACACCCTAATGAATGTTCCACCCCCATAAACCGTTGTTTTTATTATTTTCATTTTTATTCTAATTTAATTCCCTTGCATACAAAAAAACCCCCCAATTGTGACAAACCGTCATACAACTAGTCTTGTGCATTACTCTCTTAGCCATTCCTTGTGAGAGACGACCCTGGTTTCCACTAAACTATATTAGGGGAACTTGGTTTTAAAAATAATTAAGTTTATGGTTGACACGACATCAGCCATCAAATTTTCACATGCCCTCAACATATCCTCCAGCGTCAGGATCGTGCGCTCCGACTGACCGTCTGCTTGTGGATGGAAAGCTGTACTGACCGTCTACAGTTGTATGCTAAGCTCTCGAAGTGTGAGTTATGGTTAGACAGGGTGGCCTTCTTGGGGCACATAGTGTCGAGTGAGGGTATCATGGTAGACCCTAAGAAGGTAGAGGCGGTACGGCAGTGGGCACGACCGACGTAAACAACAGAGACACAGAGTTTCTTGGGGTTGGCAGACTACTACCGCAGGTTCGTGAAGGGTTTCTCGACGGTAGCAGCACCGTTGACCGCCTTGACGCACAAGGGTGCAAAGTTTCTATGGACGGACAAGTGCGAGCAAAGCTTTCAGAGTTTGAAGGACAGTTTGACTACAGCACCGGTGTTGGTTCAGCCACCAGGGAGCGGAGATTTTGTGGTTTACTGTGACGCATCCAAAGTTGGGTTAGGATGTGTGCTGATGTAGAGGGGTCAGGTGATAGCTTATGCGTGCAGGCAACTAAGGAAGCATGAGCAGAACTACCCCACACATGATTTGGAGTTGGCAGCAGTGATCTTCGCTTTGAAGACCTGGAAGCACTATCTGTACGGTGAGACGTGTGAGATCTTCGCGGATCATAAGAGTTTGAAGTATAACTTTGAGCAGAAGGATCTGAACTTGAGACAGAGACGGTGGTTGGAGCTGCTTAGCGACTATGACTGCACGATCAGGTATCACCCCGGAAAGGCGAATGTGGTGGCGAATGCTTTGAGCAGTGTAAATACCGTATTTAGTCCGGACATTTATTATTATTAATAGAAAAAATAAAAAATATAAAAAAAATAAAATCATGATCAACATCTCATTAAATCGCATAATTACAATCAATTTTGACATAATCTCATTGCATCAAACACATCCTTCAGCATCAATTATCATTAATCACAATTCATCACACACAAATCAAACTAAATCAAATCACAATAAAAAAATCAATCAAGATTTCATTCGCATTAATGTTAATTTTAACCTAGGTAGCTTCTATATATTTCATTACAACAGCAAAACAACAAAAGATCATGATCATCGTGGCTAAGCCACTCACAGCTGCTACTATGGCGGCGACACACACAACAACAAAACCGCCCCCTGCCATCGCATTATCTCCATCAAACAAACAAAAATGACAAACCAAAAATAAAGAATCAGAGACAGAAGAGGGAATTCGCCGTTCTTCATCATCATTTTCGACATGGTCATCGACTCCGGCCGCCGCAAGGTCCAGAGCCAGCAAACAGAACAAAACCGATAGCAGCTGCATCGGAGACAAAAACAACAGCAACAAGCACCGTCGTTCCTCTCTCTCTCCTCGGCCTCGCCCTCTCTCTCTACGCCCTGTCACGGCCGCACTCCCTCACCATCCCAACCGCCGAAGCAGCGACGCGACGGCGCGCCTCTGATTCTCCATCCGCAACCCTCGGCTGTCGCACTCTCTCTCCCTTCTGGTCTGGGTTTCACATCGCCACAGCAGCGCCGCCCTGTCGGCGGGCCGCCTCCCCGCAACTCGGCCAGTGCCTCTCACCCTACCTCTGCACCTCACCGTCGCCCGCATCCCGCCTCGCGGCCGCGCACCCACTTCCCTCTTCTCTCACTGCTCGCGCCGCTCTCCCTTTCCCTATGCGGGAATTGTTGGGAAATCATGCATATAGAAGCAGCGGAAAACAAAAATTTTACATGCAATTCCCTCCCATAGACCCTTGTGAAATATCATAAATCATATTTGATTTACCTGTTGAAGCGTGACAGCTACACGAAATGAGCTATGTCAATCCTTCCGACGCAGTAGCAGCGGCGGCCTTTAGAAGTCCACACAGCAGCTGTGGCCGTCACACGTCCACCTTGATGCTCCTCTGAGACTCTCTATGCTAGTAGTGAATTTCAGAGAAAACAAGGATTAGCTTTCTCTGAGTGAGAGAGTGTGAATTCAAAATTCTTGTGTGTAAGGCTAGGCTCATATGTGTTGCTATTTATAGCCAACACTCCACTCTCATCTCATAGAAAACCTAAACCTAGTTTGTGTCTTATTAGGCCCATCTGATGTTAGCCCAATACAATTAAATTAGTCACACTAATTTAATCTAATTAAGCATCAATTTAAAAACTGCTTTAGTGTGTGACCCTATAGGTTCTCATAGCGTTGGCAATATTATTAAATACTATTTAATAATATAAACAATGAGCGGTATCTAGCAACACATCACTGTTACCCAAGTTATAAGAAAGTCAACGGTTTGACATAACCTTTACGTGATCGATGTTATTGTACAATTCAATCCCTTTGTCCAAATATCTAGATTTAACACAAGCATGGAATTAGTCATCTTGTATAGTCAAATCATTAGTTTCTTGATTACCGAGTAGACTGATAAAATTAAATGAGATTAATGTCACACATTAATTCATTTCAGCACGACCATGCATTTACTCAGTCCTACTCATCAAGGGGCCCACAGATATATCTCTCGTAATGTGAGAGGGACAAATCCTATCTACGTTACTCACATCTGCATACATGATTCGCAATATATCCAATAATCGACTTTATAATTATCCTGTTACGGATAACATTTGACGATATTAAAACATACAGTTTCTCATGTAGCGGATTGCAATAACTTCAAGTCGAAGGATCACATGTACCATCATCACTATGAGAATCATCTATGACATTCACGTTACGATCCATGTGATGTTCTCATGGCGGGTCAATCCAGTATACTACAATTATACCTATGTGTAGATTTGATATCACATATCCATAACCTGTGAGAAAAGGTTATCAGTCCATACACATACTAGCCTCAATGCATTACTGTTGTCCTGTTAGTTCAGTAATACTCGACTAGGGACATTTAAGAATGGATTCTCACTATTAGGTCATGTACCTAATATTTAATATTTAAATAATTCCATTCTAAGGACTTCATAATGTTCATTAAAATAAATAAACAATTAATGAATGAAATGCCTCATATATATATATATATAAATATATAATATAAAATGTCATAACATCATAAAAACGCAATTATGATTGGCCCTCTAGGGCATACACCAACAGTCTCCCACTTGCACTAGAGCCAATCTGGCATATCCCTAATGCCTAATGATCTAGTATGCCATCATGCTTCCGCTGAGGAAGGGGCTTGGTCAGTGGGTCAGCGATGTTATCTTCAGTCGGTACTTTGCATATCTTCACATCTCCTCTATCGATAATCTCTCGAATGAGATGAAAACGCCTAAGTATGTGTTTGGATCGCTGGTGAGATCTGGGTTCCTTAGCTTGTGCAATGGCTCCATTGTTGTCGCAATAGAGAGCCACTGGGTCCTCGATGCAAGGAACCACACCAAGCTCAGCAATGAACTTTTTGATCCAAACAGCCTCCTTTGCTGCATTACTGGCAGCAATATACTCGGCATCTATAGTAGAATCGGCGACTGTCTCCTGCTTTGAACTTTTCCAGCTCACAGCCCCGCCATTAAGACAAAACATATAACCTGATTGCGATTTGGAATCATCTTTATCGGTTTGGAAGCTAGCGTCAGTGTATCCTTTTACAACAAGCTCTTCCTCACCGCCGTATACCAAGAATGAATCCTTAGTTCTTCTCAAGTATTTTAAGGATATTCTTGACGGCTGTCCAGTGACTATCACCGGGATCTGACTGGTATCTGCTCGTCATGCTCAAAGCATACGAGACATCTGGTCGTGTACATAACATAGCATACATGATAGATCCAATTGCAGAAGCATATGGAATCTTACTCATCCGATCTCTATCGGCTTGTGAAAGGGGACATTGATTCTTTGAGAGTGTCACACCATGTGACATAGGCAAGAACCCTTTCTTTGAATCATGCATGTTAAAGCGTCTCAACACTTTATCTATGTATGTACTCTGGCTCAGGCCAAGCAATCTATTTGATCTATCTCTATAGATCCTTACACCCAATATGTAAGTGGCTTCGCCCAAGTCCTTCATCGAAAAACAATTCCCAAGCCAAGTCTTAATAGACTGTAATGTGGGGATGTCATTTCCAATGAGAAGTATGTCGTCTACATACAAGACCAGAAATGCAACTGTGCTCCCACTAACCTTCTTGTAAACACAAGGTTCATCTTCATTCTTGACGAATCCAAACTGTCTTACAGTTTCGTCAAAACGAAGATTCCAACTTCTAGAAGCTTGCTTCAATCCATAGATTGATCGCTGTAAACTTGCATACTTTTGCAGTATTATCTCCAATGTCAAACCCTTCGGGTTGTGTCATGTACACATCCTCAAGGAGATTTCCATTAAGGAAAGCAGTTTTGACATCCATCTGCCATATCTCATAATCATAGTATGCAGCGATAGCAAGTAAAATCCGAATGGACTTAAGCATTACGACAGGTGAAAAGGTTTCATCATAGTCTATACCATGAGTTTGCTTGAAACCCTTTGCAACCAGTCTTGCTTTAAAAGTAATCACATTACCATCCATGTCAGTTTTCTTTTTGAAAACCCACTTGCAACCTATGGGTTTTACCCTTCAGGTTGATCAACCAAGGTCCATACCTCGTTAGTGTACATGGAATCCATTTCAGATTTCATGGCTTCTAGCCACTTTTCAGATTCAGGCCCAGTAATGGAATCCCCAGAAAGAATTTGGAAGGTTTGCATGACTCATCATTGATCGAACCATGTCTAACAATGTTCGATTTCTTCTCTCAGAAACACCATTCCATTGTGGCGTTCCAGGAGAGTGAGTTGGATAGTATCCCACACTCTCGTAGATAGTCATCAAACTCTTGACTCAAGTATTCACCTCCTCGATCTGATCGAAGGATTTTAATACTCTTGCCAAGTTGGTTTTCTACTTCATTCTTGAATTCTTTGAACTTTTCAAAGGATTCCGATTTGTGTCTCATAAGATACACATATCCATATCTACTGAAATCATCAGTGAATGTGATGAAGTACTGAAAACCACCTCTGGCCAAGGTACTGATGGGTCCACATACATCGGTATGTATAAGGCCCAAAAGCTCAGTGGCCCTTTCACCCTTTTGAGTGAATTGTGCCTTAGTCATTTTTCCAATAAACAAGATTCACATGTCTCATATGATTCATAATCAAATGAGTCCAATAATCCATCCTTATGGAGTTTTGAAATGCGCTTCTCATTTATATGACCTAAACGACAATGCCAAAGGTAAGAAGGGTTCAATTCATTTGGTTTGAACCTCTTGGTATTAATGTTATAGATAGGCTTTTCGAGATCAAGTACATAAAGTCCATTAAACATAGGTGCACTACCATAAAACACATCATCATAATAAATGGAACAACATTTGTTCTTAATTATAAAACTAAAACCAAGTTCATCCAAACTGGAAATAGAAATGATGTTTTTGCTAATGGAAGGTACGAAATAACAGTTCTCTAACTGAATTACAAGCCTAGTGGGCAAAGTCAAATCATAAGATCCTACAGCTAATGCAGCAACTCTTGCTCCATTTCCAACTCGTAGGTCGACTTCACCCTTCGTCAATGATCTACTCTCATTTAGCACCTGTTTATTTGTACAAATATGAGAACCACATCCAGTATCTAATACCCATGATGCAGAAGTAGATAAATTGACTTCTATAACAAATATACCTGAAGCGGAAGTCTCACTTCCTTTGTTCTTCTTGCATTCTTCCAGGTATTTTGCACAGTTCCTCTTCCAATGTCCGGTCCCACCGTAATGGAAGCAGGGTGCCCTCTTTAGACACACCACCCTTAGGCTTCAAGGCTTTCGACTTGGGCTTTTCATTGCCCTTGCCCTTTGCCTTGCCTTTGCCCTTGGGCTTGCTGCCTTGCTTCTTTTTGCCCTTTCCACCTTGAACTATCAAGATGGCCTTGCCTTTGCCTTTATTTATATTCTGCTCAGCTGTTCCCAACATGCTCAGCAATTCAGGCAAGGTCTTATTAAAGTCATTCATGTTATAGTTCATGACGAACTGTCCATATGACTCAGGCAATGACTGTAAGATCAGGTCAGTGGCCAACTCTTGCCTAGAGGGAAGCCCAACCTTTCAAGGTTCTCAATGTATCCAATCATTTGGAGCACATGAGCACCCACATGACTTCCTTCTGACATCTTGCAGCTAAAAAGGGCTTTGGAAGCTTCAAAACCTCTCCTGCCTTGCTTGCCCTTGATAGAGTTGCTTGAGGTGTACGATCATATCGTACGCCTCCATGCTCTCATGATGTTTTTGCAACTCAGGGGTCATGGTAGCAAGCATGAGACAACAAACATCTAAGGCATCATCCTGATGCTTCTTATAAGCATCCTTGTCAGCCCTAGAAGCAGTTGCAGCTGGTGCCTCCTCAGGAATAGGTCCTTCGAGGACATAAAATTTCTTTTCATGCTTGAGGACAATCCTCAAGTTTCTGTACCAGTCCAGAAAATTCGTTCCAGACAACTTATCCTTCTCAAGGATAGATCGCAGTGACAGGTTAGTTGATGCGTGTGATGCCATAATAAACTACAGAAAGAAAATATGCAAAGTGAGTATCAGGACATATATATAATATTTAATTAGGTCTTTAATTAAATATTTCTCCCACTATTTTATTCAAATCAATGACCCTCTACATTGATTTGTAAAATTTTCCTTTGGAATATTTTATAGTAGGCTAAGATCCATATTTCATCTAGCTTTAAGTCAACTTTGGTTGATCGCTTAAAGTTTCGACTATTTAGGTAGGAAACTCTTTCCAATTGTATCTTATACAATTCTTGGATAGTTGGGTGAATAACATCTTATTCTAGTTCATCTTATGAATTAAAGCCCAACTTTTCATTGCCTCTAAGCCTCTCAATCTTATTGAATCTCACTTAGTTAAGTCAAACCCAATGGTTGACAGTCAGACATTACTTGCTTGTCCTATCGCGCCTTACTGCTATAGATAAGAGTGCCCTGCTTTGGCAGACCCACACTACATCGATAACAGTCTTGACGAGTGCCAGGCATTGGAAGACTATCATGACTTAATATTTATAATAAGGGTTTTTTATAAATAGATCTCACCATATAATGTTAAACCATTTAACATATAAATTTCATACATGTATCTCATACATATACATAAAACATGCAAATGCAACATACATGTAATAATAGAATAAAATAAATAAAGCATATGAGAACTTATATACATGCATCCCATGACATGATAAAGAAATACTTTATATCATTTTAATCAATTACAAATTAAACACGCGCCCCGTATGAAATTTAATCACATATTAATAAAAGATCTTAAATTTTAATTATTCATATTAATTAAAATATCTCAAATTTGAAATACAAATATACCATATATATAGGTGTTCCGTTTTAATCAATCTTATTAATTAAAGGATTTCAAAATTTGAAATATAGATACTCCATATATATAGGTGTTCTGTTTTTAATTAATCCCATTAAAAAATTTCAAAATTTGAATATAGAGTATTAATTAATATTAATTAAATATTTCAAAATTTGAATATATATATATATATATATATAATGTATATAGTGGAGCTTACGTGAATGTATATATATAATCGTGAATGTATATAGGCGCAAGAAGTAAAAGGCAGAATCTCCACTAGCAGCGATGAAGCAATCCAAGTCACGTTCGATAGGCGCTTTTCATTCAAAAGCAAACATAGGCGCTGACCGTTACATTCACTCTCGGATTATAGGCGCTGTTGATATATTAGATCGTGACATGCAGCTGGCTCCATGGTTTAATGGTTTTAAGGATAACAGATTTTCGAAATATAAAACTATACTTTAAAATCAAATTATCTGATATGGATACAAATTTTGAAATTCAAGAATAGCCAATCTTGGACAAAATTTCAAAAAGAAATAAATTTTGAAATTTGAGATAGCCATATGGATTCATAAATATTAATTCATCACAATGAGAATAATCATATGAATTTCAAAAATTCTAATTCATCATCAAGAATTAGAAAATTTTGAAATAATGATTGAACACATATGAATTCAACTCTTGAATCTATGTGTCTCACATCCTTTTGAAAATCAAGTTTATACAAGAGTGTTTCTTAAACCACATATATCAAAATCGAATTTTGACCGAAACACATCAATATATAAAATGAGTTACAGAGTTATCTCATAACACTATCAACAAAAACATGTTTTCATGAAACCTTATTGGCAAAGAAGAAAAATCATGTTATCACATAACATGTATATTTCGAGATTATCATATAATCAAAAGAACAAAACATATCATATAAAAAAATCAAAACCATGTTTATCCCATAAACAAAAACAAAAACATAACAAAACCGTATTTATCATATAAATCACAGGTAATGCCATCAAACAGAAATACATTTTCACAAGTCGCTCTGATACCACTGTTGGAAATCATGCATATAGAAGCAGCGGAAAACAAAAATTTTACATGCAATTCCCTCCCATAGACCCTTGTGAAATATCATAAATCATATTTGATTTACCTGTTGAAGCGTGACAGCTACACGAAATGAGCTATGTCAATCCTTCCGACGCAGTAGCAGCGCAGCCTTTAGAAGTCCACACAGCAGCTGTGGCCGTCACACGTCCACCTTGATGCTCCTCTGAGACTCTCTATGCTAGTAGTGAATTTCAGAGAAAACAAGGATTAGCTTTCTGAGTGAGA